>OY728150.1:1352741999-1353991999 GCA_963277665.1 Viscum album | reverse complement strand
AATGGTACACTCTAACTACCCTTCATTCTGTGGGTGGTAATCCATACTCGAAAACAATTTGGTATGAAGCACCTTTTGCAGTACCTTCTAGAATCGTGAGGTGAATCGTGGATCACAATTTGAAACTATGGTTCTCAACACTCCAGGAGACCGTACTACTACTAGAACATAAAATTCTCCCAAATGGTCAACTATATAGGTCTCTTGGATCAGAAATAAATAATCCATCTTGGTCAGTAGATCAACCACCACCCAAATTGCATCATTCTTCCAAGGTTTCCTCAGAAGACCCACTATGATGTTCATCATTAAATCATTCCACTTCTACAATGAAATAGGCAATGACTACAAAAACCCTCCTTGAAAATGATGTTCATCCTTCACCTGTTTATAGGTAAGGCATCATACCATAACACTCACAACTTCTTTCTTCATTCTCGGACACCAAAACTACATAGTAAGATCATGGTACATCTTAGACAGGACAAGATTCACTTCCTACTTTAATGCATGAAACTCACGCATCAACTCCCCCCTTACACCTACCAACACCATAACATGGCCATGAACATAAGAAACTCCATCTATACTGAAATCCTAACTGAAAGTTGACTCCTCACCTTTAAGGATTTCCTTTATATCCAAACACTATGAATCCACCAACTAAATCTCTTCAACTTGGATCAAAAGTGATAATTCAGCTACTATAGATGCAAGGGTCATCTGTCCAAGCCCATCCTATACCTCCAAATTCATCTCAACAAACAAGGCCATCATTTTCCAGGTACTCAACCCACCTTCACTGCCAAAGATTCAAATACTGCTGAGAGAAGATTTACTTGAGACTTTTATGATCGGTAGACACTGTGAAATGTTCTCCTAACAAGTAATGCCTTTAACACATCAAGACATGAACCAGACAAGGTAAGTGAAGGTAATGAGTAAGGTAATTCCTTTCATGAGGCCTCTATTATCTCAACCCTTAATTTATAATCCATACATCCTTAATCAAAACTACCCCAATTCCAACACTGAACACATCACAGAACAAGGTGTACCTCTTACATGGTTTGGTTATGACCAAAATTGGTATAGTATTCAACTGCTTCTTCATCTCCTAAAATGGATTCTCACAAGCCTCTAACCATTCAAATTTAACCCCATTCTTGGTCAAACATAAGAGTGGTTCTATCAAACAAGAGAAATATATAATAAACCTTCAGTAATAACCAACCAAACCAAGAAAACATCAAACATCAAATAAGTTCTTGGGATTCTCTCAAGATAGCACATCTTATACCTTTTCTAGATCCACCGACACACCTAACTCAAAAATGATGTGTCCTAGAAATTTTACCTCATCAATCCAAAACTGACATTATTATGGCTTAGAGTAAAGCCTATGCTATCTTAGTGTGATTAAGATGATATCAAGATGTTTGGCACGATCGTCATGAGTTTTGAAGTACACCAAGATATTGTCAACAAAGACAACTAAGAACTAATCCAGGAATGGGTGGCATATCTGTTTCATCAAGGCCATGAACACGGCAAGTGAATTGGTCAATCCGAATGGCTTCACCCAAAATTTATACAATCATACCTACTTCAGAAATCTGTATGGGGTATTTCAGAAGGTCTCACCTTCAAATGATGGTATCCTTATCTCAAACATATCTTATAAAGCACTAAAGCACCTCTGATTGGGTCAAACAGGTCATTGATTTTAGGAAGAGGGTACCAGTTCTTAATCGTTATCTGGTTCATCTTCCTATAATCAACACATATCATCAGTGATCTATCATCCTTCTTAGAAAACAAAATATTATATCCCCAGGGTGATGTACTAGGACAAGTAAACCCCTTACGTTACAACTACTCGAGCTAAACCTTGAGTTCTTGGAGTTATTACAATGCCTTTCAGTATGGAAGAATGAAATTTGGATCCTCCCCCAGTAAAAATTTGATCATAAACTCAACATCTCTCTCGGATGGTAACACCGAGAAGTCCTTAGGAAACACATTTTTGAAACTGGTCTACAATAATAGGGAAGACTAGTTGCTCTTTCTCCCCATCATCTAACATAAGGAACACTACTTGGGCTATGATTTAACCCAACTGCATGCGTAGTGGCCCTACATGGGCCTCCTGAGTATCCCACTCACCATGAAAGACATAAGTGCTACCATTAAGATTTTTGAATGTTAGACAACGTCGGTAGAAGTAAATATGGGATTGATATAACACCAACCAATCCATCCCCAAGATTAGGTCAAAACCTAAAATCTCTAGGACAAACAGATCAAAAATAAAATGATATCCACCAACCTCCAGAGCACAACCCTTACACAGCTTGATGTCCTCAACTCGTACCCCTAGCGAAGTATCAAGGGACATTAATCCACAATATCTCTCCATGATTAAGCCCAACACAACTACAAACTGAGCAGTAATAAAATAATGCATAACACGTGTATCAAATAAAGCACTAGAAAGTGTAGAAGCTATAATAATCATACCTTGAATAGTATATTATCCTGCGTCACCCCCTTTAGGTGTAGTATGAACTTCAAATAGATTACCTACCCCTTTACCATGGGCTTAGGCCTGAATACCCTACACTTTATTACCCAGTTGACAAGGTTGATCCCACCCCAGAGTTCCACATCCACTGCCCCTACTAGTACAACCCATGGAGCTCCAACTACCTACCTAATACGGGGTAACCAACCCACTGAATACACTCATCATCTTCCTCTGACCTCCATCATTCCTTGACTCTCTCAAGTTCGTACAGAACCTATGCATGTGGTTTAACCTTCTGTATGCTCGGAACTCGACCAGTGGGTGGGAAAACTGGTCACTCTTATGTCTTGAACAACTATACTAATAACAGAAGACCTTTTCATTTCCCTGAGAAGCTAACCCCCTCTTATGAATTCTTTTTGTGAATCCACGATGTTTAAATATTCCAAAACAGTGCTTCCTACTATTTTAAGTCACACCACTTTCCCTCCCTACTAGAACCACAAGTTCACTACTTGAAGCTCCCTTCAGGTTCCCCTCTGAGATAAGGGTTTTTTCCACAAATTTTGTTAACCTTTTCAAATGGAAAATATTCACCTAATACTTGATCTCTTGTCTCAGCTCATCCAGGATGCATTTCACCATGGCTGCATCATCTCTTTTCAACATCGAAATGAAGTATCTCAAATCTGTGAAATGAGTAGAATAGTCTATTACCAACATTTTCCCCTAGTTCAACCTCATAAAATCCACATCCTTCTCTTACCTCAAGGTTTTTGGGTAAAGTTTTTATGAAAAATCTCCCGAGAATATTTCCACATCATTCCTTCGGCCTGCTCCGTCAGAACCATGATGTCCCACGAACTCTTTGCTTGACCTCTTAGCATATAGGCCACTAACTTAAATCAATTCTCCATAGGAGTATCTAGATGGTCAAGAACAGTTTGGATGGACTATATCTAGAACTATGCTGCCTCTATCCCACCCTCTCTGGTAAAGGTTGGAGGGTGTTGCAGCTGAAGCTCCCTGGTCAGCTCAAACATACTTGGTGAATCCCGCCCTAGGCCTTGTTCCATCATTTTCATAAAACAAGAAAAATTCTCACAGAACTCATCTTCTTATATTCTTGTATTTTCACGTTCTCTTTCTCCACTATTAGAGGACCATTCTCAGTAATGTTCTCCTGTCTCCCAATAGGCACACATCCTTGAGATGGAATTTCTCTACAATTCCCAACATGTTATTTAGAATGCAACCATATCACTTTTATGAAAAGGAAAAAAAGATACACGTAGGACCATACCTTACCATAACCAAATCATTTCACACACACTACCCAAACAATCCCACTCACAACTAGGACACTACCCTTGGTCATCTCCCCTAAGTCCATGGCTAACACAGGTATCTAATTCACATGGTTAGAAGCCTGGTCTTTTACACAAATTATAAACTATTTACACATCCCAATTTACTCTTAAAACATGTTTATCCACTTTTACTTATTTATTAAGTAACATTTTATAATTACTAATTACCATTTTCACTTCCTTTATTACCCATTCATACCATCTAATTATGAAAAAATTTCATTACTTTTAAGAAAATCAATTGCAACCAAACCATTATATCATGCACACCCATCCTGTGTGTGTTCCTACCATGATTCATGTCACTTATCTACATAGGTGGATAAGATGTTGTATGAATTCAGAACCTCATACCCACTCGTCCATGAGATTAATATCAAAAAAAAATCAAATCACACAAAAATTGCATCACACGATGGTGAAGTATCATCAAATATAATAACACACAACAAGAATAATAATCCCCTCCCAGGGTGACTTGGGTATTCCCATATACAGGGGTTAGCTACTCCTAAGAAAAAGCTCATTACTAAGGCCCAACACCTTCCTAACCTTCTTTCTACCATTCCCAAATAGTTATAAAGGGAAAATAACTCCTATGATACCACTTTGTAACGTCCCCGGCATGGGATCCACTAAACCTGTGCGTCGATCCAGGTCGCCACATGACCTCAAGCATGCCTACATGTATTCCATAGGTTTCCGAATAATAGTGATGGTCTAATAGGTCACATGGGGATACTATACCCTCTTTACCATAGTAATCCATAACATAACACAATTTAAATAGCGGAAAAAATAAGAAACAATTTAATAACATGCATAAATAACCAACTCCCAACTAGGTACAACCATATACAATAGTAAATATGGCATACCATCCTACAGTGCCAAGTGAACAAAACCCAAAAAGAAGTAAAAATATAAAAATCACCAATATGATCCAAACTCTAAGTTTGGAACCTCTCCCATACATGTCCCATGTCCAACTCAACACCCTAGTATAGGGTCATTTCCCTTGTCCTGACCTGCAAGCATGAAATCTTCTCGAGTACTCAACAGCAGACCGATCGAGGTGTAATTATAACTTATTAGTCCATCACAAATGGTGTCTACAAAATATCCAGTAAAATTATATAGTTCATTCAAGTGATAAGTAATGGAAAGTAAAGTTAAATAGTCCAATAGGCAATTCTAGGTTATGTTACTTTAAATTATACTACAATTGAATCCATGTATACTAATTAGGAATCCCAAGGTTTAATCTACCATTTTCATGTGTTCAATTGATTAGTAATGTTCAATGTTCTCAAGCATATGGGAATAAAATCAAGTATTATCCCACTAGGCATCACATTATAATAACCTCATAATCCTACCCTCGAAGCCTTAGTCCGGGTGGAAAGAAACCTTTAGGGGAATAGAACTTCACCACCTTCTCTAACATGTGCATTTAGTGGAGGAGCTAGAACCTCGTTCCAACTTTATTTGTGGGCGTAGAACCTCAAGACTATACCCCACTCTACCAAGCCATGTGAACATGCTTACTTATCATTCAACATAATTAACTACATCACAAAAAATCATAGCCAATATCATTTGCAACATCACAACAATATATATAAATGGAAAGTCAACATTATTCCTCAATCCATTAACAAATTCATCATTTATATCACTTAACCCCTTTATCCCCATTTCTTATTCCATGTGCCTATCTCACTAAGCATATTCAAGTGTAATCATAACCTTACTATATTCGAATCAATCCCATTTAACCTATTTAAATTTAAACCAAATAATATGTTAGCCTTTAACCACATTAGACACAATTATCCACCATATATTATAACTCACTACATAAACCAATTAACCTACTCTCTTTGTCTCTACAACATTATGATTCAATTTCACACTTGATGTTTCTGTTAGCCTAATTGGGAGGGCCATCTCACCCCATGGGTGGCCCAAAATTGGTCAAGTCATCCTCCATGCATCCCATTGGGATTATTAGGGGTTCAATTGGTTGATTTGACAACCACAATGTTAATCCTTTCAAAGGAAGCCAAGAACACAATAATGGAAAATCACAAACATAACCCTAAATCCCCAAATCCAGGTATAAACTATAGGATATCGCTTTTAGACACCTACCATGATTATGTTGGTGAACAAACCCTTAATCAAGGCCTTTTATCCCAATTCAACCATCATTTGAAGCCTTAGCCTAAATATCGCTGGAAAAGAATAGATTTAGAGCTTTGGATGGAGAGAAGGAAGAGATGAAAACCTTAAACAAAAAAGAAAAGGAAGAGTGGGATTAGCCATACCCGGATATTCAATCGGCAACCAACGACACTCCAGACATACCTAAGATGAGGGATATTGAACCACGGAATCTCTTGAAGCTTTTGGGTCATCACTAAGGTTCATGGGTGAAGAAAATAGAAGAATCACGAGTGAAACTTAAAATCTTTTAATGGCATTTTTGTAATTTTCACAAAGTTACTAGGCCGCACAGTTTACCCGCATGGTTTTCCAAACCATACGGATGCTACTATTTGAAAACACCCCCTCACACAGTTACCTAGGATTTCAAAATAGTTTTCACCAACTGTGCGCAAACCTTATAGGATTCCCAGAAACCCCCTTTTTCTTCCTCTTTCATGTCCCAAACCCCTGGAACACCCCAAGTCTTCACATGAATAGAGAAAACATTTATTTAACCAAAATAAGGAACTTAAAATAAAATGTAAATAAAAAATACCTTAAGGCAGATCTGTGATATTACATATCCCAATCCAATAACTCCTCTCTGATAAAATTTTGTGGGAATGCGATTCTTGTAAAAATGATAATTATACCTTTAATGGAATTTGATGTTGTTTTGGGAATGGATTTTATAACAACCCATATTTATAATACATTTTATTTCATTATTTTTTATATAAAGTTTCATATAATAAATTCATAAAATATCGAGAGGCCTTGGGTTATTGGTAAATTCAATAAATAAACTATTAACTTTAAATAAAGTACAAAATCGTTATTTAAAACCCAATAATATTCTCATATTTTATTTTAAACTCTTAATATTTCATTAGATGAATTGGGGATATACAAAGGAATGGGTATTTTATAAATTCTCGTAGGAGAATAATCAAATCAAATCATGATTATGAATAACAAATGTGATTCAAGAGGAATATCATGACAACATAAATGTATAATAATCATACATACTCATATGGAAGCATGGAAAGAGAAAACAATATCATATAATCATGGTATCATAGGAATGTAGTGATAAAAAAATGTGACATAATAATAATAAGCTGAGGATGAACTATAATAAATCATCACATGGTATTATTAGGCTTACTTCTCTTTCACCATAAAAGTTATCTCATGAGATGAAAACATTACCCAACGCATTGGAATGCTATCAGGGTTAACCCTTCATAGTTTAAAACATTATGTATTCCACATCTATCGTATAATTTAACAAGTATTTCTTCATTTTAATATAATGATTAATGTACTAATCTTTCATACATGTAATTCCACAATCGATGTAGGAACTCTACATCTAGGATAATAGATTTAAATGAAAATAAGGATATGTATTCACAATAAAAATGGTTGACAATGAAAATCACTACATGATTTCAGTAGCACAATTGGTAAACATAAAATTACAAGGAATGGATTAATGATAGGGGAAGGTGGTATATAATTATTAGGTAATCATATGGACGGTAAATGAATGTGAATAAATAGGTGACAACATGGCCATTATAGAGTTAAAATGCTTAATACAAAGAATGTACTTGAAAGGAAAACATGAGAAGTAGAAACCTTTACTTATACATAGTAATGTATTAGGTAAAGGTTGTTATAAAAGAGGATATAAAATATCTAATTCTATGAACATAAATTAGAAAATAAAGCAATATTTATAAAAATATAAAAACATAATCAATTGGGATTTTAAAAGCTTATTACAAAGGAATTGCTTGAATGGAAATAATGTGGGAGAGAATTCTTACCTTAAGAGGACGATTTATAAAGAATTTAAAGATCTCCTAAGAACCATAGAAACTATATGCGAAGTATATAGATAGGTATAAAGATAGGAAATTCATTATAAATTACTTTATCACGGTGAGGAATGGTATAATTAGTGGGAATTTATAGCAAAACTGAGGGGTTTTGTTTTTGAATTTATACACATGGTTTTTGGACTCTGAGTTTTAAAATATTAAAATCCATTAACCCTCTCATGGATTTAACATATTTTATTTTCTAAAAGGGTGTTTTATTAAGTATTTTAATAGTTTATGGGATGAAATTATTTAGATAATATAATTGATGACGTGGAAGTGAGTCATGTTAATAAAGAATTTTTTTTAAAATATTAATATATCTTTTAGGTTTTAAAAGGTTCCCTTTACATTTTGAAAAAACAATATTATAAAAATTAAATACATTACTTTAATAAAAACTAAATGTTTTTCAACCCAACACATTATAACAATTATTATATCATTTTTGGGTTATTATGATGTCATAATACATGTCGTATATTTATACTGTATATAGTTTACACTTTATATAGTTTTTACACAAAAATAAAATGTCCTTGAATATTATGAAAAAAACATTGTTGTGTAATTAAGATAAATTGAATTAAAAATTAGTAGCTATTTTATTAAAATAAGTTTCTTAATATAATAATTTTAATTTCTTAAAAAAAATTCTTATTAAAAATTACTAGTTTTATTACATGATCAAATTTATAAAATTTTGAGGAACCACTTATGATTGTATAAAATTGTTTTAATATTTATAAATGACTGAATAATAATTTTTATAACATTTTTTTACACATAATAAATTATTTTAAATTCATCAATTTATCATAAAAATATATTTTAATGAAAATAATCATATATATTTCTAAAAAAAATACAATTTCTATTTCTATGCATCAAATATCCATTCTATCATTTTCATCCTATGTTCAAGTGTATGTTATTTTATATATAATTTTGATAAGAAAAAATATTGGGGAAAAAACTTTTATTTAACAAGGAATTTTTACATATTCTTAATTTCCAGACACATAACGCCTTATTAAACTGGGAAATTCCCCAAGGGAATGGTGTGTCATGGTAATACATTATTAGGTTGGTTCAATGAACATAGTTTTGGTGGTGATCTCCATAAGCATAAATATCACCCATAATCAGTTCTCAAGTTTTGGTTATTGAATTTTTTCTTAGGATTGGTAAAGGTTGTAGCCCTATAATTCTGCCTCCCTTGGATGCTCTGAAAAGTGAGCCTCATAAGGTATGATCCTACTAGTTGGGGTCATTCATTCTTCCTTTTATATAAAAAAAACTTTATTATAACCCCTTATATATAATAATATTAATTTTTATAATATCATAGTTATTTAAACAATGGTCATGAAGCCTGATGTTCATTATGCCAAATACTCATATGATGGTTATATTTTATAATGGTCCATTTTAAAGATGAAATATAATTCATGAGTTTTATATAACTACATTAATTCATAAGGTATATATGAATTCATAAGAAAATGTATTTTATAAATGTGTGGGTCATTATGTTCCTCTCCACTTCATATTTTTATCCCTAAAAACATCATTTTTTACCCGAAAAAGATTAGGGTGTTTCAATTTCAGCACTTCTTCTAGTTCTAATGTTGCTTCCTAACTATTATAGTTCTAACACAGTACTTTGACTAGGTGAGTTTTTTTGTCTTGTGGAATTTTGTCTCTATGATTAATATTATAACCAGATGCTCCTTAAAGGAAATATCATTCCCAAAGGAATCATATATTGATTTAATACATGTTAGTATTCTGGTTAATACTTCCTTAATCGGGACATGTGGAACACATCATGTACATGAGATAGGTTAGGTGGGACTGTTATTCAGTAGGCCACAACTTCTATGCAATCAAGAATCAAAAAGGGGGTGACGTATCCAGGATTAAGCTTCCCCTTCTTCCTAAACCTCAAAACTTTATTCTATGGTGATATACAAAGAAAAATCTTATCTCCAACCTCAATCTCTAAGTATCGTTATTGATTTTTTATGTAGCTTTTCTGCCACTGTGTGATTATTTAAAAATAATATAAATGGTTTAATCCTCTTCTTTTATCTCTTGGACAAGATTAGGTCCCATGACATTCCTCACTCCAACATCAACCCAGTATGTTGGAGTCTAACACATCGTCCAATATATATCCTTATAAGTTTCCATTGGAATTCTATAATGGAAACTTTTTTTATACAATAACTCTACTAGGACAAGGTGTTGATCCCAACATCCTTCAAAATTTATTAAACTAGATCTCAATATATCATATATAGATTTAATGGCTCTCTTAGATAGACCATCCATTTTAGGGAGATAAGAAGTTCTAAAACTCATCTTTGTATCCAAAACTTGATAAAGGATTCTCCAAAACATTAACATAGAAATCATATCTTGATTATAAATAATAGATATTTGTACTCCATGCATTATTACAACTTTTATTATGTTTATCTTGTCGATTTGGTTAAGGGGTAAATATTATGTGATTGAAATGAAGTGCACTGGCTTGGTAAGTTGAACGAAAACCTCCCAAATGGAATTATAGACTTTATATGTCTTGGGGAGTCCAATGAAAAAATATATGATTATTTTATCTCATTTCCATACTGGTATGGGAAATGGTTTTATAATACCCTTATACTTATATCATTTATCATTGTATTGATGTCATACTAGGCATCAAGACACAAATTCTGCAATCTATGTGAATCCTCCAAATGCTCCCTAGATTAATAGAGAAGGATAATCTATGTGAATCCTTGAGATGCTCCCTATTCGATTTTTTTGATGGTACACATATCCATGTTCCCAAATTTATAAATCTATCTTTACCAATTTCAAACTCTAAAATATTCACTACCTTTATTTGTAGCTCCGCAACAACTTTCTAATCCTCCTTAGTCTTCACAAGTATTTATGGTAGAGTAGTTATTTGTAAATGGTAACATTGAATTCCTTTTTAAGTTCTCATATCCATACTTTACATGTATAGGCATATGGGATACCTATAAATCATCATCATGGATAGGTCTTTACAGTCATTTTTACTCAAAGTATTTTCCAATTTATTTGCCTTCTCGGGATAGTAATGGACTTAACAGTCATAATCCTTGATCAAATCAAACAACCTTTATTGGTGTATATTGAGATCTTTTTCTATGAATATATACTTTAGGATCTCATGGTCCCTATATAAGTCACACATCTACCCATAGATATAATTTTACCAATTATTTAATTTGAATATTACTGCACCCAATAAAAAATCATATCCAAATTGTAAAACACACCTTAAGAAAAGAAATAATTTATACCAAATTAATCATTTTTCAACTATATCTACAGATATTATCATTCTTGGGTCACGTATTCACATTTGAGGGTATATATGTAATTTTTTCAAAGACAACGGTTTTTTAAAAGTGATCCAAACAGACCACTATAATATGGAACTGTATTTTTCTTGGATTGGATGGATATTATCAACACTTTGTGAGAAATGTGTCATGACTATCAAATCTAATAACTATGTTAACTTGGAATGTTTTAAAGATAAATTTGAAATATAAATTTGAATTCAATTTCAAGTATCTTATGAAATAGCTGTTCACTAAACCTATACTCACACTACCCTATAGTGGAGGAAGGATTTTCATATATAGTGATGCTTTCAAGAAGGGATTGGGAAGTGACTAAATAAAAAATGAAAAGGGAGTAATATATGTCTCATTTTTATTAAAGATTCATGAGAAAAATTATGTGCCACATTATCCAAATCTAATATCATTTTTATTTTTATTAAATATATGAAGGAATTATCTCTATACTGAAAAGTGTAAAATATTTACTACTAAAATGAACAAAAAGTATGTGTTCACACAAATGGTATTGAACATTATATAAAGCATATGGTTGGATTTGATCATGAACAATAACTACTTAACAAATTATAACCCTCGGAAGGAAAATAGGGAGCACAATGCTCTGATAATGAGGGATAATTTTTCCTTATCTGTAGTGGGGGTTAAAAATGGAAAAAAACTCATGGATTTAAAAATGATGGAACTAAAAATCATAAGGGAAGGGGAGAACTCATATCTTTCCCAAATTACTACCCAACCATCCAAAAAAGGGATGATTAATGAGGAACATAATGAGGATATGAGGCTACAGAAGAAGGTAAGAAATATCATAGAGTTTAACTTTGAAAATAAAGGAATTATTTGATTCAGGAAAATAATATTTGTTATATCAGTAAAAAAATTCAAGGAGATATTTTATGATTCACATAGCTCATCATTCTCAATATTTCCCAATGAAAACTTATTTTTATAGATCTCAATAACAATTCTTAGTGGGATAACATGAAGAGGAAGGTTGTAGATTTTATATCTCATTACTTAGTTTTATAGATAATTAAGGATCAACATCAAAATTATAATGGGATAATGAAACCATTACCCATTAATGTATTGAAATGTGATAAAAATACTAAGAATTTCCATAAAGGTCTTCTTAAGACCATTAAATTATATAATTACATATAGGTTGTACATGATTAGCTCAAAAAATAGTGAATTCCATTATTATATGAGAATATTTCTAAATTGACCATATTTCCATGATATATATATATAAAAGTTGTATAGTTTCATAGAGTACAATACTCAATCAAATATGATCAAAATACAAGGATCATCTTGATGTTTTGTAGAATTATTCAACAAGTATTGGATACTGATCTAAGATTTAGCGCCTCCAATCATCATCAAACTAATGATCAACAAAAAAGGACCACTACAATCATATGGATATATGAGGATCATGTTCTATTGATTTAAAATGAGGTTTGTATCAACACCTTTATCTCATAGAGTACTCATGTAATAACAGTTTCATTTCTAGAAATTAAAGGATGCCATATAAACCACTATTTTAGAATTGGTGTTGAAATCCAATAGGTTGGGATGATTTTTGGGTACCTAATGTGTTGGGACTAAATATTTCCCAAGAAATTTTAAAAAATATTAGAATCTTTTAATGACATATTAAAACTCCATAAATTCAAAAACCCAAATATATTGATAGTTTTTAGAGAGATTTCTAATTTTAAGTCGAAGATAAGTTATTCCTTCTGATATCACTTTAGAAGAAGTTTGGGATATTTGGAAGGAAGGGGATGTTGAGAACAAGATACATTGGAACCTTTCAAATACATGATATTGTGTAGATAAATCTTATTATAATTCACAAATACTAAACATCTCTCATGTGCAAGATGAGTTCCACAAAATGGTGTAATTTCGGCCCGGCCTAGACCGGGCCGGGTCATGATGGGATTTGTCACAACCCGTCCTCCAGGGCTCGTATCATGGCTACCCCAAGCCCGCCTTCCATAGTCCAGGGGATGACGACTAGCACAAAAGGAATAATTCCCTAAAACTAGGAATCCATTGCCTTTATAAAACGTAAACACAGACAACCAGAGTACAAGTAGAAGCAAACACTAAGTAAAAAATTGTATAACAAAAGATGTGATGGAAATAAAAAGTGTCCAGAAATACAAAACCAACAGTAAAGTACAAGGAAAAGAAAAATAGGTACAACTAAAAGACAAACAGTTGGAAGGTGTCTAGAAGCTCCTGGATCGTTCACCATTGATCCTACCTGAAGGGTAGGTATAGATAGCCTCCTCAGTGCTCCACTTCCATCCATCTCTATTGGGTACTGTCTCGTCATGAGGTCCACCTCCAGGCACCGTCCAGTCCTCGCACACTTCGCCTCAGTCAGCGTTGTCCGTCGTCTGCATCCAACAAAATGAGGTGCGGGCATAGCCTGTGCAAGGGTGAGTATAACGATACTCAGTAGGGACCTCGAGACCCTCAAGGTCTCAAAAAATCCAAAAAAGATAAAACACAAAGTTTGAAATCAACGGATAACCATTACTTAGGTATATGCCCATACATATACCTAAGTTATCAAGTAACCCATCTCAATGATGAGGAAAACACAAAGGTCATTGACTCATCTCAAATGAGGATTTTCATTATCGAAACCACGGCTGCTAGAGAACTCCTCCTATATCGAGTACAGTGGCCCTGTCGCGACTCTGAGGCATTACTCACTAACCTTAGACTACTGAGGTACTCCTCCTGTCGAGTATCGCGGGTCTGCTGCCAAACCGGGCTCTACGTCCATTGTGGGTCTGCCGCCAAACCGGGTGATCCCCCTAATAGCCGTCAGAGGTACTCCTCCTGTCAAGTACCGCAGGTCTGTTGCCAAACAAGGCGCTCTGTCTGTCATGGGTCTGCCACCAAACCAGGTGCTCCATCCACTGGGCTAGTCGAATCACACCGAGAATAATTGGTCAAGTAGTCGTCAGGTCTACAACTACTAGGTCTCTCCACTCCATATGCTCGTCTCTAGGAGGATCTGCTCCACGAGCTATTGGTCGATACTCCAAGTGTCACGAAGTCTCAGTTGAAAGTATCTCAAAGGAAAGCCACGTCATCGGGGTCTCAACGCAACATACGGCACGTCAATCGTACGCCCGGTATGTAAGTTATTAGCATTTTAGTTTTGGGGGCCCAGTTGGATTCATGTACGAACCAATCTGACCGTGACTCAACTATACCCTGAACTCCAGTAGGGTATACTCAAAGGGAGGGCTATGCTTCATGAATACAAGTGCCACTGACAGTTCGTCAAACGGGCGTCTGGTGCCAAACATATGGCCCAAGAAGGTAAAGTGTCTGTAGTGGGCCCGAGTACGGTCCGACTTGGTCGGACCGACTTCGCCCAACCCGGTCTGGGCCGACCCGGTCTGGGTCAACCTGGTCAGACTCGCTGGGTCTGACCCAGCCCATTGGGCGGGTCAGCCGGCTAAGCTTTGACCCGGTCTGCTAAGCCTGGCCCAGCGGACCGCGAGGGCGGTTCAGCCCGATAGTCACCACATAGGCGGCTCGGTAAATCGGCCAGGAAGACCGGTTCGGTTCGGCCAGCGACACCGCGGGGGCGCAGCCGGTCGGCTAAATAGGCTGGTGGCTGGGAGGCCAGCGGGTGGGCCGCGCAGGGCGCGAGTGGGCCGGCTGGACTCCGGGAAGGCTGCGGGTACACCAGGCAGGCCGCAGTAGGAGCCGGGAAGGCGGAAAGTGTGCCGGAAGGGGGTGCAGGGCGATGGGGAGTGTGCAGGCAGCGGCGCGGGGCGCCGGGCAGCGCGCCGGCAGGGGTGCTGGGTGCTGGGAGCATGACAACAGGGGCGCGGGGCGCTGGGTGCAAGTCAGCAGGGGCGCGGGTGCCGGGAGCACGTCGGTAGGGGCGCGGGGCGCCGGGTGCGGGTAGCGCACCAGGGCGCCGTGGGGGCGGCACAGTTCACGGAGTCCATGGGTAGCGCGGCCTTTGTCTTCCGCCTTCGTCCCCGTCGCTGCATGTACCGCCTTTTTCGTTGTCGCTTCTTCTGCATGTCGTAGGGCATCACAAGAAAGTAGAACGAAGAAGGATGTCGGGCCATGTTGGGTTGGCCTGCATCCTTCGCGTTTAGAGGTGAAATCAAAAGGATCAATGAGATAAGCAGTTGATTAAAAATGCCTAAAAAACCCTTTCTATCCGAGGAAGGGGATATGAAAAAGTATAACAACTTCATGAAATAAAAACCCCTACCTCGCTTGTCGTTCATTGTTGATGAAGTCTTGGAAAGCGGGCATCGTTCTGTTGACATCGAAAAAGAAGAATCCGAGGATGACGTCAGTGTTCTTCATGGATGACGCTTCCCTTTCCTTGTTCTTATAGAAGGAAGAAGACGTCTGAGGAAGAAGTCGAAGAAGAAATATGGCGTTCTTCGCGTTCTTCATTGGGAGAATAATTCTCCAAGGGTTTGGTGTCGCGTCTCTTTGCCAGTGTTTCACCGCATAAAGAGGTCATCCCAAAACCTTTCCCCAATATTCCTTTATATAGGAGAGGGGGAGAGGTAAGTAACCATCGTGGAATTTATGACGGTTCATTTATTAGGAACCTTCCTAATTTACCATGATGCATTTACTTAATTTAAAAAGGGGAAACCCAATTAATTTACGCTGGCGCAATGATGCGGTGCGTTGGAAAAATTAATTGTGTGTGCATTGGCACAATTAATTTCATAGAGGAGGTCAAGAGGTCCTCCCTCATTAATGAGGGGTGATGCATCTCGTGTGGTCCCCACCTCAATTAACCTCACAAGGGAGGTTGGGTTTGGGTAGGCCCCACCACCATAACCTCTCATGGGAGTTTAGGGT
The DNA here is from genome assembly GCA_963277665.1 of Viscum album. Lineage (NCBI taxonomy): Eukaryota > Viridiplantae > Streptophyta > Magnoliopsida > Santalales > Viscaceae > Viscum > Viscum album. Next base: position 1,353,975,696 of record OY728150.1, on the reverse strand, counting down.
GTGGTGGTCCCACCCCCAACTCCCATGTGGAGGTTACAACTACCCGCACTCACATGGTGGCTGGAATAAAATAAAGTGTGGCTACAATTTATTTTATTATTTTTTTTAAAAAATCCAAAAACTAACTTTTATTCCCGACCATCTACCGTCGAGGTGAAAGTATTGTTAAGTAAAAACCGGCACTGCGAGTTCAAAAGTGCCATCGGATTTCAATTCCGAGCATCGGTTCAAAATATATGAAAGGTCGCTCGCACGTTTACTGAACGTACCCGAAAAAAAAAATCGGAATATTATTATCAGTCACCCTCGACCCACTGCGGTCGAGGTTAGGATTTACCTAAGTGAAACACACCCAAACGAACCCAACGGTACTCTCATATTTTCAATCTTAATTACTGTTTAGATGTTATGAATTTTACAATAAAATAATTGTCACTTAATTATTTTATTTGCGGCCAAAAACTAACTTTTTCTGGTGGCTCGCACCGGCCAAAGTTAGTATCTTCTTAAATAAATCAAGCCCTCATGAGTTTAGCAATGGTCTCAGATTTTTAATCTGAGCTACCGTTTATGAGTTATAAAGATTTTAAAAATAAAATAATTTATTTAATAATTTTATTTACGGTTATGCCATTTTTGGGATGTCACACAGGAGGCCCACACCGACTAAACTTAAGTCGCGCCTAGGGAAAACTCGCCACTCTGAGTGCAACTGTGCCCTCAGATTTTTTATCTGAGTTACTATTTAAGATTTATTCCACTTTTTCAGGAAAACTGCTTACGCTCGTTAACTTAAGATTAACAAAAACTTCAAAAATTGATTCTGGGCACACCCGGCCTCAGAATCATGTGCCGTCAGAAACTTTTGACTTTTAAAATTATCGTGTATTTAAGAAAAAAAATACATGGAATTCCTGGGTCTTTACATTCTCCCCACCTCAAGGATTTACGTCCCCATAAGCTACAACTCAAACTAAGGGAACAAATGGGGTTACTGAGCATGCATATGAGCCTCTCGCTCCCATGTGCTCTCCTGGAGGTTCATGTGTTGCCAACAAACATGAACCATAGGTATCAACTTTCCACATAGGATCCGCTCCTATCGATCCTCAATCTCCATTGGAACCTCCGTGAAAGGTGTCTCGTCATCGATGTCTACCTTCCCATGGTCGATGATGTGGTAAGGTTCATGCACATATCTCCTCAGCTGAGATACGTGGAAGATGTCATGCACCCAGTGCAACTGATGTGGAAGAGCTAAGTGGTATGCCACCTCTCAAACTCTGTTGAGGGCCTGAAAAGGCCTGAATAATCTTTGAGATAACTTGCCTCCTCGGCTAAATCTTCGTAGACCTCATTGAGGTGAGACCCGTAGAAAGACGTGGTTTCCATCCTCGACCTCTAGAGGTATCCATATTCTAGAAGCATACAATTTCTTTCTACTCTGTACAGTCTTTATCCACTCCTGGATGACCTGCACCTTCTCTGTGGTAGCTCGTACCATCTCTGGTCATAATAAAGTCGGCCGACTTGGTGCGTCAGTCGACGATCACCCAAATAGAGTCATTTCCCTTGGACATATGTGGAAGACCCATCACGAAGTCCATGGATATCTCATATATCTTTTACTTTGGGACCTCTAAAGGCTGAACCAAGCCTCCTGGTACCTGATGCTACTCCTTCACTTGCTGACAAGTGAGGCATTGAGAGATAAACTCCGCTACCACCTTCATCATACCTGGTCACCAGTGCTGTCGTCGAAGGTTCTGGTACGTCTTCGCCACACCTGGATGTACCGATAGAGGGGATGTGTGGAACTCCCTCAACGCTTCCTCCTGAAGTGAAATTGGTACCATGGTACTTCCACTGAAGAGGATGGCGTGCTCCCCGCCTTCAGAAAATCCATCATGTGCCTGCCCTGTGGGTATCTGAGCACGTCGTGTCTTGTAGTTAGTGTCTCCACGCTCTGCCTCCCTGACTCACTGATGAAGGGGAGGAGTGACTATAAGGGACTGTAGAAAGGCTGCTCCATCTCTATCTATGAAGGATATCTGTAAGGCATCCATCTGCTCTGTTGCCTCGCCTAGCAGCTATATACCAGTCCTCCTGCTGAGTGCATCCACAACAACGTTCCCCTTCCCAGAAGTATATACTATCTCGAAGTCATAGTCCTGGAGGAATTGAAAACTCAAAACTCCTGCTACCATGAGGGTAAGGTTGGTTGACTCAAGAGTGATCGGTTGCACCCTCCAATGCATGAGTTTAACCTGTGCCTCCTAGGTTTTCTTTTTCTCTAACTAAGAAAAACCTCATCTCAACATTGTAGATAAACCTCATCATTTTTTTCCTAATACAGTCAATCTATGTATGAGTTGTGGTTTCCCAGTCCATACCCAAACTAACGTCATAAGGCCTCGACACTGCCACCAAGAGGTTCCAACCGAAACTCTCACCTCAAGAGTCATATCACACCACTGGCATAAGTGTGATTATCGAGTCTTCTCCCAAAGTTATCTCCAGACGTGAGGGTCAAGTCAACGGTTTAACCAGAAACTCTAGGTCTGGGACAGGATTCATGGAAGGAAGGAATAATTGGTACATGTGTCTATTGATACGACAGCTATTAGTAGACACAGTCTGTACCTAGAATCATTTCTAGACCCCTTGGGTCACACTCCTTGACCGCATGCAGCTATTCTCTTCCTCTTCCCTCCAGCTCCCTGATCCTATTGTGGACTAAAAAGGTGGGTGGTTGGAACATGTCAAAATATACACCACCTCATGGTGCTCTCTTAGATCTGATTACACATCTGTTTCCCTACAGATTCATTTGTCCCTAATACATCCCCTTTCTGAAAAAGTTTATATGCCCAAGTCTCTGAGACTGGCGCTAGTTTCCTGATTTCCCACTACTAACATTCACTGGCTGTATCCGCTCAGCCAAAGAACATTCAACCGCAAAGGTTCTCTATAGCATCCTAACATAGGTTGGAATGAACATAGGAAAAAAGAAAGTGTCGTCTCGGATGTCCCTAAACACATATCACTTAGAGGTCCAAGATCTGAAGCACTGATTGTATCATCTTCATTGAGTACCATGAACGATCGGTATGCCTCGATGAAAACTCAGCTACTGGCATGTCGTCCTGCCGAAGCTGTAGAAGTTCTAGAGAACTCTCAGCCACCTCCTTAGGCCAGCCCTTAGATGCATGTAAGTCGGGATCGCCTCGAAACCTGAGGGTTATCTGATGTTGAAACATGTGTAAGGCACTAAGCCTACATGTGTCATCAACCAGTACCACTAGTTGAAACTCCTGACCAACAGGCAGTGATATAGCTGACACACAACCTGAAGGTACAATCTCGGGCAAAGTTCCACATACCAAAGCTTCATCACTATACAGACCAACCTCAGTGTCACTCACTGGTAAACACTAGTAGCTAAGATCACCATATACTCTACTGGTGTCTCAACTAGGTGGATAACTCTAGAAATTGCCTCCAGTCAGTCCTCTGTTGCCTGGGAATCTATCTCGCCTTGTAACTTCAAAGGCCTCTGCCGCCGGAACTCATGCAATGCGCTCAGTCGGCGTGCAGTGTCCTCCAGTGCGGATGGTGGAATCTGATGCCCAACGGGTGGTGGTGCTGCTGGTACACCACCCGAAGGTTCCAACATAGTAATAGGGCCCTGCACCAGAGCCTCGTCGCTCGGTGGGCCGTCATCAGGTACTCTTTCAAAACTCCAACTGGTTGTCTTTATGGAGGAATCGTGAATAGATGCAAGACGGTCAAAAGATTATACCTGGTGAGCTGACCTGGTGTGAGCTGACTTAAAGAAAACTTTTGAAAACACACACACAATAATTTTTTGCGTGTACTAAGTCAGAAATCAGTAGTCAGAGTCCTGGTGTATGGATACGTCGGCCGCAACACCAACACTGGACTCCCTGAACTGAAAACCACACTCCGTACCCTTAACACTATTGCTTCACAGAAAGAAAATATCAGAGTCCTAAGTTATACGGGTGAACCGACTCCTCTGATACCAATTTGTCATGACCCGTCCCTCGGGGCCTGTATCATGGCTACCACAAGCCAGCCTTCCATAGGCTAGGGGCTGGCGACTAGCACCAAAGGTGAAATTTCCTAAAACTATGAAGTTATTTCCTTTATAAAACATAAACACACACAGCCAAAGTACAAGAGGAAGCAGACACTAAGTAAAACCTATATAACAAAATATGTGCTAGAAAGAAAACGAGGCCGAAAATACAAACCCAATAGTAAAGTACAAGGAAAATACAAACAGGTACAACTAAAAGACAAATAGTTGGAAGGTGTCTAGCAGCTCCTCGATCGTCCACCACAGATCCTAATCGAAGGGTAGGTACAGATATCCTCCTCAGCGCTCCACGTATTTCTATCTCCTCTGGGTACCGTCTCGTCGTGAGGTCCACCTCTAGGCACCGTCTAGTCCTCGCACACTTCACCTCGGTTAGCACTGTATGTCGTCTGCATCCAACACAACGATGTGCGGGCATAGCCCGTGTAGGGGTGAGTATAACGATACTCAATAGGGACCCTGAGACCCTCATGGTCTCAAAAAATCCAACAATCATAAACCACAAAGTATGAAATCAACGGATAACCATTACTTAGGTATATTCCCATACATATACCTAAGTTATCAAATAACTCATCTCAATCATGAGGAAAACACAAAGGTCATTGACTCAGCTCAAACCAGGATTTTCATTATCGAAACCATGGCTGCTAGAGAACTCCTCCTCTATCGAGTACAGTGGCCCTATTGTGACTCTGAGGCGATACTCACTAACCTTAGACTACTGAGGTAATCCTCCTGTCAAGAACCGCAAGTCTTCTTCCAAACTGGGCACTCCGTCCGCAGTGGGTCTGCCGCCAAACCGAGCGCTCCCCCTAATAGTCGTCAGAGGTACTCCTCCTGTTGATTATTGCGGGTCTACTGCCAAACCAGGCGCTCCGTCTGCCATGGGTCTACCGCCAAACGGGTGCTCCGTCCACTGGGCTAGTCGAATCACTCCGAGTCAAATCGGTCAAGCAATTGTCAGGTCTACCGCTACTAGGTATCTGCACTCCGTCTGCTCGTCTCCGGAAGGATCTGCTCCACGAGCTACTAGTCGATACTCCAAGTGTCACTAAGTCTCAGGTGGAAGTATCTCAAAGGACCGCCACGTCATCGGGTTCTCAACGCAACAGACGGCACGTCAATCGGATGCCCGGTCTGTGAGTTATTAGCATTTTAGTCCCGGGGGCCCGGTTGGATTCATGTACGAACCAACCTGATCATGACTCAACTATACCCCGAACTCTAGTGGGGTATACTCAAAGGGACGACTATGCTCCAAGAATATCTTCACCGCTGACAGTTCCTCAAACGGACGTCTGGTGCCAAATATATGACCCAAGAAGGTAAAGTGTCAGTAGTGGGCCTGGGTCTGGTCCGACTCGGTCGGACCGACTCGGCCCAACCCTGTCTGGGCCGACCCGGTCTGGGTTGACCCAGCCCGACTCATTGGGTCTGACCCGACCCATTGGGTGGGTCAGCCCACTAAGTTTTGACACGGTCCGTTGGGCCTGTCCGAGCGGACCGTAAGGGAGGTTCGGCCCGATAGTCGCCAGGTAGGCGTCTCGGTAACTCGACCTGGAAGACCGGTCCGGTTCGGAAAACGACACTGTGGGGGCGTCGTGGGTCGGATCAGCAGGCCGGTGCTCGGGAGGCCAGCGAGCAGGCTGCGCGTGGAGCAGGCGGGCCGGCTGGACTCCGGGCAGGTCGCGGGTACACCGGGCAGGCCGCGGCAGGAGCCAGGCTGGCAGGAAACGTGCCATAAGGGGGTGCAGGCTACCAGTGAGTGTGCCGGCAGGGGCGCGGGGCGTCAGGCAGCGCGCCGATAGGGGCTCGGGGCGCTGGGCAGTGTGTTGGGAGGGCCGCGGGGCGCCGGGAGCGGGTCGGGAGGGGCGCGGGGCGCCGGGAGCGGGTCGAGAGGGGCGCTGGGCACCGGGTTGGCGTCGGAAGGGGCACAGGGCGCCGGGAGTGCACCGACATGGGCGCAGGGTGCCATGTGCGCGTTGGCAGGGGCGCGGGGTGCCCGGTGCGGGTAGCGCACCGGGGCGCCGCTGGGGCGGCGCAGTTCACGGAGGCTGCGAGTAGCAGGGCCTTTATTCACCGCCTTCGTCACTATCGTCGTGTGTGCCGCCTTTGTCTCCCTGGATTCTTCTCCATGTCGTAGGGCGTCATAAGAAAGTAGAACGACGGAGGATGTCGGGCCATATTAGGTTGGCTTGAATCCTCCGCGTTTAGAGGGGAAATCAAAAGGATCATCGAGATAAGCACTTGATTCAAAATGCCTGAAACAAACCCTTTCGATCCGATGAAAGGGATAAGAAATGGTATAACAACTTCATGAAATAAAAACCCCTACCTCACTTGTCGTTCGTTGTTGATGAAGTCACGAAAAGCGGCATCGTTCCGTTGACGTCAGAAAAGAAGAAGTCGAGGATGACGTTGGCGTTCTTCGTGGATGACGCTTCTCTTTACTTGTTCCGATAGAAGAAGGAAGAAGACGTCCGAGGAAGAAGTAGAAGAAGAAATCTGGCATTCTTCGCTTTCTTCGTTGGGAGAATAATTCTCCAAGGGTTAAGCGTCGCGTCTCTTTTCCAGCGTTTCACCGCTTGAAGAAGTCGTCCCAAAACCTTTCCCGAAACTTCCTTTATATAGGAGAGGGGGGAGAGTTAAGTAACCATCATGGAATTTATGACGGTTCATTTATTAAGAACCTTCCTAATTTCCAACGATGTGGTTACTTAATTTAAAAAGGGAAAAGCCAAATAATTTATGCTGATGCAACGATGCGGTGCGTTGGCACAATTAATTTCTCAGAGGAGGTCAAGAGGTCCTCCCTCATTAATGAGGGGTTATGCGTCTCGGGTGGTCCTCACCTCAATTAACCTCACATGGGTGGTTGGGTTTGGGTAGGTCCCACCACCATAACCTATCAGGGGAGGTTAGGGTGTGGCAGTCCCACCACCAACTCCCATGTGGAGGTTCCATCTACCCGCACTCACATAGTGGCTGGAATAAAATAAAGTGTGGCTACACTCTATTTTATTATTTTTTATAAAAAAGACAAAAACTAACTATTATTCCCAACCATCCGCCATCAAGTTGAAACTCTTATTAAGTGAAAACCAGCGCTGTGAGTTCAATGGTGCCCTCAGATTTCAATTTCGAGCACCGGTTCAAAAGATATGAAAGGCCGCTCGCAAGTTTACTGAATGTACCTGAAAAAAAGTTTGGAATATTATTATCAATCACCCTCAACTCACTGCGGTCGAGGTTAGGTTCTACCTAGATGAAACACGCCCGAATGAACCCAACGGTACTCTCATATTTTTAATCTGAGTTACCGTTTAGATGTTATGAATTTTACAATAAAATAATTGTCACTTAATTATTTTATTTGCGGCCAAAAACTAACTTTTTCTGGTGGCTCGCGCCGGCCAAAGTTAGTATTTGCTTAAATAAAGCAAGCCCTCACGAGTTTAGCGGTGGTCTCATATTTTTAATCTGAACTACCGTTTATGAGTTATAAGCATTTGAATAATAAAATAATTTATTTAATTATTTTTTTATGGTTATGCCATTTTTTGGATTTCACATAGGAGGCTCGTGCTGACTAAACTTAAGTCGCGCTTAGGGTAAATTCTCCATTCTGAGCACAACAGTGCCCTTGGATTTTTTTATCTGAGTTACCATTTAAGAGTTATTACACTTTTTCAGGAAAACTACTTACGCACGTTAACTTAAGCTTAACAAAAACTTCAGAAATTGATTCCGGGCACACCGGGTTTCGGAATCATGCGCCGTCAGAAACTACGAACTTGTAAAATTTCTGTGTATTTAAGAAAAAAAAATCTTCCACAGAATTTCTGGGTCTTTACAGGCTTTCCTTGCAAAAAATCGGGTCATGGAGCACTATCCGTCCAGGGTGGGCTGGCCCAAACCATCAGGTCGGGCCAGGATTTTTCATGTCGGGTCATGCTTTTTTAAGTCGGGCCATGATGGGCTTTTATTATTTTCAAAATAATTATTTTTTTAAAAAAAAATTAACATTTATTTAAAATATTTTTTACATTTATTTTTAAACGAATGTTTTTTACATGTATTTATTTTTAAAAAATAAACTTGTTTTTTGTAAAAAAGTTTATTTTATTTTTTATTAACATTTTATAGTGGGTGGATATGTTATTTTTTTGTCTAAATATATTTATATATGTGAATCTATATATATTATGTGGAAATTTTAAAAAAAAATTAATGAGGAGTTGGGGGATGCGTAGTAGTAGGAGAGTTTAAAAAAATGTTATTTAAACCTTTTTTTAACATTTTTTAAAACATTTTTTTACATTTTTTTAACTTATTTATAATTTTTTTAAGTTTTCTTAATTTTTTTTATTTAATTTTTTTTATTTAAACCATTTTTTAACATCTGTTTAAAACTTTTTTTATACATTTATCTTAAAATGATTAATTTAAAAAAAATATTTTATTTAAATGCATGCTTTTTACAAGTATTTTTTTAAAACATTTAATGTTTTTTAAAAAAAATTAATGTAAAAAGTTTTTTTAGTTTTTGTTTAAAAAAAATAATTTAAATGTTTGTTTTAAGAACTTTTTTTAAACATTTGTTTAAAAAAATTATTTAAACTATTTTTAGCATTTTTTTAAAATAATTTTTATATTTATTATTAGACGTTTCATTTAAAATATTTTTTTAACGCATGTTTTTTACATATATTTTTCTTAAACATTTAACATATTTTATGTAAAAATATTTTTTTATTAACATTTTATAGTGTGTGGATATGTTATTTTTTTCAAAATAGATTTATATATGTGTCTGAATTTATATATATTATGTGCAAATTGAAAATGAAATAATGAGAAATTGGGTGGTGCGCAACAGTGGGTGGGATTAAAGCATTGTTATTTAAACGTTTTTTATCATTTATTTAAAAAAAAAATTACATTTATTTTTTTAACTTGTTTATGAAAAGTATTTTTAGGTGTTTTTTTAATTTAAAACTTTTTTTAATGATTTTTAATTTTTTTTAAATGCATGTTTTTTACATGTATTTTTATTAAATGTTAAACATTTTTTGTAAGAACGTTTATTTTCTATTTTATTTACATTTTATAGTGGGAGGATATTTTATTTTTTTCTAAACAAATTTATATATGTGAATCTATATATATTATGTGCAAATAAATAATGAGAGGTTGGGGGTTGTGCAATAGTGGGTGAGTTAAAATTTTTTATATAACTTTATATATTTATATATAGTGTATATAATATTTGCAAGTTTCATCATATTTAAAAAAAATAACGAGGTTGGGGGTGTGCGGACATTATTGGGTGGGCAATTATTTTTTTGTTAATATATAATAAATTATTATATATATATATATAATGAGAAAATTGTAAAAAAATTAGGGGTTTGGAATTGCATCACCGTGGATGGGTTAATTTTTTCTAAATAGATTTATGTATAATATATACAAGTCACAGCGTACTTAAAAAAAATTAATGAGGTGGGGGCGTTCACCTACATCATTACGTGAGTATGTTATTTTTTATGAATATACAATAAGTGATTATATATACAATATTAAATCATTGATATATATATATATATATATTGTGGTTTTGTTTATATATATATTATATTAAATCATTTATATATATATATATATATATTAATGGATTTTTAAAAGCCACACTTAATTGATATATATTATTAATAGCTTTACATATATATATTATTAATGGATTTGTTTATATATATATATATTGTATTGTATCATTGATATATATATTATTAAAATATATATATATATATATATACATATATATAATATGCTAGTTTCATCATATTAAAAAATAATAATGAGGTTGGGGGTGTATGCGAACATCATTAGGTGAGAATGTTATTTTTTATTAATATATAATAAATTATTTTATATATATAATGTTAAATTATTGATATATATAAATATATATATAACATGAGAAAATTGTAAAAATGATAACTAGGGGTTTAGGGGTGCGCCGCAGTGGGCGGGTTAATTTTTTCTAAATAGATTTATATATGTATAGTATGTATAATATATGAAAGCACCAACATACTACAAAAATTAATAAGGTTGAGGGACGTGCATGAACATTATGAGGTGTGTGTTATTTTTTTATTAATATACAACAAGTTATTATACATATATAATAGTAAATCATTGATATATATATATATATATATTAATAGCTTTGTTTGTATATATATATATATTATTAAATCATTTATATATATATTATTAATGGATATTTAAAAGTTACACTTAATTGATATATATTATTAATGGATTTGTTTATATATATACAATATTATATATATATATATAAATATATATCATTGTGTGTATATATATACACAGACACATTATAATTATATATAATAATAGTTATATGTATATAAATACATTATTTTGAATATATTATTTTTTGTTAATATATAATGATATGTATATACACATATATTGTTGATATATATATATACACAGTATGGTGACAATATAACAGGTGCAGTGTCTGGGCCAGTTGGTCCAGGCGTAGCCTTGAAAGATTGAAGAAGGGGGATCGAATCTCCCTACGAGTAGCTTCCCGTTAAATCTTTTACAACGGGCCAGGCTTCATACGGGCCAGCAGGGCAGGCTTTTTCAGGCCGGCCCGGCCCAGCCTATGGGGCATCTTGGAAAGGCCCAGGCTCGGCCTGATGAACCTATAGCCCAAGCCTGGCCTGGCCCGACGCAGGCCGGGCCGCTTGGGCAGGGTCTCTCAAGATTTTAGACCACCAGGACAAAATTACACCTATAGTTCCACGTATCACTTTTATGGAAGTACGTACCTCTCCCTTCATCTGTACTAAACTCAGACATAGTACAATAGGAATATGATATCACTAATGAGTAATAACTATTAAAATTTTAGTATCATGGGGATAAAGTATATAGAATGAATACCTCTAACCAGGTTTAATTTATCTGGAAGGATCATAAGTTTGAGGAAGCTACATGGGAACTCAAATATGTATTAACACAGAAGTAGACTCATTTGTTTCCATCAAAAAAGTGAAATTTTGAGCGTGAAATTATTTGAAGGGGTAGAACATAAAACCTGAGATATTATATTGTAAAAAAGACAACACTAACCCAAAAAAATGACATATTTTATTAAAATTCAAGATAAATAATTAATTTGAAATATATTACTATAAAAGTACGTATTTCTTTCATTTCATATTAGTATTTTCATTATATTTAAAAAATATATATGTTTATAAAATTAAAATAAAGATTAAAATACTAATATATTGACAAAATTTAATGGTTATATTATAATAAATATAATTTAATTAAATACATTTAAAAATAGATAATTTTGTGACAAATGTTTTTCATTATTTATGGTATTTTTAGTTTAAATAAATTAAATTGATAAATATTGAAAAATATTTTTTATGAAATTTATTTATTATATATATAAAAATAATAATTTTTCATATAATTATTATCATTTAGTATGTAATTAAAATATATCTATTTTTTCCTTAAAAATTATTTTTTGAAAAACTATTATTATGTGTTATAGAGTTTTTATTTTAAACTTTTTAGTTCAGTATTTCAAAATTGAATATAATAAAATGGATTTCATTTTTTGATACAATATTTCCAAATTAGGTAATATGGGAAATTTCATTTTTATGAATAAATATAATTTACTAAAGTAACAATTGAATTTTTATGATGAAGGTAAAATGAGTTAAATGGGTTTAACTAATGGAAAATACATAAAATATTACAAAACATTATCATTAAATGGGTGGATGATGGAATAATGAAACACTACTCATCACATATATTTTTAATTTTTCTTATTTATAGTTATTTTTTAAAAACTACAACTTTATACATTATCGAATGAGTATTTGTGAAAATTTTACACAAAACTCACATAAAAGATACTACACTTATATCCCTTAAAGACCGTTATATTTATATGTTATCTATTGAATCCCAAACCATTTTACCTTCTTGAAATTTTTATTAGGGGTTTTCTAATTCCATACTCAAGGAGGCATAAATCCTTCATTTTTATGGAACCCATTTTGAGAAGGAATGAGTTCTTCAATGAAAGTATTCACTCCCTCACTATCTTATTCAATTAACTTCTCATTAAAAATCATTATAAAAATTATTAAAATCTATTTTTATGTTAAATTAAAATCATGTTTCTTCTATGGTAATGATATTAATATTATATAACTCTAAAATCTTAATCATTCATTAGTTTAGTATGTTCTGGTTGAGGTCAATTTAGCCACCTAATCAAACGATGTTATACCAACATCGTTATTTTCATCATAAATAAGTATCAAGACATTAATACTCATAATATACGATATTATTGATTAATTTATTATTTTTTATTAATGAATTACACAAGAATTAATAGTCATTATAAAGTAACTTTTTATATTGGAAAATTTCTTGAAACATTCTCATTATGAATTCCATTCTTTTGATCCATACCCATAACATCCATCAAGTGAACTTGGGATAACATAAATAATTAAATAATAATTATTCCACTACCATGAATAATTTAGTAATGATTAACATTGTTTCAAATAAATTTAGGTTGATATAGGATAGAAATAAGGGGGTGACTTACCTTAAAAACAAATGAATTGAATAACAATAATAACAAGATTAATGTAAGAGAAATGAGTAGAAAATAAATTATCAAATATAAATTTAAAGAAATAAATATTAATTAATTTAATTATTTGATATCTTAATTTCACTAGGTAATCATAGAATAATAAAGTCATGGGTATCACAATTCAATTAATTAAGTTTATCAAATATAAAAATGCTTAATCAAATTAATCGATAAATTTGATCATGTAAGAGATATTATATAAAAAAATAATATCTATTTAATTTTATTAAAGTTTTGAAAATACAATAAATATTATCAAATAAAAATATGAGATAATATTTTATAAATGAGTTCGACAATAGGTCAGTTTGATCCCCTACGTCTCCTCTAATTGGGTTTAGAGGTATATATAATTTTAATTTTCTTTCAATAGATATTGTGTAACCAAAACATACCTTGATATTTTTTGGGGGTATCAAGAAACCAAGTATTTTACTTTAATGGTATTAATCATGTGTTGATGAAGAGCCTCAGGGTCCACCAAAAAAGATAATTCTGAATTTTTGTTCGAACACCACCAATAAGATGCAAGATACCACTAGGTAGAAAATATACTACTTGGAGGACTATTAATTCCATAAATACTCTACTCATTAACCACAAATGGCTGGTGGATATTCGATTCCTTTCTGGTAGATTTGGGTATTCTGGATTCATCTACCAGATGGTTGGTGCCTATATACAGGCTAGCTAGTGAACATCATGGGTGTAATCTATTCTATATGAATACCACTAGTTGGATGTTTCTTCTATATCAAGTAATCAGTTCAACCTTCATTTTTTGGGATTCACTATCTCCCTTCAATAATCCTTCAAAATACATTTTTTTTATTCAAGAACTTCCTTTTATATTATTCACACAACCATTAAAACTTCAAAATATCATCAAATAATATGATCAATACCTTTATATGTATTATTAAAAATTCAATATGATACCCAATATAATTAACTATCATCCACTCAAATAAAACCATTACACATAAAGTTATGTTTGTGATCATGAAATCATAATAAGAGAGAGAGAGAGAGATGTACAACAATCTCCCCCTTTTTGATGATGAAAAACACTTAGTATAAAAAGATAAATTAAGTTTAAAACTAGAGTGAATCATATAACAATATATTAAATTTATTTCTAATATTATATCCAATATTCTTAATAATTAAACATAACACAATTAAACCATATTAATATTCCCCTTTGTGAAACAAAGAAATATTTTCCTCCCTAACCATGGTAAAATAAAAACTTCTCCCAATGTGCAAGATGTATTCAATAATTATTTTTTTTTTGATATGTGACATACTATACCCTCTCACCCAAATATATATTCTATAATTTATCACCCTTTATATTATAAAAAATAAAATTAAAGGTAAAATACTAGTACATTTAACAATGTTTAATATAACTTTGAATATATATATATCGAAGAAAAATATAAGATTAAACGAAAAAAATTGAAAGACATTTAAAATTAGATTTTAAAATATAATTATAATTATATTTTAAAAAAATAAATATAAAATTATTTTTAAATTTAGATCAATAAAATATTTAAAAGTGTTTGAAATTAAAATAATAAATCAAAAAAATGAAAAATAATAAATTTGAACAATCGATTTATTCACATTAAATAATAAGAAGGTGCAGAAAATATAGTTATGGGAGAGATCCTGAAATGAAGTTCAAGAGAAAAAAAAATTGAATTTAGAACATTAAATAACATGTCCCCCGAGATATGAATGTTGATTTTCCAAACATAACTCAACAAAATAAGTTTTTCACCCCCTCAAATTGGTGAATTTAAATAAGAAAAGAAAACAATACCATCAAAGGGGGAGTGATCATAATAATAATATCAATGATTTCAAGAAATAACATTTATAGATATATAAATGATTTCTGAAGAAAAAATTTAACGATATATAAATTAATTCAAGAAAAATTTTTAAAAGGTTTGTCAATGATATCAGGTGAACCCATTTAATGATATGTCAATGATTTAAAGAGAATACATTTAATGGAATGTAAATGATTTTGTAAGAAAAAATTAAAATATATATTAAGTATTTCAAGAGAAAAAATTTAAGTATATTTCAATGATTTCAATTTAAAAGATTTAAAGATATATTAATGATTTCAAAAAGGTATAACTGATGAAATAATTTTTAAAATACTACTACCCCTAAAAAACATTTAGAGTAAATAAAAATAAATATTTAAATGAGAATCATTCATGCTCGATGGATCATTCCATTAATTGAAGGCCCCCAAAAGAAATTCCATTAAAGGTCCAGTGTCATAGTCTAAAATG
Source organism: Viscum album (assembly GCA_963277665.1). Classification (NCBI taxonomy): domain Eukaryota; kingdom Viridiplantae; phylum Streptophyta; class Magnoliopsida; order Santalales; family Viscaceae; genus Viscum; species Viscum album. Next base: position 1,353,960,500 of record OY728150.1, on the reverse strand, counting down.
ATCTCAAACATGGGTTTCTTTTATTACCTATATTGTGGGTCCATAAATGTTAAGTAAAATAGAATTATGTTCCCAAACATGTTTAGTAAAAGATTTTTTATTATAAATATGGGGATAAAAATGAATATATTTAGGTCTCTCATATCTCATATTTCTTAAATCTCACTCATAAATATAATACCTATATTTATAACATTAATTAAAAAATTTGTTTTGGGAAAATCCCTTTAAAAAAACTTTTTGAGAAAAATTATTTTAATTTTAAAAATCACTTTTGGAATTAATTTTAACAAAAAATTGAGATCTTAAAATCATATCTAGATATTGATCACCATTGGTGAATTGAATGAGATTATTTTTTAAGTTATTTGATTTGAGATTCCAAATTCTCATAGATAGGTTTTATTGTAATTTCAAAAACCAAAATAGATTTTTCTTTAGAAACATGATATTTTTCATTAAGATCGTGTTTATATTGATTTTTCATTTTGTTGAATTTATTAAAATGTTTTTTAAAATCTTATTCAAGTTCAATTTTATCACATTTTATCACTACATATTTTGGTTTAATTTATGCGAAATATGAATAATTTGAGCAAGAAGAAGTAATAGAATTAACATTATCATATTACATAGGATGATAATTTTGGAATTTGGAACTAGTGTCACTAACTAGATTTGAGGAATTTGTGTCCATTGAATCATCAATAGCACTCCGTGTAATGCCCCAGTTCCTAAAAAATCATTTTATTTTTCCCAAGGCATGTATTTTTCGATGGGATGTATGAGGAATTCCATTCCCTAAAATTCTTAAGATAGATCTTGGTCTTATTATAGAATTTTTTTCTAGTTGGTTGGTCTCAAGGTAGAATGTTGGCTCACAATAGTATGTGGTCTCATAGAAGTCAATTAGATTCATGGTAGTTGGTAATATCATGACAGTAGGTCATTCTGATATTTTCATGTTGGTGTCATGTTATAATATTGGTCTCACGATAGTAGGTTAGTGTCATGGTAGCATTTTGGTCTCGTTGAAGTAGTTTGGTCTCACAGTAGCAGGTTTGTGCCACTATAGTAAGTTGGATCATGGTAGTAAGTGGGCTCATTGTAATAGGTTTTCCTTATGGTATAATATGGGATCATAGTAATAGGTCGGTCTCACAATACTATGTTTTTAAAATAATATAATATCTATCACATGGTATAAGGTTAGTCTCATAGTAACATGTGGGTATCACGATCTAGTTTTTCAAAATTTCCAATTTTTCCCAAGATGTCATAAATAGAAATTTTTATCATAGATATGTTTTTAAAGTCATAAATAATAGAAATTAAGGGTTTTTTAAAAGTTTATATTTATATATTTTATTTCATAAAGCACTTATGATTTTAATATGTCTCTTTCTATACGAATTAAATCAGATATTTATTAATTTATAATTAATGTTTGACTAATGATCTTGAAATCTTGATAGTCTCATGTACATAAATATAAAAAAATATATTTTTGCCTTAATTTTAATCTTTTCTTTTCTTTTTAAAATTCATATGAATCAACATAATTTTCTAAGACCTTGAAGAGTCATCTACATCCATGTGAGCTACTTTGGTTCGTGTTCTATGCGTGATCAAAATTTTGGTTCCCAATGTTTTTTTATATATCACAATTTAACCCTTATGGTAGGATCTTGTTTCTTATTGGTTTTTATTATTCTATGAATGATTTTAATGTTTTTAAATCTATTATATTCAGGATATCTTGGAAGCCACATCACCATCTTTTCTTTCATATATTATCAATGTATCATGTTTGGGAGCCTCCAAGAAATGTAGAGGATAAATTGCTTAAACAGTTTTCTATTAAATATTAAAAGTATCATGATTTATCTCTTTGGATTATGTTGGAACAAACCTTGATATACATTTAACAATAATAAATATTGAACCTTGATTTTGGTTATACCAATCACGTGAGTTTTCCATGGTGATAATGGTTTGCCTCTTTTTTTGAAATATAGTGTGGTGTATTTTTTATGTTATAATTTATCATTTTTTCATTATTTTAAAATGAAAATGAATGTAAATTGGAAATTATTTTTGGATAACTAAATAAATATTCTTGTTAAACTATTTAAAGTTGGTAATTTTAGTTCTCTAAGTTAAAAAAGTAGCATGTTTAAATGAATTTTTTCCACATTATTTTTTAATGAAACTAGAAGTTATAATTGAAATCATGGTCAAATAATTTATATATGTTGGGTCACACCCGGATTTTTAATTCCATGCTTTGTTAGGATCCTCTTTTTTTTTCTTAGAATTCTCTTGGTTTCCTAGTGTTCCAGGTTTTAACTTTTGGTGTCTTTTTGTTGTTGATCTATAACCTTGGTCTTGGGGGTATTTTATAATACTTGGCCTCCTATTTTGTTGAAATTTTTTGTGAGGTTGTGGTGTTTTGTAGTTATATTATTTACACTTCTAGTGGCACCACTTGTGGGGTAATTTGTTGAGGTGGTTGGTACCCTTGAGTTGGATGAGTTTTGGGGTGAAAAGGATGGTTTTATTTGAGAATTTTTCTCCCCTATACTTGGCCTATCTTTCTGCATTGGTTTCCCCCTTGGACCCCCTGAATTTGGAAGATTATTGAAGGTTTTTGGGTGTCCATAATAGGCCACATGGTTATACCACACGGTTCCAAACCGTGTATCCAAATCATGTAGGGTGTCCAACACATTAAAATTTTGGGTGTTGTAACCCTTTTTCCTTTTAGGAAATAAACCAAATCTTCCCTTATATTCCCTATTTTGTGCCTTACCTCTATGTACATCCTCCAAGGTCTCTCACCATCACTTGGACATCATCTTAGAAGGGATATTTGATGGGAGAAACATCAAAATTATGAAAGTCATTATATATTTGATTTCTTCCCTTTATTTAGGGTTTCTTCCTCCCTTTAATGAATTTACTATTGTCCAGTAGTTGGGTTATGTACCTAGGGTTTAACTAGTTGTCTTCTTGGTTGAATCTTGTAGTTTAGGGTTGGTTTACACCCCCTTGTGGTGTGGCAGTGGTGCGGTTGAATTTTCGCACCAATATTTACGGGTTTTGATTCAAAAGGTAGGTGATTATATGTGTAATAATTTTTTGATTAGTTATCATGATTTATTTAATAATTTTGAATGTTCCTCGTATGTTTTTCATTGTGTGAAACCCATTTTTTATGGAGTTTGTTAGGCCGTTGATTTTATTGTTTCACTTTTTTTCAAATTGGTTGTTTTCCTTGTGTAAACCTTGTGGTAATATTTGGGTTTATGTTATAACATATACAAGTAGTTTTTTAAATATTTTTTGGGCTTCCAATTCTACCTTGGTAGGTTATTGGTGTGATTTCGGATTTAAAAGAGTGTTTTTGAATGGGTTTTATGTGTAAAACCATGTTATGCATCATGAAAGTGTTTTATAAAAATGTGTTTTTTTCATGTCCATCTTTTCACTACTGGAAAGACAACCTATACCCACGGTTTAAAACCATGGGTATAGACCCCAAAATTGTCGGGTTGAGAGGCGTCGCAATAGGGGTCTGATCCTATACCCATAGTTTAGAAGAACCGTGGGTATAGGGGTGTCATAGTTTGGAAAACTATTGTACAGCGTGGCATACACTGCCCCCACGGTTTTCAAACTGTAAGTATTTATATTGAAAAAATGGTGATGGTGGGATTCGAACACAGGATGCACCACAAGAATGACGCCCTCTCTGACCAACCAAGCCAACCAAATATTCAATATATATATTAATATAGCCACTAATATAAAAGTGAGGAGGCCGAGAATCGAACACGAGACTGGTTAGAGGAGAATACATTGCCAGACCAACTGAGATATTAAATTTTTTTGAATATATCGATACATATATTTACTTTTATTAATTATAACTCATTTATTAGAAAAAAAACTCACCAAGATTCGAAAATGGGACCGCCTTCAACAACGTGGACTACCTGACCAACAAACCTCTAGATATTACCTATATTTATATGTGTATATTTATAATTATATTAATCCAAACTGTGTTCCCACCAAATATATTTGTTGTCCCATGTAATTTTTTTCCCGCGGGAAAGATATACCCATGGTTTGGCCAAACCGTGGGTATAGGTCTTCAAAATAAAACCCCCAATTCCCACTTTTTTGAAAAACCATGGGTATAGGTCTTCTAAAAAAACCCTATACCCACAGTTTGACCATAACCGTGGGTATACGTCTTGTAAAAAAACACATATACCCACGTTTTTTCCAAACTGTGGGTATAGGTCTTTAAAAAATATCTATACCCACGGTTTTGGGAAAAACCGTGGGTATAGGCCCCCATATTGTCCCTATACCCATGGTTTTCTAAAACTGTTGGTATAGGGGTACCCTATACCCACAGTTTCTTGGAAAATCGTGGGTATAGGCCCATTTTCTAGTAGTGTTTGTGGTATTATTTGATATTATTTTATAATACTTGAGAGTGGTTTAATAAAAATTTATAGGGCTTAAAATTTTGTTTTGTATTGGTATTGATGTAATTTTGTCTTTGAAAGAGGGTTTTGAATTAGGTTTTGTGTACAAAACATATTTATACCCCTTGGTTTTGTTTAATGAAAATTGTAAATGTTTTATTGGGTTAAAGAAAGTGGGAAAAAGATGTATATATACTATTTTGGTGAGTGTGTTCACCTAAAATGAGTTTTTGAAAGATAATGTGGTCAATTTTGATGTCAAACGTTTTGATAATGTTTTGTAATTTTTTGATGTGAATTATGAAATTTTGATGTGGGTGTGAAACATGTTTTTGGGCTATATTGTGTGAGTGTGATGTGAAAAATGGATTTTTTTTATGAAAATTGTATTATTTAACATGTGAGTGGGATGTTTTTTGATTTTTAGAATCTTGGTAAATATTTTATAAAATTGTTAAAGGTTTTGTTGAATTTTGAAAGATATGAAAAATGTGTTGTGGTCTATTTTGCTGTGAGTTGGATTTCAAAATCAAAATGAATAAAAGGGGGGATGATGTGACTTGTGTGATGTACATGTGGGTTGTTTGGTGAATGTTTGATGTGGAAGTGATATTTTCATGTTCAAATTATATTTCTTATCTTTTTGAACTTGTTTGAGCACAAGAGGGAAACCTGGGTATCTAGGTGGGTAGACGTGTACTTGTATGCTATAGTGATCTCGTGGGGTTTGGCCTCAGTTTCACGTAGCAAGATTGATGCTTTTAACACTAAGTAAAAAATTATGATGTTGATGATTATTGGGGACCACTAGGTTATGGGTATGTTCCCTATTAGTGTCTTGTGTATGAGAATGGATATTTGTGATGATTACTTTCACCGAGATACGAGGTACCTGAGACCCACAGCAAGCTAGTGCCTAGGGATTATTTCATATTGCTTGTACTCATAGGATGATTTGTGATTACCATCGGTATATAATATGGTTGGATGGAAAATTCAGTAGAGTTGGCATTATTTTTTGTAAGTGTTGATTTTTTAAAATATCCCACGTGAAAACTGTTTTTATTTAAATTTGCATCTTTTCATAAAATTGTTACTAGCACTTCATGTTATGAAAAATTTCTTTATTTTCATCCTTAAATAATTGTCACATGGAATCTCAAATTGGTGGTATCCTACTGGTCTTTTTATCACACCTTACTTACACATTTTAGTGTAAGTATACTTTCTTTTTTATGTTGCAGGTTTTGGGTACAAATTTTGCGTCAATGGTTCGGGTTTCATTTAGCAGTCCTTTGTGCTGCAGTGTTGTGGAGATAGCTTGAGGGCAGTGCCTCTTTCCATGAGGAGGTTCTTGGTAGTCCATTTTTGGTTTTTTTTCTTGTAATAGTCTTTAAACATTTTTTAAGTCATGTAATTAAATTCTGGATTTTAGTAATAGATGTTTTGGTTTGAAAAATCCAGATAGGTTTTAGTGGATTTGTTTATCATTTTATATTTTTAAAATCATGTAAATCATTCTCAATTCTCATTTTATGATACTTAATCACTTGTGCCAGCTTGTGGGGATCAGGAACTATATTCGGGACTTGTCATGGGCCGGGTTAGGTGCCAGTTTTGATGGAAACTAGATTCGGTTCGTGACAAAATGGTATCAAAGGAGGTTCATGTTAACTCTTTGGGTCATGTTATCTGGGAAACATTCAGGATAGTCTGGAGTTAGAATTGTTGGGACTTGGAATTCTGGTTATGGGTATTTTTTTTATCACCGCACCTCATGACGGGATTCAAGTCACCAGGGTAATTCTAGACTTATCTAATTCATTTGGTTTTCATGGTTTGATGATGATTAGGGGAAATGAAAAGATAGTAAGGTTAATAGTCTTAGTGAGCTCGCAGGGCCTAGAAATCCATGTGGAGATGAGGATAATTCCCTAGAAAGCTCTTTAACACAGTGAAGTGTTTGGCATATGTATGCCAACTATATTAATAATTCACCCACCGAAACTATTTTTCCCTCATATTGTCTTGTTTCCTTTAGTTTGGAAATCTTGGAAGTTGGGTATTAAATAAAAAATGACACGGTTTTAAGAAGTGTAAGGTTTTTGTGAATTTTTTTCTAATAAAGAGGGAATGGTCTGATTTGTTAAATGGTGGAACAAAATTTTCAGAATTTTTTTGAAATGGAAAATGGTGTGTTTACGCCTCTTCTGAAAGTAGGAAATTATGTTAATGATGGTTTTGAAAAAAAACATTCTAATAGAGTTTTATGAACTATGGAGAGCTGTTTAAATGAGATGTGATTCTTTAAAATTGATGTGAATGACTTGAAAGTGGGTTATTATCAAAATGGTTGTGTCTTTATAAAATTTTTGTAAGCTGTAAATTGGGATTTTGATCTTGTGGTTAGTGGTATTGAGAAAAAACAAGTACTGGTTAACTGTTTTAGTTTTGAAAAGTGGAAATAATTTTTGTTTTAACCATTGGTATTTCAGTGAGAGATCACATGCATCGAGTTATATGGGATGATGGATGGCTATTGGCATGGTGGTATGAGTTATGGGAAGTATGTGAAGAGGTTTCCCAGTGTGGCACGGAAACATGCATGTGTGAGGCCCCTAGGGTACCATTGGTTGATATGCTAACCACTAAACCGTTGTTTTTCAAAGAAATCTTTTTAAAGAAAAACATTATTTCTTGATGAATGGATTGGTATGGTGTGTATTATTTGTTTTTGAAAATGTTTATGTTGTAGGATGTTTTAATTCCAATAACACCTCCTATTTGAAACGTGTTTTGGGTTTGTGTTGGGTCGGTAAGTTGGGTAGAAGGACGAGTTAGTATTCTATTTTGGGAAATGTTTTGGGATTCCTTTACGGTGGTTTCATTCATGTGTTTGGATATTGTTTGTGGCACGTTTTTACCAATGGACCATCTTGGTTGGGTCCTTCAGTTTTCTATTTGGATAAGGCATGCTCCCATTAAGGGTTAGTGCATGACTGAAGTGCAGCCCGGATTGTTTCACCATTGGAAAATCCTTTATTTGATCAATATAAGGAATATTTTTCTCAAGCATTGGAGATTTATTTTTCACCATTTCCATTCTTTGATTCGTGGATCCTCTTGTAGCGGGAGAGTTCTCATGGAAGGTTGAAATAAACCTTAATGTCTTAAGTTACCTGATTCATTGAAGGTGGAAGTGGTCTAGGGTTGTTAGTGTGGATGAGTATCTAGATGGTGTCTAGGAGGGCCTCTGGGTCCTTCGTAGTCTCTTCGAAGAAGGAGTTCACATTAAACCACTGGTGTGGGAAATCTGGTCTTGAGAGGCTGTTATGCAAACTTTCTAGAATTGTGTGATGTTTGGGGATGTTGTATGAGGTCCCCCTCCATGTATTGTTTCTATCAGTCGCAATGGTCACATTTGGTGATGCCTTGTGATGTCATGTGATCTTTTGACTATAAAGTTGAAGGTTTTTAAATCCTCTGAGAGTCTCTGTTATGTTTTTATTATGTCTCCCTTGAAAAAAAACATCAAATCCTCTATCTTATAGGAAGGTGTTTATATGTGTCCTTTCCTTCTGTTGTTTCTCACCTGAAGAAACAAGGTGTGATGTATCAGCATCTTACAATACCTTGTTTCAGTGAAATGTTGGGTTAGGTTAAATTGGGTTTTGGAATGTGTTATGTCTTAGTAAACCCATCTGGGGTTTCGGGGTACTTGTTTGTATCACTAGAAGAAGAAGTTTCTTTTGGGGGTTTCTAAAGCCTAGCTGTGAGGAAGAATATGCTTCAATCATTTCAGCTCTAGTCATAGGTCCTAGAGAGTATATGGCGTGTAGTTATGGGAAACCCCAGGTTTTTTCAAACCCTTTTACAAATTATTATCCTTATTAAGAAATATAGGGATTGTTTAAACTTCTCATGTCATCATCTTTCTTCTGTTGTTCATGTTCGGTGGAAAGAGGTGGAGGGCCTCGTGCCTATGTTACCACCCAATGTCATTCTTTTACCCATTATTTTCCATTTAGTTTTTGGATTATGGTTGGGAATTTGTCTAGACAGTTTTATAACATAGTTTTTTCATGATTAGTAGTGATTGTGTGCCAGGAATCCATGCAAAAATAATGATCCCCAGGGTTAGTGCACGGTTTCCCAAACTGTGTGGACTTACCGTGCGGCCACCCCAAAATTTTAAATTTTGGGGTATTTCTATGTTGGCCCATACTGGTTGTTAATATGGCTGGTTCTTACGGTGGGTAGACCCACTATGAATCTCATGTATGTCATTTTAGAAATATCTAATGGGAGTCTACCCCTTGTACTGGGAGTCCGTTTGGGCCTCCCCCTGTAAGTTTCCCACTTCCGTCTCAGGAAAATTTAAGTTTTCTCTTATGGGGGGAGCCCATTTGTGTCTCCCTATATCAGAAACTCGGATGTTTCCTTGGTCTTGGATTGGTGGTAGGTAGTCTTATTCGGAACTATCTAACTACCAACATCTTCCTTGGGTAAACGTTGGGATTTGATGATGCCCAACTGTTTGGTTAAAGCAAGGTAAGTGGAACCGTGTTCATTGTTGTTGTTAGTTTGGGTAAAACTCTTGAACCTTGTTTGGATAGAGATTGAGAAGTTTTATTTTGGGATAACGTCTGAATGTGCTAAAACATTTTAGGAAAGTGATGTACGTTTTGGTTGCGAGAGTATTCCTTATTTAATTGATCACTAGAGGTGTTTTGGCCTTTGGAGGTGAATCTTGGAAAAAGAGTACATATTGGTTTCTTAGATGGGTTCGTTTTTTTGTTTTGGACTTATTGTGGATTTTTGGGGGTGTAAATATTTATGGTGTGTTGAATTTTCACACCCATATTTTCAATTCCATGCTTTTTTCAAAACCTCTTTTGGTTCTTATCATTTTCTTGGTTTCCAAGTGTTTCGGGTTTGAATTTTTGGTGTCTCTTGTGTTGTTCATCTATGACCTTGGTCTTGGGGGTATTGTATGATACTTGGTCTCTTGTTTTTTTAAAATTTTGGTGTGAGTTTGGGGTGTTTTGGAGTTAGATTAGTGACACTCCTAGTGGCACCACTTGTGGGGTAAGTTGTTGAGGTGGTTTGTACCCTTGAGTTGTTTGAGTTTTCGGGTGAAAAGGATAGTTTCTTTTGGGAAAATTTCTCCCCTATACTTAACCTATATTTCCCCCTTTTTTCCCCCTTGTACCCCCCCCCATTAAATTTTGAGTATTATTGAAGGTTTTTGGATGCCTAGAACAGGCCGCACGGTTTGGCCACATGGTTCCAAACCGTGCAGCCAAACCGTGCTTGGTGTCCAGCACATTAAACTTTTTGGTGTTTTGACCCATTTTACCTTCAGGAAATAAACCAAATCAGTCCCTATCTTCCCCATTTCATGCTCTACCTCTATGTACAGCCTCCAAGGTCACTCACCCTCACTTGTACCTCATCATTTAAGGGATATTTGATGGGAGAAACATCAAAATTGGTAAGTAAGTCATTATCTATTTGATTTCTTCCCTTTCCTTAGGGTTTCTTCCACCCTTTCATGAATTTACTCTTGTCCAGCAGCTAGGGTTAGTACTTAGGATTTAACCATTTGTCTTCTTGGTGAAATCTTATGGTTTAGGGTTGGTTTTCACCCCATTGTGGTGTGGCGGTGGTGAGGTCAAAGTTTTGCACCAATATTTATGGGTTTTCATTCAAAAGGTAGGTGATTCCATGTGTAATAGTTATTTTATGAGTTAGCATGATTGATTTAATTATTTTAAATGTTCCTCATATTCTGTTCATTGTGAAAAAACCATTTTTTATGGAGTTTTTTAGGCGGTTAATTTTATTGTTTCACTTTGTTTCAAATTGGGTGTTTCCCATGTGTAAACCATGTGGTAATCTTTGGGTTTATGTTATAACATATTCAAGTGGTTCGTTAAATATTTTTTGGGATTCCAATTCTTCCTTGGTATGGTATTGATGTGATTTTGGGTTCAAAAGAGAGTTTTTAATGGTTTTTATGTGTAAAACCATGTTATGCCCCTTGAAAGTGTTTTATGAAAATGTGTGTTTTTCATGTGCATATTTTGTGGTATTATTCGAGATGATTTTATAATAATTTAGATTGGTTTAATAAAAATTTCTATGGATGAAAATTCTGTTTTGTATTGGTATTGATGTGATTTTGTCTTTGAAAGTGGGTGTTGAAATAGCTTTTGTGTGCAAAACATAGTTATACCCCTTGGATTTGTTTAATGAAAATTGTAAATGTTTTATTGGGTTAAATAATACGGGAAAAGGATGTATATGTACTATTTTGGTGAGTTTGTTCACATAAAATTAGTTTTTTAACGATAATGTAGTCATTTGTTATGTTAAACATTATGATAATGTTTTGTAGTTTGTCGAGGAGAATTATGAAATTTTGATGTGGGTGTGAAACATGTTTGTGGGTTGTTTTGTGTAAGTGTGATGTGAAAGATGGATTTTGTTTATGAAAATGGTATTATTTAACATGTGATTGGGCTATTATGTGATTTTTATCATCTTGGGAAATATTTTATAAATTTTTTAAAGGTTTTTTTGAATTGTTAAAGATATGAAAAATGTGTTGTGGTTTATTTTTGTGTGAGTTGGATTTCAAAATCAATTTGAATAAAAAGGGGGATGATGTGACTTGTTTGATTTACATATGGTATTTTTGGTGAATGTTTTATTTGGAAGTGATATTTTCATGTGGAAATTATATTTCTTGTCTTGTTGAACTTGTTTGATCACAAGAGGAAAACCCGAGTATCTAGGTGAGTGGACATTTACTAATATGCTTGTGACCCTGTGGGGTTTGGCCTCAGTTTCATGTAAGAAGATTGATACCTAAAAAATAACTAAAATATGATGATGATGATGATTGGGGACTACTTGGTTATGGGTATGTTCCCTACTTGTGGCTCGTGCACAAGAACGGATATTTTTTATGGTTACTTTCACTGAGATACAAGGTACATGGGACCCACAATGAGATAATTCCTTGGCGTTAGTTCCTATTTCTTGTGCTCATTGGATGATTTATTCTTACCGTCAGTATATAGTATAGTTTTTTGTAAAATTTAGTAGCATTGTCATTATTTTTTTAAAGTTTTGATTGTTTAAAATATCCCACTTGAAAACTATTTTTATTTAAAGTTTCATATTTTCAGAAAATTGTTACAAGCAACTCATGTTATGAAAAATTGATTTCTTTTCAAATTTAAATGCTTATCACATGAAATATATTAGTGGTGGTATCATACTAGGGTTTGGTTCACTCCCTACTTACACCTTTGAGTGTAAGTGGACTTTCTAATTTTTTGTCGCATGTTTTGGGTACAGCTTTTGTGCCAATGGTTCGGATTTTTTTTAGTGGTCCTTTATGATGCAGTGTTGTAGAGATAACTTGAGGGCAGTGCCTCTTTCCATGAGGAGGTTATTGGATAACCATTTTTTGTTTTATTCCTTTGTAATAGTCTTTAAACATTGTTTTAAGTCATGTAATTCAATTCTGAATTCTAGTAATATACTTTTTGGAATAAAAAATCCAGATTGATTTTAGTGTATTTTTTTGGCATTGTATGTTATAAAACTCAGGTAAATCATTCACAATTATCATTTTTTGATACTCGGGCACTTGTTCCAGCCTTTGGGGATCGAGAATGCCCTTCAGGCCTTGTCATGCGATGGGTCAGGTGTTCGTTTTGATGGCGACCTGATTTGGTTCGTGACATGTTGATATCAAATTCCTTAGTTTTTATATGTTTTTAACTTTTGGTAAATGAATTTTTAAATTCTATAAGGTAATGGACTAGTTTTTAATAGGGAAAAATTACTGGGGATGGGTGAGCATGGTTTCTTATGATGTATTGATGCCTTCGATCGTAGGGATTATATACCCTGTTGAATTTTGGTTTTTTCCTTATTTCCTTGTCTGATTACTCTTAATGTAAGAATTTCCATGTCATATGATGTGATCCTGGGATGAACAATTTCTTAGTGAGAAATGGAGGAGTTCATGAGTTTTTGGTAGTGTTTGGCTTCAATGATGGCAGAAGGGATGGTATTATGCATAGTGTTGTGGGGGTGGAATTTAGATTGATGGAATGGGTTAGAGATAGTATTTTCCATTATTTTTGTGATTAAATTATAGATTATTACTTGATAATGAATATAAATAATGGTTGGACGACTATGTTTCTTATTTATTTCATTTATTTTCCTACTTCTTTGTGCAGTTGGTTTTTATTGGCTTATACATATTTTATAGAAACTCAAAAAAAATCATAGAGTGACTATAAATAAGTAATTATGGTGAATAATAAATTTTTTAAACCCTAGATTTTAGGTCTTGATGGATTATTGGATAATGATATCTATTAAGAAACAATGGAATCTGTTGAATTATGCCTAGAGGTCATGAAATTTGGTTGATAATTAATATAAAGTGGAAACGGTATAACATTAATTGATATATAATGAATTAGTTAATGTAATTATGTAAATTGTAAATTAATAATTAAATGAAATTATTTTTTAATGATTTTTCTCTTATAGGAAATATAATCCATAGTAGTGGCGGCAGGGTATCCGAGAGATAATAACTGCAATAAAGATCAAGCTTAAGTAGTTTCCTATAGTGTGGTTATAAGATATATACATATTACTATGTTATCTTATTTCATATGCTACCCCACCCATGTTGGTAGAGAAACCGACAACCATTGGACTTTGGGGGTGTTTTTCATTAAGATCCTAGTTGGTGAGAAACAGAAGGCTAACTACCCACTCTTTCCCTACCATATTCTCCTAGTAGTTTTATATGCTAGTTTTCACAATGGTTATTTTTCCCAAATATATGTTTGTTGAGGGATATTATTTCTTTTAATTATCCCAAACACAAGTATATCAAAATATAGTATCCTAAGTATTATTTTATTATGTTTTGTATATGTTGTGATGGCTTGAGGTTTTATACATGACATATAGGTTATGGTGTCTCCTTGAAACTACTCTGAAACATTCTAGAGATATATAGGATAATGATGAGATAATTTTATGCACAGGGTTCATGATATACTATAATTTCCTAGGTTTATTCACATAGAATCTTTTATTTAAAGAGACGTGTCGTAAGATATACATTTTTTGGAAGATTAGACAACCATTTGAGAGGTGGTGGTGAAGTACTATCATTTGAAATTATGTTGAATGTAATATGAGCATATATGTGGGATACTTAGTGAGAAAGCATGGTGATGTTGGGGACTAATCATATCTGATTAGGTGATGATTTTGTTTTACTTTTTTCTCTAGGATTTAGTATACTTTATTTAACTTTTTCATAACATTCCCATGGAGGATCCTATTGAGTATATATGTTATGATCACCCTAAATATATATAATGTATTTTTTAGGTCCAAAATATTTGGTTAGTGATTAGGCTGGACTTTACTATCTCATAATATTTGTTAGGATCTTGTTGGGATCTTGTTGGGCTTTGAGGTCACTATTAAGGATTTACTTTCCATAGTTTTAGTTTCTTTTGTAGTTTTTTCAGTCATTATGTAATTACATGAATGTATATGGGATATTTTTTCATCAATATTAAGAGTTGTATATTGGTTTTATTTTATCTTTCTTTACTTATATTCTTCTTAGGGGGTAATGCCTCCCATCTATGTGTATGATATACCCTCAGTTCATGTCGATAACCAATGGACTATTGGAGGTAGGATTTCAGCATCATTATATATCATTAATTGAAGTCATCCCAGGAGGGGTACCTTTAGGGGGAGGGGTCAGGACAGAGTGGTATTAAAGGATTACATTGAGGTATAGGATGGAATATTATTTTGGAGATCATGTTTTCTTTATGGTGACTCCTCATCGTGGGAAGTGGAGGATTCATCCTATGAGTAAGATCTCTCCCTAGTTTATTGTGACTTTATAGGAGTTGGATCATGTTGGAGTAATTTTGAATGATATAACACTTCCCCTACTGATGATCCAGTTACAATATGACTTCAATTTTAGGTGCAACAATTTTTGCGAGATTCTTAGAAAGGTAATGGATTATTTATTCTTATATGTTATATGAAATCATAAAGTTTTCATGATTTCTATATTTGTTTTATGGTGTAATTAACCATAAAAATATTAAATTTTATTGCATAATAAACCTTGGTTTTGGTTAAAGTAGTCGATTTATTTTTCCACCATGATAATGGTTTGCCTCTTATTTTATCTAGACAGTGTTCTATCTATTTTTATATTATTATTTATCATGTTTCAATTATTATAAATTGACAATGAATTCTAATTTGGTTTGTGTGATGGTTAAATAGAAATATAGGATTCTAAAGCTATTTAAATTTGGCACTTATTATTGGTTAAGATGACAAAGAGGCCTATCTAAATGAACTCATCCCTCCTTATAGTTTAATGAAACTAAAAATTTATAGATATTGATATTTGATTAAGTAGGGTTCCTTTGGTTATAACTTATGATAAATGAATTAGATAATTCAAGATGGTAATGAAATATTTGTTTGATAATGATAAATTTTTTGCTCTCAAATAGATTTTTCCTTATGAAGGATAAATGCCTTAGCTTTTAGGACCTAAATTCCATGTTGATTGCATGTTCTTTATTTTATGAATTGTTTGATTTATCGAGATGTGTTACTTTCATATAATATGGTATGACCATGGGATGGATGATGGTATGGTGAGAAATGGGTGGGGTTGCTCGAGTTTGTGGTATATGTTTGATCCTATGATGGTGAGATGGATAGTGATATGCATGGTGGTGTTGGGGGTGGAACCAAGACTAGTGGAATGGTTTAAAGCTATGATTTCATTTTTTTTCATTGTTTTTGTATATGGTATTATTTCTACATAATTAATCTTCTTAATTTTCTAATTTATGAATTTCTTTTTTCTGTATTCCTTTCCCCACTACTTTATGCAACTGGTTGTTCTTAGCTTATGAATATTTTATGGTATCTTATAATGTGTCCTAGAGTACAAAAATATAATTAAGGATGATTAATATTAAATTTTTTAATCCATAGGGTTGGAATAATTATGGAATGATGGATAATGATACTCTTTAGAAACTATGAAATTAGATGTATTATGAATAGAGGGCATACACATTTGTTGATAATTAATGTAATGTGGAAATTGAATAATATAAATTAATGTATAATAAATTAATTAATTTAATTTTTAAATGTTTTAAAAATTAATCAATTGAAATTATTTAGTAATTCTTGTGTGTTTATAAGATATCTACTCCTTAGTAGTGAGAGTTTAGTGTTAGAGATATGATAGTTGCTATAAAAATTATTTCTATGTAGTATCCCATAGTGTGGTTGTGAGATATATGTATATTCTTATGTAATATAATTTTATACACTATACCAACCAAGTCATTATAGATACTATCACCCATTGAACTATGGGAAGGTGTTTTCCCTGACATTCAGGTTCTGGAAGAATGGATGTCTAACAACCCCCTCTTTCCCCACTCTCTTATCCTTGTGTTTTTATGTTCTAGTATGCATGATGGTTATTTTTTCCTATATATATGTGTGGTGAGATCTTTAATGAATTTAGTTTATTTAATACACATGTATCTATTGATATAGTATCCTAAGTATTATAATTGGTATGTTGTGTATCAATTGTGGTGCATTGAGATATAATAAATGAAATATGAGTTGTGGCATCACTCGGAAACTACTTTGTTATTATATGGAGATGTAAATTTTGATCATGAGATGATTTTATTCACAGGGTGTCATGTTATATTAATGTTTCCAATGTTTCTTTAAGAATGATTTTATATTTGGAGAGAGATAGCTCAGTACATGTGTTGTTCGGTGATAGCGGTAAATGAGTGGGGAAGTGGTAGTGTGGTTCATTAATTTGATATTATGTTGGATATTATATTATTATATTTATGTGATACTTATTTTCATTGAAATTGGGAGTCTAGGTACTTAGCATACCTAATAAGGTGATTAGTAAGCTTCACCTTTTTCATTGGTCTTTAGAATACTTTCTTTAACATCAAAATGAGAGGTTATAGGGAGGATCCTATTGAATTTACATGTTATACTCACCCTAAATATATATAAACTATTTTTTCAAGAATATGGTAAATAGATGGAAATCAAGATAGAATTTATTTGCTTTTAGTTTTTTTAGGATATTTTTAGGATTCAAGTTCACTACTGAGGAATTAAATTTTCTAATTTTAGTTTCGTTTTCAAATATTTGAGTCTCGATAATGTTACGTGCATATATTTGAGATCTTTAATTTTATATTGAGAAATAATTTCATGGTGTTTTTATATTATCTATACTTCCTAATGTTCTTATTATTGGATAATTCATTCCATTTGGGTGTATCATATACCCTTGGTACATGTTACCAACTTGTGGCCAATTAGAGGTGGGATTAAAGAAACATTATCTCTCTTCTCTCACTACCAGCCTAGGAGAGGTACATTTGGGGTGGAGGGGGTTATGAAACTTTATTTTTAATCATTAATATATTTCAAAATTTTATTCTTTTTTAACTTACTTTTATATATGAGACATTTCAGCTTCATGTGTCCCTTATTTCTTCATTTATAGCATGTTACTTCTAGTCCATTCTTCTAGTTAAGACGCATTTATTTTTTCTTCATCATGATTTTATTTAATTTATATTAAAAATAATAAGTTTTATCTTTAGTTGTAGATGAATATTCATCACAAAGTGAATTGAAATAAATGTTTTTATTAGATTCTTAGTTTCATTGTCTTCATCGTCTTTTTTATTAGCTAGTCTCATCATGGTTATTTCATATTTCATAATATATCTGATAAGATCCTCAAGAATATTTTTCTGATATCCTTAAATTATTGTATATTTATCACCATTGGGTACCCAAAACCTACACAATACCCACATAATCATTTTCACTAAACTTTTTCAAAAACTATTTTCACCAATAGACTTTCAAACATTGAATATATCTCTAATATATTCATTCTGATACATATAAAAGTAGTAAAATTCCAATCTAAACATATAAAATATAGTATATCTTATATTATTTATGCCTTAATGTGTGAATTATAATATTATATATGTTTCAAGGGTGTTATTAGAAAAATAAACATGATTGAATTCATTTTGGTCAAAACCACAATAAATAGAATTCATAGGTTTCCCATTAAGCTCAAAGGCTTCGATATCTCAGTGGTTTAATTTATCTTATAATTCTTTTATATTAATGTATTCATATATAAACATTTTATATATAGTGAAACCTCTTCCACTCAAAGAGGCAGGCATGTTATTTTTCCAATAATATTAATTTGAGATATTAAAAAAATGAGCACTTCTAAATGAGGATCCTTGAGGAGAACCTTGGAAAAAAGAATAAGGTTACATCCTATATAATATTACAATGAAACTTATTAGGTTTTATTCCAAAGACTCATTTTATACCAAATGTGCATGAGGGTAGGATCGAAAGAGGGTGGTAAATTTCTTTAAAAAATAAAATAACTAAATGAAAACAATAGTAGTATTAACATAATAACACATAGGGGAAAATCAAATATTAATGATTGATTCAAATAATTAAATATTAATTAATTTAATTAGGTGATATTTTGATTTTATCAAGTAATCATAGTAGAATAATTTTATGGGTACTACAATTTGTTTAATTATGTTTATCAAATCCAAAAATGACATAATGAAATTAATTGAAAATATTGATCATGTAATTGAAAAGATAAAATAAAGGAATATTTATGTAATTTTATTTAATAATTTAAAATATAAAAAATGATGAGGAAATTAAAATAGGATATGAAATTTGACAAATGAGTCTAGAAATATATTAGTGAGATCCCATACATCTCATCCCCAATGGTTGAGAGGTTTTTTTATTTCTTCAGGAATTTTAACAGATATAAATTTTTAAAAAATCACTTTCTTTTTTGAATTTGTATAAAAAAACATACCCCTTAATTTAATAGTAGTAATAACACATTGTTACATATCCATCACTTTGTGTTTATGAGCACCTATCCCTCTTTCCTTTTAATAGTTTTAGTATGAAACCCATTGTATAGGAAGATGAGAAGAACAGAGTTTTGTTAGTTAAAATATACTCAAAGCTACTCCTTTATCTCTCAAGATTAATATAAAAACTTTACATGATAGATAGAGTGGAAATGTTAAAGGATTTCCTAAGATAATGTGAATTGATATCATATATTAAGGGGTATTTGGGAGTGGTTGAGATGATCAACTTGATTCAAATAAGAACATTTTTAAAATTATCCCTAGTCATTATGTATGATTGAATTATAATTAAGTGATATGGGGTCCAACAAAAAAGTGAATTATAACTTGTTATTTGAACTCAACCAGGTACCCTTGGCTAACACCGAGTTTTTGGAATTCTTACTAGATAATCAATGGGTCTATAAATAATCCAATGAATAGATTCTATCGACTAGTGGATATCTAATTCCTTTTTGTACGAATTGGGTAGTCTAGATTCATTTATCTATTATTCGGTGCCTTTCTAAAAACTGGATGGTGGACTTCCTAGGCATAATCAATTCTGGATGAATACTATCAGTTTGATAGAGCTTCTATAGTGGGTACCTAGTTCTTTATTCATATTTAGGGCATCAAAATAGATCTTTAGTCATCCTTAAAAACACCATAAACTGATTCAAGAACATCCTTTTATGAAATTAACATGAACATCAAATCATCAAAAGATCTTTAAGGAATTTAATAAATTTGTTTATTTAAATCATTAATACTTAAATACGATATCCAATAAAATTTACTCTCATCCAATCAAATGAAACTGATAGACAAATATAATAATGTTTTAGATTCTGAAAACACTATGAGAGATAGTGTGGTATAATAATAATAAGGATCTACGACTCTATTACAAAACAATTTTGGAATAATAAAAATTACTAGCATCTGATGTTAATAATAGAGAATAAAGAACTAATATATATTTAATGAATGACTATAATTTAATAGTATAAAAGGTAATATATAATAATAAGTTTCTAAGATAAGTTATTTTTAAGGTTCTATTTATTATACAATGGGTTAAAGGAGTTTAAGGAAGTAAAGATTAAATATAAGGGTTAATTTTCCAATAAAACTTTTAAATTTAATTTATTTATGTATAATCCTCCTTTGGGAGAAACATTATATATTTTATCTATAAAACATAATTTATTTTATTCTCCTCTACTTACATAAAGGGTTAACATATCTTTTTACTGTTGCTCCACCATTTGGTTCATGATTTGACTAAAATTTTACTTCTAAGTAGAGTTGACTTTATCTATTACTTTCAGTTGGTAATATTTCTCCTCCAAGTATATATTCTATATTTTTTATTATAAATGTACTTATTTAAAAATATATGATTTCTAATGTTAATTTTCTATTATAATATTCTTCTTTACAAAATAATTAATGGAATCTATCTTTAATGTTTTCTATATAGGGAATTCTCAATTATTAGTGAGTTTTATTAAAAAGGTTTGAACAAACTCTTTTTTAACATCAACATCATGAACACATTTTTTCATTACCTTTATAAACATTGTTTATAAATATTTCTTTCCATCGTTTCATTATTTTTTAAATTAATTTATTTTCTATCTCTTTTATAAATTGTTTTTTAAAATAAAATTTATCAAAAATATAAATCATTTTTATTCTAGTTTTTAATGTATTTTGGTAATAATAATATTATGGGTTTTCATCTATGTAAATATTTTTTGACATTTATTATTCTTCATAATGGATATACTCTAATGATACCATCCACAAACTTTTTTTGGATGTCTTATTGTCATGTTTTATGGAATTTTTCATTAAAATTGTCTATTTCTCATGGGTTGTTAATGATATAATGGGATTATGAATGATTTCATGTTCAAATTTCATGCATATGTATGGTTTATAATTATTTTTTGGGTAATTAAATTATATACCTCAAATGAATTGGGTAAAGTTTTTTACCTCATGAGATCAAGATGGTACACATGTGGTTATCTCAATTCATAAATGTTAGGGGGTGCGGGTGGTTATCTCATGTCCTAAAGGGTAAGGGGTGTGGTTGGTTATAATATGTCTTAATTTCTAGGTTACATTTGTGTTTATCCAAAGTCTTAATGGTTATAGGTCATGTGTGGTTTTCCCCATTCCTAAATGTTAGGGCAGCGAGTGGTTAACCCATGTCATATGGTATAAGAGGCACATGTGGTTTTCCAAATGAAAAAAGGTTATGTGGCATTGATGAATATCCCAAGTCTACTATATTATGGGAAGATGGTTAACCTAGTCCATTGTCATATTAATGTCAAGGTAGTTGACCTTGATGCTTTTTATTATTTCTTTTATTATGTTGTTACTAAATTATTATATTATGATATGTACTTATGTCAAGATTATTTACTCATGTTTCCAAAATCATGTGATCCAATTCTTATGTTATGCTAATATCCTCATGTCATAATAATTTTTTATGATCTACGTTTTATTATATTGAATTTTATTATGTTATAATCATGTATGTTGATTATATTCCCATACCCGCATGTCTATCATATGCTCACCTGTGCTCTTCAAATGGTATCTCTTTTTTTACACTTAGTGATATTCTATACTTAACTCTTTATTTTGATTGTATTTCTCAAGTTTTTAAGAAGAGTAAAATATATGATATTTCAAGAAGGGGGTATAGTGTGGTGAGACTATAGAAAAATGTTAATAATTTTATAAAGTGAGATATTTATATATCTAATCTAAAAAATATAATAAAAATATAGGTTTTAGGGTGTTATTTATTATGTTATGAAATAAATATTCTTATATAATGTTATAATATATATATATATAAGTTAAAGTTAGGTTTTCTCATGATTGGGAATGGATGACCTATGGTAAAGGTGCTAGAACTTTACCAGGTAGCTGATTCCTAAACATATCCCTAATATTTATGCATATAATCTATATATAATAACATGGGTAGTCACTCATTTTGTGTGTGATCGTCCATAAAATGAAAATGATTTTCCTCTTTTAAGTTCCCATTACTAAAAAGGTAGTACCTTGGGACATGATATACCCTTGATTACTAGAAAGATTCCTTATTCACTGATGGTCATTAGTTAAATTATAAAAATCACATTTCTTAGAATGTGAATCCTATAGAAGTATATATGGTAAGTATGAAACATATTGGACCTTGTAATAGGTGCTTATAGATTCCTCAATGTAATAACCCTTATATTTGGACACATTTTCATTCCTTAAAAAAATTATATCATTCGTAAATATATTTTTTTATTCTATTAAAATATTTGAAATTGAGTATGAATTAACTCATAAAAGACCCTAATCAAACTGACAATATATTTTTCACTCATACTAGAGCATTATAACAAAAATACCTGGAACTGTGTATTATATACCATGAATGATTGCATCCATTAGATGTAAATAAATTCAAATGTGGAATTAAATAGAAGAAAACAAAAATTTTATTATTGGTAAATCCCTGAGATCATATTTACCCTTGATAATCCACATTAATAGAAAAAACCTAGAATAAAAAAAATGGCACGAAAGGGTAAAGTGTCATGACCCATCACAGAGGGGCCCATGTCATGACTATCCCAAGCCCACCTCTAATAGGCCTAGGGATGGTGAAAAGCACTGAGTATCCATTTATAAAAATATGAGGCATTATCCTAAAGAACATATATGAAATCACACATATCTAAGCCACAAATTCTAAAATGTAAAAACAATAAGTAAACAATTCATTTAAACCACTATAACCCATAACCATAGTACAACAATAAAAGTGTTAGAAAGTAAAAAGGGATAGAATACAAGCCTACTAAGAAGAAAGTATGTAACCAAGTTCATGAAACTCATACATAGAGAACCCTGCAAGAAGGAAAGATACTAAGTCTATTGTATGAATCCATAAGAACACTACAGTCTATTTGATATCACAAGACTTTGTCCAGTCCTAGTCTTCCTTGTACTATTTCAAAAGGTTTCTCTTCTATAAAATATATGATGTGTGTAGTAAAATCCCATACAGAAGTCAGTATAACAATACACAGTAGGACACCTTGAAACCATAAAAGAAATACACAATAGAAGGATACAGTTATCTCTATAGAAGTAAATGTCTACAAGAAATAACAATAATATCCAAATATACTCAACCACACCACACTCATAAGTTTTATAGCACTAATGATGTATATCTGAGAAGTACCAATCATCGGAAACCATCATGAGATAGAGAGATACATGGAATGATCTAAAGAGAGATATGATACATTAGAGGAGGGTCACAACCAGGGCCATGGGGTGATACCAACAACTACATTTGGATTAACCCACTATGTATAGGATCAACTCCTGGTGAGGTTGTTCACATAAATACCTAAGACACTACCTAGGGCACTAAGAAGTAATAGAGGATCTTCTATGGTCCTATTAGGGGATTTAGACAACTCTATCCAAGAATTCGTGTTGAAGGAATCATACTCCTATGAGTAGGAAACAATACCAACAACCCTTTAGGTATATGATAAAGAGAACAAACCCTAATGAAACTATTCCATTATATGATGGATAAGATAATCAACCCATGTAGAAAAGAATGGAACACAATGAGTAGTATTACTCACACCCATCGGGTCCCTTGACCCTAGGTACTACCTCTGTAAATGGACCATGTAACTAGAATTATGTAGAATCTAAAACCCAACATAGGTCTCAAACAAACTCTCTCATTTTTAGGATCCCAATGCCGCAAATGGATCATTAATAAGATGTATGATTTGAAAGATATGAGGGATAGAAGATATATCAGGGGGTTTACTTGGTCGTGGACCAACCCAGGTCCAACCTGTTCGGCCTAGCCCAGTCTGCTCGGCCCGGCTCACTCCGTCTCCGCCAGCTCCGGCCCGCTCTCGTCTGCTCTAGCCTACTTGGCCCACTTCGACCTGCCTGGCCCGCTAGCCCACCTAGTCACACCCCCTAGCTAGCTCTAACCCTTTGTGTCTGCTCATCCCACCGACCTACCACCTATCCATCCCATGGATTCCACATATACCTCTGCCTATGCGTCCCACAACTCTCATGAAGCCCACCTCTGCATTTTGTGGCCTCGTCGTGCCTCACAACCACCTCACCACGTGATTCCACCCGCTGCGTCCGCTTCAGCCTCTGCGTCACCCATGGCTCCCATACAGCTTTGTTGCTCCATTCGCACAGCTCTAGCCTCCTCTGACTGCCACCTCTAGTCGTCGATCCATTCCACTGCACACTTCCACCTCACCTCATCAGACTGTTGCTCCAAACCCACACTGGTAATCCCTTCCGCAGACCACTAGGCCAACTCTAGTGTCTATAAACCAAAACAGTTCCAGATCATGGTTTCTAGGGACCTAAACTATACAGATACAGCCTTCGTTCTTGATTTTCCTCCAGTATGGGGGTCCGAATATATTTGGAACTACTTGGAAAGTTGAACCATGGCCATAAGGGTCCAACAGATAAAGTGCTAAGAACAGGGAATAGAAAAATTACCAAGGGATTTCGTAGTAAGAAACCTAAACCTTTATTTTTTTCCACAATTAGTTCTTGTTAGAAGGATGATTGAAGATAAAACAATTCTATATAATTTAATCTTACCAATGAAATGTGTATCAATTATTTATTTCTTAATTGATCTACGTTCATACTAGATAAATAAAGAGATGGAAAAATCATAAAACAATGTCCTTCCTGGAGTTTGGATTGATTGTTGATGAAAAACAATCGTGTTTTCATAATTTATGAGATAATCCAACACTGTTGCTTTGGTGATCCATGATCTATCTTCATCTTTTGTCGAGATGGTTCTTTGCCACATATCAAAGGAATTTCAGGTTTATAGTGATAACCCTGAATTTTCTAACACTGCTTAATTAGAATAAAACGTCTCTGGGTCGATGTAACATTGAAAATAAAATAAATTATCAATTTATTTTATTCATTAAACGTATAAGAAATAACTCTTAAAACTAGCCCATGTCATTCAATGTTAGGCCTCTCCTAAGGTAGAGACACTACTCTTAACGAAGCGGTGCCCTAGGATTTCTGACCAGGGAACTTGTTTGGATGTTATTCCACTTTTTTAGAAAAAATGCATGAGAGTTATATTTAAAGTTTAATATATTTCAAAAATATATTCTGGGCACACTGGGCCTCAAAATCACACATCATCTCAGTGCTTGTTCTCAAAATAATTCCATATAATATATAAAATAATACATGGAAAAATCAGGGACATTATAGAAATTGTGTTATGTAATAAAAAATAAAATATATATAAATGATAATTTTATATTAAAATGTTATAATGGAATGAATTTATATGATTTAATGGGGGTAATATAGCCATTATATGATCATTAATAAAGTGTATATAGTCATTGAGAATAATACTGGTAAACATCTTATAAGTTTACAATTATTGGTTCATAATTCACATAATTAATGAATATTTGGATGTTGAAAACATAAATTTTCATTATAAATAATTTATTTGGAAAAAAAATAATTTTTGAAAATAATTAAAAGATATGAATTCGCGTGAGAAATATAACATTGATTGTAAAGAATTTTTTTTATAAATTACTTTTTTTTTACTTTATTGATCATTAAATATGATATAAATAATATATATAAATTAATAAATATTCATTAAATTATAATTATTTATTTATAAATAAAGATAAAATCATTCAAAGTTAAAAAGATATAATTTTCATAGAATTTTTTGTGTGTACTTTATTTTTATCTTAATAAATTAATTTAATCATTACAAAAGAAATATTTTAAATAAATATATTTATAATTTCTATAATAAATAAAATTATCATTCATGAAATGTTTACTAAATGAAATGATATAAAAATTAACTCATTTTATGATTGAAATTTTATATTTACAAAAAAAATATGTTTTTTGTTCATATTTTAAAATAATGTTTTTCAGTTATTGAAAAATGAGTCTAATTAAATTGATTTCGTATAAGGTATATTTTTTCCAATTTATTTAATATGTTTAATTTTTTTTGTTTGAAATAAAAAATATGTTACCAAAGAAATAAAATTGTGTTACCATAGTGATGGTAAAATGAGATAAATAGGTTTAACACAGAGGTAAAAATAAAAATATCATAAAACACTAACTATTAATTAGTATATAAGCACATTATTTACCTCCCCTAATCCCTTATCCACTAATATTCCTCTTTGAATAATCATTTTGTTTATAATTAAAATTATATAATTTATGTAATGGGTTATTTCGGAAATTCTGCTCAAAATTGGCCTACAAAAGGACCCCTCATATACCCCTCCAAAACTAATTTATGGCTTCAGATCTCTCTAGAATACTAGCCAATTTCTCTTTTACAATAGTCTTCTTACATGATTCTGAATAATGGGGAATAAATCCTTCATTATATTAAAACCCATTTTGATAAGGAGAAAATTATTCAAAGTAAGTACCATTTTCTTTACAATTTTTATAGCACCCTAAAATTTTAAAATAATAACATTATGTTTGATAGAATGTACAACATGCAACACTGAACTTAAATGAAACATATGATATTATTAATTATAATAACCATTAAAAACTAGTTTTTGAATTGGGTAGAATCAATATTAGTAACCACATTATAAAATATGTGTAAATATCTTACTCAATAAAAAATGTTTTGATTAACTCTTATGAAATACTAATATAATTATTTTTAAAAAAAATTTATATTATACTTCAACAACAAGTTTCCTTAAAACATGATTTTTATTGATTTATATGAGAAAATATTATATTACGATTTTTCTAATTTAGGAATATTTAATTGATAAAATTAAATTCATTTTTTTAATAATCATATTAAAATTATCTTAGTGTGTATTTTTTAGATTTTCCAGAACATATTAATTTTCTAGTGAATAGTGATAATACTTATTTTTACTTAAAACTATATTTTTTTCTCAAATGGGAAAAAATTTTCATTCTATTTTAAAATGATTTAAAAGTAAAATTATTTATATTTTATTATTAATAGTCTAATTTCAATCATTGGAATCAATTTTAGGGTTGAATTTGGTATTGAAAATTTTTTATACTTAAAAATATATTTTTTATTAAAAATAATTTTTCTATATTTATTATATTTTTATAATGAATTAATTTATTCCACTTATAGATATTAAATCTTTAAAATTTCATTCCATATTTGGAGTCAAGAGGTTCAAATTTGGTTAATTTTCTCCTTTTATTTTTTGTCAATTTGAATAGTAACCGTAGTAAATTTCTATCACCATTGTAAGGGTAATAATGGTAAAATAATGATAAAATTTTGGGATAAGTCTTTACAATTTATCTAACGCTTTACTTTATCATAATTTATTAGTGGATTTATAACATTTCCCAAACCTACTCTAATATATGGACACTTTGTTCCATATTTCTTTGATTATGAACATTATATTAATTTAAGTAAATGATGGTGTTAAAAAATGTCACACACTTAACTTTAATATCTCTAATATTTTATCATAAGGGAAAAATTGGTTATGTTAAATTATAAATATTTATTTAAAATATAAATTAATTTTATTTATCAAGGTAATTAATTTTTATTTTTTAGTTATTGAATAATTATATTAAATTCTTACGTATTGCAGATATAGTAATTATTCAATTAAAAGAAAAATATAATAAATGATATTAAAAATATTAAAAAGTAATAGAATTTGAATTAATTATTATTTAACACAAATTTCTTATATATATATATATATTCCCTAATAGGGACGTTTAAATTTATTATATTCTAATATCATCTTTGTGTTGTTCTATTTAAATTCAAATAAAATAAATAGTGTAAAAATAACATTAATGATACTTTATGAATATAATATTTTAATAAAATATTTGAAAATCATAAAAATATTGATATAGGATAAGGTGAATAATATATGGTCTTCAATTCCATCCCTTGTCCATTTATGGAATAATTTTTACCTTATAAGTTAACATAAAACTCTTTATGAGTGAAAATGTTGTTACTATGGTTAAGATTAAAATAGGATAACTAAGGGGTCAAACAACAAGATATGGCTTAAAATACCACCTAAACCTATCCAAATTTTATGGGTTAATGATATTTAAAAACTATCTTATCATAGCTTAAAGTATCTATCTATTTGAAATAATTTTACTTAATACTAGCTTTATTATATTTTAATATTTTATGAAATTCTAATAGTGCCCCTCCCCTCTCCTATAAAAGGGAACCCCTCATTCACTTCATTACACCACATTAATCCCTATATCTTAGGAAAAACCAACCAATTTATCTTATTAAATTACATAAACATAAATTAGAGGTACTTATTTTCTTAAAATAACATTATAATTATCATTAATAAGGGATATAGAGGAGTCTTACTGATGAAGAGGCAGATAGAGTTCCTTTAAAGTTAGTCAAACATGAGGTAAAGTATTTCCAACTTACTTTTACTTCTGTGAGACACATGAAATATTCACAACTTTTTCTCTTATCTAGTGTATATAATACCCATTAATTTCTTTTAATATTCTTCACATGATAATTATGGGTATATAAATACCCATCTCGGGTTCTCTCTTCTCTGATGTTTAATTTGAAAGATACAAAAGTTGTAAGGCTTTTATGTTACAATCTCATTATTCCCCAGGATTATTTATTATTAATCTTTTGATGATACAATTTTATGATATACCTCTCAATAATTATCATGAAATTTCTTATCCAATGGTTATTTCTAGATATTTCATGTTTTCATTTTATCTTTCTCTCTTTAAATACTCAAGAGAACAAAATAATATTTTTTAGAAAAACTGATTCTATTTTACTATTCAAGAAAACTAATTTCTATTCCATGTACATGTTTTCTCTAAAAATATTTTCAAAAAAATTACTTTAATCCAATGATTATTCAAAGTCACTTTTACCCATGTTTGACTTTATATAAAAAATCAAGGGAATATTCATGTTGTTCTCCAAATGTGATACTTTTAAACTTTTTAAAAAAAGTATAGAAGGAATGTTTTATTATAACTTATATGATATGAATAGAGTTTTCCACTATCATACCTCTAAATTACCTTTAATTTTTTTTTAATTTTATTTTCAAAAAATATTTTTTCTTTATTATTTCAGAAATTTTTATATGTAAATATAATATTTAAAAATAAAAATAGTATTTTCATTAATAAATATTTGCAAAAAAATAGTAAATTTTCAACTATGATTAAATCCTCTGATTTTATTTATTTTTTAATGAGGAAATGATCTAATTGTAACATCATTATTCTTTATCTGGATGACCTATTATTAAAATTATGAGATGTTTATGAAACCCGTTTATTTTCCACTGGTTATGCTATGATGATATGATAAAGGTTTTATGATCTTGGGACTTTTATTTCATTGAACTATGATTATGTGAAATTTTAGTTTTTTATATCCCTTCAATGCATTGGCAAAAGTGATATTTATATATCATGATATGATAATGATAAGCATGGAAATTATTTTGAAAATATTTATTCACATATTTTTGTGTGGGTATGATTTATTTCTAACTATGATCATAGGAAAATGCATAGACAAGATTGTGAATATCCTTTTTCATATTTTTATGCATGAGTATAATAATTTTTTAAATATTCTATCATGAATATGTGTGCACATAATTTAATTTATCTATTTTTATAATATTATTATTCCATATTCTTATGTTACCACATGCCTATATTATGACTCTTGGATGTTGATTACATCTTTGACACCCTTATTTATCAATATTCTAGATATAAATTGATTTCTATGATTGTGATCTAAATTTTTTTGTATGAACATTTTATACTAAGAACATGGAATTTAATGTGTTTCATACCCTTACGGTAATATTATCCTTTAATGATTGGTATCTCCCATGTTTAAAGTTACTGACCATCTGTGGTCACCCTTTTTTATCATTCTTTTCCCTGGGTTGTGAAGAATGGTTCTAAGTAGGATATGTATAAGAAGAGTAATATGTGGGAAGATCATTGTTGGATATGATAAATATATTTTATTAATTAACAAGATTATGTATATAGTATCCAAATATATTATACCTTTATGAGTCCTTTGGAATTTATTATTGCGTAATTTATTGAATGTTCATCTAAAATGATGCAATATTTGTATATGTTGTTGTTGGGTCACTTTAGTTGGTATCAAGGGACTGGTATACATAATATTTAGAGATTAGTGTTAGAAAAAATTAGTGATAAACCTGAGGATAATTCTATTTATAGGATAACATCCTATAGTTTAGATAAGGTAGATATTTTGTGGATTTCAAATAAATAAATCTTTGTCTTCAAACTACAAGTGGAATTTTTTTTTCAAAATACATATAGGGGTAATAACCCTAAAAAGTGATGTATGAGTATAACTCAACAATCATTTTGGTGTGTGGTGAGTTTTCTATTAACGAGCATCTGGTTTAACAATATCTTATGATATGCTTGGGTTCACACACATTTTCATTATAAACCATTGTGAATGATTTGAATATATTATAATTGTGAATGTATAAGGTTAAACCTAAGGTGTCATATACTATAAATAACATGTATTTATTTAAATATAATATAAATTATTTTTCAATATTATATTGTTTCCCACTATAATTATTATTTCTCACAATTTGGTTTTTGATTTATTAAATGGATGGAACCCAAAGGAAATGTGTTAACACTAAATGTTCCAAATAATGGAATGATTTTTCTAATGAGAAACCAAGTGAAACATGATCTAGAATACAAAACCTGGTGATAATTCTTAATTAGTTATATCATTAATTGACTAATAATCTTAACATGGGTAACTTTACTGATACATAATAAGATAAAACAGTATTTTCATGAATACTATGTATAGAAAAAAATTTGATTACATTATTATCATGTATGTTTAAAGAATCACCCATGGAAATGTCTAAAAAGAATGGGAAGATGTTTTGGGTTTGTAAAAGGGCATAGAGAAAGTATTTTTCAAGGATAAATGAAAATTATAATTAAATTAATGGATGAGAATAATGATTTATCTAAGGTATCATCAACAGTTGAATGTTTTAAAAGTGGAAAATATGGGCATCATGAAAATCAATGTTTCAAGGGTAAATCTCAAATAGAGGATCTGAAAGGTTGTAAGAGTAAAGGTTTTAATATTGGTGATGAAGATACTATAAATGAAACATAAAAAGAAGAAGGTATTAAGGAATAAGATGATGAAGCTGGGTAAATGGTTTAAGAATGAAGGGGAATGATATATGTATTAATTTAAAAAAATTCAAGAATTATATTGTTAAATTATTTTTAAGAATGGTATTCTAGATATAAAAATCATTAAACATTTATGTTTTTTAGGTAGTGGTTTTTTATGGGTTTTCATGAATATGTTGAATGGTACACATGACATAGAAAAGTGATTTAATGATAAACTAATATTTTATAGAAAGACACATAATTGAGGGAATGATAAACCTTAATATGTACCCAATACTGAAATAAAAATGTTTATATGAGATAAATATTTTATTTATAAAGTAAATGGGATATTATTAACGAACTTGTAGTTGACTACCCAATTTATGAAAAAGTGGTTTATGGTAACTTTTATAGATTTTACATCATTTTTTGGATTTAGGGAATATATTCGATAATATATAATTTTATTTAAGTAATGAGGAGAGAGTTAATTTTTGAATGTATGAATTTTTTTATTGATGTTTTATGATAATTCAGGTTATTTATATGCTTTGGGAGAATATATGATCAAGGTATTCACATATTTGGTGTGTGACATTTAAATATGCTTTATATTGTTTGGGAGATTAATCTTAGGTTCATTAACAAGATTTAGTAAGTTTATTTTTAAATTTTTGGATTTTAAATTTGGTCAAACATATTTAGTAAGGGTTTATGGTCAACTACTTAGGGAATGGTTTAAGTTAAATATTAGGTAATATTTTTTGAGGTTAAAATATGATTTATCATGTTGGAAAACATATACTAATCTTTTTTTTTTGGAAAGTATATTGAGATAGGATAATTTATTTTTCATTATTTTATGGATCTTATGATCCATTAAAAGTTAATTTCACTACTTCAAGAATGAAAAATCATCTTCAATATTCATTTCTTAGAGTAATAAATAAAGTGAAAATTGATCAAAGCACAACAAAATAAAGAAATTTTTCTTATGATATGGAAAGAAATTAAGAAGTTATATTTTATTTATTTCTCTATCATAATAGTAAAATGATCCCCCAACATTATAAAATGGATCATGAAATAAAATTTCACACTTTTTAGTTTATTTTTTATGAATTGATTTAATTTTAACCCATTATAAATTTATGGTTTTTAGGTCATCAAATTTATTTTGACCATGTTCTCTATCACTCCTAGATAGTCCTTGGTCCTTATTTTTATATTATATGTCCATATTTTTACTTCCCACTATTTTTATCCTATTTGGAAACATAGTTATATATTATACCAGATGAACTTTGAATTTTCCTTTCACTATTTTTAGAGGATGTTTTATTAAACCTTTTTATGTTGTGGTTTTTCTACAAAGGAATTTTCAAATTTCAAACCCCTAATTCCCAATAATAAGTTAAAATCATGAATATAAAAGTTATTAAATTTTGGGATAATTTGATACCATATGATTATGAAATAAAAACATTATTTTTGATAGTTTAAATGACACACAACACCTAACTTAAACAAACAATAGAATATTATTATTTAAATATGATTATTATAACCCAGTTATTAAATTACTGAGTATGAATTGGAATAATAATATTGTGAATTTTTATGAAGTTTATACTCAATAAATATGTGTTTCTTAATTCTTAGTAAATAAGCATTCCATTTTTTAAGTCATATTTTTACTTAGAAATATGTTTCCTCCAAAATAATTTTTATTGCTTTTTATAAGAAGATGATATATTTAATAATTTACAATTTTATAAAATTTATTTGATTAAATTAAATTCATTTGTGGAATCATCATATCAAAATTATCTAAGGGTGAATTTTATTGACTTTTTGAAAAAGATTTTTTTCCCCATGAATAGCGAAATAAATATAGATTTTTATTGAAAACTATATTTTGGTTTCAAGCATTTACAGAGTTACATTTGTTTTAAAAAAAATTTAACATAAATTTAGTTCAATTATATTATTTATAATACATTTATGTTCATTTGAATTAATTTTATGGTGGAATTTCTTATAAACACATTTTTATACTAAAAAAAGTATTTTTTTCAGAAAAACAGGTTTTCATTGTGTTTTGAGTTTTATATTAAATTTATGTCTTCCACTTATAGAGAATGAAACATGAAAATTGGATAAAATATTTTAAATTGGGAGGTTAGAATTAGGTAAATATTTCCCTTTTATGTTTTTCAATATGGGTAGTAACAATAATAAATTTTTGTCACCTCGATAGGGGTAAAATGGGTAAAATAGGATTAAAACTATGTTATAAGGCTTTAAAAATTCTATAACACTTTACTTTATCCTATTTTATTGTTTTTTCATTCATATAAGTCCAATACTCAAATATATGGCCACCTTGTTCAATAGTTCATTGGTTATGACATTTATAAAGAGAATGTGAATTAACCAAAGCATGTCCCCAAGAGTGTCTGTCCAGGTGTGCGGTCTTAGACCCACCCATAATTCCTTATTATTATGATCAAGTCATTAATAAACCAACCCTTTTTGTTTTATTATCCCAATATGTATATATTCAATAGTTTTATCCCCTTTCTGATATCTAGAAAAGGTTTTATTTCTATGAAAACAACATATTCTCAACTTTATTGAAATATCATGTTGGTTTTTCAATACTTAAACCCATTCATAGATTTTTCACTTAATATATCAAAAATATCCTCCAAAATAAATAAACCATACCTTTGATACTAACTATGTTGACCCAGGATAACCATATATAAATAATAAATTGATTTTATGGTTTAATTGATACATTCCATAAATAGTCACACAACTCAAGGACCTAATGGTTTAGTGTATTGGAGATGAGCTACATAAACACCTAATTTTACAATATTAATGAAAATTTCTCCTAAACCATTTTCATCATGAAATATTATATTAAATAACCATCTTCATAACCTAGGGAATAGAAACATAATAATGAATGTGCTCAAATACTTAGTATAGGAAACATATCAAGTAGACATAATATCTATATCTTAAACATGAGGGAAAAAATGAGTAAGGGAGAAATCATATATTAAAATATCATCAGATAGAAATTAAAAATCATAAAAACTTTATTTATAATTAAGGATAAAGGAAAAGAAACATGAGACCTAAGAAAGTTCATAAAACACATGTACTATAACCATATAATGAAAATAGAAAAATGAAATCATAACATTAGGAAGAAATATATATTTAGAACAAATAATAACACTAACATTCTTCATAGATTGAAAATAAGGAAAATTTTAGATAAGTAGTCTAACAAATTTAATGATATGAAAACCTAGTGAGAAAATCTTGTATGTCCACCCATTATTTTTTTGAACAAATATAATTATGTACACGCGTTAGTTTTTTGAAAAAATATATGTATCTCTATGGGTCATTATCTAATGAAATATAAATCCATAAACAATTTTTTAGAGGGTGATATATAGTCCCATCCATCATTATACATACACATTAGTTCAACTTAAAATCAAATCATTTAACATATCAAAAATAACATATATGAAGAAAAATGGGTTTAATAAAATTTCTAAATGGTATAACATAAAAAATATTATTATTTGATACTAAAAACATGATCACACAAGAAAAGAATATACTATGTGATTTATGAACCATTAATCTATTGGAGAATAGTCCTTTGAAAAAGAAAGAGAAATCACAAAAAAAAAGATTTATCTTTAAAAAATAATTCTTAATATCATCTTGAAAAGATATTATTCTTGAGTTACATTCTAAAAAATATTATTTTGAAATTTAAAATGAAACATCATAAAAAAATTGAAAAAAAAATCCAATAAAGATGCCTTGAAAATAAAAATATTATATTCCAAGATGTATAAGACAAGAATGTATTACCATTGAAGGGAAAATCCTTTGAAATATTTGAAAATTATTTTTTTGGAAGACCCATGTCATTAAAAAGATATCAAATGGATGGTTTTAAAATAAAATTGGATATAAGTTTTATTTGAAAAAATAAAATTTTCTTTATAGTAGGTAAATAAGAACTTTTTAAGGAAGTAAAAACCTGAATATGGAGGAAATATATTTTCAAAAAGATTAATATTATTCTAAACACAATTTCAATTCCACAAAATAATAAATCATATAAATGAATAATAATTTTGTGTGAAAAAATATTTAACCATTAAATATGAATTAAATTCTATATGAAATTATCATAGATAATATAAAATTGTATATTAGAAGGTATCAAACAAATAGAAGTGATTATGACCCTAAGGGAAGGATTTGAGTCATGGAAACCTCTTATCTTTACTCCTCCAAAATCAAATGTGTTTTGAACTTCTATATCACAAAAATAAAAATATTAATCAATTATCTCATAACCTTATTCATTTATTAAACCTTTTATAAAATTTCTTCAAAAATATTAAATATATTTTTATTAGTTATTTGTTATCTATTTTTAAAATTAGGTGTCAGAAATCTAGATCAATTTGAACTAGTCTTGTAATGTTGATATTGTTTTTAAATATTATCCAAAAGTTCATCATTAATTTGTAATATTTTATACTATAATAAATGTTTTAAAATAATTTATAAATTTATAATTACATTTATTAAGTGTTTTGGAAACATTTTGTGATGAAAAATTTGAAGAAGAGTTCATTTTGGTGATTTTAACAAATATAAGACGATATATGATAAGATCATTTGATAATAATATTTTGATTATAGGATCATTTTTAAATCATGAATAAATTATTATTGAATTTTTATACCATAATATAACTTTCCTTAATGATCTATGACATAAATATTACAACATCACTCATGTAGGTGATAAAAACGACCAAAACAAGAGTTTGTTATAATGATTGAATGAGTAAGAGAAAATAATTATATAATGTTAATATGATTTTTTCAAAATCATAGAAATTTAATAATTATCATATATCTAAATTAAAACCACTCTTATAACCATCTAATATGGGTGGTTATTACAAATTAATTTAATTGTTTGTGGGTGATATAGCTCGCACGTATAAATGATTGACTATCCCAATTATAAATGAATGGGAGGAATGATGTTATATAAAAAATAATAGATTAATAATTTTATTTATAAAATAATAATCTTATTTATTCATCAAATCCATCCTTTTAACCATCCTTGGAACCATACATGAAATAAAATGATATAAAATAGATGACATCACATCGACGATGCGGTAGTTCGCACGTTCATAAGATCGATGTTATTTTGTTTTCTTAGTGGATGGAAAGAATAAAATATTTTTTTTAAAATTAAAATAATTAAATTTAAGTGTAATAATTATACAAATTTCATTATATTTAAAATTATATAAATGATTTTACAAAGGAGTGTAAAAAAATAAATGACTAATAAAAGGTGATACTCATGTTGGAAGCTTGAGTTTCCACATGGATAACACCTTATAAGTGAAAGTATTAATAAAAAATTAAGTGTGCATAAACTCATATAGATGGGAGGTGGTTTTATTGTTTGTAAAATTTAATTTTTTTAAGTAGTAATTTAAAGATGAAGTGTAACTTGAAATGGTAGAAGTGGTATCCATTTATAAGGGACAAAAAGGAAACCTTTGGAAACACACATCATTTTTCAATAATTCCATGACACTATTCAAGGTTCAATAGATTAAAAGTGGGAAAGGGTTTTGGGATAGGATAAGGATAAAAATACCCTCATAAATTAATTTTTATACATTTTAATAGTGATTCGATTCTCTTTTTTACTATTAACCTTTTACCCCAATTAACTATTACCTTGGTAATTAATTTTTAACCATAGTAATTAACATTAATGTAAAAAATTAATATTGTATCATTTTACATAATTTGAACCTTTTGATTTAAAATTTGAAAATAATTTTAACACATAAAATTTTCTAATGTTTGAAATTTAAATTTTAAAATAAACACCCCTAATCATGTAAAAACACTTTTAAGAAAAAAATGTTTTAAAGCTTTAAATTTATTTATAAGATAAAATTATCTTGGATAATTATTTTAATGAAACTAATTGATTTTTTATAAAAAAAATAAAAGGTAGGATGATTTTAAATAAATAAATAGATGAATGTCACCATCTAAACACTTAATTAGAGGAAAACACCGAAAATAATTTTTGTGTTAAAGTAACATATTAATTTACTTTTAAAAATATTAAACATTAGATTATATGTTCAAAGAATATTTTAAAATGAATAATTTTTTTCCATAAATGAATATTTTATTAATTAAAAAATAATATTCTAGGATAATATTAGATAACGATAATATCATAATAATTATATGTTTTTGAAAAAAATGTATTTTCCACTGAAAATCAACATTTTCATAAAAACATAAAAATTGAAACTAACTAAATTTTGATGTGAGAGATTAAAATTTGAATTTTTTTCTATAAAATTTAAATTATAATGCTTTTAAAATTATGTTTTAAAATAAAATTCATAATACAATGAAACCATATTTAATTAAAAAAACTTTTCTTAGTATTAACTCATATTAATTATTTACAATCAAAATATTTATCATTTTTTCATCTTACTCAACATTATAGATTTATTAATAATATAATAATCATAGGTTGTGTTTTTTTTTCTTGAGTTGTATCATTTAACACATGTTATTTAATATAATTTTTTTTAACAATGTCTAGAATTTTGGTTTGTTACGTAATCTGAGCTTGGCCCATGATAAAAGTTTCTAGGGCTGTCATGAGCATAGCTTACATGGAGAAACATGCGTGTAATGTTGGTACATACTAGTAATTTAACTCAAGGGTTGATTATAATGGAACTCTTATAGTGGGGAGTACATCATATATTTTCTAAGTGGATGACACTTATTTTGAGTAGTTTTTAATGATCATTTAGAGTGGTTTGTTAGTGGACTCAACTAGGGGATGGTTTTAGTTTTGTAGAAATTATTGGATTCAAGTGTTCCAGTTATGGGCCATAAATAGAAAATACCAAAATGTTTGTTTCAGTCAATGAGAATCAGGTAGATTGAATACATATATTAGCTAACAACTAATGTATACAAGGAATGGGTTGATAGGTTGATTGGGTTCATGGAATTTCAATTTTTGTGGGAATCACACTAATGACTAAATTATGGTAGAATATTGAATTATAGAGTTAGTATTGGATGATAGACTATGAGTTATTCAAATAATAGCCAATTAATTCTCATTTGTGATTCCATATGAATGATGGCCTATCGCAGACCAATAACATAAACTAATAAGGTGTGATGCCAATAAATAGGGAATTTTTTAATGATATTTGTAATAATCCATCATTAAATAATTAGTAGGATTAATCATTATCATAATGTGTGGGATTGTGAGGTTTGTAGTATGGGATATTTCATGGGTGTAATTTTGGCATGACTATAACCAGTTCAAGACACAAAATTTTGGTCATTTTTTAGGACTTGATTACCTAGATGGTTTTCAAAGGATGTATGAGGATATTACTTAGGGATGAGAAGAATTATGGGGGGTATATTGTAAAAACCCACATCATATGGGCATATTAAAATTTGAGTAAATTTAAACTTTTGATCCTCAGTCAGGGGACATTTTGAAAATTTGTATTTGAAATGGGATACAAAGTGTTTAAATTCCTCTTTGAGGTGTTATTAGATATGATTGGTGGATTTGGAGGTGTTTTGAGTGGTTTGGTGATAGTTGTAGTATGTCCGGGATAGTCTTTATATGAATTTATACTATGCGGTATAATTAAACCAACATATCCAAAGTCCATGTCTAACAAATATCAGGTAGAATGTTCACATCATATTCTAGAGAGGCACCATAATGTGGATGTCTTGGGTTCTGCTAGTTCATGTAAGTGTCACAACATAGTGTGTTCTTATGCAAGTTTTTGATTAAGAAAAGATCATTAGGAATGTTGAATTCTAATATTCATAGTGCGGTGTAGGTTATTGTTTGATGATATAATTTCTTAAATATCAAATTTCATACGTATTAAAAACCTTATAATTTTACATCATACAAAAATACAAGAGAATGGGGGATCACGTCATGACATGTGGGCCATGTTTTGAAGGATCACCATTTCGAGTTGTAGTGGAGTTAAACATGAAGGCCATGTAATGGAGGTAAAAGTAACACTAATATGGGATAAGGCCACACCATGAAGGATTATTCCACGATAGATTTCTATATAACTTGGAGTGTTATATCACACCATGACCAAAGGGGTCACATTGTGATGGTTACCTTAAAGGATGTCTGACTATCTATCTAGAGGATGTCACATCCAAACCCAAATGTAAATGCCAGGTCATAGCCTATCATGGGTGTTCCAAGCATAACCATGAGGTTCATAACATGAAACTATTGGGTTGTATTTTTAAAAAGGGAAATAATGGACCCTTTTTTATTTTAATATTAATAACCCCTTTGGAATTCTCTATTTATGGATTGTGTGGGATGGGGGAGAAAGAGAACATATACCCTTCCCTTTTCCCCCATTGACCTCCTCAGTCCATGGAAATATAAGGTAGTTTTTTCATCATTTAAGGTTTTAATGTTGATTCCACCAAAACATGATGGAATCACTCTAATGTGATGGGTATTTTGTTTGGATTGTCTAAAGGATATCCTGAGATGATGAATATACTATATTTCACATAGATTCATTAAGAGGTTCAGGTGGATGTCAAGGGTGGTGTACACCCAATTTTTTTAATAATTGTCCAGTGGGTGATCACCTGGTGAGTAATTCATCGATCTTTCTAAGGAATTAGTTATAGAATTAATATTTTATTAACGTATAAGTTAGTTGTAATTTATTTATAATTATAGGTGTTCTCTCTTTATGTGTTTTACTGACTATAAACTAAAAATTAATACTTTATTTTAATTTTACATTTCAATGAAGGAAGTCACTTAAGACATGGTGGACCCTTTGGTACGACCTTGATGTTCTCATCGTCTATTTTTAGGGACTAAATTATAGGTATGAAATTACTTGTAATGTGAAACAAAAAAAGTATATATGGAATGAGTGAAGTACAGGAATCCTTTTGATTGTTTCCCTTATATCCCTCCAAGTTTGGGAGTATAAAGGGATTGAAATTATTTCCAAATGTATGGGACAAAATTAATGTTTCATATCCTTTTGGGTTGATTATTTAATAAGGGTTGAGTTCTCCTTAACCACTAGTATTTATGTGAAACCTAGTGAGAATGCCACAGAAATAATTTATTTGTTGGTTTAGTGAGAGGACTATCAAAGATTGTCTTGGAAGGGAGATGGACATTATACCATTACCTTATGTTAGGATATATTATGTTTCATGTATTCCCAATTAGTCTATGATCGAGCACATATATGTTATGGAAAGTGATTCCTATGAGTAATGGGATTTCACCCTAATGTACGGATTGAGAGAAGTATTCCCTTGTGGGATATCTAGACCAAGGTCAGACTTAGAGAACCATAATGGGTGATAAATCCTCATGTGACCCAAGATATTATTAATATTGGGAATTTCATACAGTGATAGATTCATATATATGTGGTGATGAGAATGGGTTGTCTGCTTGAGATAAAAAATTAAGAAAATGTGAATTGGTTATGGGGGAGTGACCAACCCATGAAATTATTATATACAATAGTTTCTAGGGGGATTTAACCCCTTGGGTGTATGTAATATGACATTTTTAGGTGGGAATACAAACCCTAGGTGTGTGCTTAATTATATTTATGGATGGGGATATGGACCTCTGGGTTATATGATACATGGATGGTTCAGATATAGATGAAACCCTAGAGTGTATAAAATATATTGGTTCTAGGTGGTGATTCAGCCCCTAGTTTTATGATATATGATGGATCTAGTTACAGATGTATACCCATGGGTGTATGATATAGGTGTGTTTCTAGGGTTGGATGCATATGAAGGGTGTATGATATTATAAATTTTTTGGAGTAGTACATGGTTCTCCTAGGTGATATTATAAATAGGTTCCAAGAAAGGATATGGTGCCCCCTAGATGGTGTTGTGATAGGCTAAGAGATATTCAGAACTAGATGAAGTTGGTATAGTCAACCTTTAATGTCACCTTAGAACCAAAGGATAAACAATGACTTTTTTATTATGCTTTAATTTCTTATTTCTTATTTTGAGGATATCAAATCATACATGAATGGGGTTTACCTTATATATTAGTTAAATAACTTGTGGTTTCCTATGAAGGTTTACTCACTCGCTTCTTGAGCATAACTAGCACATTAGTACTTGAGTAGACCATAATAATGCATGTTTAGGTATAGTGTAGGTATGGTGATGGATGGTATTATTGAATAAATTGGATAGAGTCTATAGATCGGATATATGAAGGAATCAAGATATAATTGTTGATATTTTTTCTATTTTATATATTTTTTTCTTGGATATATAAGATCATCGCATAGGATATGTTATTGACATATTACTGGGTTGTGTTCCATTTAGATAACTCAATTACTAAAGTGCATATATATATTTAATTCTTATATATTGTAATGCATTTATTATTTATTCATATGCATATTATGATGATTTATTGTATGATATTTTAGCTATAGTGATACTCTAATATGAGGGTATAGTCCCCAAACAATATCACCTAAGACCCTCACTCTAGTCGACTACCTCTGGAATATGGGGAGGTGTTCCTGAGGTCATGTAATGACCTGGTTCAGTTACTATAGGGTGAGTTGAGTGAGGAAACCACACTACACCAAATATGAAATGAATCTACTATAGAATAAAAGGAAACATAGTGGATCATTTCACAAAATCCATGAATATTAGTGTGGAAGGAAGAAATCTAGATCAATAAAGAAACTCAATCAAATAATGGAATGAAATGATCTATTTGGTGGAATAAATCTATGACAAATTGCTCAAATTTAATGAAACTATTTCAAAGTAAGTTAAATAATGTTTGTTGAGATTAAATGTTGAGAATACAAAAAATATGGATAAGTTTTTAAATAATACGATATCATATGCTCAGTCAAATTAGAATTAGAAAGGAAAATATATTAATAAAAAATTAATTCAGGTACCTTTCTAACTAATGTTAAAAGGAAAATTCAACATGAGGATAAAGTTTAAAAGAGTATGAATTATATTCTACTCAAGGAGGTACAATTATTTAAAATAAAAAGAATATTAAAAATGAAGTGTTCTCACAAATCTAGAGCCGAATTAGAATGGTGTTCTTTTTTAAGAAGCAACCCTCAACCTTATTTCTCTCACTTATAAAAAAAGTAGAATCCACCATATTCCCTTATATTATTTTGGTTGTATTTATGAATATATGAAATTAAAATTGATTCTTGTATCAGAGAACTTGATCAAATATATGATGATTTTACAATAGGAGTAGAAGTCCATCTGGGGGAGATCTATCATTTATTGAATCTATTTAGTATGACTACATGTGAAGATGAAGCTTGGAATTCATTTTAATAATACAAATTCCATAATAAATAATCGATGGAGAATTTTTCATATAGCAGTGTTCAAAATATGAGAAATATTATAGATATAATAAATTCATATAAAATAGAATTTTTATAAAGTTCTTGAAAGTTAGAAATTAAGGATGTATATTGATTATATTCTCCTACCCTTAATTGAAAAATAAATTATTTAATTAAAGGGGGGATTTTGATTATGAAATGACTTGAAACATAAGATGATTTTTTATGAATTCAAGGGTTGTAATTAAAGAATCATTCTTGTATATGAATTTTTTAAATGAATCATTTTAGTTGAGTTCATGTGATAAATTTAAAATATACTTTAATAACCCATGGAAGATTATTTTTAAATTAGTATCACATGTTCAGTTTTTTTGGAAATCATTGTTTTCTATATCAA
This sequence comes from Viscum album, assembly GCA_963277665.1. NCBI lineage: Eukaryota > Viridiplantae > Streptophyta > Magnoliopsida > Santalales > Viscaceae > Viscum > Viscum album. Next base: position 1,353,917,527 of record OY728150.1, on the reverse strand, counting down.
TATAACTTGTTTTCTACAACAAAATAACTTAAATATACATAGATTGACAAATTTGTGTCTTTATAGTTAAGAGAAATGTGATAGAGCACCTATAGAAGATTCTTTATATCTATTATCAATATGAGGAAGATAAATTAGAGATATTAAAACATATTGACAATTATTTATATGGGTGTATTGACAAAAAATACAAATTTTCTTATTAATGATCCTAATAGATAACGAATACCATATTTTTTTACATAAGTGATATTTTTTAATATAAATTGGGGGATGAGGAGTTATGTGGATAAAGAATAATATGCATGATAAAGAAGAGTTTCAGGATATAATTATCCAATGGTGGTTGAGATAATATTAATGCATAATTTTTAACATTTTTTAGTTGGTAATTAAGTCATTATATACTATAGATTCTTTAAATGAGAGAGACATGATGTTTAAAAATTAATTCTAGCAAGAAGAGTAAGTAACCATCCTTCAGTTGTCAAGAATAAGCTAACTTCATTTGTTAATTAACACAATTAGATGATGGTTGGAGAATATTGAGTTTAAAGATGAAAAATTTATTTCCTTTATTTGATAATTAATTATGCATTATCATTTAGAGTATTTGATGAAGAATAATTGAAGAAATATTGAGGTAGTGAAATATTTATTGGAATACTCAAAATATTATTCATATATAGAAAAATACATTAGGAATTGTGATGAAGATAATTTGGAAGGTTTGATAAATTCATTATTTCATTTATGTTATTTTTAAATATGATGGAGTAGTTATAGATTCTTGAAGAAGGTTTGAATAATTTTTCATCTAAGTTGAAGATTTTTGGGAATTATGAGTTGAAGTAATAGATTTTTCAAAGGCACACATAATATCCCTCAAAACAAAACATTGTAAAATTATTAAGTTATATGTGATATGAAAGATAAATTTGATCATACCTAAGAATAGTGGGAGGGTTACATGGTGATACAAAACATCTTGTAAATAATTCATAATAAATTTTTGAACATACAAAATATCTTATAGAGAAATTATATTTTGGAAAGGGTAAGATACACAGTGATATAGAATATATTTTATATGATATAAAATATCAGTTAGAGGATATGTTAGAAAACTTATGAGTTTCAGTAGTATATGTAACATATTGGAGTTTATATATAGGGAATATAAGAAGATACATAATAATATCCAATAAATATGAAAGGATACAAAAGATCCTTTAGGATGACAGGTAATGTTCTACCAGAAGTTTCGAAGGTGAATTTATATGATTTATCGTGATATTTTTAGAAAATTTGTTATTGTCATTTTGGGTATTTAGATATATAATTAATAAATAAAAGTCTTGACATATTTATTATAATTAAATTAGATGATTCATAATGTAAAGAACCATCTCAGGTTGACCAGACAAGTCACCTAATATAAATCACCACAAGGCCTCAAGTGCACCTCTCCATATTCCAAAGGTTGTAGACTAGTAGTGAAGGTCTAAAAGATACATTAGAGAGACTATAACCTCTAGATATAATGACATAGTAGTGGAAAATAAAAAATTCATACATAAATACAAACATTATAGTATGAATAAAAATATTCTGAAACCTCGATATGCTATAGTAAATGACATACATTGTACAGTCATACAAACTCAATGAATTAAAAACATACAATATTTGGTCTCCCAATGGTCTACCCACATTTAAAAAATGAACAAACTTAAATTAATACCACATCATCTACTACCAGTACTGATTCAAACCACATACACAATCCCCATGATGCTCGAGCTACACCAGTTTTCTCTTGAGACTTCACACTAGTGACTTTTCTGGATCAAGAAACATTAGGCCTAAAACCCATCCATCATAGAACATTTTCTCCATCCTAAAATTATAAATTATTTTTGAAATCACATAGAGGTGAATGTACAGGTTTTGAGAAATTAATCTCAGTATTCCTCTACCAAATGTGAACCGATTATCTGTTATCATAATAATTTCATGAACACATGTCATGACCATCCAAGTTGGAGTCTAATAATAGATATTATAAATAAACATCTACATGAAATTGGGGAATAAAATGAAAGTAATAAATTATCCAACTGTAGGTTCTAACCTAGAACTAGAGGAAAATATATAGATACTTAAGCCCAAGCTAGAGAATTTAAAAATTGTTTCACACCCTTCCACATGACATCAGAGGTGTTAGATAGATATACATAAGAGATACAAGATGTATAAATTAAAAGAGAATAAATATCATACCCCATGTAATAACCATAGGCATCCACACAACAAGTATATTCTACTTGGATCTAGGAAAACAATATCATTATTTGAACTGGAAACAGGAATATCTACGCTAGTACAACTAGAGAACATATCAGTCATGAAGGTCTTGTGGAATAAATCATCCACTAATTATAGACCTAATAATATGTGGGATCCATACATAAACTTGAAAGGTAATAGAATCCATAGGTCCAGGAGCACCACAACATCCACGGTGGACAACACCCACTCCGCGAGTGCCTTGACACATCATGATCTTGAATCCACTCTGGATAGGGTGCACACTCAACTAGAGGGTGGATGCACTAATCCATGTTGTCCATTATCTCTCTAATAACATCTAATTTTAGCTATAAAACTGAGGATATAACCAGATCAATACTCAATTCCATTTCTCAATGCATGATATCCCAAGGGTCTCCAACTCAAACTGATGTATTGAGCAGAAACTACCTCAAAAATCATAGAAAAAGACAACATAATATGGGAAAAAAATTTACACTAACTTTTCACATAAATATGAAAATTTTAAAAGTAAAATACCTCAAGTTATAGATAAGATAAATAAACAAATGAACACATATGTTTTACCATGTGATCATATAAAAATACTGGCCTACATCACTATGAAAGTCAAACCTGAATGCCTAGCGTCATCATGCAAGTTCAGACCTATGCACCATGTATCGTCACGCAGGACCTGACTTTCCCACATAGCATTATAATGTAGGTTTAAACCTATATGGTTAGAGACTCATGAATGTCACACTTTTTTTAGAGACCTAGCAGAAGAAACCTATGCGAACTGATTCTTTCACCCAAGGTCCCAAAATTACTTATAAATAAGACCCTTGGCCCTCTTATTTAAAAATATTGGAATATCGAAAGAACCCTCGAAGCTCTTCTCACCCTATAATTTTTTTCTAGTTCCTTATAACCTTCTATGTATCTCTATAAGCATTGAAAGAAGAGAAAATTAAGGATGTTTTTATTATTATATTTCCTACAGTGTTTGAAACACAAAATACCAGTGTGTGGGTCTTTTTTCCGATGGTCCAAAATTACTAGGGAAAATGCCCCTTCTTAAGCATGGGACTTGTGTGAGACCCTTCAAAAGACACTTGAGGAGACCCTTGAATCCTAGATAAAGGCATCCCTATGTCTTTTACCTGTTTTTTCTATCACCCAAAGGGAACCTTTAGTCCTCTCATACCCACCTAGGAAAAGCACCTCTAGCTCTCCCAAGTTGACACTGTGTGAGACCCCCATTAGCTTACCCAAGACTTGATAATGTAATCCAAACTTCAAGACCTATTTATTTTCATAAATTCTAAGTCACCTCTTTTCATGTATCCCTCATCCAATGTGGTCCAAGACAATACCTCCCCCAAAGCCTCCAAATATTTATGATCTAAGAATAATACACACCAATGTGTCCTCTTAATTATAAATTCCTATGGTAATGAAATTCCCAAATCTATCCTACCTAGTATGTAGTATCCCTAGAGTTTTCTCAATTATAAATTCTTGTGGTGGTGGGGATCCCAACCTTTGTAATGATTAATGGTGGATTCTTAGAATGGGTGGTGACATATGTTACCTGAAATGTGAAGAGAATCAGTGTATATCCATATGGATACATAATTCATGGTCGTAGAGGTTTTAAAATAAGATAATATATGGGAAAATTTGAGCCATGTATATCTTCTTGACTCCCCCTTCAAGACATCACCCTCATCAACCAGTGTATGGGGTGTGAATGTCTCCTTAGTGTATCCCTCATGCAATAATCCCTGGGTATTTCTTGTGGGGTATTCCCCTATCATCCATGTCCCCTCCCTCATCGACCAGTGGATGAAAAAGATTCTGATGATTTATAGATCATCTTATTCATCTTGTTTCTCACATAGATCATGGGTCAAATGGGCTTAGAGGTTAGTGAAATCATGTCATAAACATGATCAAATATTTCCATGGGACTCCTATTTCGTATAATACCAAACCATACTCATTAAATGGGCCTTCTATTTGCTATAATCCCAAAACCATGGAACCATCCTCTGAGACATTCATATTCCTAGTAAGATGAACCTTCAAACCACTATATTCTAGATGAATCAACCTTGGTACCCCTCTATATGGGTAAGCTTCAATCATTTGAACTAAGTGGGGTTTGATTCCTACTTTCATAGGATACCTAGAAACCCTCCATGAGGTTCAAAAATAGCACTCCAAATTCAACCTAATCTTCTCTTGTCCATATCCCTAGTAATTTAATATCAAACCTAGGAGGATAAATCCCTTATAGGTCCCTTAGGCCGCTTCAGTATAAGTCCCAATCCAACCTTGACTAGGAACCTTTCTCCTAGACGTCCTTATCACGTGACCATAAACTGTATGGTTTTTTCCTTATCACATGACATTAAAAGGTATGATGTGTCTCTTTAAGGGTCATTTAACTATTTGGGATATGATCCCTTTCACAAGGATACATAGGAATCCCTTTTAATGGAATCGACAACGACATAAAAAAACTTATATCTTCCAAGATGATTTTAAATCCTAGAGTGAACCACTATTTGGATTAAAACCAACATCATAATAATAAATAATATAAAAATATCTAATATATATACAAATGGTACCATCAATGGGGAACTTTGGATATATATAAATGATTTTAAAGCTAATACATGCAATCAAATGATTTTTAATATAATGGTAAAATGTTCCATTTTTTGGATCTAATAAAGGATTCATGAATATGTATTAAATATATTTGAGAGTCCTAGAGTATGAAATAATCCCCCCAAGGTGTAATGTGTTTAATCTCCCATCCTATCCACCAATGTGAGTCCCTAAGTGTCTTTGTAACCATTTCCCAATGGACACTTTCCTTTGGAAATTAGTTTTGTGAGGCATCATGAATAAGGGAACCGTGGGGTGTTTCTAGTTCTATGAATAAACCCTATTGGAAACCACTTGGAAAGGACTTGGAAATAAAATATGGTGTTTTTGATAATAAGGTTTGTGCCAAAACCACCACGAAACACCATTCAAACCCCAATTGATTTCCAAAATAAAATAATGAATTTTATAAATAAATAAAAATGGTGAACCTGATATGAATCCTTAACCAAAATGACCATGTATCCCACAGGTCAAGCCCCTTTCTCTCTCAAAAAAATTAAATTGGAATAAATATGGATCTAAAACAATTTATTAAACATGTTTTTATTTATTAATATGCTTCTTTGATGGAGTTTTCTTATTTGCGTTTGTTACATTAGCCAAACACTTTCTAAAAGAAATCCCTTTAATCCAATAGAGTCCTTATAGCTGACAAAAATGCACTCATTAGATCCTGACCAAGATGGTTCCTTGTCTAACCCAGGGATATTTTGGCTAACCCAGCATCTTTAACATTAGGTTTCAAACAAACGAGTTAAAAAGTAACACCTTAATGATACTGTTGAAACCCCAGAGGACTCTTGATAATCCCTCTGATACATGAATCCTCACCAACCCTTCACTAAGATAAAACTAGTGGTTTAAAATTTTAAAGCTACCATAACCATCTAAAACTTTTTTGGGATCCTTTCCTCGTAGAATAGAAACAAGTTCCTCCATTAACTTTGGTAAGTAGACCAAGAGGTCATCAGTGGACTCATATCGATGACACAGATGTCTCTATAAAGGGTTCATACCATCAACTGCTTCTTCTAATTATGTGTGGTATTAAGACCTCATATTTATGGGGATTTCAAACCATATGCTCCAACTCAGGTCACCTAGACCCAAGCATCCAAGAAATTCTACCAAGGGAAGACTTTAAATAATTGGTAATAGGATCACATTCGTGTTACTTTTATATAATTTCACCCACAAGTCATGATGGGGACCTTTGAGCAATCATGTATGCCTAATCTTGCACATCAAGTCTTCTAATATGATTTGGCAGTAACTAGAGAATCCTTTTGGTACATCATGGTAGTAAATGGGGGCACACCCATATCTCTACTCCTACACTATATGATTGTCTCTATATCATGAAAAGAAATAGAGGGAATGATCAGGGGAACATCAATTCTTCAAACATGGAATGGGCACACATTACTATTCTATCCATAGAATTAACCAAGAACATTATATCAACGATGGATGGATGGGGATCTATCCATGATCACATTATAAAAACTTTCCAGGAGAGAAGGATTTTGGAAGCCATGTTTAGGAGTCGGGCATATGCCACCACCTCTATAAGTGGAGTGTCCTATCAGCATAATGATAAGGTCACTTTGTATCATATTTATATTCCTTATCTCATATAGGAGAATTGTGAGAAAAAATCCACAATAAATAGACAACCAGATCATCACCCATCCTAATTCCAATTAGAGGTCATCAGTCCATTATGGTGGTCATTCTAGGGAAGTCATATATCCCTATCGAAACCACATATTCTTTTTATAATTCTCTTATAGAAACATGGGATTTTATCAGACCCTCTCCTATACATGGAAGGTTTTATCCATGGAATGTGATTCCAGCTTCCTAAGGGAGAACATCAAGGAAGAAATCCCACCTAGGGTTGTTCAAAATTCCATAGTAGGATAACAACCCTACTATGAAAAATTATAGTGTTATTTAGGCCATATGATGCCTTTAAATGGGGGCCTAATATCCTATAATTACATTACCAAGTTATGGAGATAGTGGTCATAGTTGTGAAGGTCCTCCTTATAACATTACTACCATTAAGTCTGGAGGTCTTCCCCCAAAATATTTTCCATTAAGGATCCCTTTTTTGTTATAATGTGATTGAACTTTAGAACTCATCTCTTGGTAAAATATATGGCGAACCTCCTCATAACTAAAAAATCAAACATCAGGAAGGTCCTCCCCTTGATATCAACTACCACAAAGTCCATAACAAGGTTAATTTTTTATTTAAAAAATGAGATCCTCCCATTTATAGATTAATTATGAGAAAGACATCATATTTTGATGTTCTTGGAAAGATAGGGTCAGTCATATCTAATACCTTATCATTGACAAGGGACATAGTTTCTCAACCAGATGATATTCTAAGGCAGTTTCCATCCAATGAGCCACTACCATATCGTTTTCATTCCATCAAGTAATAAAATATTACTGATATTCCCATTATTCCCACTATTATCACTTTAGGAAGATCAAGTGGAGAAATATCCAGCTGAAGAATAGGATATTACATTACTTATTACAAGGGAACTTGATTAGGATAATATACCAATAATTTTTTGTCCCTCAACCCCTTCTCAATTTGACATTCTATAGGTACTATCATAATAATTCATACATGATATTTGTATGAACCTTTGGAAAACTCTTCACCACCTAAAAATTAAATTCTTTCTATATAAAGGGTATGCATACCATTTTAAGGTAATAGAGAAACATTGTTGAAAAATTGACTTGGTGGAACTTTTAGTTGCACGATACCCAAAATTGAGAAAACAAAAAAAAGGTCTTTGACATGCATGCATCAATTCGTTATACAAATTACGTGGGTTAATCATCAATTCCCAACCTAGTGTCCAAATCATGGGATGGGGTAAACATGGAGCTATGTATTTCACTTCACTCTCTAATTATAAAAATATACCATAAGTGACATCGTGTAATGTTTTTTATTCTTGTCAGTTCTTGGATACATGCCCCACTCATGAAATATGGTGTTCCCAATAATAATCATGTATGTACAAGTCTCAAAGGTATCGATCCAGATGAGATAAAGTTATTGAATGAATCCATCACCAGGTATCCAAGAACAATGACTAAGCTTCTAATAATAAGGAAGACAATAATCATATATCTTTGATGTCATTGGAAGTAATTTTCTCACATCTAGACCATGTATTTCACCCAAATCAAGCTGAAAAAAGAATGTACAAGATCAAGAGAGTATCCATGGCCACCATATCTATGAAAATAAAGGAGAAAACATGGCCTAATAGGATGGTGGATTTTTTAACACAACCTCCACGGCTGACAAAACAATATCAAATGGTTTTGAAAATTGAATAGAAGAAACCCTATCACACAGGTTTAAGGGATTTTTTTCCTCAAACTCCTATTCAATGGTAATCAATATTTTCCTTCTTAGGAGGAACACCAAAAAATTAATCCTCATAGTTCATCTCATCTCATGATAAAATTCCATCATCAAGAGTGCATACGATGGAGTTGTGTGGAGTTTCCCTTTAAGCCACCATTTTTCAAGAATCTCCAAGTGAATAAAAATAAATAGGTAAGAGACCTAGTAATGATCGCAAGAAAAAGTGATTCATTGGGGGTAAAACTTCTCTAGAGGATATCAATTCCTTCATTATATATCTTTGGTCCAATCATCCCTCTTATTGTTCAACTTCCAATATAAAACCTATAATGAATTATGTTACATTAAACGTCATTATCACTACTCTTATGGATATCTCAAAGGAAGATTCCAACAAAGAAGAGTGATAAGAGGACATTTACATTTGATCCATGGAACACACTAAAATAAAAGAAGATTTTTTTCGTATTAGGAACCAAAATCTCTCCCAAAAATTGGGGGGTTTCTGTAAATTTTCGACATAAACCCCCTCAATAAGAATCCACCAAGGAAAATGGTCATGGAATGACTATATCACATCATATATAGTAAAAATTCAAATCACTCATGATAAAAGAGAGTTTCATGCAATATTATATGTAAATTCAAGAGACAAGTAAGTTAAATATAGTGATACTCATAAGAAATGTTCCTTTTTGGTATTCCCATCAGGAGGATCCACATCTCACCCTCCTAGTAGATACACATCCAAAAGAAGGTATCATCATATTAATGATAGTAAAATTAGAACACCCACTCCACATACGGACTAGAAATCCTGTTTATTTGAACCAAATTGTGGTAGGGTATCAAGAATTATCTCTATTATAAAAACTATTAAAATTTAACTTGTAAAACCATCAAATTTTAACCCATGTTGGGTGTCAAGAGTTGGTATTGGTGGATCTGACACATCAGGACCTGGCCAATGTTTCCCTTGTTCAAGCCCCTATTCGGCCAAAAATCTTCTATGGTCTTATCAATATTATTTATTCATTGGAAAACTAATTGGAAGTTGTGCACAAATGGTGTGTAATAGTATAGTTGGAAAGAAACACTTACCCAAAATGGGTGGATTCAAACCTTCCCCAACAAAAGTTTGAGAGCCCTACATTTCCAATATTTAATGTCTTAGGGAACTCAAAGTAGTACATGATGTATTTTCTATCTCATTTTGACCCTATGATGGAAACCCTTACATAAAAAGAAGTGGTAAAACTCGGATTCTTCATAAAAACATTTCAATGTCCATCCATAATATAGTATACTAGTTTCTCAACTCATTAAAAAATGGTATGTGATGATCTACATTATTAGTTTGTCTTTCAATTCAGATCAATGTTGTAGAAGAAAACAATCCTTGACCACTCAAATTTCAAATTGAGAGATAATGAGAGGGTATCATATTTCATTTCTAAGTGGAAGGGGTTGAATTACTCCCTAAACCTACAGCTTTTTCATGAATATTGTTGTCCCTTTATATAGATAGTATTCATGATGAGTTATGAATGCTGCTCATCCATGTCAAATATATAGATGGGTTTTAGGATCTTGCTACAATTTCTCAGAGATTATAATATTAAATCTTGTGAATTAAGTACATGTTCTAAAAATTTTCATCATTTTAAGGGAAGAGATTATGGAAAATGAAATTTTACACTATCATGCTTAGTAGATACCCTATTCCATCTCTGTCCCCACAGGAAGCACCATATCATGTGTCACCCCTCCTAAGTGTCAGCAACAACACCCACCATGTCAGGATGAGATGAATTTATATAGGAATGATTATTTTGAGGAATTTTAGAATAAATCTTATTAATTCAGAGATATAAAATTCCATGTATGCATCATAGTGTCTTTAGAGAACAACTTACTCGACTTGACAAAGCCTAAGAGGCCCGATCAGGTTGATCTTTATGATCTCCCAAATTATCCCCCCTTTCAGTGATCACTAAGACATACCTTTAAGGAATGATTTTTTTTTAATATAACCTTTAAAAATAGTTTGATCTAGGTAAGTGACATTGTTAAATCCACTAAAACAAGTGGAATGTATTTTCATCCTTTCCTAAGAGGAATAAGTTGAGTGGGAAAAAGTTTGTAGAAAATGTTCATATATGTTAAATGAATGGATAACTAGAAATTAAATCAATAAAACTCATGTTATCCTCAATTAATAATTGAATCAACCAATCGTAACCCCAATTTATATTATTGTAGCATGACCAACCTCATCAACACTGTAATACTCTAATAACTAATCCTCTAAGAAGAAACAGAATCAAAAAATAAAAGGTCTAGTGTATGAAGATAAGCCTGTGCAGATAAAAAAACTATCCCTAGATCTATCATAATTTATACCTACATTCTATAGGATATAGAAACCACCACCACTAAATGGTACTATAAGATTTCACCCTCCAAACATAATCCTCATCAAATGAAGAATTTATATTTTGTTCTGTTAATGTCATTTATCTAATGGATACCTTATTTTATGATATTTATGTCCATTAAACTGAGTTCCTGAAACTTGATTGGGGAACTATAGGAAGAGGATTTAGGATATGAGGATATATGGGAATACATAGTCATTATATAACTCAATACTCTCACCACATCCTTATTCAGACTATCTATACTGTCGAAACTCAGGGGAGAGCCCTCTAGTGGTCCTAGTGGGAGAAGGGGAGTTTCCCCACATATTTCAAAGGTATTCCAAACTTGATCATCCTTAAAGATTGATTAGAATGTGTTTAATTAACTAATTGACCTTTGAAATCAGGCAAAACTTTTCATCCTAACCCACCAAGGACCGGAGTGCCTTCCACTCATATTCAAATGGCTAATCTACCTTTTTAAATTACATCATCTATTAAAGTTATAGTGAAAGAGAATCCTCATTATATGAAGTGTGGAACTTAATCCCATAAGTATGACATTTTAAATAAGTTATCCTTGGTTCTAGCCATTTTGTTGATCTTAGATGCTCTATGTTTATCGAAAGACCTCTAGTAATCACTCATAGAGGATTTGTTGAGCAATTGGGATTTTGAAGTTGAGTCTTACACTAATGAATTATATCCTTCAAAGATCAATCCACCAAAATTCAACATGATTATCTATTTCATAGATAAATATAGATATGTTTTTATATAGGGACACATTATACACTTGTGCATGTATGGAATGATAAATGATATTGATATCTAATGGTATTTCATTGACAATGGCTCAGGATTCAATCTCATTCCGGATTTAACCCTTCATCGACTAACCTATAGGGAGACCAATATTCCTACTTATGCTCTAACTCTACATGTTTATGAAAAAGAGAAAAAAATTCCATTAGAAGAATCAAGCTTTGATATCAGTTTGGGGACCTCGTACCTGACTCGGAATTTATAGTTGTTCATCAATACACCACCTTAAATGTTATTCTAGGAAGGCCTCAGTTGCACCAACATGGGGCAGTCCCATTATTATACCAAAAATTCCTCGAATATTTCATTAATGGAAAAATTAGGATGTTTCCTGGTGATAAAGAATCATTGGAATCCTATAAGTGTAAATATACTGATGCAAGATTCTACCAGAGGTAAGATAAGTAACCCATGACTGATGGTGTCACTCAGGTCACTGCCTCTGAGAGTCTACAAATGAATTTGGTCAATCCCTTCAAATATCCCAGTGACAAATATGTGCCACCCATCAATCAAATAAAAAATATTAGTCTAAATATGGGTACATATTCAAAAAAATGATATCATTCATCAGAACTAATCCTGGTAGCATTGAAAATATCATAGACCCTATGAATAGTGGTAAAATTAAGGGTCAAGATGCCCTTATTCCATACCCTAAGATTCAACATATCCTTTCTACATCAGATGAATCAAAAAAAATTTTAATGTTACAGGGATATAGTGGCTATACTACTTATCCATCCCACATCTCCCATCTGGTGTATCAAATAATCTTAATGTATTCAGTTGAGTTAGAGGAAGAAACTTTACCTTTTGGATGTCAAAATGTTGACTCCTCTCCTAAATCTACAAAATTTCATTCATCACCAACTTTGACTAAGAGTGAGGTGGAAGAGGAATAGGAAGTGTAAGTGGAAGAAGAATATGAATAGGAAGAGGAAGAGGACTTCATGGATGCCCCTCCATCATTTGAGGAAGGTGACTCTAACACTATTGGAGAAATTAGAAAAATAAACCTAGTTTTTAAGGATGACCAATAACAAACTTTCATTACTACTGTCATGTATTCTGAAGAAAAATAGCTATATAACTCCTTCATAAAATAATATTTGAATGTGTTTGATTAGAATTACAAGAAATCTTGGTCCTTGATCCCAAGGTCGACACTCACCACATAGGATTGCCAAAAATCCATTGGGGTTATAAAAATACATCCAGAAGGATGAACATAAATCATTCCACCAAAACTAATGATGATGATGAAAAGATCATCAAATAAAATTTCATTTAGGAAGTCTAGTATCAAAAATGGATATCCAATATAGTCTTTTAATATAAGAATAATGGAAAATTTAGAGTTTTCATCAACTTTAGAGATCTCAACTGGAATTTTCCAAAATATGGTTTCCTAGTTCCAATCACCAAACTACTAATTGATTCTATGGTTGGATATTAGTCCCTTTCCATCATGGATGACTATTCAGGTTACAACCAAATCCAGATGGCCCTTGAAGATTAGGAATCCACCACTTTTAGATCTCCTTGAGGATTTTGATTCAACCATTTAATACCCTATAGTTTGAATAATAATGGAACTACATACCAATGTTCCATGAATCATATCTTTAAAACCCTTTTGGGGAGGTCTATTTAGTGCAATGTTGATGATCTGGTGGTTAAATATCATCAAAGTTCTTACCAACTTGATGATCTTGGGACCATATTCAATAAAATATGACAACATATCCTGAAAATAGTTCCCTTGAAATGTGATTTCAGAGATACCTAGAGAAATTTTATTAGCTTCATGGTACATCATCATGGCATCAAATTTGATCCTGAGAAGATAAAGGTTGTCCTTGATATGTCACCTACTAAAAACCTCAAATATTTGAGGTTATTATATGGATTCCTTTCTTTTATTCATCACTATATATAAAACCTCCCTGGAAAGTGTTTTACCTTAACTTGTTTAATGAAACAATGGGTCACATATTAGTGGACTAATGACTTTTAGAGAAAATTTGATAGTCTTAAGAAATATCTCTTATGCCCACCAGTGTTGATTCCACCTGTTGATGTAAAGCTGATAATTTTTATGTGACATCCTTAAAAATATCCATGGGTGATTTTATTGCACAAAATAATGACATCGAGAAAAAAAATAGTCTCTATTATCTTATTCAAACCATGATTGATACCGAGACTCTCTATTCAGATACTGAGAAGAGTTGTTTGGTGTTGATCATTACAATTTAGAAACTAAGGAACTACATGAAACACCATGAATTCTACTTTTTTCTCATAATAACCCACTCAAATACATCTTTAGCCATTATATGTTGAGTGAAATATTTTTATAATGGTAGCACATATTATAGTAGTTTCACATTCATTTCATGCCTTAGAAATCATTAAAAGGCAAAAAATTAGTATAATTAATTGTACAACATCCCTCTATAGAAACAACATCATTGAATATTGAATTTTCTGATGAAGAGATATTTTGTATTAAAGTGGTCCCCATGATATGGGAGATATATTTTTATGGTTCATCCATAATCCCAAAATGGAGAAGAGTGGAAGACCCCAATCTCAATAAAGTCAGGTTGGGAGTTGTGTTCATCTCCCTATGAAAAGCAATCTTTCCTTACTCTTTTGTATTGTTAAAAGGGTTCACAAACAATGATGAAGGGTAATAGGACCACATCATAGGGATACAACTAGCACTTCAAATTCTAGTGGACCACCTGAAATTAAAATGAGATTTGAAATTGGTAATCAAGCTGGTCAACAATGATAATGCCATCATAAAGGAATATCGCATCCCCTTGATTGACTAAATTTGAGGACTAATGATTGAATTCTCCTTGAAGATGAAATTAAATCACCCCCAAGATCATATAATTCTCAGGTATATGAATTAGAAAATATTTCTACAACTTTGGTAGATCTAGACCAGGATAAAAAATTCATCAGCATTCAGCATCACCAAGTGGTGTCTCCTTTTGTTTCTGTCGATGTGGAAGAAACTAACGAGCTTAATTACATTACTAAACCAAACATTCCTATAACCAATTTAATGATACCTATTTTGGACTATATTAAAAATTAATTACTACCATTTAAAAAATAAATAAAAGATAAAATTGATGATTATAAATTAACTTTATACTTTATGATATCCCAATTCACCAAAAATTCCTCTATAAATGGGGATTTAAAGGATTTCTTCTTAGGTGAATTGATGAATAAAATACTATTTTTATCATAAAATAATTACATAAAGGGGTATATGGTTCCCACTATCCATTGTTCAAGATTTCCCATCAAATATGAAGGCTCTGATACTTTAGCCTTCAATGGTGCAGGATTACACAAAATTCACCAAAAAGTTTCATTATTTCCAAGTTCACACCAACTTCATCCATCAACTCTCATATTTTATATACACAAAAGAAATACTATTTTCCAATCATCATATAGGTAATTGATGTTTTAGGTCCATATACTCCTGCTACATCTAAGCAGTTCAAGTATATTCTCACTACAATCGATTTTTCTCTAAGTGGGTGATGATGTATCCCTCAGAGAAGTTAGGGAAAAGGATATTTTCGGATTCATGAATCCCAATATCAATACTATATTTGCTGTCCCTCATTCTATAGTGATTGAAAATGGTGCTAATTTTTATTATGTTGGCTTATAAAGGGTGTATCAAGAGTATAACACCAAATCCATCCATTTAGATTTCTATTATGTAGTGGCTAACGGATAGAGAGAGGCCTTTAAAAAGACTTTATCAAACATACTTCAGAAGGTTATGGATAAAGATAAAAATTCTTGTGCTAATATTATCTTACCAACATTGTGGGATTTCCAGAACACAACCTATTCCACCACACAAGCAACCGCGTATTCACTGGTATACAAGACAAAATCAGTATTTCCCATTTAGGTTCAGTTTCCCTAACTTCACATTTTTGTATATGATCATCTATTCACATATGATAAATCCTAAAAATATTTGGGTGAATTGGAGTGACTCAATGAGAAAAATGAATAACTTGTATCACTTGTGAGCCCACCAAAATTTGATACCACAGGATTTTAATAATAAAGTTCACCTCTACTCATTCCTCTAAGGAGAGCCTATTCTATTTCTCAGAACTCTAATGAAACTAGGTAATAAACCTCCAAATAATGATATAAAGTAGTGGGAACTTATTTTATAGGAAAGGTCTACTATAACAGATCTTATTCCATGACATCAATGGATGAAGTGATTTTTATATCCCCTACCAACACAAGGTTTCTCAAGAAATACTTCATTTAATCATGACTTTTAGTCTTTATCGAATGACCATTAAAGGAATGACTTATGATCCTAGTCATATGACCTGAAACTATAGGACACTATAGTACAAGATTTAAGAATATAAACTACATAAACTAATGTCCTAGTCACAAGATGTTAAATTGTACTAAAATTTCGTTACCATATTATGTAAAACTACATGGTTCACGTCCTTATTTTACAATATGAAACTATAAAATATTTCATTCCATGATTAAGTGGATCACCATCCTTGGTGATGGTCTCCCACTATACCTTTGTTCCCAAACTACATTTCGATTGATTATCATATCAATGGGATATTTCATGAAACAAATACCTTATATCTTGGGACCAGTCAAAAGATATGATAATTATCCCTCTATTTTTTATATATAATTATTTATATGGGGGACTCAAATATGGGTCCTTTCACATGTGGGGCCATCTTTTCAAAAACACCCTTTCCCTATATATGAGTTAGATCCATGCAGGGAAACATCTTAAGAACTATATGTCGCTTTGTTCTCAAAATTATGAGATACATAGAAATGACTGGATCCTTTTTATTGTGCACATACACAATATAAAAAAATTGTAACCTTCCCTACTTGTAATCTAGATCTATGTGGGAAAATTCAAACTCCACAAACAATGCTGGTAAAAATTATTTGTGCTAAGACACATCACTTCCACATATCATACTCCTTATCCTAGGAAACTTGGATTATTGAAAAAACCCTTGGACATTGGTGGTAGAGATATCCAAATCTAAGGGACACCTTTTTCTAACTATACATTATACACATCAGTCTATCTTTGCATAAGTAACCCCCAATAGGGACTGTCAATCAGAGTCACCTTCATCCTTAAGAGAGGACCAATTAATCTTTGTACTCCATTAAAACATCATGATGGAAATATCTTTTCCAACATTCCTCATGGCCATTCCTAGCATACTTCTCTAATATTATTTCTCCTGATCCGAGAACCCCTAATATCATGTTTTAAAATTTCATTCCACACATTTGATGTATATTGGAACATCCATGGCCTAGTAATCTCTAAGTAGCTCATTTTTTCCATAATTATGGTCATATTTGAATGATCTTAAATTGTAAGACACCATTCTTCCTTACCACATGATTCTAAAAATTACTAAGAGGACCTTGTCATATGACTATAAAACACATGGCCCATATCATCCAAGCCACACGACATTAAATTCTACAACAACAACTTCATCAAATGATGTTAAAATGCAGTCTTACCTTAGGTAAGAAGCATAAGATGCCTTGGGAAACAAGTTTAGGAATCCTCATGTCACCAATAAGGGATTACTCTCATGATATGATTTCCCAAACACCTAGATAGCTTTTATGGTACTTCATTCCTTATTTTCCATGTCGGGTAACCTTTTTATTTACCATAATACATTAAATTCCATGGTCATTGTCCCTCTCATTAGATGTTATGATGCTCCAACAACTATGTACATCATGATTCTCACCCCTATGAGATATGTAGAGACACCCAGATCTTACATCTTCATCTATATACCACATGATAAAAATTCCCCATACTTTTCCTTTAATCTCCTTTGTGTGGTGGAAGAAACCTCTAACATTCCTTGTTTTCCACAACAATAATAGCTCATGTGGGATTAGGAATTTTGGTAAGGTCTTCCTAGAATAATAAAGACATTCCTATACATGTTAGGGTTAGCATGGTTCTAGATGTAGGACCTTAAAAAGTAATAACCAACATCTTTACTTCATGACATTAAACTACATTTTTGGTGTATCTTTCATGGTTTAAAACAATGCATTTATATAGCCTTCGACCAAGAGGACCATTATCCATAGTTTTGGCCTACCACTACACCTCTATCCAAGAACTATGTATTTTTATCCACATCATTATGGGATGCATAATGATGGCTATATAAATTATACTGGCACATATAATTTTAAAAAAAAAGTTTCCCCTCCCTGCGTATGGGTCAGTCCGGTGTAAGGAACATTCTCCCCATTCTTGGTTGATTTCAACATAAAATTATTCTTCTATACTCAGGTACTTTCCTTAAAAAAATAAAAATCTACATATGGGGAAATATAAATCTCTATAATCTTTCCCCAACCATTAGTAATAAAATTTCTAATAGAAAAGGACACCTTTGATTGACTATGCATAATGCTCTCTAATCTATATTTTCATAAGTCGGCCCATGTAGGGCCTGTCAACTAGAGGTACCTTCATCCTTAGTAGAAACCTCTTCTATATTTGTATTCCCAAACATCATCATAATTTTAAACCACTTTCTGGACCTAGTCCTCAACCATTCCTTACATGATTTTCCCATTTCACTCTTTGGATCCAGAAGTACTAGGGTTTTAGCTTCCAACTTTCCATATTCATTCCTAAAAAATGATAGAACATTCTTAATAAGATCACTATAAAATTTAAAATCATTAAGCTTTTATCCAATACTAATGAACCATAAGTTTCATCCATCAACTTACTTGATGAAATAAATAAAACTGCATGGTCCATGTATTGGTAGCATGAAATTAAACTTCATGATTCTTCAACCCCCATCTGGGAGGATGCCTTATTTATAGTGTCCATCATCCATTGCATCATCCTTGAAAACTATGTGTGATAGTATTATCATTTCATAAATACATGTAGTGATTTTTGGATCCCTCATCTTAATCCCAGACATATATCATGAAAAATTCCCATATTCTTATTTGAGTAAGAACAACACAGAGACTTGATTACCAAAAACCACATATTGCTCAATTATCATCACAATGAAATACATAGTGATTCCTATATCCTCTATTCTAAACCAAGCTACCAAATTCACCAAAATGGTTGTGTTTCTCCATTTAAAGAAACAACCCTAACTTGAGTAGGAAGTTTTGAATTCTGTCTAGGACCCCTCCTTTAAAAGCTCATGATTGAAATAGAATGTATCCTTCTTTACATACAAAAAAAATCTTTGAAGTATGGGGAGTTTTTCATTTATGATTGGTTCCAAATCAGATGTCTTTTTTATTCTCATATACATTATTTTCATAAACAACCCTTTATGTTCTTGAGAAATTTGGATCCTCGTAAACCCCCCATTAGTCATCAGTAATAGAGGCATCCAAATCCAAGGGACACCTTTGTTTGACTATGAATAATACTTCTCATTCTGGATTTTCATAATTCACCCCAGTAGGTCCTATCAACCAAAGGAACCTTCATCCATAGAAAAGGAAACTTTAATCTATGTACTCCCCAACAAAATCATGATGTAATCCACTTCTCAAACATGTTGTGTGGATATTCTCTATACAGTTCACCCATATCATTTCTTTGTGTTCATAAATCACAAGATTGTGACTTAACATTTTCCTCATCATATCCAAGAATTTTTAGAGCATTCTTGTCTTTCAAGCCCTATTCATGTCATTATCCCAAAACTCATGGTCAAATTTGTTCAAACCTAAACATTTTTGGAATTAGTCCATATTTAAAGTCTCTAAAAATTTAATAGAAAGAGGCATAAAATTCATTAGGTTGAAAACCTGCAAAGGAAGACCTAATAATAAGTTGAGTCTTCTCACCAAGTCTTCTCATATCATATTAGAAAAAAATTAGGGAGATGATGCAAAAGATACAATAGTTCATGGGATATATTATGTGATTCTAGTAATAGTCGAACAATTCTCACTAGGTCCAAATACCTTGGAAAAAATTAGTGCACCCTCCCATTCCTATCACTGTAGTTACAACACATTCACACAGTGGAGTTAAATCAAATGAATCAATTTTAGATTTATGTTATAATTGAATTGAAATCAAGGAAAAATAATTATATGGTCAAATGAGAAATTTTATTTCATTAATGGATAAAAATTCAAAGTAGAATCCACAAATTGGAGTCTCTCCATCATACTTTAGAAAAATCCATCAAAATAACTTTTGAATTTTCAGAGGGCCTCTCGAGATATACCAATATCATATTTAATCCCAGCTATTTGGGTAGTATCAGCCTCATTAGTGAGGTGGATCTCCTCTACCATAATCGTAATGGTAGTCTTCCACTCAACTTTAACCTCTTATAGTAAATTGTTATGTTGTACAATATACCCTATGGTGGTATCAATGTCTTGTTTGAGGTATAATATTTGAAGGGATTTATCATCAACCCTTTTCTTACACTCCTCTAATTTCATGGTGTGGTTGATATTTTCTTGGGATAATAAAGCTCATAGATCATTAGTTTTGGTGATAATTATTTCTTTGATAAGTAGTTGTTAGGAATAATGTTATTAATCCCATCAGAAAATAATATCCTTCACAGTAAATTGGACTATCCATTAATTGAATCCATTATAATCCTAACATGTTAAA
Source organism: Viscum album (assembly GCA_963277665.1). Taxonomy (NCBI): domain Eukaryota; kingdom Viridiplantae; phylum Streptophyta; class Magnoliopsida; order Santalales; family Viscaceae; genus Viscum; species Viscum album. The sequence goes on along the minus strand of OY728150.1, from coordinate 1,353,897,123 downwards.
CATTCCATGAAGCATATAGATTTGTGAATGTTGATCCTCAATAGGTGTCCTCAAGACTAACTCCTAGATGTACTTCAATATGAACTGGTGGAATACCCAAAGATCATCATGAACTTCCATAGAGATTTTCTCTAGGAGAGAGGTTTTCTATGGAATTAGTTCACATATAGAAGTGACTTATTTTTTCCTTCCTAGAGTAACATTTCCCTCATGTTACATAGTTGGTTGAGTTGGGAAATAGGCCTATCACTCAGGTTTGGCTGCTAAAAATGGTGGAACTTATGGATGAATAAAATTAGTTATCTAAATTGGAAAATAGAAAGGAGGAAGAAAACATGGGATCAAATCAATTGATGACACCCACCCATTAATGAGTTAGCCACATGAATTGATTCCTCCATGGAATCTTTGACATCAAAAGTGTGGAATAGGATATCCTGATGGGGGGAATCCTTCTAAGTATTTTTATGAAATACTATTAGAGGCTCATAGGATCCTATCACTTTAGGACATTGAGCTAATACTCCTTACCTAATGGGAGTAGGATCGAACTCAATGCCCGGGTTATTGATCTACTTGGAGATTTTTTCTATGGAAAAAGTTAAACAAGTAATGACCTTTTATTTAAGTAGTAAAACATCAGGATTCTAGTCATTTTTATAAAAAAAGGGGAAAAATCACACCAATCCAATTTACTTATTAAATTAAAAAAACTCCTTTAAGGAATTGTGAAAATAAAAATCTTGAAAATTTTCTTCCATTGTCACAATTGCATTATGTGATGTTTCAAGTCTCATAACATCCTCATCATATGGGATATCTAAGAAACTTGGTTCAAAATCCAATTTGGCACTTTCATTTTCTCCATCCACATAATTATTGATTGGTAAAACCCTTTAGGTCCCCAAAAACATAATATCAGAACGAGAACATTCATAGGATGGTCTGGGGTCCATGTTAGACCCTTACAAATGTTAACAAGACTAGTGGTAGTGGTCGCAGGGTCCTCCAGTGTATGTGATGGATCTGAAAAATCATAAAGAATATAATTCAGTGGTTGGTACATGATGAATTATGATGCACATTTTAAATTACTTGGATCTTCCTCCCTCTTTTTAGTCATAGGAACAAATGTGGGATCTTCCCTAGACACTTCTCCTACCAAAAGGATGGACTCACCAACAAGAATATGCTCCTCATCTGGAATATCCTCCTCAATTTTTGAGTTTTCATCTGTATTCCCCTTGATAGAGGAGAAGGTAATGGATCATATGACCCATGATAATTGTCATACACTTAACCTAGAAAACTCAAAAATAAATGATGTCATGAAAACTCCCTTTGACTAATGATGCACTTGGAAAGTGACTTTATTCATCATCAATAATTCATTTTTTATGAAGGAAGGATAGAAATTTCCTCCTCAAATACTAGTACTAGAGGTATCATCTGAGAAGACCCTATTTCAATCTCCCCCTCTATCATTCTCTAGCCTGAGGACAGCTCTAAGGACTCGACAGTAGCTCCCCCCACCCCAACAGTAGTGCCCATCAGATCATACCTTAGTGATTCTATCTTAGATAATTATAACTATACCATATAAAAGTTAAATGAATGTGTTACATCCTCAAAAAACACCTATCAATAAAAAAATATGGAATATAATGGGGGTGGGAGATATAATAAGGTATACATCACCAATGTCGAAGAATTTATCCCATTTTCGGTGGATTGACCAACCCCCTTAGTGGTGCACAAATCCATCATATCCTCCACTTTTCTTAGAGCATGGATCCAATTATTGGTGTAATAAACAAGAATATTCAGCATCAAAATATGTGTCCCCACCTCAATAGGGTTATCATCAAAGTGAAGTTTATGTGGGGAACAAACATCCCCAATAAATGGAATCTATAAGCTACTGAAAATAAATGACCACAGGTCCTTATCCTCAGATATTCGGTACTATAAAAATTTAACCGCCTTTAGTCACATATAATTTGAGGTTAAACTAGATGTATGTGAATTAGACTATCTAAGCTTAACCTCAACACTATCACCCTCTAGTCACATATAAATGACCAGCTCTCTCCATTTTAATCGAAGTATGGAAAGCTAGAGCCCATATTTTCTCTTGACGATGGTGGCTAGACTATCTAAGCTTAACCTCAACAATTGTATCCCTTATAATACTAACTGGTTGACCATCCCATGCATGGGGTATCTCGTGCAAGCTTGGTGCCTCAACACTATCACCCTCTAGATTAAGATGATCCTTGTAACCATGCTTCCTCAACCCATTAGTTTTCATGGATAGAACTCAAGGAATGCTCACTGTGAATTCCCCTTGAGGCTATGATGAAATCTGGGATTTTGCATACAAGTATTTTGACCAAATATATGCACTTAGTGGTGGAATTTTAATTGCCACATGAGGTACCTCTAAATCCCTGAGGAGATAAAGTTTCTAGGACACAATTGGGTGCTTCTTGAATTGGACATTCATAGAAGGGGATACAGTTGGTTATTGCAAGAACATAAATTGGAAAATCATATCTATAAGGAGAATAGGATTAATAAGTAACCTCACTATCAATCCATTATTCAACATCTTGGAAATAAATCGTGTATGATCTTTGTTCAGCAGTATCTTTACCATCATCAGAGAATTTCCTTGTGGGTGTATCCCCAAATGGAAGGAAGGTAAATTCTCTCAATAGATTCATTTTCATTAAATATTATCTATACATAAAATTCAAGGGTTTTATTCCAAAATATCCAGGAAAAATAATTGAAACTAGCCTCTAAGAACTTGGATTTCACCCAATATGACATAAGAACTAAAGTGTGCCACAATCCACCCACACAACACTTGAAATTTCTCCCTAACTTTGAAGGGGTAATTCCCCATATACATGTTGAATAAGAACCTATAAAGCCTAAAAAATATGGGAGCTTTAATCCCTAAATACTTCCCCTCTATTTACTTGGCCTCCATGACAAATGTTTTCATCCTCACACCACCATTTGATCTCTGAACCAGTAGCATGTATATTCTTATCCACATCGCTAAGAATCCATGAAGATGTGTCCTACATGGTATGTAATACTTGACTATGTACCCCCATTGGTTATACAATCCATGTTTTAATGTAGCCTAAAATCTTCCAATACTTCCCCTCTTTTCCATTACAGCACATCCTGTTGGATGTTTGCATGTGGGGCCAACCCCCTTGGGCACCAAGAGTGTGTTCATCCACTCCTCAGAGTGGAAATACTCCCTTGGATGAGGGTATTACTTCCTAATATGATGAGATACTTGTAATATATCACAATACAAAATAGGTTTTCATTCATCAACATACCACATATCTTTCAATGGGATAAACACATTGTACATATCTTTAATAATTGGTTCTCCTAAGATCTTGTAGACATCCCATAAACTTATGATGACTTCTCCATGAATCAGATAGAAAGTGCAGGAACCATCATCTTAACAGCTTAAGAATGATATATGGATTCTTGTACACATACATATTATCCACTGAGACATCCTAATAGTTACCAACCACTTGTACTTAGACTTTGAATTCAACATAATTCTAGTACACCCAATATGCCCACATCTACTTTGGATCAACACATTATCCCGAATGGAGGTCCCATACTCCCTTGTATCCTTTTTATTGGTCTTTCATATAAGCATAAAAGATAGAGGGGTAGTGGTTTGACTTTGAATAAATATTATGGGACTTTGAATCCAGAGCATAGTTACTATGATGCATGAAGCAGCTAGAGGGTACTGTTCCCACATTGATATATACACTCTTAGAAGGGATGTTGGTTTTGGTAAAATTTATGTACTCTTGAAACAAGGAAAGTCTAAAGCAATTATTTAAATTTTGGATGGGTACATAATTCATGAACCCATGGCTGTAGAGTTGTAGTTGATCACTCTCAGGTTATTCAAATTGATATTTATGTAAACAACTCACCAAATCTAAGAGAGTTTTGTCACATGCTTCATAAAAATATGGCCCAATGATATCCAAAATCTCCATGATATGGTTACCATATTATTTATAACCTTATAATAATCTATTTTAAATATGAAAGGAATGATGATATTTTAATTTGAGTTAATGTACTAGTTTTTAAAATTCATAAATTTGAAAATGGAGTGTCCTCGCAAAGGTCACTTGGCTAGGTGGCCTCACCTCAGGTCCCTCACCCAGGTGGCCTCACATAGGTCACCTACTAAGGTGGACTTACATAGGTCACCCACCCAGGTGACCTCTCATAGTTCAATTTCCTAGGTATCCTCAGACAGGTCAGTCACTCTGGTATCTTTGTCGCATAGATAATGACATGTGATGTATATGTGAGTGGAGACTTAGTGGAAGGTCTTCATAGAAGACTATAATGATGAGGTTAGAAGAACATATGAGTAGTGTTAAGTATAAGAGAAACCTCTATCATAAAATGATAATTATAAATGCATGACCATGCTTGTGCATCAAACCTATGTGATGCACTTACACAAAATGCCAGTGTGATTCACCTACATGATCATCCGACATAGATAATATGTCCACCACTATAACATGTCAAACATCCTGAAATGACTGCCAATAATGACCAGGAATGTACACCAACATGTGTTGGATAGATAATAAATTATCTTTCAATGTCCACATATTTCTCTAAGTTAGGATCAAACCCTCTCCTTCTGATCAGATCCAATCCAGAAGGGTGGTATTTTTTTACACTACCCTTTCACATAAGGATGATAATTGAAAAGGAAAATTCCTTAAGTAATATAAAAGATAAATACATCAAGGATCACATGAACTCTCCCATGTGATACTGCACAAACCCTAACCAACTTCACCATATAGGTCAAACCAGCATGCCCACTGTCATCAAGAAAGTCCATACATATGTGCCACACATTATCATATAGGTCTAGACCATCCTTCCTAGTGTCATCACTCAAGTAAAAATCTATACACCCAGATAATCACATAGGTTGAACCTATATGACATACCTAGTGTGAGAGACCTTTTGGAACTAACTCCTTCACCCAGGGTACCAAAATTGCGTATAAATAGGACCCTTGGCATCCTCATTTAAAATGACAGAAATATTGGAAGAATCCTTGAAGCTCTGATATCCCTAGTACTTTTCCTAGGTTCCCAGAACCTTCTAGGTATCTATCTAACACTTTAAATAAGAGGAAATTAAGAAGGTTAGTGGGATTGGATTTCATCCAGTGTGTGAAACAAAAAAAAGACTATTGCGATGAGATTTTTCCCCTGTTCAAAAATCACTTGGTCAAAGGCCCCTTCTCAAGCCCGAGACTTGTGAGAAACATTTAAAAAGACACCTAAGGAGACCCTTATATCCTAGATCAAGGTATCCCCCAACTGATATTACCTTAGTTTTCAATTTCCCATGGGGATCATTTAGTTCACCCAAACCTTACCTAGGAAAAGTACCTCTAGCTCCCTTAGGTATACCCTTCAAAATACCCACTTCAACTTATTGAATCCACACCTGTGTGAGACACCCTTGAATCCCTATTTCGTGTCATAAATGTAAAGGTAACTCTTACCTTGGATCCCTCGTCTTAGGGGAACCAATCCAATACCTCCCCTAAAGATTCAAAATTTGTATGATTAGAGCATAGAGCACACCAGCTTGTCCTCTCAATTTTGCATTCCTGTGGTAATGGAAGTACCATATTTATCCTACCTAAGATGTGGGATCCTCAAAGTGTTTTTAATTATAAACTATAATGGTAAATTGGATCCCAACCTTAGGGATGATGACAGATGTATTCCCATGCATGGTGTTGAAATCTATTTCTTAAAATATTAAGATAATCAGGTTGTATTTATATGGATATGTATGCCCTGATTGACTAAATTTTCATGACACGTCAAATTTATTATGTTTTTAAAGTTTTTTATAGTCAATTTAATACTATATATCATCTATCAAGGAGCGTTAGATGTTTAAATTGTGTATTTCTGATAAAAATCACTAAAATAGGGGATGGTTTTGAAAAAAAAATTAAAAATAAAATTACTTAATTAAAGAGTTTAATAATTGACAAAAAATTATATTTTGAAAAATATATGATCAGTCTTAATGTGTGTATCTCCCTCAAAATGATAAGCCATCATTTTTTCTAACATCAAGAGGTGGAGTAAGCTCGGGTTGATCTTCTTCTTCATTTCATTTATCCCTATGAGGATAGGGAGCTTAAAGACTTATAGGATGAGGAGAGTAATCCTATAGAACTCCAAAAATGGTAATAATTTACTCCTTGGTCGAACCTACAAATGGGGTTCCCAAGGTGATAATTTATAAGAAAAGTGGAAGGTATTTTTAGGAACCATGATTTCAAGAAACCCATTGGCCTATAGTTTTTGGAAGTTAGAAATCCTTATATCACATTTTAAAAAACAAAAAATTTGATTCCACACCTCTTGAATATTTTCAATGAAAATTTTGAATCATTTTGACAACTACATCCCGAGATATAGACAAAATACATAACATAACTTTTGACTTTGTGTAGATTAGGTTCCTTTGAAATATTAGTATGGTTGGGCTAATAGATGGAACAATTGGGATTTGGTGTATTTAGAAAGGATGTATCCAACTGAATTCTGGATCAGTCCAAAAAATTATAGCTCAATTGGATTCATGAATTAGTAGAAGTGTGTAGTTTAGTCCACACATGTTCTTGGATTCCTATGCAATTTAGACCATTTTATTCAACTTTTTCCTTGGCCCTAAAAATTAACTCCAACTACAACAAAAAAAACAAGTGAAGTCACCATTTATAACAGCGATAAATATTAAATGATTGAATCAAACAAGAAGTGAATTTTTTTTATAATATTTTGAGTTTAAAAACAAAATCAGTTTAATACAATCGTGTAAGGGTGAAATAAAATAGTGAAACACAGTGCAATCACACCCCCACACCTAAAAAATTTAACTCCTAGGAAAATTCACATTTCCAAAAAAAATTCATGGAGATATTCCAAAATTCATAAATATTTAACATGTATTGAAAATTTAACTCTTTATAGTAATGTTATTAAAGAAAAAATTGCACAAAGGTGTTATTCTCAGTATTCATGGAAAAAGGTGTCTCATAAATTATATCATAATGGAATTCAAGGAGATTAATGATACAAATTTGAGAAAATAATTCAAAATTTAAAAATGTTACTAACTCTCCATGTTTGTATGTGAAAACCATTTCATGATATTATTTCCACTTTCTATCTAGTAAATATATATTATTTTAAGATGTTTTTACTTAAATGATTCTGTTTTCCAAACCCTCCCTAAATATTCTGCAATCAAAATTCAAGACCCACTCACTTAAGCATTCTAGGGAGTAAAACCTTAAGCTTTTGACCTAGATGTCCCCATACATTTTACATTTCATCGCTCCCCTAATTTATTATATTTTTTTCAAAATTTGAACTTGGAAAAAATCACACACTCTTCACTCAACCCTTGCTTGATATGCTCAAGACACTAATTGTAATAGTTATAACAAAATCAAAGGTTGAGGAAGAGTGTTTTTTACCTTCCCAAGAAACATCCCACATTTTGTGTTTTTTAGGGCATACAACAATTGGATAATAGGAACACATGCATAGATCAATCAAGTACAGTAATGAAAAATATAAGATAATGAATGAACAAATATAAAAATCATTTTGGAAAGATGATACACATTAACCTAACTTACATTTACCTTCCATTGAGTAAGAGAAATTCACACTTCCTGGTTGTGTGAAAATATGTGTGGAGATATTAAGTGACACAATTTTCCCATAAAATACTCAAACAAAGGGCACCATTCTTCTCAAAGGTCTTAAAATGATGCAACCATTTATATCATCTCAAAAAAACAATTAAAAAGAAAATTTCACATATAAAGGTTAAATTAATTCTAAAATACACATTCTATCAGTGAGTTTTTTAAAATATATATATTAAAACAACATGAAATGGTGAAATTTATCATGAATTTTCAATAATTTCCATGATTATGTGGGCATCAAAAATGAATATTCCAGTAAAAAAGTGAGGGGGAAATGAGGGGGGAAGGTAAATATACTATTCAGCAAGATAAAAATAGAAAAAGAATAATGATGATGAAAATCCATAACTAACCCAAGAATGTAACCTTCCACTCACACCTGGAGTATGCCATTTCCTCACTGTAATAAAATAAAATGTGGAAATTGAGGATAAAACTTGGTGGGTGTCATTCATAGGTTTCTTATTGAACTTGGAGTTTCTCCATCGAGGACCCTACAAGGGCTTTGTGAAATTTATTTAGCCACTTCTCATTAAAAGTGAAGGTTTGTTTTGTTTCTTTATTTTTAAACTGAACAACACCAAATGGAATAACATTAGTAATAGTGTATGGACCAAACTAGTGGGAACAAATCATACCTGGATGCAACTACAGCCTTTCATTGTAAATAAAAACCTTCTACCCAATCTATAATTGGTGGTTAAGAATGAGATGGTCATGGGATTCCTTGGTTCACTTCTTATAAATATAGGATTTCTCATATGAATCTATACACATTTCCTCCAACTCCTGAATTTGCAACATTCTTTGAGGACTTGCACCAAAAAGATTAGAATTTCATTGTTTAATGTCCCAATAGGCCTGGTGCTCGATCTCAACATGGAGGTGACCACTCATTTTGAAAACAATTTGATAAGGTGACATTATAATGGTAGTTTTAAAGGTAGTACGATAATCCCATAATGAATGATTGAGTATAAGACACCAATATTTTCTATTGGGTTAAACTGTTTTTACATGAATTTATTTTACCTCTATTTGTGACCTCATCTTGACCATTGGTTTGTGGGTGACAAGTAGTAAACAATCAATGTCTAACCCCATAATGACACAAAAGTGATTTCATTTTTTGGTTTCATAAATGAGAACCCCAGTTACTAATGATGAACCTAGTTAATCCAAACCTATAGAAAATTTGGGTTCACAAAATTTATGAAACTGTATTGGATTTAGCTTTCCAAATGTCTCATGCCTCTACCCATTTTGACACCAAATAAACTTCCAAAATAATGTAAAAATGGGAAAAGGAATTGGAAAATGGCCCCAAAAATTCAATACCCCAAACATCAAAAATTTCATTAAATAGTAAGGGTTGTTGTGTCATTTTATTCCTTTTAGAGAAATTCCCCATACTTTGATAGTGAGTACAAGATTTAGAGAAATTATAGTCATATAAAAATGATGTTGCCCAAAAGAGACCTGAATTAAGGATCATGCAAGTAGTCTATTGGGGACCAAAGTTCCCCCTAAAATAAAGAGTATGGAATAACCTAAGGACAGACTAAAACCAGCTATCATGAACACAATGCCTGATAAATTTATCACTACATGTGCTCTAAAGGTAGGGGTTATCCCAAATGTACCAACGGGGCTCTTTTTTTAGACTATCAGCTTGTTTTTTGTTTAAATAAGTAGGAATAAAATATGATACCAAATAATTTACAATTTAAGTAAACAAAGGAATAACATCCTACACTCAGTACAATTTCACATCAAGAAACATGTAATTTATGAAAATACGAGGGGATGATTCAATGTTAAAGGATGATATAATCATCCTGATATGGTAAAACACCACATTCTATGCTCCTTTTTTATCCCTAATTTCAGGATAAAATTCTTGAAGTAGGAGCATATAATAAATGAGAAGTGGTTTGACTTCCATTTTAATAAGAAGATACTAAAGGGCTACAAGATCTAAGAACACAATGAATTTAGACCAAGAATCATATGAAATAAATTTATCTAAGGAAAACACAATGGTAAGGAATTATTTTTCGATTATGGTGCATTTTTCTTGGGAAAGGTACAGTGTGCATGAGGCATAGTCTATGGCATGTAGAACTCGATCGACCCTTTGTGATAAGGCTTACCCAACTGTATAGTTAGAGGCATCACACCTGATCTCAAATAATAAATCCCACCATAGTGGTTGGATTACTGGGGGTGATGTGAGACTCCATTTTAATTTTTCAAAATATTCCTCACATTAATTATAAAAAGAAATTTCTTTTTCTTTTTTTAGTAATAGGAAGAGGGGTGTAATATTACTAAGGTCACGAATGAAACAATGATAAAATATTGCATAACCTAAGAAAGACCATACATCCTGCACATTTTTTTGGAATGGTAGGGAAGAAATAGAATCCACTTTTGATTTATCTACATAGATACCATACCAATAAATGACATGTCCATATACTATACATTGTTTCACCATGAAATATAATTTCTCACAATTTAATATGAGATTATCTTCAATTCAATGATGTAAGATAGAACCAATACTACTCAAACACTGATCAAAAGAGGAACCATATACAGTGAAATAATTCCTAAATACTTCCATGCATTATCTAGGTAATTTATGATAAAATATTAACCATTAATCACTAGAAAGAACTTGGAGAATTTCAAATACCAAATTGCATTCTCATATAGACAAATGTTCCAAAGGAGAAAGTAAAGGATGTATTTTACTGATCCTCATGGGCAATATGGATCTAAAAGTATCCAGAAAATCCATAAAGGAAATAGTAGATGGAGCTACCCTCCAGCCTCTATAACATCTGGTCATTGAATGACAGTGGGAAATGGTCTTTCCTAGTGTTCAAGATTAGTCAATGATAGTAAATATTGACATGCTAACTATTATGTACACGGGTTGGAACCAATTCATTGTTTTAAATTTTAAGTACCCTTAGATCATTTTTTTAGGAACTACTTACACAAGACTGACCCATTGGATTTCAAAGATGGGGTAAATGATTCCAGCAACCAAAGATTTTGTTACCTATTTTTTTATAACATCTAGGAGGTCATTGTTTAGTCAATATTGTGTCTGTCTCACTGGATTAGCCTCATCATTTAAAAATATATGATATTTTCAAATTTATGGGATAATACAAGTAATTTTAGTAAGTTTCCAACCCAAATATTTTTTTGACTCCCTTAAAAGGGAAATTAGTCATAATTCATGCTCTAGAGGGATTGAACTGGAAATGATGACATGTAGCTTATTTATATTCTCAAGATATGAACATTTCAAATTTTTAGGTAGTGGGTAAAGTTCCAATTATGAAGGATTTTGGATTGATGGGATTAAATGTGAAAGTGATAGGTCACTGATCTCATATAACTACTAAATAATAACATCCTCAGAAGTTAAATGATCTTTTATAAGCTTTGAAGTATCATATATGGTCATGGAATCTTTAGTTCTCAAGAAATCATATATTAGAAGAAATGAATGACATTTTTCTAGACCGATACTGTTGATGCTCCTTTTTCGTCACAAAGTCCAAAGGAATGTAAAGGGAAATGACTTAGCACAAATTGATTCATCCTTTAAAGAAAACATCAAAAATCGACAAAGGCATGAACAAGGGATCAAAAGCACATGTGTCGCGCAAGTTCTATCACTGTCGTGCAAGTCCACTTGTGTGACGCCTAGTGGTCGCGCAAGTGACTTGCGCGACCTAAGTGATAACCGTCCGGGGTCTTCTCCTGCATATAAATAGACCCTGTGGGCCCCCCATTCAGGGAGGATTTTTTCCAGAAACTCAGATTTGAGCTCCGGGTGCCCTAGTCTCTTCTCAAAGCTTCCAAAACACTTCTAAGGTAATTTCTTACCTAGAACGGAAGATCTGAAGAGGGGGAGGAAGGCCTAAGTGTTGAAACTCATCAACAATTGCGCGCCTGAGTGGCCAGACCTTAAGGGAAAAGGCCACACTTGCGTGCCGCCTTACTCCTTCAATAGAACTTGCGCGCCCCTCTTCTAGAAGAACCTCAATGGGATTCTAAAGGCTTTAATCAAGAGACTCTCAAGTATTACCCAGCTGGTTAACCATCGCGCAAGTACCCCATATGTCATGCGGGCATACCTACGCGACCAGGACTTGCACGCCCATGCAATACCTGCGTGCTTTCCAGGAATTGCGCGCCCCAGCCTTTTTGGGTGCCCTTCTTTCCCATTTCACCCCTCTTAATCCATTCCACCTTTCCTATTCAAGATTCAGTCTTCAAGACACTCTTCAAAGCCATTTATGGCATGATTTCTTGATTTGACTTCATTATCTGAAAGGAATTATGTGTAATATATCTCAAAACCTAGTGATTTACACATCTTTATGTCACTAAATATTGATATTTCATTCATTCAACCTCATCCTTTAAGATGATAGAATCCTTAACCTGGGTCTCCTTTTCAGAAATAATCCCCAGTCATAAGTCCTCTAATTTGGGAATCCTATTTAGGAGTAATCCCCAAGTCCTCTAATTTGGGCATCCTCTTTAGGAGTAAGCCCCAAGTCCTCTAATTTGGGCATCCTCCTTAAGAGTAATCCCCAGATCCCCTAACATGGGCCTCCTTTTCAGGATTAAGCCCCAGTCATAATTCCCCAAACTATGGGCATCCTCCTCAAGAGTAAGCCCCAAACCTTAATTATTTTTAACCTGGGCCTCCTTTTTAGGAGTAAACCCTAGTCCAAACATGGGCATCCTCTTCAGGAGTAAGCCCCAAGTCCCTTAATTTTTCAAATCTCTTAACCTGGGACTCCTTTTCAAGAGTAAGCCCCAGTCTTAATTTCTCTTAACCAGTCCTAATTTACCTTTGATCTGGGATTCCTTTTCAGGAGTAAAACCCAATCATAAGTCCTCTCCTAATTTGGGCCTCCTTTTCAGGATTAATCCCCAAGTTAGAGTATTCAAAATCTCCATGAAGCACATATACCTTTATGGACCCTGCTCCTGGATTTCTTCCATAAAGTAAATCCTAACCTTAATTTATCTGGGTAGTCATACATACATAAGCCCCACATTATTTCTTATGATTGCATCTTTCATGGCACAATTGTCTAATTTTTACCAATACCTCTTGTTTCTTACACTGAGAATGACTCATGTGAGCTTAGAGTGTAAAAGTAATTATGACATCCTTCTTTGAGCCATCAATCATAAACATCATACTCCCTTACTCGAACTACGTGGGTTCTGATTCCTTTTTTAAACAAAGGATACGTAGGTAGCCCATCTGCGGGTTTGATCCCAACTCTGAAATAATTCATGTCCTTTAGAATGACAATAAACTTCATGTGCCCCACTAAGTGGCTTTAAAACCAGCATGGTCATCATAATGACCAAGAGACTTCTATATAAATGTGTTGAAGGTACCATTGACCAAGAATCTCTAATAAATATAGATGATTCTCTATCGATGAAGAACCTCGAATACATATAAAAGATTCTCTAGATTTCCTACATATTTAATCATTGATTGTCAAATATGAAGGAAAGCTCATTTTATGCTTGGTAATGTAATAAGGATTCACGAACATAACTTAAATCTATAAAGAGAGTCCCGGAGTAGACAATAATTCCCCTCAAGAAGGTATGATGAGTCCGACCTCCCATCCTCTCGACCATTGAAAATTCCCAAGCCACATCAGTCCACAAACTAATGAGCACCTACCTTTGGAAAGTAGGTCCAAATGGATGTGGAATCAATGGATGTTTCCGGTTCTACGAAGAAACCCGTTAGAAACCGATCGGAATGTTTGAACCTCCCATCAAGGCGGTCATCCCCAAAATCCGTGGGAAACAAAAAATGGTGAACCCAACGTGAATCCTTAAGCAAGTTAAAATGATGTTTTACCCATTTTTTTAGGCCCCTATTTAAAACTCAATGAGAGGGCCAACAAAAACAATCATTGACATATGTTCTCATCCTAAAGATGTAGTGGCTGAATTTATCTTGATTACGTCTGTTATATCAAATAGGCACTCTTTTCCAAGATCTTCTGCATTTCTAGAATGGCTGATCTCAAGTTCACACCTGTGAATACTACTGCTGCAAATACCACTACTGCTACTCCTGCTGGATTGTCGTCCGTTGTAAGGATGATATCACCTACTCAGCGTCTTCACCGCTGGGTATCAAACGCACTGGTTAAGGAGTACTGTCAACACGGTACTATCCCAACTCTGGAGGCTTCCCGACAAGCCTTCCAAGTGAACAACTCACACCGGTCGTCCAAACAACAACGACCAGTGATCAAGAAGCAGGCGGTGCTGACTACCGTCTCTAACCGTTTCGGGTCATTATCCCCGGAATGCAATCACCATTCGCTCCCTTATTCTGGGGAGGTGAATGAGCAGGTCCCTCAGGACCTTAATTCAAGCAGACAGGAGTCCTTCCTGAGGGCTCCCACCAACAATCGCCGCCAAACTCGTGCGGCAGTGCACCCTCAACATGATGAGGGTACCAACTCCAGGCGTTCGGCTCAGGTTCCTCAAACCCAAGCAAGCAAGACGAACCACCAGAGGCGGAATCTGGTCAACAGTGAGTAGGTTCTCATCTCTTCCATCTACGGAGAATTCCACCAACCTAACTTGGTGTCAAGCAACAAGCAGGCACACACACCTGCCCGTTTTAATTTCGCTGTCTAGCAGACTCGTCTGGTAGCATCACGCCAATCCCGCCAGGAAATTCCGGCGGAGTACTATAGGCAGAAACATACACTTGTTTATACATCATCAGCTAGTCAACAGGCTTGTCCAACTACATATGATGGATCTCGTCAACCACATTTGGAGAAGTGCAATCAACAGGCACATACACCTGCTAGTATTAATCAAGCCTACCAACAGTCTCGCTTGGTAGTATTCGGAGAAGTCAGTCGGAAAGCCCCGGAAACAAACAGGAGGCAGACTCAACTCTCTACCCCCACACTTGAGTACTGTCATGATTCACTGACAGGAAAAGGAGGACAAGAGAAGGCACATACACCTACTCCAAGCCCAGAATGGACATATATTCCCGTTCCGGCAGCTGAAGTCACCAATCATATTCTATCAATGGTGAAAGAGTAGAAGCAAATACCTGCTCATATTCTGGATGCCTTCCAGGAAATTATAACAACTTCAATGGAATCTTAGGGAAAGACACATAAATCTATCCCTACCAGTGGAGTGACACATCAACAATTCACTCCGGAAGAGACACACACATATGTTCCTATCCAAGAGGGTTGTGGGGCATACTCCCCCATAACATAAGGACAACCAAGTCAGGCACATACACCTGATTTGAGTGGAGATCGTTAGCCTAACCTGGCCATCTTTCCTGATCAGGCATATACACCTACTCAAATTAGCCACTTTCATCAACAAGTGGTTTCTAAGGCGAGTAAAAAGGCATCTAAGAAAAATACCCGCCCAGCACAGTCAGGAGATAAAAAGCCAATCTGTAACAAGGCCTTGCTCGATGTTGGAGTTCTTGAAGCCCTCAGACAATAATCTGTTGAAATTCAAGATTCTACTCCCTCATTTCCCAATAGTGGGAACATTAATTCTGAAGGTCTTCAACAGACACTTCCTCATGAAGGCTTGCTTCATGACAATTTGGTCGATTTCGAAGTTTCATCTTCAGATGAGAGCCATAGGAACCCTCTGTGTGGTCAGAAGACCAAGGAGAAAGAGATCTCATCTTTTTTTGTAACCCATTATGGTGGTCCTCCCCATGATGATGAATTTCGCTGTGAAATTCCTCTCCGCAGTAGTGATGCACATTGCTCGGAAAATGCTCCAGTGGACAATGTAGTGCCGAGAAAGCCCTCTTATCTTGAGGCACTTGAAAATTCGAAACCAGTCATGTCTGAAGCTTCATCGCTAGAAGGTGAAATACTTTCTCAATCAGAGGATAGCCCAGGGTGTAGGTCATTCTCCTAACCACCCCTAAGTCATGCATCTTCTAGTTTGATCAATGATTTCTCTACCAATCCTTTTGAATCCAATGAAGCAACAAGGAAACACCAACTCTGGTCAAATCAGGTAGAAGAATCTTCATCAAATGATAAAGAGGAAATGCTGAACAACAGAGAAAACAACTGGCGAAAGGTGAAGTTCCAGTCATGTTTTGGGCTCTGGCTGACTCTCAGTATAACATTCCAGAAATGTTGATGGAAGACGAAATTCATGATATTCGTCTCAACATATGGAAAACTCTTTGTCAGTTGAAAAATAAAGTATTATCTTATGATGAATATGAAAATCATCTTAAGATAATAGAAGGATTACAACGTCAGATTGATTTGGCGTCTCTATCAGTCTCTCGATATCCGAAGGCTGAAAAACAATAGAGAGCCCTTCAACGTTCATGCCTTGGTGCACTAAGAATATTGCGTCAGTTAATTTCCAATTCCCCATCTGGTATTCATGTTAGAGGATGGGGTGTTCATAGAGCACTGTATTTCACGGTGCTCTCCAGTCAGCAAAGCCCGCCGAAAATGGTCTCATGCAATGTTATTCCCCATGGCCGACCACAGTAAATGGGCTTTGTTTGTAATAAAAAGCTTGCCCAAGAACATGCTTCAACTAGTTCCTCTCAAAATAAAGCATACAGAGAACAAGTTGTTGAATTACTCTTGCATCAAGAAAACGAGAATATTGAGCAGGCCTCTCGTTTGGAGCAAGCACGTCACCAAGTGATAGAAGTGTCAGAAATCATCCAATGGTCTTTTGAACTGGGTGATAAAAGTGGATACAGGTTAATGAATCCATCTAATTTCCGGACTAAGGTTCACAAGATCAAGAGGAATTTTAAGAAAGTCTCAAACATAGAATTTCAAAAGCCACCCCAGCTCGCCAGACTGGGGACTCTTTTAAACCAACCCTCGGAATCAACAAATAGGATTCGAGGAGTTGAGCGAGAACAGCAGGAATAGCCCCAGTCCACCAGACTGGGGATTTTTTCAAATCATCAATCCCCTCCTCAGATAAAGTCAGTCTTTTCTCGATTGGGGACGAAACCTCAAGAGGAACGAAGAACCAAATTATTAGGAGATTCCCTCCAAATTACGGTTCGTCAAGAAATTCCTGAGGGATCAAATCAACAAAAGGAAATATTTCATCAAAGACATGGAAGAAGAAAATATCACAGAAATGTTGATAGAAGGGATGCGATGAGTTATGCATCAATCAATGTTATCAATGTCGTTGTTGTTGATCCACCAGATGAGGCTCACTCAGGGGACTCATATGAAGAGGTTCCTGCTCAAGAATATGTATGCACCGACACAAATGAAGAAGGTGTGCGTACAAGAAGTCAAAGGATTACTCAGAACCTAGGTAATCCTTCGAGTAACCCACTTCCCCCTCTCCGAAAAAGATCCAACAAAGGGAAGGGAAAGAACTAGGTTACATATGCTTCCTCTGGATAAGGTCAATCACTCTCACTAGAGCAAAGGTTTTCACAACAGGAGGAAGAAATAAAGGAATTAAGAAGGTTGAATGCAGAACTACTTTAGAGTAGTCTTCTTCTTAATCATGCTGGAGTCAGTCAGCCAAAGGAATTTGTTGCAGCTATTGAGATGGATCAAGAATATCTTCCTCTATCAGTACACCCTCACAGGTCTAATCTTACAGGTCAAGTGCAACAACAGTCGGCAGTGCTACTATCAATGGCAACACCAATTGACACATCTGTCCAAGCTCCAGTCATTGCACCTACCCAAGTCCAAGTTCAACCGGATTTTTCTCAAAAGTTAATAACTACTATTGAGTCATTAACAGCTCGGTTAGAAACTATGTAAGGGAAACGTGCGCAACTTCAACCAGAAAAGAAATTTTACCCTGAATGGGTAGATTCAATCTCTCCTCCATCCAGTTTTGGGAACCCTGTATTCCCTATTTTCAATGGATCAGGTGATCCTGAACAGCATTTGACGCATTACATGTCTTTTTGCGATCCTATGATGGGAACTCCAGATCAGCAAGAAGAATTGAAACTCAGATGCTTCGTGCGAACCTTTCAAGGACCATCTTTTGTCTGGTATACAAGCTTACAATCTCGGTCAATTACAGTATGGGAGGATCTTCTCCAAAAAAATCCTCCTTCAGTTTATCTCAACTTTTCCAAAGACAATTGTTTTTGATCTTACAAACTGTAAGCAAAGGGAGAATGAAAGGGTCTCTGATTTCATTGCTCGATGGAATGGATTAACATATTCCTTGAGTTTAGCACTCCCTTAAGAAGAATTGTTTCCAATATGTGTGGAAAATCTGTGTGATGAATTACGCACACCGTTAATCCCTATGAAATACACAGGAGGGTTTCGAGACCTTGCTTCAATCGTTCAGCAGATTGAAGATTCCTTTATACAGGCTAAGGCTAAATCTCGTGTAATTCCATCAACTCCAAGAAGGAGAATGGGTAAAGCAGAAACTGATACAGTTATGCTTAAACAAGCACATGTACATGTTTCTACCTCAAAACCTTCATCTTCTCTAAGGGCTCCACCTTCTGAGCACCAACAACAAAGGCTGTTTCGTCCAGATGATCAAAGAGATCAAAGACGATAACAATTTGAGGATCTGAAGGGAAAAACATACTCTTTCCGAAATTAACAAGTTCCTGGTTATTTCATTTCAGCTCTGGAAAACAATTTGGTTCAATTACCAATGCCCAAGAGGCCAAACAAGAAAGGAGATGAAAACCGTCCCAATTATTTCCCCTTTCATCAAATGTTGGAGCATCCCATCCAGGAGTGTTTTGTCTTCAAATACCTCCTGCAAAAGAAGGTCAACTCGGGAAAAGTCACATTGAAAGGCTCCTCAGCTCAGGTAGCATGTGTCACTGCTACAGTTCCAGAGGAGGAAGGTGAATGACAAGAAGTCAAAAGCAAAAAATGCACAGAAGTATGATGATTGGATGTTCAGAAAGACAATGAATCAAACTCATGCTATTTTGTGAACACAATTAAAGAAACCAATTGTGTCTTCTGCCATGAATGTTGCAGCAAAACCCTCTTTGTCATAGGGAAAGTCCTCAAAGAAACGGCATGATTCAAAGAAAGAAAAAAGAATCCAAAGAAGATGAGTATGTGTCAATGCCTAAGTTGTATTTGACTTTGGTGCACTTCATGCCATCTACTTCAAAGCCACGGGCACCGCCCCACCAAAAGGCACAGCCTAAACAGGCCAATCGGGCAGAGTCTTCATCAGACGAAGAGTTAATCTTTGGTTCTGTTAATATCATTCAATTAACAGATCCATATGTCAGTCGCAGTTTCGATTTCAATGAGTCTGAATTCCCTGTATCAAATAGGGGAATTGGAGGAAGTTCTAGGGGCTCAGGATACAGGGGAAGACGTGGATATTTCAGAAGCCACTATTCCAATTCTACCCCTTCTAAAACTTTGTACGCGGAAGAAACTCATGGTAGAGCCCTTCAGCGAGCTCAGAAAGAACAAGAAACTTCTTTTACCAATAGAAAATTCAGTCATGGAACAGTTATTTTGGAAGACTGGTTGAAGGTTCCATCTTCTTCCTCTCAGCAAGTAAATGGATCTAATCGGTCTAATCTTCCAAAACCAGGAATATTGCCAACTCCTATCCCAATACAAGATGTGTCAACTTCCAAAGCATCTGCTTCCAAGGTACCTGCTAAACCACATATTCCTATTGGGAAATGCATACCTCTGGATCAAAATTATGATATATTGAAACACTTGTCCCAAGTACCATCCAAGTTCTCAATTTTGGATGCTCTGAATCTGTCAAAAGATCTTCAAGAAGCATTCATCGAGGCTTTGTCAAGTCCTCAGGAGTTTGAAACTGAAATTGCTGCAGCTGAAGTCTATCACATAGAGAATAATCCTGTAGAATGCCATGTAATAACATCTTTTACTAATGAAGATGAAGATGATGTTGTGCATGGACATATTAGACCATTGTACTTATCTGGCAAGGTCAATGGTGTAGACGTCCGAAGAGCTTTCATTGACAATGATTTAGGAGTCAACCTCATGCCCATTCGTACACTTCGTCGATTGGGCCTCACGGAATCTGATTTATCTCCTTATACCATGATGTTACAAGTATATGATAAAAATGAACAAGAAACATTGGGTGAAGTTACACTCAGAACTCAGTTTGGAGATCTTGTATTCAATTCAGATTTCATGGTTGTTGATCAAGACTCAGCCTTCAACATCTTTCTTGGAAGACCCTGGCTACATCAACATGCGGTTATCCCTTCATCATACCATCAATGTCTCAAATATTGTTTCGATGGTCAAGTTGGGACATTGTATGGTGATAAAGCCCCGTTCAAGACATGTGAGTCTCAATACATTGAGGCGTAATTCTATCACATGAAGGGAAGGGAGAAATCCACAACAAAGTTGATTACCAAATTTAATGCTCCATATGGTTTGGAGAAAATTCCAGTAAATCCATTTACACATGTGAGTACAGATTATGTGTTGCCTATCATTCAAATTGACAAGATATACCCAAATCAAAATACTCTTATGGAAAGATCCATAATGTCAATTACGGCAATCGAGCCAGACAACATGGGAGAAATTGGTAATCTACCAAGTAGTGATGAAAGCACAAATGGTGACGTCTTCATTTCATCTGCTGAAATCCAAAAATTCTATGCTTCGCCAATTAGGCCAGAAGAAGTTATAGAAAAATCAGAGGTGAACAATGATGTTGATTCTCAATCCATCATCTTCTCTTTATTACCCAAATAAGACCCTTCATCATCAATCGAGTCGGAAATGGAAGCTTCTTCTTTAAGATATTCAAATTTTGACATCTCTTCGGATCATGAAAATTCTACTTTATCATCTAATATTAAAGTAGAAATGGAATAAATAATACATGATGAAGAGGAAGAGGAAAATCTTAGAGATGCTCCTCCAGCATTTGAAGAGGGTATATCTACCACTGTGGATGAACTCAGAGAAATAAATATGGGTACAAAAGAAGATCCATGCCCCACTTTAATCAGTGCGGCAATGACTCTTGAAGAGAAATAAATATATATTTCTTTTCTAAAGAAAAATAGAGATATATTTTCCTTGAACTATACAGAAATTCCCAGGCTTGATCCTGATGTTGCTACTCATCATTTGGGTTTACCAAAAGAACATCAAGGATTTAAGCAAACCGCAAGAAGAACACACCCAACTTATGCTTCCAAAATTGAAGCTGAAGTGGATAATATTATCAAAGATAACTTCATTAGATAAGTTCAATATCCCAAATGGTTCGCTAATATTGTCCCTATAATGAAAAAGAAAAGACAAATTAGAGTTTTCATCGATTTTAGAGATCTTAATCGGAATTTTCCTAAGGATAATTTCCCAGTTCCGATTACAGAACTTCTAATTGATGAAACAGCTGGCTATGAAGCACTTTCCTTCATGGATTGATATTTCGGATATAATCAGATCCAAATGGCCCTAGAAGATTAGGAATCTACAGCCTTCAGATCCCCTTAGGGTGTGTTTTTCTACCGGGTAATTCCCTTTGGCTTAAATAATGCAGGTGCAACTTATCAGTGTGCCATGCATCGTATCTTCAAACCCTTCTTAGGGAAGTTTGTTGAATTCTATGTAGACGATTTGGTAGTTAAATCCAAACAACGTTCTAATCACTTGGCTGATTTGGAAGTCATATTCTACAAGCTTCGACAACATAATTTAAAGATGAACCCCTTAAAATGTGATTTTGGGGTAACCTTAGGAAAATTTCTCAGCTTTGTTATATGCCATTGTGGTATTAAAGTCGATCCTAAGAAGACCAAGTCAATCCTTGGTATTTCCCATCCTCGAAATTTGAAATAATTAAGAGGACTTAAATGACACTTAGCCTATATTCGGTGTTTCATCGCCAATTTGGCAGGAAAAAGTTTACCCTTCACCAAATTGATGAAGAAGGGAGTCACTTACCAGTGGACTGAAGAATGTTAAGAAACATTTGATATTCTCAAGAAATACCTCTTGAGTCCACTGGTACTCATGCCACCTATTGAAGTAAGACCACTTATCCTCTACGTGACAGCTCTAGAGCGATAATTAGGTGCCTTTCTTTCTCAAAATAATGATACTGGGAATGAAAACAGCCTCTATTATCTCATTCGAACCATGCTTGAAGCAGAAACCTGGTATTCAAGTATTGAGAAGTGCTGCCTGGCATTAATCTTTGTAGTTCAGAAGTTGAGACACTACCTGCAACATCACGAGGTCCAATTGGTATCTCGTAATAACCCGCTCAAATTTATCCTTAGTCGTCCAATGATTACAGGACGTCTGGTAAGGTGGGAAGTTATTTTGCAGTAATTCGACATTCAGTATGTGTCTCAAAAGGCGATAAAGGGACAAGCTCTGGATGATTTCCTAGCTGAACACCCTTCAGTGGAAGACACATCTTTAGATATTGAACTCCCAGATGAGGAAGTCTTCTCTATTCAAGAAAGTCCTCAGGCATGGGAAATGTATTTTGATGGTGCTTCCAGAAGTCCAACAGGGAGGAAAATGGAAAATCCTAAATTCAACAAAGTTGGCTTAGGAATTGTGCTCATTTCTCCAAAAAAGGCAGTGTTACCTTATTCCTTATTATTGTGGGAATGTGGTACCAATAATGAAGCAGAATACCAAGCTCTCATCGTAGGCTTGGAATTAGCACTTCAAGCACAAGTGAATCACTTAAAGGTGAAAGGTGATTCAGACCTGGTAATCAAACAAGTCAATGGGGATTATGCCATCAGAAAAGAAGAACTAATCCCTTTTTATGATTACATCAGAGAGTTAATGGTAGAATTCCCTTTGGAACTGACATTTTCTTATGTCCCAAGATCAAAAAATGCTCAAGCCGATGCACTGGCTAATATAGCCATAGCTCTGGAAGATCCAAATTGGGACGAGACAACCATCAGTATTGCCCACCGTCGTGCAATTTCACCATATGTTCAAATCAGAACAGAGGAAATTAATGAAATTTGTCCCATTCCTGAACCGTATGGTCATACTATAGGATGGATGTCACCGATTAGGGAATACCTTCAAAATGGAACACTTCCACCTGATAGAGCTGAAAAGAACAAATCTGGCGACATGTGGTCAATTTTACTCTTTATGATAACCCAGATCACCTAGAGAAAATTCTCTACAAACGTGGTTTTGATGGAGTTCTCTTCAGATGTATTGATGGTGAAGAGACAATGGCTATCATGAAAGAAGTGCATGCAGGAGTCTGTGGTGACCACCAGTATGGACATAGACTGTCTGATCAGATTCTAAGGCTTGGATACTTTTGGCCTTCAATGATACGAGATTGTGTCGATTTCACAAAGAAGTGTCATTCATGCCAAGTACATGCCAACTTCATTTATCAACCTCCATAGTTGCTTCATATAGCTAAATACTCATGGCCATTTTCCACATGGGGAATGGATGTGGTGGGACCTTACCCTTTGGCTACGGCCAAGCAGTTTAAGTACATTCTTACTGCTACTGACTTCTTTTCCAAATGGGCAGAGGCAATACCTCTCAAGGAAGTCAGTTCTAAATGCGTTGTTATCTTCATCAAGTCTAACATCATTACCAGATTTGGTGTCCCTCATACCATATGGACGGACAGTGGCACAAATTTTTGTTCATCCGAGGTGAAGAAGTTGTATCAAGAATACAACATCAAATCCAACCATTCATCTCGGTATCATGCAGCGGCCAACGGCCAGATAGAAGCCTTTAATAGGAATCTTTCAAATATACTACAAAATACGGTGGATAAAGATAAGAGGTCATGGCCTGATAAACTCTTTCATTCTTTATGGGCTTATCGGACTACCACCCGCACTGCAACTCGGTCAACTCCATATTCATTGGTATATAGAATGGAATCCATATTGCCCATTGAAGTTCAACTACCCTCGCTCAGAGTTTCCATTTGTGATCAATCATCTACAGATGAAAAATCTCAAAAGATATTGAATGAATTGGAATAGTTAGATGAGAAAAGATTGTGCACTTTTCACCACTTGGAAGTCTATCAGAATCGAATTGCACGATATTTTAACAAAAAAGTTCGTCTTCGTTCATTCACTCAAAGAGAATTGGTATTAGCTCTTAGAACTCTAATGATACCAGGAAATAAACCTCCCAAGCTTGAGCCAAAATGGGAAGGACCATATTCAATACATAGGGTCTACGCTAATGGAGCTTATCCATTAATCTCGATGGATGGAGAACTCATCACTACTCCAACCAATGCCAGATTTTTGAAGAAGTATTTTGTATAAACTGCAAAGTACCTCTTTTGTCCCTGCTATATGACATTAAACTATACATCAATGGTCCAGTATGACCTTAAACTGCAACTTGGTCCAACATGATGTTAAACTGTGTCCCCCTTGGTCCAACATGACGTTAAACTATGTCCCCCTTGGTCCAACATGACGTTAAACTGTGTCCCCCTTAGTCCAACATGGCGTTAAACTGTGTCTCCAAAATGGTCCAGTATGACCTTAAACTGCAACTTGGTCCAACATGACATTAAACTGTGATGTCCTCACTGCATGACATTAAACTGCAAAGTCCCTCTTTTGTCCTTGCTATATGACGTTAAACTATACAGCAATGGTCCAGTATGACCTTAAACTGCAACTTGGTCCAACATGACGTTAAAATGTGTCCCCCTTGGTCCAACATGACGTTAAATTGTGTCCCCCTTGGTCCAACATGACGTTAAACTGTGTCCCCCTTGGTCCAACATGACGTTAAACTGTGTCTCCAAAATGGTCCAGTATGACCATAAACTGCAACTTGGTCCAACATGACATTAAACTGTGATGTCCTCACTGCATGACATTAAACTGCAAAGTCCCTCTTTCGTCCTTGCTATATGACGTTAAGCTATACAGCAACGGTCCATACATATGACCTTAAACTATTTGTATTAATTTCGTCCCACACGACGTTAAACTGTGAAAAAGTTCCCTAAATGGTCCAGTATGACCTTAAACTACAACTAGGTCCTGTATGACCTTAAACTGCATCATCAACGGTCCATGCATATGACCCTAAACTATTTTCAAGTCCCTTACATCCATCAAGATGTTAAACTGTGATGTCCTAACTATATGATGCTAAACTGTATAAAAGTCCCTTATGTTCGGAAAGAAGTTGAAATACATAATCATCAAAGGTCTTGTATGACCTTAAACTACACTTTTGTCCAGCATGACATTAAACTGCACCATCCACAGTCCATGCATATGACCTTAAACTATTCTTACTTTCGTCCAACATGACGCTAAACTGTGGAAAAAAAATCCCCAATGAATCCAACATGACGTTAAATGGTGTACTCTTTTGTCCTCACTGCATGACATTAAACTGCACAATCCCCCTTTCGTCCAACATGACGTTAAACTCTATTGTCCCCATCGTCCTAACTACATGACGCTAAACTGTACAGAAAGTCCTTGATACATCCTACATGACATTAAACTGTATTTTGTCCCTGCTACATGACACTAAACTATGCAGCACCAATAGTCCTAACTGCAAGACTTTAAACTGCATAGTCCCTTTATATGTCCTACATGACATTAAACTATGCATTGTTAAGGTTGTTGTTACCTCTTGTTTCTCACACCAAGTATGACTCACGTGAGCTTAGATAAAACATCAACCATAACACTCTCTTTGGGCCGCTAACCATGTGTAAGTCCCAACAACATCATTTTTTTAGGTCATTGTCCCCAAAAACAACTTGATCATTAATTCATTCTTTAATTGAACTACACGGATTTTGATCCTTGCCTTCTAGGCTGGGTATGTAGGCAACCTCCAAAGGTTTAATCCTAAAACCAATCTCTTCACATCGGTTCACCTCCATCTCATACGATGTTGATTCGTGAAACCGCCCCTAGAATCAATATCTTTACATTGGTTCACTTTCGTCCTTGTTATACGACGTTAAACTATACAACACTTTTGTCTAGTATGACAATAAACTACAATATTCTTTGATACCCTCACCTGAGAGGGAACCATTATTTACATTTATTTTTCAATCATGTTTCATTTCAAAGACTACGTGCATACATGGCAACACGCAAACCTTTTATCTTGGGTTAAACCATCATTGTACTAAAGTCCCCTTTCACCCTTCACATGTACGAACCAAATTTGTACAAAGGGTAATTCTAGAACTACGTGGGCTTGATTCCCATCCTTATGGGATACGTAGGAACGTTCAAGTGTCCCTCGAATCCAGCCCCAAGTCTTTGGGCCTAACCCCAAATTCCATTTTCAGTCCCTTGGATGAAAAGTCCCCATGAAAACACACACTGTGTATTTCTTATAATGGTCCAAGCTCTATGACCCTAAACTAAGATCTCTAATCCTTTTGTCCCACACGACGTTAAACTATAGTTTAAGAACTAAATATGGATTGATTCTCATCCTTATGGGATACGTAGTGAAGTCCAACATTTCAATTCAGGACCCAGCCACAACATGATTATGGTTAGCATTGATCTGTATATCTTTGTATACATTGAACAATACCCATCTTTATGTCTCATAATCCTAACCTTAAATATTTTCAGATCCTCATAACCCTTTTTATGACTTCTAGTCACAAAAATGTCAAACTTCTGAGAGTTATTTTTCCTGATTATCCAGCATGTGGCCATAGGCGGCCTTGCATAAACAGTCTACATAACAGACTTGTTAGCCAAAAGATACTCTTATTTGACTATGCAGCCAATGCCCTTAGGTGGCCCTATATAATTCAACCCCCTAACGGGTTTTTTGGATAGTGGTAACTTAATTCTTGGGAATAATGCCTCTTTTGTCCTTATTTGTCTTAAATGACAGTATGTAGGGATCCACAAAAATATCCATCCTTAACATATTTGTCCCATATCCTTTTTCATGATCTGAAAGTATTCAAGTATATGGTTTATATTCTCCTTCCCTACGTTTGGGTCAGACCTTCATAGGAGTGATATTCATCCAGTTCTTTGATAATCTTGTTTGGAAATATCTTCTCTATATTCAAGTACCTCTTTCCATATAGCAAACTCTATACTTTGGAAGATTTGAATCTCCATAAAATTTCCCTGGCTTTTAGCACTAGGAAAGTAAATATCTGAGAGTTCTTTTGCCTAACTATGCAGCATGTGCCCATAGGCGGCTTTGCATAAATAGTCTACATAGCAGACTTGTTATCCAAAATATACTATTTTATTTAACTATTCAGCCAATTCCCTTAGGTGGCCCGGTATAATTCAACCCCCTAACGGGTTTGTTAAATAATGGTAACTTCATTCTTGGAAACTACTTCTTCTAATGCCTTTTATCTCTTTTTCATTTCATTCCTCATATTCAAATATTCTTAAGTCATAGCTTACACATTTTCCCTCATACTTGAGTATGGTAATATGTTTTTAGATGAATTTTCAAGGAATTGAGTCAATTCTAATCCATTTAAGTCAAAGCTATTTCGACCTTAAACATTAGCCTTTTTATGTCCGAAGTGCATGACTTTAAACTACCCACAAAAGACGAGGGAACTCTGAATAAAAATCAAGTTCCCAACTCACTAAACATACATTTTTTATGATTTAGGTAACATTGAGAAATTAAAAGGTTCGAAGTTTGTAGGGTTATTTACATTAATCCTAGTAAAAATCAAACTATGCTTACTAGTCCCATTGGTTTAGGTAAAATCTAAAGAATTTAGAAAAAGAGAATGCAGGTACAAATGATTGATGATGAAAGTATTCTCCATTGATACACAAGAATTAGAGGGACATTCACAAATTGGAGTCTCTTCTCTTTTCCAAGGAGATTACAAAAGACTGTCAACATAAGTCTTCATTTGATGTACATCATCCCGAGCTTCATCAGCAACTACTTGAAGCTCGTGCACTAGATAAACTTCACTCTTCTCAACTTGATGGAGTGTCTTCTTGGCATCTTCAATGGATTTCATACCATTCATTTGAGCTCCCTCCAATGAATTATTGAGCTAATCAAGTTCCCTAGTAACAGTATCTAACTGTTGCTGGAGCTTCACCTGCTGGATGACATTTTCTTTGATTTTATGCTTCAGATCCTTCATCTTGGCAGCATAATCAGCCTCAGCTCAGGATATCGCAGCCTCAAATTCGTCGATGTTAACTGACAATTTCACCCTAGTCAGATCTTTGCAACACGTTTTCTCTTGCTCCCTCCGGAAGATGATCTGTTTCACCGCAGTATGGATCTTTTCATATCCAAAACCGCCAAGTCATATTATGAAAAATTGGGATGACAATCGAGGAATTTTTTATGATAGCTCTTCTAAAGGAACCTCAGATATGATTTTCCATTGTTGTTCCATGACTTGCGTGGTGAAAAGTTGAACTCTTTAAGCATCTCTGGGTCTGATTCAACATCATCATCACAGGGGGCAGGTAATCTGGGATTAATGCACTTAAAGAAGTGCCATGTTCTTCTCTTTCCCCCCTGGCTTGTGCTTTTTCGCTTTCAATTCCCGTGGGGGAAGAGGCTGAGGCATCACCTCCAGATCTAGCCACTACAGTTGACAGCCCTGCATGATTAATTGAAATCTTTGGTTAGCTTCAAAGGATAACAAAATAATCGATTGTCTTGAAAATTAAGTACAATCACAAATATTGTTATCCCTTACCCGACGGTGGGTCAGCAACCTGAGAAGACTCCTCCCCATCTTTCCCAGTCTCAACAGGATCTTCAAGATGGGTTTCAGGAGGGTTTATTGGGTTTAGCTCTAATTGAGATAATGTTTTTGCAATGGTAGGGTTCACATCAATGTCCACACCCTCTTCAGGCATTGGCAGTTCAGCAGTTTCTATGGTTGGAACTGCGTATCATTTTCAATCATGATGAGAAGTGTAAATTATAATAAAATTTACTGGGAGAAGGATAACACTCATTCCCAAGGTCTTCTAAATCACATGACAACATAGCATGATCATAAAATTCTTCGAAAGACATGACATGATTCATCATTTCATCCAATGATATTTTAGAATCCTGGTTAGTCTCACCAGTGGGGGCATTTGGTGTGTCTTCTTGATGAATTACGTCCTGCAGCCCCTAACCATGGACAGCATCTTCAGGTAAAATCACAGCATTAGTTGCAACAGTCGCCAGAAGCTCTAATGCGGGAGTTGAACCTGAAGTATCACAGAATGGAAGTCAGTCGGTGTTTCATTCAACATTTTTATGAAGCATTGTTGACTTACCAGAAACAGGTTCTTCTCTTCTTGCAACAGCAGCAGGAGGGATACTGGGAATAGATGCTAGCTCTTCTCTAGGAGCAGCCAAGTCAGCTTGGATCTGTTATTGTTCCACAGCACCCTCTGTGGTCTTTGAAGGAGGATCAGTCCTTTCCCTCAGGGGGTAAATTGAAGAAGCCCCTACAATCCCCAGAAATATGAGTAACCATGTGGTCATGGGTATAAACTCATGATTACTCGAAGGACTTACCGCTGCTAATGAAGCGTTTAGCTGTGGACTTCCTCCTTCGTTGCCTTTTCTTCTTTGGTTTTTTGGGAGTATCGGTAGTCTCCCTTATTGGCACTTGGATTGGCGAATGGAAGGCTATGTCCAGGGCATCATTCATGGCCTACTGGCCTGGAGATATCTCACCTGGTTCACGAGGAGAATCAGCAGCAGCCCCGATGGCAGTACCACTAGGGCTATACTGTGGCGAAGGAACCCCAGTTCCATTCTTTGCAAGATTCAAGATGAAGAAAATAACTTCCTTAAGTAACAAAGCTTCAACTAAAATCAAGTTTTAAAGCAAATAAGGAAAGAAAACTTACATCTTCAGGAGCCACATACGCATGTCACTCCTCATATCTAGAACCCCCAGCCCCCACAGTGGCGCCACGATCAATCATTTCCTTCACCCGCCTGGTGATAGGAACAGACTCATCAGTGGCATATATGAGCATTTCCAAATCTCTGATGTAAGCCCGCACTTCATTGGGGTCATCCTCATATTGAAGATTCATAGAAGCCATAAGATTCCCTATTCCATGAAGTTGTAGGCCCTCACACAAATCCAGCCAGGTGGTCTCAGTACCACAGTAAAAACTCTGCCATAGCTGGACAGCCTCTGGTCTTAGATATGAAGGCTGCGAGGAAGGTCCTACAATTTTTTACTTCAATTTCTTCCCAGCTCCTGCAACTACAGATAGAGAATAAGAAAGTAAGACTTATTTCTTTATAAAGTAGTAGTGATTAAATTACTACAATGAAGTAACTCACCAGGAGTTGATGGAGTGGGTATTTTAATTCTGACCGGAGGATTATATCGGGCACGAAACCGCTTTGCCGCTGGTTGTGCCTCATCATCCCCATCATGGGAATCCGGTGAATCAGTTCTAGAGGAGGAGTTTGTCGAATCAACTTCAGGTGGGGAAGCATCACCTTCATGAGGAAGTGTTTCTTTCTCTACAGTCCTCTTCCTTTTCCCCACCTGATAAACTGGGTGATTCAATATCCCTTTGGGGTATGATTCTATCCAGTTTTCGGCATAATATGTAGTCAAATTATGTGCCTCTTTTTCAACTGGTAGATCAAATACTTCCCCAGTCTTCTCCCTTGAAATCAGCAGCCATAGTTGCCGAGCAACCATTGGATGTTGCTCTAACCTGGCATGTACTGGAGGAGATACAGCAATCTGTTGGAGAAATTTGAATTGACGTGCAAATATATATGTATCATAGGCCTCGCATATGATTTCTATGTCAATCCTGGTAACTATCACACCATCTCTGCAAGCTAGTATGTATGCCCTCAAATCCAAATGGGTTGTTCCATCATCAACAAACCGCCCGATTGGCGGACTTCCATAGGGAAAGAAGTTGAATTCCTTAAACATGCTCAGACTCACTTTCATGTCATGGGCATTAACATCTAATGGAGCAACTCCATATAATGCTTGCACTGATGACCTGAAAGAACTTCCAGGAATTTGAAATCCATTCTGTACATTGTAAGTCCTGAAGTGAGTGGCGATCCATCCCCATAAAACTCGGAATGGTCCCACTATTCTTAAAGGAGATTTACCCATGAAGACATGACGTAAAATCCTGTGAATCTTTGCTAAAATGGGGGTAGCCAACCCAACCATTTTTCCCTCAGCCAACTTTGCCGCAATGACGAAGGTCCTTGGCCTGACGCCTCCCTTCGAATCCCTAACTAGCAAGAGATAAACATTGAGCCACATTGCTAAGAAGCATGCTAGATGAGTCTTCTTTGGGATTCTTTGATTCACCTCATATCCCCACTTCTTGAACTCTCCTGCTTCTAGAGTTGGCCAGAATGTTCCAGGAGCACCCCTCTTCTCAGGTTTTGGGCAGTTGGTAGGACGTTTGGGCCCCGTATCCTTGGATTTCTTTTTCTTGGATCCTTTTTATTTAGGATCCTTCTCCTTTGGATCCCTCTCTTTCTTATCAATAAGAAATATATTCATCCATTCCTCCAGATAAATATCCTTTCTAGAATGAGTTAATGAGGTCTCTGAACTCTTAAGCATGTGGAAGATCTTAAATAATTCCCGAGCTAAAGCAGAAGTTTTCTCTGAATCATTCCAAGTCACCTTGGGAGGAATGAATTCATCATACATATCGCCCAAAATTGGAGCCCCTGAGATCTTGTAGACATCCCACAGATTGATGCCTACTTCTCCATGAGTCAAATGGAAAGAATTAGTTGCTGGGCTCCAGTGGATGAGTATCTCCGGCACGAAGTTATCATGTCTGTAAACATATGTTTTCCCAACCCAGACAGCTTCATATATTACAGCTCCCTTCAGAACCTCGACAAACTCTGCACAGGTTTGTCACACCCAGTATGCCCACATCCAAGTTGGCTTCACGCCTCCCCTAAGACGGAAGTCCCAAATTTTCTTCTAGCCTTTGGATTGATCCATCTGAGCATTTCGGAAGATTGAAGGATGACAATGTGGTTGCAACTCAGGTGTATGATCTTTCAGATCTAGTGTGCAAGGGCTATGATGCATCATGTGGGCCTTCTCCATTGTTCCAGCATTTAGAAATACTCATCCACCTGAGATATTTGTTGAAGAAAAGTTGGTGTAATTCTGAAACCATGAAAATGGAAGATAGTTCTTTGCTTCTGGAATGGTGACTTCTCACAGATGACCATAGCCATACAAAGGCAGATAAGTGCTCTGTGGGAAGTCACGATGATATTTCTTCAGATACTAATCCAAATCCGGAAGAGTTCTATCTTTGAAAGTATAATAATCATGCCCAATGATGTTCATCATTTCATCTATCCTCTTGCTAGCCAGTTCATCAACTATTCCGGGTCTAAGAGCCATTGATTCTGCACAAGAGTTGAATGAATTAACTCTTAAATGGATTGATTTTTCATAAACTTTGTGAAGAAATTCGAAAAAAATGGCTAAGGCATTAAGGTGTGCAAGTATGGATGTGTCGCGCAAGTGTTAAATGTGTCGCGCAAGTTTTTGTCGTGCATGTGTCACCGCGCAAGTCCTATTACCTTGACAGCAGCGCGCCGGCGAGGAAACAGCGGAAAGAAGAGACTTGCGCGGAGAAAATGACTTGCGTGGCGAGAGCTCAAGAAATTCGGAATCAGATGTTATGCACAACCAATGACCGTGTATTTATAGGCCAGGCGGCCTATCTTCGCACCTACACCCAGTACGCTCAAGCCCTGTGCGACTCGAACCTGCGTGCCTAGTGTTGTGCACTGAACACTTCCGCGCCACCTTTCCTTTGGATGTCTCCTTTTTCCTCAAAGTCACATCCTCGTTTCTTTCGGATCCAACTCTGAGGGGGGACTTTTTTTGATGCTCATTTTTCATCACAGAGTCCAAAGGAATTTAAAGGGAAATGACTAACACAAATTGATTCACCCTTTGAAGAAAACATCAAAAATCGACAAAGGCATGAACAAGCGATCAAAAGCACATGTGTCGCGCAATTTCTATCACTATCGTGCAAGTCCACTTGAACGACGACTAGTGGTTGTGCAAGTGAATTGCGCGACCTAAGTGATAACCTCCCGGGGTCTTCTCCTGCCTATAAATAGACCCTGTGGGCACCGCATTCAGAGAGGATTTCTTCCAAAAACTCATATTTGATCTCCTGGCGCCCTAGTCTCTTCTCAAAGCTTCCGAAACACTTCTAAGGTAATTTCTTACCTAGAACAGAAGATCTAAAGAGGGGGAGGAAGGCCTAAGTGTTGAAACTCATCAACACTTGCGCGCCTGAGTGGCCAGCCCTTAAAAGAAAAGGCCACACTTGCGCGCCGCCTTACTCCTTCAATAGAACTTGCGTGCCCCTCTTCTGGAAGAACCTCAAGAGGATTCTAAAGGCTTTAATAAAGAGTCGCTCAAGTATTACCCTGCTGGTTAACTGTCGCGCAAGTACCCCATATGTCGCGCAGGCATACCTGCGCGACCAGGACTTGCATGCCCACGCAGTACCTGCGCCCCTGCCAGGACTTGCACTCCCCTGCCTTTTTGGGTGCCCTTCTTTCCCATTTCACCCCTCTTAATCCTTTCCACCTTTCCTATTCAAGATTCAGTCTTCAAGACACTCTTCAAAGCCATTTATGGCATGATTTATTGATTTGACTTCCTTATCTGAAAGGAATTCTGTGGAATATCTCTCAAAACCTAGTGATTTACACATATTTATGTCACTAAAGATTGAGATTTCATTCATTCAACCTCATCCTTTAAGATGAGAGAATCCTTAACCTGGGTCTCATTTTCAGGAATAATCCCCAGTCATAATTCCTCTAATTTGGGCATCCTCTTTAGGAGTAAGCCCCAAGTCCTCTAATTTGGGCATCCTCTTTAGGAGTAATCCCCAAGTCCTCTAATTTGGGAATCCTCCTTAGGATTAAGCCCCAGATCCCCTAACCTGGGCCTCCTTTTCAGGAGTAATCCCCAGTCATAATTCCCCAAAATATGGGCATCCTCCTCAGTAGTAAGCCCTAAACCTTAATTCTTTTTAACCTGGGCCTCCTTTTCAGGAGTAAACCCCAGTCCAAACATGGGCATCCTCTTCAGGAGTAAGCCCCAAGTCCCTTAACTTTTCAAATCTCTTAACCTGGGCCTCCTTTTCAAGAGTAAACCCCCATCTTAATTTCTCTTAACCAGTCCTAATTTACCTTTGATCTGGGATTCATTTTCAGGAGTAAAACCCAATCATAAGTCCTCTCCTAATTTGGGCCTCCTTTTCAGGAGTAAGCCCCAAGTTAGAGTATTCAAAATCTCCATGAAGCACATATACCTTTATGGATCCTGCTCCTGGATTTCTTCCCTAAAGTAAATCCTAACCTTCATTTATCTGGGTAGTTATACATACATAAGCCCCACATTATTTCTTATGATTGCATCATTCATGGTACAATTGTCTAATTTTTACCAATACCTCTTGTTTCTCACACCGAGCATGATTCACATGAGCTTAGAGTGTAAAAGTAATTATGACATCCTTCTTTGAGCCATCAATCATAAACATCATACTCCCTTACTCGAACTACATGGTTTCTGATTTCTTTTTTAAACAAAGGATACGTAGGTAGCCCATCTGCGGGTTTGATCCCAACTCTGAAATAATTCATGTCCTTCTGAATGACAATAAACTTCAAGTGCCCCACTGAGTGGCTTTAAAACCAGCATGGTCATCATAATGACCAAGAGACTTCTATATAAATGTGTTGAAGGATACCATTGACAAAGAATCTCTAATAAATACAGATGATTCTCTATCGATGAAGAACCTCGAATACATATAAAAGATTCTCTAAATTTCCTACATATTTAATCATTGATTGTCAAATCTGAAGGAAAGCTCATTTTATATTTGTTAATGTAATAAGGATTCACAAAATAACTTAAATCTATAAAGAGAGTCCCGGAGTAGACAATAATTACCCTCAAAAAGGTGTGATGAGTCCGACCTCCCATCCTCTCGACCAATGAAA
Organism: Viscum album; assembly: GCA_963277665.1. Taxonomy (NCBI): domain Eukaryota; kingdom Viridiplantae; phylum Streptophyta; class Magnoliopsida; order Santalales; family Viscaceae; genus Viscum; species Viscum album. Next base: position 1,353,862,154 of record OY728150.1, on the reverse strand, counting down.
ATTCCTAAGCCTCATCAGTCCACAAACTAATGAGAACCTACCTTTGGAAAGTGGGTCCGAATGGATGTGGAATCATTGGATGTTTTTGGTTCTACGAACAAACCCGTTAGAAACCGATTGGAATGTTTGAACCTCCTATCAAGGCGGTCATCCCCGAAATCTGAGTGAAACAAAAAATGGTGAACCCGACGTGAATCCTTAACCAAGTTAAAATGATGTTTTACCTATTTTGTTAGGCCCCTATTTAAAACTCAATGAGAGGGACAACAAAAACAATCATTGACATTTGTGCTCATCCAAAAGATGTATTGGCTGAATTTATCTTGATTATGTTTGTTATATCAAACATGCACTCTTTTCCAAGATCTTATGAATTTCTAGAATGGCTGCTCTCAAGTTCACACCTGTGAATACTGCTGATGCAAATGCCACTACAGCTACTCCTGCTGGATCATCGTCCTCTCTAAGGATGGTATCACCTGCTCACCGTCTTCAATGCTGGGTATCAAACGCACTGGTTAAGGAGTACCGTAAACATGGTACCATCCCAACTCTGGAGGCTTCCCGACAAGCCCTCCAAGTGAACAACTCACACCGTTCGTCCAAACAACGATGACCAGTGATCAAGAAGCAGAAGGTGATGACTATCGTCTCCAACCGTTTCGGGTCGTTATCCCCGGAACACAATAACCATTCGCTCCCTTATTCTGGGGAGGTGAATGAGAAGGTCCATTAGGGCCTTAATTCAAACAGACAGGAGTCCTTCCTGAGGGATCCCACCAACAATTGTCGCCAGACTCGTGCGGCAGTGCGCCCTCAACATGATGAGGGTACTGACTCCAGGTGTGCGGCTCAGGTTCCTCGAACCCGAGAAAGCAAGACGAACCACCAGAGGCGGAATCCGGTCAACAGTGAGCAGGTTCTCATCTCTTCCATCTCCGGAGAAGTCCACCAACCTAACTTGGTGGCAAGCAACGAGCAGGCACACACACCTGCCCGTTTTAATTCCGCTGCCCGGCTGACTCGTCTGGCAGCATCACGCCAATCCTGCCAGGCAATTCTGGCAGAGTACTATAGGCAGGAACATACACCTGTTTATACATCATCAACTAGTCAGCAGGCTCGTCCGACTACATATGATTGATCTTGTCAACCACGTTTGGTTAAGTGCAATTAGCAGGCACATACACCTGCTAGTATTAATCAATCCTACCAACAGTCTCACTTGGTAGCATTCGGAGAAGTCAGTCGGAAAGCCCCAGCAACAAAGAGGAGGAAGAATCAACTCTCTGCCCCCACACTTGAGTATTGTCAGGATTCACTGATAGGAAAATGAGGACAGGAGTAGGCACATACACCTACTCCAAGCCCGGAATGGACGTATATTCCCATTCCGACAGCTGAAGTCACCAAGAATATTCTATCAATGGTGAAAGAGCCGATGCAAATCCCTGCTTATATTCTGGATTCCTCCCAGGATATTATAACAACTTCAGCGGCATCTCAGGGAAAGACACATAAATCTATCCCTACCAGTGGATTGACACATCAACAATTCACTCCGAAACAGACACACACATCTGTTCCAGTCCAAGAGGGTTGTGGGGAATACTCCCCCATATCATACGGACAACCAAGTCAGGCACATACACCTGATTTGAGTGGAGATTATCAACCTAACCTGGCCATCTTTCCTGATCAGGCATATACACCTACTCAGAGCAGCCACTTTTGTCAACAAGTGGTTTCCAAGGTGAGTAAGAAGGCGTCTAAGAAAAAGACCCGCCCAACATAGTCAGGAGATCAAGAGCCAATATGTAACAAGGCCTTGCTCAATGTTGGAGTTCTTGAAGCCCTCAGAAAATTATCTGTTGAAATTCAAGATTCTACTCCCTCATTTCCCAATAGTGGGAACATTAATTCTGAAGGTCTTCAACAGACACTTCCTCATGAAGGCTTGCTTCATGACAATTCAGTCGATTTCAAAGTTTCATCTTTTGATGAGAGCCACAGGAACCCTCTGTGTGGTCAGAAGACCAAGGAGCAAGAGATATTATCTTTAGATGAGAGCCACAGAAACCCTCTGTGTGGTCAGAAGACTAAGGAGCAAGAGATCTCATCTTTTGTTGTAACCCATTATGGTGGTCTTCCCCATGATGATAAATTTCGCTGCGAAAGTCCTCTCCACAGTAGTGATGCACATTGCCTGGAAAATGCTCCAGTGGACAATGTAGTGCCGAAAAAGCCCTCTTATCTCGAAGCACTTGCAAATGCGAAACCAGTCATGTCTGAAGCTTCATCGCTAGAAGGTGAAATATTTTCTCAATCAGAAGATAGCCCAGGGTGTAGGTCATTCTCCGAACCACCCCTAATTCATGCATCTTCTAGTTTGATCAATGATTTCTCTAACAATCCTGTTGAATCCAATGAAGCAACAAGGAAACACCAACTCTGGTCAAATCAGGTAGAAGAATCTTCATCAAATGATAAAGAGGAAATGGTGAACATGAGAAAACAACTGGCGAAAGGTGAAGTGCCAGTCATGTTTTGGCCTCTGGATGACTCTCAGTATAACATTCCAGAAATGTTTACGGAAGATGAAATTCATGATATTCGTCTCAACATATGGAAAACTCTTTTTCAGTTGAAAAATAAAGTATTATCTTATGATGAATATGAAAATCATCTTAAGATAATAGAAGGATTACAACATCAGATTGATTTGGCGTCTCTATCAGTCTCTCGATATCCGAAGGCTGAAAAACAATAGAGAGCCCTTCAACGTTCATGCCTAGGCGCACTAAGAAGATTGTGTCAGTTAATTGCCAATGCCCCATCTGGTATTCATGTCAGAGGATGTGGTGTTCATGGAGCACTGCATTTCACGGTGTTCTCCAGTCAGCAAAGCCCGCTGAAAATGGTCTCATGCAATGTTATTGCCCATGGCCGGCCATAGTCAATGGGCTTTGTTTGTAATCAAAAGCTTTCCCAAGAACATGCTTCAACTAGTTACTCTCAAAATCAAGAATACAGAGAACAAGTTGTTGAATTACTCTTGCATCAAGAAAATGAGAATATTGAACAGGCCTCTCATTTGGAGCAAGCATGTCACCAAGTGACAGAAGTGTCAGAAATCATCCAACGGTCTTTTGAACCTAGTGATAAAAGTGGATACAGGTTAATGAATCCATCTAATTTCCAGACTAAGGTTCGCAAGATCAGTAGGACTTCTAAGAAAGTCTCAAACATAGCATGTCAAGAGCCACCCCATCTCTCCAGACTGGGGAATCTTTTAAACCAACCCTCAGAATCAACAAATAGGATTCGAGGAGTTGAGCAAGAACAGCAGGAACAGCCCCAGTCCACCAGACTGGGGACTTTTTCAAATCATCAATCCCCTCCTCAGATAAAGTCGGTCTTTTCTCGATTGGGGAAGAAACCTCAAGAGAAACGAAGAGCCAAATTATCAGGAGATTCCCTCCAAATTACGGTTCGTCAAGAAATTCCTGAGGGATCGAATCAACAAAAGGCAATGTCTCATCAAAGACATGGAAGAAGACAATATCACAGAAATGATGATAGAAGGGATAAGATGAGTTATGCATCAATTAATGTTATCAATGTCATTGTTGTTGATCCACCAGATGAGGCTCACTCAGGGGACTCAGATGAAGAGGTTCTTTCTCAAGAAGATGTACGCACCGACACAAATGAAAAAGGTGTGCGTACACGAAGTCAAAGGATTACTCAGAACCTAGGTAATCCTTCGAGTAACCCACTTACACCTCTCCAAAAAGGATCCAAAAAAGGTAAGGGAAAAAACCAGGTTACATATCCTTCCTCTGGAGAAGGTCAATCGCTCTCACTAGAGCAAAGGTTTGCACAAAAGGAGGAAGAAATGAAGGAATTAAGAAGGTTGAATGTAGAACTACTTCAGAGTAGTCTTCTTCTTAAGCATGTTGGAGTCAGTCATCCAAAGAAATTTGTTGCAGCTACTAATATGGATCAAGAATATCCTCCTCTATCAGTACACCCTCACAGGTCTAATCCTACGGGTCAAGTGCAACAACAGTCGGCAGTGCTACCATCAATTGCAGCACCAATCTCCACATCTGTCCAAGCTACAGTCATTTCACCTACCCAATTCCAAGTTAAACTGGATTTTTCTCAAAAGTTAATAACTACTATTGAGTCATTAACAGCTCAGTCAAAAACTATGGAAGGAAAATGTGCGAAAGTTCAACCAGAAAATAAAGTTTACCCTGAATGGGTAGATTCAATCTCTCCTCCATCCAGTTTTGGGAACCTTGTATTCCCTATTTTCAATGGATCAGGTGATCCTGAACATCATTTGATGCATTACATGTCTTTTTGCGATCCTATGATAGGAACTCCGGAGTAGTAATAAGTAGTGAAATTCAGATGCTTCATGCGAACCTTGCAAGGACCAGCTTTTGTCCGGTATACAAGCTTGAAATCTCGGTCAATTACCAGATGGGAGGATCTTAGCCAAAAATTCCTCCTTCAGTTCAGCTCAACTTTTCCAAAGACAATAGTTTTTGATCTTACAAACTGTAAGCAAAGGGAGAATGAAAGGGTCTCTGATTTCATTGCTTGATGGAAGGGATTAACATATTCCTTGAGTTTAGAACTCCCTTAAGAAGAATTGTTGCCAATCTGTGTGGCAAATCTGCGTGACGAATTACGCACGCCGTTAATCCCTGTGAAATACACAGGAGGTTTTCGAGACCTTACTTCAATCGCTCAGAAGATTAAACATTCCCTTATACAGGCTAAGGCTAAATCTCGTTTAATTCCATCATCTCCAGGAAGGAGAATGGGTAAAGAAGAAACTGCTACAGTTATGCTTAAACAAGAACCTATACCTGTTTCTACCTCAAAACCTTCATCTTCTCTAAGGGATCCACCTTCTGAGCGCCAACAACAAAGGCTGTTTTGTCCATATGATCAAATATATTAAAGATGAAAACAATTTGAGGATCTGAAGAGAAAAACATACTCTTTCCAAAATGAACAAGTTCCTGGTTATTTCATTTCGGCTCTGGAAAACAATTTGGTTCAATTAGTAATGCCCAAGAGGCCAAACAAGAAAGGAGATGAAGACTGTCCTAATTATTGCCCCTTTCATCAAATGTCAGGGCATCCCATCCAGGAGTGTTTTGTCTTCAAAGACCTCCAGCAAAAGATGGTCGACTCGGGACAAGTCACATTGAAAGGCTTCTCAGCCCAGGTAGCATGTGTCACTGCTACAGTTCTAGAGGAGGAAGGTGAATGGAAAGAAGTCAAAAGCAAAAAATGCACAGAAGTATGATGATTGGATGGTCAGAAATACAATCAATCAAACTCATGCTATTTTGCGAACACAATTAAAGAAACCAATTATGTCTTCTTCCATGAATGTTTCGGCAAAACCCTCATTGTCAGAGGGAAAGTCCTCAAAGAAACGGCATGATTCAAAGAAAGAAAAAGAATCAGAAGATGATGAGTATGTGTCAAAGCCTAAGTTGTCTTTGACTTTGGCGGACTTCATGCCATCTACTTCAAATCCACGGGCACCGCCCCACCAAACGGCACAGCCTAAACAGGCTAATCAGGCAGAGTCTTCATCAGACGAAGAGTTAATCTTTGGTTCTGTTAATATGATTCAATTAACAGATCCATATGCCAGTTGCAGTTTTGATTTCAATGAGCCTGAATTCCCTATATCAAACAGGGGAATCATAGGAAGTTCTAGGGGATCAGGATACAGAGGAAGACGTGGATCTTTCAGAATCCACTATTCCAATTCTACCCCTTCTAGAACTGTGTACGCGGCAGAAACTTGTGGTAGAGCCTTTCAGCGAGCTCAACAAGAACAAGCAAGTTCTTTTACCAATAGCAAATTCAGTCCTGGCACATTTATTTTGGAAGACCGGTTGATGGTTCCATCTTCTTCCTCTCAGCAAGTAAATAGATCTAATCGGTCTAATCTTCCAAAACCAGGAATATTGCCAACTCCTATCCCAATACAAGATGCGTCAACTTCCAAAGCATCTACTTCAAAGGTACCTTCTAAACCACATATTCCTATTGGTAAACGCAGACCTCTGGATCAAAAGTATGATATATTGAAACACTTGGCCCAGGTAACAGCCAAGTTATCAATTCTGGATGCTCTGAATCTATCAAAAGATCTTTGAGAAGCATTCATCGAGGCTTTGTCAAGTCCTCAGGTGTTTGAAACTGAAATTGCTGCAGCTGAAGTCTATCACATAGAGAATAATCCTGCAGAATGCCATGAAATAATATCTTTTACTGATGAAGATGAAGATAATGTTGTGGATGTACATATTAGACCATTTTACTTTTCTGGCAAGGTCAATGTCATAGACGTCCGAAGAGATTTCATTGACAATGGTTCAGGAGTCAACCTCATGCCCATTCGTACACTTCGTCGATTGGGCCTCACGGAATCTGATTTATCTCCTTCTACCATGATGTTACAAGGATATGATAAAAATGAACAAGAACCACTGGGTGAAGTTACACTTAGAACTCAGTTTGGAGATCTTGTATCCAATTCAGATTTCATGGTTGTTGATCAAGACTCGGCCTTCAACATCTTGCTTGGAAGACCCTGGCTACATCAACATGCAGCTATCACTTCATCATACCATCAATGTCTCAAATATTGTTTTGATAGTCAAGTTGGGACATTGTATGGTGATAAGGCCCCGTTCAATACATGTGAGTCTCAGTAAATTGAGGCGTAATTCTATCACATGAAGGGAAGGGAGAAATCCACAACAAAGGATATTACCAAAGTTAATGCTCCATATGGTTTGGAGAAAATTCCAGTAAATCCATTTACACATGTGAGTATATATTATGTGTTGCCTATCAGTCAAATTGACAAGATAAACCCAAATCAAAATACTCTTATGGAAGGATCCATAATTTCAATTACGGCAATCGAGCCAGACAACATGGGAGAAATTGGTAATCTACCAAGTAGTGATGAAAGCACAAATGGTGACGTCTTCATTTCATCTGTTGAAATCCAACAAGTCTATACTTCACCAATTAGGCCAAAAGAAGTTATAGCAACATCATAGGTGAACAATGATGTCGATTCTCAATCCCTCATCTTCTCTTTATTACCCAAATAAGACCCTTCATCATCAATCAGGTCGGAAATGGAAGCTTCTTCTTTAAGATATTCAAATTTTGACATCTCTTCAGATCATGAAAATTATACTTTATCATCTACTGTGCAAGTAGAAATGGAAGAAATAATACATGATGAAGAGGAAGAGGAAAATCTTAGAGATTCTCCTCCAGCATTTAAAGAGGGTATCTCTACCACTGTGGATGAACTCAGAGAAATAAATCTGGGTACAAAAGAAGATCCACGCCCCACTTTAATCAGTGCGGCTATGACTCTTGAAGAGAAAGAAATTTATATTTCTTTTCTAAAGAAAAATAGAGATATATTTGCCTAGAACTATACAGAAATGCCCGGGCTTGATCCTGATGTTGCTACTCATCATTTGGGTTTACTAGAAGAACATCGAGGATTTAAGCAAGCTACGAGAAGAACACACCCAACTTATGCTTCCAAAATTGAAGCTAAAGTGGATAAGTTTATCAAAGCTAACTTCATCAGAGAAGTTCAATATCCCAAATGGTTGGATAATATTGTCCCTGTAAATAAAAATAATGGACAAATTAGAGTTTGCATCAATTTCAGAGATCTTAATCGGCATTGTCCTAAGGATGATTTCCCAGTTCCGATTACAGAACTTCTAATTGATGCAACAGCTGGCTATGAAGCACTTTCCTTCATGGATGGATATTTCGGATATAATTAGATCTAAATGGCCCCAGAAGACGAGGAATCTACAGCCTTCAGATCCCCTCAGGGTGTGTTTTACTACCGGGTAATGCCCTTTGGCTTAAAGAATGTAGGTGCAACTTATCAGCGTGTCATGCATAATATCTTCAAACCCTTCTTAGGGAAGTTTGTTGAATGCTATGTAGACAATTTGGTAGTTAAATCCAAACAACGTTCTAATCACTTGGCTGATTTGGAAGTCATATTTCGCAAGTTTCGACAACATAATTTGAAGATGAGCCCCTTAAAATGTGCTTTTGGGGTAACCTCGCGAAAATTTCTCGGCTTTGTTGTACGCCATCGTGGTATTGAAGTCGATACTGAGAAGACCAATTCAATCCTTGGTATGTCACCTCTTCAAAATTTGAAAAAATTAAGAGGACTTCAAGGACACTTAGCCTATATTTGGCGTTTCATCACCAATTTTCCAGGAAAAAGTTTACCCTTCACCAAATTGATAAAGAAGGGAGTCACTTACCAGTGGACTGAAGAATGTCAAGAAGCATTCGATATTCTCAAGAAATACCTCTTGAGTCTACCGGTACTCATGCCACCTATTGAAGGAAGACCACTTATCTTCTACGTGACAGCTCTAGAGCAATAATTGGGTGCCTTTCTTGCTCAAAATAATGATGCTGGGAATGAAAACAACCTCTACTATCTCAGTCGAACCATGCTTGAAGCAAAAACCCGGTATTCAGGTATTGAGAAGTGCTGCCTGGCATTAATCTTTGCAGTTCAGAAGTTGAGACACTACCAGCAACATCACGAGGTCCAATTGGTATCTTGCAATAACCCGCTAAAATTTATCCTTAGTCATCCAATTCCTACAAGACGTATGGAAAGGTGGGTAGTTATTTTGCAGCAATTCGACATTCAGTATGTGTCTTAAAAGGCGATAAAGGGCCAAGCTCTGGCTGATTTTCTAGCTGAACACCCTTCAGTGGAAGACATATCTTCAGATATTGAACTCCCTGATGAGAAAGTCTTCTCTATTCAAGAAAGTCCTTAGGCATGGGAAATGTATTTTGATGGTGCTTCCAGAAGTCCAACAGGTGGGAAAATGGAAAATCCTAAATTCAACAAAGTTGGATTAGGAATTATGCTCATTTATCCAGAAAAGGCAGTGTTACCTTATTCCTTCTTATTGTGGGAAGGTGGTACCAATAATTAATTAGAATACCAAGCTCTCATCATAGGCTTGGAATTAGCACTTCAAGCACAAGTGAATCACTTAAAGGTGAAAGGTGATTCAGACCTGGTAATCAAACAAGTCAATGGGGATTATGCCATCAGAAAATAAGAACTAATCCCTTTGTATGATTACGTCATAGAGTTAATGACGGAATTCCCTTTGGAACAGACATTTTCTTATGTCCCAAGATCAAAAAATGCTCAAGCCGATGCACTGGCTAATATAGCCACAACTCTGGCAGATCCAAATCGGGACAAGACAACCATCAGTATTTCCCACCGTCGTGCAATTTCACCTTATGTTCGAATCAAAACAGAGGAAATTAATGAAATTTGTCCCATTCCTGAACCGTATGGTCATACTACAGGATGGATGTCACCTATCAGGGAATACCTTCAAAATGGAACACTTCCACCTGATAGAGCTGAGAAAGAACAAATCCGGTAATGTGTGGTTAATTTTACTCTTTATGATAACCTAGATCACCTATAGATAATTCTCTACAAACATGGTTTTGATGGAGTTCTCTTCAGATGTATTGATGGTGAAGAGACAATGGTTGTCATGAAAGAAGTGCATGCGGGAGTCTACGGTGCCCACCAGTCTGGACATAGACTGTCTGATCAGATTCTAAGTCTTGGATACTTTTGGCCTTCAATGATACGAGATTGTTTCGATTTCACAAAGAAGTGTCATTCATTCCAAGTACATTCCAACTTCATTCATCTACCTCCAGATTTGCTTCATACAGCTAAGTACACATGGCCATTTTCCACATGGGGAATGGATGTGGTGGGACCTTACCCTTCGGCTAAGGCCAAGCAGTTTAAGTACATTCTTACTGCTACTGACTTCTTTTCCAAATGGGAAGAGGCAATACCTCTCAAGGAAGTCAGTTCTAAATGCGTTGTTAGCTTCATCAAGTCTAACATCATTACCAGATTTGGTGTCCCTCATACCATATTGACAGACAATGGCACCAATTTCTGTTCATCCGAGGTGAAGAAGTTGTATCAAGAATACAACATTAAATCCAACCATTCATCTCAGTATCATGGAGCGGCCAACGGCCAGATAAAAGCATTTAACAAGACTCTTTCAAATATACTTCAAAATATGGTGGATAAAGATAAGAGGTCATGGCCTGATAAACTCTTTCATGATTTATGGGCTTATCGGACTACCACCCGCACTGCAACTCGGTCAATTCCATATTCATTGGTATATGGAATGGAATCCATCTTGCCCATTGAAGTTCAACTACCCTCGCTCAGAGTTGTCATTTGTGATCAATCATCTACAGATGAAAAATCTCAAAAGCGATTGAATGAATTGGAACAGTTAGATGAGAAAAGATTGTGCACTTTTCACCACTTGGAAATCTATCAGAATCGAATAGCGCGAGCTTTTAACAAAAAAATCCGTCTTCGTTCATTAACTCAGGGAGAATTTGTATTAGTTCTCATAACTCCAATGATACCAGGAAAGAAACCTCCCAAGCTTGAGCCAAAATGGGAAGGACCTTATTCAATACATAGGGTCTACCCCATTGGAGCTTAATCTCGATGGATGGAGAACTCATCACTACTCCAACCAATTCCAGATTTTTTAAGAAGTATTTTGTATAAACTACAAAGTACCTCTTTTGTCCTTGCTATATGATGTTAAACTATACAGCAATGGTCCATTATGACCTTAAACTGCAACTTGGTCAAACATGACGTTAAACTGTGTCCCCCTTGGTCCAACATGACGTTAAACTGTGTCCCCCTTGGTCCAAAATGATGTTAAACTGTGTCCCCCTTGGTCCAACATGACGTTAAACTATGTCTCCAAAATGGTCCAGTATGACCTTAAACTGAAACCTGGTCCAACATGATGTTAAACTGTGATGTCCTCACTGCATGACATTAAACTGAAAAGTCCCTCTTTTGTCCTTTCTATATGACGTTAAACTATACAACAATGGTCCAGTATGACCTTAAACTACAACTTGGTACAACATGACGTTAAAATGTGGCCCCCTTGGTCCAACATGACGTTAAACTGTGTCCCCCTTAGTCCAACATGACTTTAAACTGTGTCCCCCTTGGTCCAACATGACGTTAAACTATGTCTCCAAAATGGTCCAGTATGACCTTAAACTACAACTTGGTCCAACATGACGTTAAACTTTGCTGTCCTCACTGCATGACATTAAACTGCAAAGTCTCTCTTTCGTCCTTGCTATATGACGTTAAACTATACAGCAACAGTCCATACATATGACCTTAAACTATTTGTATTAATTTCATCCCACACGACGTTAAACTGTGAAAAAAGTTCCCTAAATGGTCCAGTATGAACTTAAACTGCAACTAGGTCCTGTATGACCTTAAACTGCATCATCAACGGTCCATTCATATGACCCTAAACTATTTTCAAGTCCCTTACATCCAGCAAGATGTTAAACTGTGACGTCCTAACTACATGACGCTAAACTGTATAAAAGTCCCTTACGTCTGGAAAGACGTTAAACAACATAATCATCAAAGGTCCTGTATGACCTTAAACTACACTTTTGTCCAGCATGACATTAAACTGAACCATCCACGGTCCATGCATATGACCTTAAACTATTCACACTTTCGTCCAACATGACGCTAAACTGTGGAAAAAAAATCCCCAATGCATCCAACATGACGTTAAATGGTGTACTATTTTGTCCTCACTGCATGACATTAAACTGCACAGTCCCCCTTTCCTCCAACATGACGTTAAACTCTATTTTCCCCATCGTCCTAACTACATGACGCTAAACTGTACAGAAAGTCCGTGATACGTCCTACATGACATTAAACTGTATTTTGTCCCTGCTACATGACACTAAACTGTGCAACACCAATAGTCTTAACTGCAAGACTTTAAACTACATAGTCCCTTTATATGTCCTACATGACATTAAACTATGCATCGTTAAAGTTGTTGTTACCTCTTGTTTCCCACACTGAGTATGACTCGCGTGAGATTAGAGAAAACCTCAACCATAACACTCTCTTTGGGCCGCTAACCATGTGTAAGTCCCAACAACATCATTTTTTTAGGTCATTGTCCCCAAAAACAACTTGATCATTAATTCATTCTTTAATTGAACTACATGGATTTTGATCCTTGACTTATAGGCTGGGTATGTAGGCAACCTCCCAAGGTTCAAGCCCAAAACCAATCTCTTCACATCGGTTCACCTCCATCTCATACGATGTTGATTCGTGAAACCACCCCTAGAATCAATATCATTACATTGGTTCACTTTCATACTTGTTATACGACGTTAAACTAAACAACACTTTTGTCCAGTATGACAATAAACTACAATATTCTTTGATAACATCACCTGAGAGGGAACCATTATTTACATTGATTTTTCAATCATGTTTCATTTCAAAGACTACGTGCATACATGGAAATTCCCAAACCTTTTATCTTGGGTTAAACCATCATTGTACTAAAGTCCCCTTTCAGCCCTCACATGTACGAACCAAATTTGTAAAAAGGGTAATTCTAGAACTACGTGGGATTGATTCCCACTCTTATGGGATACGTAGGAATGTTCGAGTGTCCATCGAATCAATCCCCAAGTTTTTGGGCCTAACCCTAAATTCCATTTTCAGTCCCTTGGATGAAAATTCCCCATGAAAACACACACTATGTATTTTTTATAATGGTCCAAGCTCTATGACCCTAAACTAAGATCTCTAATACTTTTGTCCCACAAAACGTTAAACTATAGTTTAAGAACTATGTATGGCTTGATTCTCATCCTTATGGGATACATAGTGAAGTCCAACATTTCAATTCAGGACCCAGCAACAACATGATTATGGTTAGCATTGATCTATATATCTTTGAATACATTGAACAATATCCATATTTATGTGTCATAATCCTAACCTTAAATATTTTCAGATCCTCATAACCCTTTTCATGACTTCTAGTCACAAAAATGTCAAACTTCTAAGAGTTCTTTTTCCTGAATATGCAGCACATGCCCATAGGCGGCCTTGCATAAACAGTCTACATAACAGACTTGTTAGCCAAAAGATACTATTATTTGACTATGCATCCAATGCCCTTAGGTGGTCCTGCATAATTCAACCCCCTAATAGGTTTGTCGGATAGTGGTAACTTAATTCTTGGGAATAATGCCTCTTTTGTCCTTATTTTTCTTAAATGACAGTGTGTAGGGATCCGCAAAAATAGCCATACTTAACATATTTGTCCCATATCCTTTTTCATGATCTGAAAGTATTCAAGTCTATGGTTTATATTCTCCTTCGCTGCATTTGGGTCAGACCTTCGTAGGAGTTATATTCATCCAGTTCTTCAATAATCTTGTTTGGGAATATCTTCTCCATATTCAAGTACCTCTTTCCATATAGCAAACTCTATACTTTGGAAGATTTGAATCTCCATAAAATTTCACTGGCTTTTAGCACTAGGAAAGTAAATTTCTGAGAGTTCTTTTGCCTGACTATAAAGCACGTGCCCATAGCCGGCCTTGTATAAACATTCTACATAACAGACTTGTTATCCAAAATATACTATTTTATTTAACTATGCATCCAATGCCCTTAGGTGGCCCTGCATAATTCAACCCCCTAACGGGTTTGTTAAATAATGGTAACTTCATTCTTAGAAACTACTTCTTCTAATTCCTTTTAGCTCTTTTTCATGTCATTACTCATATTCAAGTATTCTTAAGTCATAGCTTATATATTTTCCCTCATACTTGAGTATGGTAATATGTTTTCAGATGAATTTTCAAGGAATTGAGTCAATTCTAATCCATTTCGGTCAAAGCTATTTCGACCTTAAACATTAGCCTTTTTATGTCCGACGTGCATGACTTTAAACTGCCCACAAAATACAAGGGAACTCTGAATAAAAGTCAAGTTCCCAGCTCGCTAAACATACATTTGTATGATTAAGGTAACATTGAGCAATTAAAAGGTTCAAAGTTTTTAGGGTTATTTACATTAATCCTAGTAAAAATCAAACTGTGCTTACTAGGCCCATTGGCTTAGGTAAAATCTAAAGCATGTAGCAAAAGAGAATGCAGGTACAAATGATTAAAGATGAAAGTATTCTCCATTGATACACAAGAATTAGAGGGACATTCATAGATTGGAGTCTCTTCTCTTTTCCAAGGAGATTACAAAAGACTGTCAACATAAGTCTTCATAGGATGTACAGCATCCCGAGATTCATCAGCAACTACTTGAAGCTCGTGCACTCGAGCAACTTCACTCTTCTCAGCTTGATGGAGTTCCTTCTTGGCATCTTCAATGGCTTTCATACCATTCGTTTGAGCTCCCTCCAATGAATTATTGAGCTGATCAAGTTCCCCAATAACAGTATCTAACTGTTGCTGGAGCTGCACCTGCTGGACGACTTTTTCTTTGATTTTATGCTTTAGCTCCTTCATCTTGGCAGCATAATCAGCCTCAGCTCGGGATACCGCAGCCTCAAATTCGCCGATGTTAACTGAAAATTTCACCCTGGTCAGATCTTCGCAACACTTTTTCTCCTGATCCCTCCTGAAGATGATATGTTTCACCGCGGTATGGATCTTTTCATATCCAAAACCGCCAAGTCCTAGTATGACAAATTGGGATGACAATTGAGGAATTTTTGATGATAGCTCTTTTAAAGGCACCTTGGATATGATTTTTTGTATGTTGTTCCATGCCTTGCGTCATGAAAAGTTTAATGCTTTAAGCATATCTGGGTCTAATTCAACATCATCATCACAGGGGGGCAGGTAATCTGGTATTAATGCACTTAAGGAAGTGCCATGTTCTTCTCTTTCCCCCCTGGCTTGTGCTTCTTTGCTTTCAATTCCCGTGGGGGCAGAGGCTGAGGACTCACCTCTAGATCTAGCCACTGCAGTTGACGGCTCTGCATGATTACTTAAAAGCTTTGGTTAGCTTCAAAGGATAACAAAATAATCGATTGTCTTGAAAATTAAGTACAATCACAAATATTGTTATCCCTTACCCGACGGTGGGTCAGCAACCTGAGAAGACTCCTCCCCATCTTTCCCAGTCTCAACAAGATCTTCAAGATGGGTCTCAGGAGGGTTTAATAGGTTTATCTCTACTTGAGATAATGTTTCTACAATGGTAGGGTTGATATCAATGTCCACACCCTCTTCAGGAATTGGCAGTTCAGCAGTTTCTATGGTTGGAACTGTGTATCATTTTCAGTCATGATTAGAAGTGTAAATTATAAGAAAATTTACTGGGCGAAGGATAACACTCACGCCCAAGGTCTTCTAAATGACATGAGAAATTAGCATGATCATAAAATTATTTGAAATACATGCCATGATTCATCATTTCATCCAATGATATTTTAGAATCCTGGTTAGTCTCACTAGTGGGAGAATTATTTGTGTCTTCTTGACGACTTACGTCCTACAGCCCCTGACCCTGGACAGCATCTTCGGGTAAAATCACAGTATCAGTTGCATCAGTTGCAACAGTCGCCAGAAGCTCTAATGCGGGAGTTGAACCTGAAGTATCACAGAATGGAAGTCAGTTGGTGTTTCATTCAACATTTTTATGAAGCATTGTTGACATACCAGAAACAGGTTCTTCACTTCTTGCAACAGCAGCAGGAGGGATACTGGGAATATATGCGAGCTCTTCTCCAGGAGCAGCCAAGTCAGCTTGGATCTGTGATTTTCCCACAGCACCCTTCGTGGTCTTTGAAGGAGGATCAGTCCTTTCCCTCAGGGAAGAAATTGAAGAAGCCCCTACAATCCCCAGAAATATGAGTAACCATGTGGTCATGGGTATAAACTCATGATTACTCGAAGGACTTACCGCTGCTAATGAAGCATTTAGCTGTGGACTTCCTCCTTCGTTGACTTTGTTTCTTTGGTTTTTTGGGAGTATCGGTAGTCTCCCTTATTGGAACTTGCATTGGTGAATAGAAGGCTATGTCCAGCGCCTCATTCATGGCATGTTGGCCTGGAGATATCTCGCCTGGATCGCGAGGAGAATCAGCAGCAGCCCTGATGGCAGTACCACCAGGGCTATACTGTGGCGAAGGAACCCCAGTTCCTTTCTTTGCAAGCTGCAAGATGAAGAAAATAACTTCCTTAAGTAACAAAGATTCAACAGAAATCAAGTTTCAATGTAAATAAGGAAAGAAAACTTACATCTTCAAGAGCCACATACTCATGCCACTCCTCATCTCCAGAACCAACAGCCCCCACAGTGGCGCCACGATCAATCAATTCCTTCACCCGCCTGGTGACAGGAACAGACTCATCAGTGGAATATATGAGCATTTCCAAATCTCTAATGTAAGATCGCACTTCATTGGGTTCATCCTTGTATTAAAGATTCGTAGAATCCATAATATTCCCTATTCCAGGAAGTTGTAGGCCCTCACAAAAATCCAGCCAGGTGGTCTCAGTACCACAGTATAAACTCTGCCATAGCTGGACAGCCTCTGGTCTTAGATATGAAGGTTGCGAGGAAGGTCCTAAAATTTTTTACTTCAATTTCTTCTCAGCTCCAGCAACTACAGATAGAGAATAAGAAAGTAAGACTTATTGCTTTATAAAGTAGCAGTGATTAAATTACTACAATGAAGTAACTCACTAGGAGTTGATGGAGTGGGTCATTTAATTCTGACTGGAGGATTATATCAGGCATGAAACTGCTTTTCCACTGGTTGTGCCTCATCATCCCCATCATGGGAATCCGGTGAATCAGTTCTAGAGGAGGAGTCTGTCGAATCAACTTCAAGTGGGGAAGTATCACCTTAATGAGGAAGGGTTTATTTCTCTACAGTCCTCTTCCTTTTCCCCACCTGATAAACTGGGTGATTCAATATCCCTTTGGGGTATGATGCTATCCAGTGTTCGGCATAATATGTAGTCAAATTATGTGCCGCTTTTTCAACTAGTAGATCAAATACTGCCCCAGTATTCTCCCTTGACGTCAGCAGCCATAGTTGTCGAGCAACCATTGGATGCTGCTCTAACCTGACATGTACTAGAGGAGATACAACAATCTGTTGCAGACATTTGAATTGAAATGCAAATCTATATGGAGTATAGGCCGTGCATATGATTTCTCCGTCAATCCTGGAAACTAGCACACCATCCCTGCAAGCTAGCATGTATGCCCTCAAATCCAAATGGGTTGTTCCATCATCAACAAACCACCCGGTTGGCGGACTTCCATAGGGAAAGAAGTTGAATTCCTTAAACATGCTCAGCCTCACTTTCATGTCATAGGCATTAACATCTAATGGAGCAACTCCATATAATTCTTGCACTGATGGCCTAAAAGAACTTCTAGGAATTTGTAATCCATTATGTACATTGTAAGTCCTGAAGTGAGTGGTGATCCATCCCCATAAAACTTGGAATGGTCCCACTATTCTTAAAGGAGATTTACCCATGAAGACATGAAGTAAACTCCTGTGAATCTTTTCTAAAATGGGGGTAGCCAACCCAACCATTTTTCCCTCAGCCAACTTTGCCGCAATGACGAAGGTCCTTGGCCTGATGCCTCCCTTCGAATCCCTGACTAGAAAGAGATAAACACTGAGCCACATTGCTAAGAATCCATCCAGACGAGTCTTCTTTGGGATTCTTTGATTCACCTCATATACCCACTTCTTGAACTCTCCTACTTCTAGAGTTGTCCAGAATGTTCCAGGAGCACCCATCTTCTCAGGTTTTGGGCAGGTGGTAAGACGTTTGGGCCTCGTATCCTTGGATTTCTTTATCTTGGATCATTTTTCTTTCATCTCCTTCTCCTTTGGATCCCTCTCTTTCTTCTCAATAAGAAATATATTCATCCATTCCTCCAGATAAATATCCTTTCTAGAATGAGTTAATGAGGTCTCTGAACTCTTGAGCTTGTGGAAGATCCTAAATAATTCCCGAGCTAAAGCAGGAGTTTTCTCTGAATCATTCCAAGTCACCTTGGGAGGAAGGAATTCATCATTCAAATCACCCAAAATTGGAGCCCCTGAGATCTTGTAGACATCCCACAGACTGATGCCTACTTCTCCATGAGTCAGATGGAAAGAATTAGTTGCTGGGCTTCAGTGGCTGAGTATCTCCGGCACGAAGTTATCATGTCTGTAAACATATGTCTTCCCAACCCAGACAGCTTCGTATATTGTAGCTCCCTTCAGAACCTCGACAAACACTGCACAGGTTTGCCGCACCCAGTATGCCCACATCCAAGTTGGCTTCACGCCTCCCCCAGGACGGAAGTCCCAACTTTTCTTCTAGCCTTTGGATTGATCCATCTGAGCATTTCGAAAGATTGAAGGATGACAATGTGGTTTCAACTCAGGTGTATGATCTTTCAGATCTAGTGTGCAAGGGCTATGATGCATCATGTGGGCCTTCTCCATTGTTCCAGCATTTAGAAATACTCCTCCACCTGAGATATTTGCTGAAGCAAATTTGGTGTAATTCTGAAACCACGAAAATGGAAGATAGTTATTTGCTTCTGGAATGGTGACTTCTCGCATTGACCATAGCCATACAAAGGTAGATAAGTGCTCTGTGGGAAGTCACGATGATATTTCTTTAGATACTTAGCAAAATCCGGAAGAGTTCTATCTTTGAAAGTATAATAATCATGTCCAATGATGTTCATCATTTCATCTATCCGCTTGCTAGCCAGTTTATCAACTATTTCGGGTCTAAGATCCATTGATTCTGTACAAGAGTTGAATAAATTAACTCTTAAATGGATTTATTTTTCATAAAATTTGTGAAGAAATTCGAAAAATATGGCTAAGGCATTAAGGCGCGCAAGTATGGATGTGTCGCGCAAGTGTTAAATGTGTCGCGCAAGGTTTTGTCGCACATGTGTCACTGCGCAAGTCCTATTACCTTGAAAGTAGTGCGCCAGTGAGGAAACAGCGGAAAGAAGAGACTTGCGCAGCGAAGATGAATTGCGCAGTGAGAGCTTGAGAAATTCGGAATCGGATGCTATGCGTGGCCAATGACCGTGTATTTATAGGCCAGGCGGCCTATCTGCGTGCCTACTCCCAGTACGCTCAAGCCCTGCGCGACTCGAACCTGCGCGCCTAGTGTTGCGCACTGAACACTTGCGCGCCACCTTTCCTTTGGATGTCTCCTTTTTCCTCAGAGTCACATCCTCATTTCTTTCGGATCCAACTCTAAGGGGGGACTTTTATTGATGCTTCTTTTTTGTCACAGAGTCTAAAGGAATTTAAAGGGAAATGACTTAGCACAAATTGATTCATCCTTTGAAGAAAACATCAAAAATCGACAAAGGCATGAACAAGGGATCAAAAGCACATGTGCCGCACAAGTTCTATCACTGTCGTGCAAGTCCACTTGCACGACGCCTAGTGGTCGCGCAAGTGACTTGCGCGACCTAAGTGATAACCGCCCGGGGTCTTCTCCTACCTATAACTAGACCCTGTGGGACCCCCATTCGGGGAGGATTTTTTCCAGAAACTCAAATTTGATCTCTCGGTGCCCTAGTCTCTTCTCAAAGCTTCTGAAACACTTATAAGGTAATTTCTTACCTAGAACGGAAGATTTAAAGAGGGGGAGGAAGGCATAAGTGTTGAAACGCATCAACACTTATGTGATTGAGTGGCCAACCCTTAAGGGAAAATGCCACACTTTCGTGCCGCCTTACTCCTTCAATAGAACTTGTGTGCCCCACTTCTGGAAGAACCTCAAGAAGATTCTAAAGGCTTTAATCAAGAGTTTCTCAAGTATTACCCTGTTGGTTAACCGTCGCGCAAGTACCCCATATGTCGCGCAGGCATACCTGCGCGACCAGGACTTGCACGCCCATGCAGTACCTGCGTGCCTGCCAGGACTTGCGTGCCCCTGCCTTTTTGGGTGCCCTTCTTGCCCATTTCACCCCTCGTAATCCATTCCACCTTTCTTATTCAAGATTCAGTCTTCAAGACACTCTTCAAATCCATTTATGGCATGATTTCTTGATTTGACTTCCTTATCTGAAAGGAATTCTGTGGAATATCTCTCAAAAACCTAGTGATTTACACATATTTATGTCACTAAAGATTGAGATTTCATTCATTCAACCTCATCCTTTAAGATGAGAGAATCCTTAACCTGGGTCTCCTTTTCAGGAATAATCCCCAGTCATAAGTCCTCTAATTTGGGCACCCTCTTTAGGAGTAAGCCCCAAGTCCTCTAATTTGGGAATCCTCTTTAGGAGTAAGCCCCAAGTCCTATAATTTGGGCATCCACCTTAGGAGTAAGCCCCATATCCCCTAACCTAGGCCTCCTTTTCAGGAGTAATCCCCAGTCATAATTCCCCAAAATATGGGCATCCTTTTCAAGAGTAAGACCCAAACCTTAATTCTTTTTAACCTAGGCCTCCTTTTTAAGAGTAAACCCCAGTTCAAACATGGGCATCCTCTTCAAGAGTAAGCCCCAAGTCCCTTAATTTTTCAAATCTCTTAACCTGGGCCTCCTTTTCAAGAGTAATCCCCAGTCTTAATATCTCTTAACCAGTCCTAATTTACCTTTGATATGGGATTCCTTTTCAGGAGTAAAACCCAATCATAAGTCCTCTCCTAATTTGGACCTCCTTTTTAGGAGTAATCCCCAAGTTAG
Source organism: Viscum album (assembly GCA_963277665.1). NCBI lineage: Eukaryota > Viridiplantae > Streptophyta > Magnoliopsida > Santalales > Viscaceae > Viscum > Viscum album. Next base: position 1,353,841,415 of record OY728150.1, on the reverse strand, counting down.
AGTATTCAAAATCTCCATGAAGCACATATACCTTTATGGACCCTGCTCCTGGATTTCTTCCCTAAAGTAAATCCTAACCTTCATTTATCTGGGCAGTCATACATACATAAGCCCCACATTATTTCTTATGATTGCATCTTTCATGAAACAATTGTCTAATTTTTACCAATACCTCTTGTTTCTCACACCGAGCATGACTCACATGAGTTTAGAGTGTAAAAGTAATTATGACATCCTTATTTGATCCATAAATCATAAACAGCATACTCCCTTACTCAAACTACATGGGTTCTGATTCCTTTTTTAAACAAAGAATATGTAGGTAGCCCATCTGCGGGTTCGATCCCAACTCTGAAATAATTCATGTCCTTCTGAATGACAATAAACTTCAAGTACCCCACTGGGTGGCTTTAAAACTAGCGTGGTCATCATAATGACCAAGATACTTCTATATAAATGTGTCTAAGGGTACCATTGACCAAGAATCTATAATAAATACAGATGATTCTCTATCGATGAAAAACCTTGAATACATATAAAAGATTCTCTAAATTTCCTACATATTTAATAATTTATTGTCAAATCTGAAGGAATGCTCATTTTATACTTGGTAATGTAATAAGGATTCATGAACATAACTTAAATCTATAAAGAGAGTCTCGGAGTAGACAATAATTCCCCTCAAAAAGGTGTGATGATTCCGACCTCCCATCCTCTCAACCAATGAAAATTACTAAGCCTCATCAGTCCACAAACTAATGAGGACCTACCTTTGGAATGTAGGTCCGAATGGATGTGGAATCATTGGATGTTTCTGGTTCTACGAACAAACCCGTTAGAAACTGATCGGAATGTTTGAACCTCCCATCAAGGTGGTCATCCCCGAAATCCGAGGGAAACAGATACAAAATTCTATGAATGATTAATTACATAGAATGTATATCAATGATGAAAACTCGGAAAGGGGTTCAGGGTAAATAAGAGAAATTTTTTAGGGGTTGTGATTACATCAATATAAATAATTGAAAGTGAGGGATGTTATTATGTGGGGTGATTCATGGCATCAAGGATGTTGAAGTGGACAATTTCACCACAAAAATCCATATATATATATACCATTATGGAAATTAATTATGGTTTTGGTGATTTTCAAGAAAGGCCTCCCCAATATAATTGGGGCATGTCCATTCATCGTATCATCTTCTATTTTAAGCACATATAAATTTCTAGGAAAAATAAAATTTTGAATCCTTACAAGAACATACTCTAACACACCAACAGGGTGTGTTGTACTTCAGTTTTCTAGTTGATCAAAAATTCAAATGGGCTTTAGTTACCTAACCTGAAATGAGGAGAAAATCAAGTGAGGCATCATGTTTATAGACGCACCAAAATCAAGAATATCATCAAAAAATGAATACTCCCCTATAGTGCATGAATCAAGAATATCCCAGGATCATTTCAATTGTTGGGAAGTGATGGTTCTATCAATGATGGGATATTCCTACCCAAAATCACATTTTTATCACCTAAAATTCTCCTTCAATGTGTACACATCTCCTTCATAAACTTGGAATATCATGTAATTTCCTTCACTGTATCAATCAAGGGGATGTTAACCTACACTTTTTTGAATGTTTCCAAAATTTATTTATCATGTTCAGTTTTTTTCCTTGTTTGGGTGTTACTTTGGGGAAATAGAAGAGGAATGGTTAGGCTAAAAAACTCATCAGCACACATGCACTCTTTCCTTTAGAGGGTTTTTTCTCATGAAAAATATTTTTCTTATTTAGATCATTTTAGATGGTTGGAATCGAAGTTTCCTCATGAGGGGATGACTCTATTTGATGTATAATTTGGAATTTAAGTTTATTTCCACTCCAAATGGTGATGTAATTGACATTTCCCATATACCTAGTATTGACTAGTGGTTGATAGGGTAGTTAACCTAACCCATGAATTTGAATTTCCCCCACCTATTTAGCAAGTTGACCAATTTGGGTTTTTAAGTCATGTATGTCTTCTTGGGTGGTTTTTTGTAATTGGATATTATTTTAATTTTTTGTTTCATCATGTATTATAAAAAAGGATCAAATTTTAGAGGGGGTTGTTGGAAATACCTTTGTGGTGATTGAGGATTTATGGGTGGTGGTGGTGAAGGAATACTCTAGCCTGGTTGGTTTTGAGATTTTTGAGGTTGGTTTAAATACCCCCCCTTCTTATTGGATTGGTTGTCTATCCACCCAAGGTTGGATGGATAGTATGGTTTTTGCCTCTAGTTATAGGGGTGTCCTGGATAGATTGTCTTATAACTCTCAAAAGTTTATTTTAGTTGAGGTAATTGGTCAGAATAATGGGTGTTAGTAGAACAGATACCATAATGGATGGGAGGAGGAGATTAAGATTTACCTTGGGAAAGATAAAGGAATTGAATAAGTGTACTTACGTCTTCAAACTTCATGCCCACCTTCTTCTCAAATTCAACAATTTTCACCTCATGGACACCTCAAATGGGAACACTGGACCTTGAACCAAATTATTTAGAATTATGCGCCATGTTATCAATCAGGGTCCTTCTAGCGATTTGGGTTTTATAAATTTGTGCATCAACTATAGGAGCATCAATCATATTTTGATCAATAATATTTAAACATTTATAATAATAATATATTAAATGTTGATTACTTATTTGGTAGTGTTATCAAAGTTAAAAAAAATCCTTTTAAATATTTCCTAGTATTCAAGATATTTTTCCCCTTATGATTTCTTTATTCCACAAATTTATTTTCTTATTACTTCAGTTCGAGAGGCTGGGAAATACATTTCTAGAAAAATTTATTTCATGTCCACCCAGTCTTTAATTGGGGAATTAACATAATATATCTAATATTTTTCAATTTATTCTAATGAAAAATGTAATTCCCTAAGCTTTACTTGTTCTTCATTCTAATGAGTACGTTTTAATGTTGAACACACATAGTGAAATTATTTTAAGTGCTTATGTGGATCTTTTGCTATGATTCTTTGGAATCTTGGTAATAAGTGAATTAAACCGGATCTTAGTTCAAAATTAGTTACTTTCCATGAATTTGAATGTATACGGGAGGGATATCTATATCAGCTGAGCTTAGTTACTTTAAGGTATTGTTATTTTCATCCATAATATACAAGTTTATTTTAGTTTTATCCTGGGTTCTAGAAGAAGAAGTATTGGGAAGAGTTTCAATATTTTGTGTATCCTTCTTTAAAGGGTTATCATGTGTTTCTTAGTATCGTTGATGTAGTATTCTCTCTAGTTCAGGTTAGAAAGGTATTAAATCTCCCAAAGTAGAATGCATCATTCATAGAAACTACATGAAAAAACATAACACAAAAATATATGTAAAGGTAGAAGATAAAACAAATAAATATTCACGAAATTTACAAAAGACTTATGAAAAAACTCACTAAAAACCAAAGTGTTCCCTAGAAACGATGCCAAAATTTGATCGTGTTGTCATGACATGTAAAATTGATTATGTTTTTATATTTTATTTATAGCCTACGGAATACACTAGGTCATATCTCAAGGAGAGTTAGATGTTTAAAGTGTGTATTTTTAATAAAAATAACTAAAATAGGGGGATTTTGAAAATAGTTTTAAAAATAAAATGACTTAATTTAAGATTTTAATAGTTGAAAAACAAGTTGATTTTGAAAAATATATTATAAGAATGTGATCATTTCTAAGTTACTACACCACTTTAAAAGTTCCTTATTCTTAATTTATTGTTATTTTTTGGTGTAATCCTTTGTTTTAGGGTTAACCAATATCTTGGGTACCCATAAGCCTCTAAAATGGTGAAAATAGGAATAAAAATTGACATAATAATCATATAGTCATGTTATATACCCTTATAATGCTTTAATATTTTTCAAGGATCTATGAAATATAAAATGTTTGGAAAATAATAGGATTCTTATGTTGTCCAAACAGAACAATACAATTCGAGCTCATAAAATTACACAATGATCAGTTATGAAATAAAAATTTTATCAATTAAATGATTAAAAAAAATTAATATACATATAAAAGAAAAATTAAAAACCAAAATATACACCAAAATAATAGATAATTATATTCCAGCACTCCCTCTTCAAGTGTGTATCTCTCTCGCAGTGATCACCCACGTTTAACCTGACATCGAGAGGAGGATGTAGCCTGGGTGGGTCTCCTTATTTATTTTAGCTCTCCCTGTGAGTATAGGAAGCTTAAAAACTTCTAGTATGAGTAGTGGAATCATCTAGAACTCCAAAAAGGTATCACTTAACTCCTTGGTCATACCTGCAAATGGGGTTCCCAAGGTACCAATTTATAGGCAAAGTGGAAGGTGGTTATGGGCACCCTAATTTCAAGAAACCACTTTTATCATAGTTTTTAGTATCCATAAAATATTATCTCACTTTTGAAAAAACTAATAGACAATTCCACAGCTCTTGAATAACACCACCGAAATTTTTTCATCATTTTGACAACCACAACCCAAGATATAGACAAAATACAGAATATAAATTTTAACTTCATGCAGATTTGGTTCCTTAGACATATCAGTCTGGTTGGGCCAATAGATGGAAGAATTGGGATTTGGTGTATTCGGAAAAGTTATATACCTCTGAATTTTAGATCATCCCACAAAATCTCATCCTAATTGGATGCACATATTAGTAAGAGTGTGTGGCTGAGTCCACATATTTTTTTAGATTCCTGTGTAATTTGGCCCATTTTCTTCAACTTTTTCATGGGCCCACCAAATCACCTCCAACTACAATGGAAACATTAAAAAAATGAAATTTTCTTTTATAAAAGTGATAAAAATTAAATTATTGAATCAAACGTTATGGAAATTTTTTTTATAATAATTGGAATTTACAAAAAAAACAGTTTAATATAGTGGTGTAATGGTTAAATAAAATAGTGAATCGCAGTGAAATCACCGATCCTCAAGGTTTTGAAAAAAAGATAGTAGATGGGGACATATAAACCTCATATCTCTTCTTAAATCCCTAGCTAGTACTTCACCATTTTTTACCAGAAAATAAGGAGTGAATTTCTCCTTAGACAACCCCTCCTAGAGTAAGCCTCTACTCATTCCTATGGGGCATTCCCCTGCCTTCCATGTCTCTATTCTATCCCATCAACAAATGAAGAAGATTGTGTGTATTATCATATAATACACTTCCTATTGTTTATCACATCAATATTGACTCGTTTGGTCTTAGAGGTTAGTGGATATCAATTCATCATCATGATAAAAATATTCCCATGGGCCTCCTATTTGGTATAATCCCCAACCATACTCATTCAAATCAGCCTCCTATCTAGTATAATCCCAAAAACCATGTTACAATCCTCTAAAAGGGTCATATTATCAAAAATATAACCCTTATAAGGGTCATATTCCTAAGTAAGTAACCTTTTCCTCCTCCATGGGTGTAATCTCCAACCTTTTGAACTACTTGGGATTTGATTCTTACTTTCATAGGATACGTAGGAAGCCTCCTTGTGGTTAAAACCCAACACCCCAAATTCACCCTAATTTTCTATAGTCCATATCCATTATAGGGTAATATCCAACATGGGATCTTAAATCCCCTCTAGATCCCTTGGTTCGTTCCAACATAAGTCCCGCACCAACCTTGACTAGGAAACTATCACCTAGAAGTCCTTGTCACACATTGTTAAACCGCATGGTTAAGTCCTCATCGCATGACTTTAAAAGGTATGGTCTTTCCTATTAAGTGGCACCAAACTATGTGGGTTATGAATCCTTTCGCAGGAATACATATAAATCCCTTCCCATGGGCCTGATCCCATCCTCAGAAAAACTCTTATCTTCGAGGATGATGATAAATCTCAGAGAACCCTACTATGTAGCTTAAAACAAGCATCATAATAGTAAATGATATATCAATCTAAAATCCTTATAAAAAGGGTACCTTCTATGGGGAAACTTGGATATAAATAGATGATTCTAATTCCAATACATGTTATAAATCAATTGTTAATATAGGGGTGACATGTTTTATATTTGGGATTTTATAAATGATTCACAAATACATCTTAAATATATAAGAGTCCTAGAGTAGGTAATAATACCCCTCCAAAAAGGTGTGATGAGCACAAGCTCCCATAATTTTGACCTATGTGATTCCCTAAGTGTTGTTGGAAACATTTTCCAATAACCACCCACCTTTGGAAAGTAGGTTCATGAGAAATTTTGAATACGGGAACTGTTGGGTGTTTTTTCAGTTCTATGAATAAACCTCATTAAAATCCAATCCAAAATGACTCGAAAATATAAAAGGGTGTGTTTTACATGAAGGTTCAAGAAACCACCACAAAAAAACACCATTAAAACACCATAATATTTCCCAAATGAAAAAAAAATATTTCCACATGAAAAAATGGTCCAACCTCAACCCCACTATCTAAATAGCTAAACTAGCAGCACCGATCAACTCTTGATAAACAAATAAAGGTGAATCACTCGATCCCTTGGATCTCCTAATATTTAAAATATCCACCTTGAGCTCTCTATGGACCACTTCAGGGCCAAACCAAAACTAAAGTCTCCCATAGACCTTAGGATCACAATACAAAGAAATATATAACTAGGGACTCCCCAACCATACCCAAACTCTCAGGCCATACCTAGTAAATGATCTATAAATATACCACAGTCTATAGTAAGAGTAGGAAACCCTAAAATGGGTTCCTCTGGCTCATCTAAATCATAAGACATTCCCAGTGTGGAAACATTCCAAACTTCCCAAAGCAACACACCCAAAAGGGCATCCAAAAGAAAATAATGCTTGCAAGGGTGTCCCAATGATCATCATGAACACCTAAAAATTATAGCCCAATAAGAGATCCTCATCCTATAAAACCATATGGAAAATAATATATAATAAAACTAAAACCGGACTTCCCAAAAAATAAATAAATCATTAGTTACTACCTCACCAAAAAGGGAAACCTCAAGATTCCCGCAGAATCATCTCAACATCAAAATGGTACCTAGCCATAACCACCAAACCATGGTTTTAACCCAGAAAAAAAACTCCAACAACTATAATCTTTATAAATATGTCCCAATATCCAAGGGAATACCAAGATATTTTTATAACTAATACTTGATCCCACCTTCTAGAATCTATCCAAAAGAACATCAAACATATTTACATAGAATACTCTGTCTAGGCTGATCATGGAGGTCGCAAGCCAACCAATAAGAGGATTCCATCACCACATTTTTCCTCTCTCATCCATGTGAAGGGAATAATCAAGGAGAATTCATTGGAAGAAAAATGTGAAAGGATAAAAAAGAAAATGAAAAAAATAAAAATGAATAAAAAATAAAAATGAAAAGAAAAAGGGCTCAGGCCTTGTTCCCACAATAGGTTTATACATACCTAAGGAAAACCCCAATTCCAAACTAAAAAGAAGAGATAGAGTCTCAAAACAATTTTCTATTTAATATATGTCATTGAACTAACTAACATGAACAAATTAATGTTTAATTAATTAAATATTAAAAATTCCCCAAAATTCTGAATGTCATGGATTTCCACCAAACCCCTATCCTTTGGGACCAAAATAGTGGTTGGAAACATTATCTGAGATCATATTTTATGAGAATTTACCATTTTTTACCCTAAAACGCTTTTGGGAATAAAAATTAAAATTTCTCATAATTTTCACAACCCATTGTGACACTATCCATCACAAACTCCTAACCAAAAACGATTCTCATACCTAAGAAGCATTAGTGGTTAACCAGCTCTCCCCCCAAGAACTAGTGACAACTATGATAGCTAGACTATCCAATTACTAGTACTACAATATCTATAACTCTTTCCCAACATGAGAGACATTCTTCTGTGACTGATTTGATGCTCCACACCATAGGAGTATCATTGTCATAACTTTGTTTCCCAAATGGAAAACCACACGACCCATGACATGTCTATCACTGAATGTATTAAATATACATGGCCAAACCTCCCACACCTAAGAACCATCATGAAAACCCACAAAAACCCATGTTCATTCCTAGATCACTAGGAACAGAAACCTCTATGATCAATAAATCACATAAAAAGAGTTTTTCAACCTCCAACATTTTATAGTCAAATCCCCACCATAATGATTTCATTAACTTACTCTCAAATGATAAATAGGACTCATACTCACATAGGAAAAGTTCAAATGAATCTTGGATAACACACCTATAACCATTTATTGTGTTCCTCATATAGGTTAATTCCAATAAACTAGATTACCCTCAGTACTTCACTTTAAAACATTTCATCTCAGTCATGCCATGATCAACCACACAACCACCCTCCACTCGGGAATCAATTCAAATCCAAAAACATCCAATCAAACTTCCACTACACTACACAAGGAACAACTAAAAAGAGAAGTGACAGGGATCTATACAAACCTATCCTCTATAGACATTCATAAAATAGAGAGCACACCCAGTACTCTACCTTTCAAACACTAGGCATCCTTAGGCCTAACCATGCCCTAGTGATAGTAGATCTCAATGGCCCCATCATGGAAGAATATGCATGCCCACCCAAGACATTGATGATAACAAGCATGAGAGACCCACCTCAATACTTATAAAACAACATGAGGTATGAATAGCTCCCTCCAAAGCAACATAAACATGAGAATTCAGATATCCACTACCTCGGGGCCACTCAATCCCCATACAATGATCCCTAAGACATCCTTTCCCTCATCAATCCACAACCATGGAACTCAGAGCCTATCCAAACCCACAACGGTCTCTATACATCCCTCGATGAATGGATTTCATCCTCATTACAAGCAAACCTCTCACTGCAAGATCCACATATACTATCATCAGAAGAGAAAATATACATACAGTTCATTTGATTATGATTCCACCAAGGAACTATATATGATGCACTATATAGGTCGTTGAAGACACTTTAAACAACTAAACCTCCATCATTAGTGAAATCACACATAAATAGGAATATGTAATTAGAATCCTACAAGCCTAAAATGATTCCTAAACATTGTCCTCATTCCTATGGTCCAATATCCATAAAACAAAATAAACTATAAATCCCCAAACTCAAGAGGATCACACAAGGTGAAATCACACAACCGTAAAAATAAAATCCAAAAACACTAATCCCATGCCCCGAGAACTTCAAATTCCTATCAAAAAAGGAGTTTGTGACACATCATTATGATATCCATCATAGGTTCTGACACATTCCTAGACCACCTATATACATATTCCCCACATCCTAAAACCAAACAACTCTGATGCCATTTTGTAATGAACCATCTCAATGAAACCTGAAATTTCACCCAATCTAGATCACCATAAGGCCTCAAGCACACGTATTTGTACCTTAGAGGCTATAGACTAGAAACAAGGGTCTAAATATATAATGGAGAGAATATACCCTCTAGTAATAGAGAAATAGTAGAGGAATGTTACCAAAATAATACATAAGGATATGAATCAGAGTCCTCGTAATAAATAAATTAAAATCACATCACGCTATGATAAATGAAATAGTGTATATAGTCATACAGACTCAGATCATAAAAAATATAAAATAGGCAGTCACCCACTAGGATGACCACATATAAAAATAAAGAAACAAATACCAACACTAATTCAAACCACATACCCAATCTCCATGATGATTGAGCTGCACTAGCCCGATCCTGAGACTCTAAATGAGCAGTATCACTTGATTAGGAAATAGTTGGCCTCATCCTCATCCATTATCCAACTTATGCTCTAAAATGAGAGTATAAATTACAACTACATGAACACCAAGGTACAAATATATGAGGTAGGAAATAAATCTCAATAGTCCACCCCCAATGGTAAACCTATAATTGATTATAATAATAATTTTATAGGAATGTGATATGCCCCTCAAAGTTAGAAACTAATAATATTTGGAATAAAGAAAAACCTTAATAAAAAGGGGGTATACTAGAAATAAAGAAAGCATCCAATTATAGGTTATATCCTGACACCTAAGGTAAATATACCCTTGCTCTAGCCCATGCTAGGGAATTTATAACATGTGGATCACCCTACCACATGAACATCAGGTGAGTCCTCGAGATCTATATAGGAGACCAAAGTCAACTAAAAGAATAGGGCATGAATGTCGAACCTCGAGGTGAAACCATAGTCATCCACACAATAAGGCACATCTACTAGGCTTTAGGACTCAAATTACAAGGTATGAACTAGTTATATGAACATCTAGGTAAACTTAATAAGAGAATAAGTCAATACTTAACATCCTATGAAATGAATTAGGAACCCACTATAGACCCAAAAATAGGTAATATCCATATATAAACTAGGGAGAGAGAAAAATACATGGGGTTAGGATCACCACAACATCCATGGTGGAAAAAACCCACTTCATGAGGGCCTTGATGCCTCAAAGTCTTGAAGCCACTCTATCCCAAGTGCATCATCAACTAGATGGAGGATACACTCATCCAAATCATATATTATCTCCTTTATCCCATATAACCATATCCAACCAATGTAAGAGAGAATCAAATCAATACTCAAATTTGGTTCCTGATTTAATATATCCCATGGGTCTCCTCATCAAAAAAATTCCTAAGAAGAAAATACCTCAAACATCAGGGAAAAAAGCCGACATAACATCGTATTATCTAACTTCAAACCCACCATCTAGACAACTAAACTAGAAGCACCAACCTACTTTAGGGTAATGAAGCATGAGGCCTCTCTGGTACCCTGGATATCATTATCTAAAAATCATCCAATAGTGGCTCTCTATGACTAACCTCAGATCCAAGACAAAACTCAAGACTCCCACAGACCCTAATGTTAAAGAAAAAAAGTTACATCCAACTAGGGACTCCCTTTCTACACCCAATATCTTGGGACATTCCAAAAAAACATTGAAAAACATTCCAAATGACACAACAATGGTACAAAATCCTATGAGGGGTTCCTCTAGATCATACAAACCATGGTAAATTTGTAGTGTATGAATATAACCTACAGGCCTCACTATCTTTTAAATTATCCTTGATCAATAATATAATCAAAGGAGAATCCAAAATAAAAGAATTCCTACAAAGGAAACTCAATGGTCCTTGTAACCATCTTAAAATCAGGACCCAATAAGGCCTACTCATCCTAGAAAAATCTTGAGGAAATCCCCCTAAAGAAAAGCTCATCTAGAATTCTTGAAAAACAATCGATCCTCAGGTACTACCTCACCCATAAGGGAATACTCAAGATTCCCTCAAACTCATATCAACATCACAATAGAACCTTGTCGTAACCACCATTCAATGGTTCCATCCTATCCCAAAGGCTCCAACATCTCTAACCTTGAGCAACTGATAATTGTTAGGTTGGTATGGAGTGTTATATTCTCCAATGATACCAACTTGAGGATCGAAATGATACTGTAGATGCTAAGTATACAAGAGCGGGGTGAATTGTATACTTTAAAAAATCCTTTGGGAACTTTTAAAGTTGGTTAGAAACCTTTTTATTGTTTAACAAGGTTAAACAAGGTAAATTCACAAAACCTCTAAGTTTTACTAACTTGCTGGATTCTAGAAATGTGATTCTGAGAATGTAATTCTGGAAAATTAGTTTCAGAAATGAAACTTAACAGGAGTTTACAAAGATAAAGATTCTACCTAAAAGTGTATAGAATCTCACTATATTAGAGTACAAGTATAATGAAGTATAAGATAGTTATACTTTCCTCAAAAATCAAAATGCATCATAAAACTTGAAACAAAACAAGTAACAAGTAGTAAATCTTTTAACCCAAAGAGAAGGGTATCCAAAAACCTTAGATAAAGGTCCCTTAATTTATACTTTCAAGAAAGTTTGTCTTACCCACACCAGGGTAATCCCTCGATACGAAGATCGGAGTCTGTCTTGCTATCCCCACAACCCCTCAAATTCAAGGTAGTCAGAACCTATGTCTTCCTATCCCCGGAAGCCCTTGAATGTACTCAGAAACATTTGGAGTTGTACAAAGAAATTCTGAACAAGATGTTCAGTATGCACAAAGCAATAAAGTCTCTCTCTCTATAAATCACTTCAACAGGATGTAATCTCTAGATTGATCAACCTATTGTGAGCTCTTTTAAATGAACTCCTATTTATAGGCACATTCTCAATGGTCAGCACCCTCCTCTAATGGTCATATTTTTCCTTTAATTTTGGAGGGACCTATACACATTTCACTCAAAAAACGGTTAGTTAGTAACTGAATGCATGACATCATTTTATAACCAAAACATGAGTAAGAAAAAATATGGTTACTTAACCAAATTCATTTTTTGGAATTTAAGAAAAAATGAAAGTTCAGAGTCTACACAAAAACTATTCAGAGACTATAATACATGGATATTCGGATTCTGTTTAATAGAAGAATTAGAAGTTAGAATTATATAGAATTCGAAGTCTGAATTTTAAGGAAATTCGGAGTCTGAATTCATAAGAATTTTAAACCTGGACTCATAAGAGTTTGGTGTCTAAATTCAGAGAATTTAGAGTTAGAGCTCAGAAGAGTTCAGAGTCTAAATTTAGAGAGCTCAGATTTAGAACTCAGAAGAGTTCGGAGTCTGAATTCAGAGAACTCGGAGTGAGAACTCAGAAGAGTTCAGAGTCTGAATTTAGAGAGTTCAGAACCTAAATTCCTATCCTAAAAATAGAATTCTTTATATCTAAGTATATATATTATTCCAAGGTTTTGGATATGAAACCAAATTTTATACTTAGACAAAATTAACAATGAAAAACATGGTAAGGATAAATTTCCTTGGGGAAGGAAAATTTTCCTTATGAAAGTAAAACATACGGTAAATGAAATTTTCCTTAAGATAAGGTGTTTGTGATTTTCAAAACATGAAGGAATGGTAAATTCATAAGGAAACATTATTAACTCAACAATGTCCCCAAACATGAAGTAATGGAAAAGTCATAAGGAAACCTTATTGACTCAAAAATCTCCCCCTTTTTGGAAAGCACAAACATCCTCTCGAAAAAGAATATAAGGACTTAGAAAATATTTTCCTAGACTTTGAATACAAAACTTATCTCTCTTATCACATGGGAAATGATGAATACGTCTAACTCCACCTTAGGCTTTAGAACACTAAGGAACATATTCTAGATTTTCTAAATGAGACTTAGCATTTTATTTCATAAAAAATCTTCTTATATAAGAACTCCCACTTAGATAAACACTCCCCCTTAGAGAAATTTTTTCTTCTCTTAGAATTATTTTTCCTTTCTCCCCCTTTTTGATTTTCAAAAAGAAATACAGGGAATGGAAAAGTAAATATGGTACTTGAAATATTATTACAAAATATCCAAACAAAAATGAGAAACCAAAATTTCATTAAGATTGGAAAAAATTTATACAAGGAAAATACAACAAAAGATCAGATTTAAAAAAAGTTATCCTTCCTTTTTCTTGTGCATAAACTTATTCACTTTTGTTTTCATATTTTTTAGCTCCTTATGATCTTCCTATGCTCGTTTAAGAATCTGATCCTGATCTTGGGTTTTCTTTTCTAAGGCTTTAATCTTTTCTTATTAAGCCTTAAGAGATTCTTCCTAACCCTTCAAGAGTTCTTTCTGCTTGGAAGTCTTTTCTTCTATCTCAATCCGGAGATCCCTTTCTCTCTTCCAACTCTGAACAACTAAATAAAACATTCCATTCAAATATTTCACTTCTTGAATCCGAGAATTCTGTTCCAAAGTTAGCTTTTTCTCAAAACTTCTGTTCCAAAGTTAGCTTTTTTTCAAAACTATTTGTGAGATCCTTGATCTTACTATCTTCGGTGTCAAAAGAATTCTTGAAAATTTCTTGTAACTCATCAAGAATCCACATATCTTCTATAGTTTTCTTAGACCAAGTGGTCATATTCTTGCAGGATCTCTTGTGGGCTTCATAGTTAATGAAAAAATATTTGAAATCAGCTTCCATCTTGACACACTTATCCATTACCATGGATACTAAATCCAATTTTTTATTTAGAATGTGTTGAATCATCTGGCATCTCGAATCAATGCTTGGAAATATTGGAATAGTGACAACAAGCTTTTTTAAAGATTGGACTACGAAATCATGTCCTAGGGAAGATGATTTTGAATCTGAGACTTTACTTGGTGAGGTCTCTTTCTCTATTTCAACTGCTCTTCTCTTTGATGAAGCACCCACTTCTTTATACTTCATTACTACTCTGCTAGAAGTATCAACAGTGACTTGTTTTCCCTTATCATGATTCATAATGGCTTCCTCATCTAGAGATTCATGTTCACTATTAGACAGCTAAACAATTTTATCTTCATCAACCTCTTCCTTCTCATATCCTACCTCAACATCCTCTAGGTGTATGAAATATTAATTGATGCTTTCTTCTTCAGATGGTTTTTCTACTTCATCTTCATCTTTCTCTTCATCCTTCCCTGGAGTAACAATCTTCGAAGATTTAGCTTGAGAGGTTCAGAATGATAATTTTTTTAAAGGTCTTTCCTTCTCGTGAAAATCCTCAACTTGTTTGATCAGTTATTCAGTATAACCACTGCCTTCTTCTTCTTCTTCTACTACTTCTTCTACTACTTTTTCTTGGACTTTTTACTCTTGAACTTTTTCTGGAGTCACAAATGTTTTTCCCGGTGTCTCTGGTAAAGCTTCTACTAAGAAGGATTGTGGTACCAAAATATTTTCAAATTCTTTCTCAGTGGTCTTCAAAAGTGATTGTGTTATCTCTGCTTCAGAAATTTTCTTCTTTTTCTTCTTTTATTTCACTTGTCTGTCAAGATCTTCTATTGCTTTTTCTTTTAAAGCCTTTGATTTAGCAGGGTCCAAGCCAAACTTAGGCTTCCTTTATTTCAGATTTTTATTGTCTTCCCTCCACTTGGATGATACCTCATCCAGATAAGATTTTTTCTTCTTAGGCTTTGGTGGTTTTGATTGGGTTTCCTTAGCTTCTGGAGTTTTTTCCTTTTCTTCCACTTCCTTCACTTTCCTATTCTTTTCACCCTTCTTAGAGTTCTCAACAGCCTTCTATTTCTTTGAGATAGTTTCAACTTCTTCCTTAGGAGGTCATAAAATTCTTCGGATTCCTTATAAAATCAAACATTCATTCTTCTTAGAGTATCACCACTAACCATCCCGACTTTGCAATTCCTTATCTTTGAACTGCAAGGAATTTTGAAAACTCTAAACACCGAACAATCATCTTAGAGAGAATGGTTGGGTACATAATGATTTGAGCCTTCAGATTTCCATTCTTTATATTCTCGATTGTAATCATAATTTTCTTAACCAAGTTTATCTTTTTCAGGTTCACCAGAAAATCCAAAATATACATATCACTCTTATTCAATGTATCATTGTCACCTTTTTTGTATAATGAATGCTTGAACCCATAATTTGAGAATCTGGAAATTTTTAGTGAGGTGAACAATCTTCAGAGTATTAACATCTATAAGACTGAGGCACTCCATAGCTTTCACCTTAACAAAACTTCCTTGAAAATCTAGAAACTTATGAGAACAAAATTCAGATTCTCCTTCATATAGAACTCTAATAAAATTTACAGCCTTATTGTACGAGAGAGCATAAGTCTTCCCATAGCTTTTAATAGAGAACTTATCTTTGCCTTCTTCCTTGATAAAGCTTACTATTTCATAAAATTCTACTAAAAAATCTGGATATACTAATTCTTGAGCTCCTAGATTTGATATGCAAACATTGTCCCATACATTGAGCTTGATTTTTTTTGAGATTATAGAATCATACTTGGTGAAGAAGTTTGGATGCACCAACCTTTCTCTATAAACCTTCCACTTCGATATTGTATTGACAGTTGACATGTATTTCTAAGAAGATTCTTAGACAGACATTCGGATTTGAGCAAGTTCTGAGAAGTTCGGAATAGGCTTTAGTAGAAGGGCAGAGCTTCAATACATGAAGTCTATAGTTTCGATGTGGGACAACCATCATGGGTCCTTTATATAGGTGTTTGAAGTAATGGTTCAGCTCCCATACCCAATCCAATGGTTGAGAAACTTTCTGATCAGATCTGATGGTTGAAAATATAGCCACAAGGAAATTTTGACAGAATCCAATCTTTTGAGGTTTTAATATAAACATTTGGATTTAAGGAAAAAAGAATCTGAAAATTTTTAAAAAAAAAGAAAATAGAAGCAAGTAATGGATGATTACGAAAACTCAAGAAAGGAAACATACCTTTAGTATTTCTAAGAAGATTATTCGTAGTGAGTAAAATTCTTCTTGAAAAACTTTAGATCCCAAAGAAAACATCTGATTACAAAAAAAATTAAAAAAAACTAACTACAAATTGTTTTTTATAAAATATATATATATATATAAACTTCATTACAAAAAATTTAGAAAATATTACTATGAAAATTTTCATTACGAAAAAATTTAGAAAATCTTACTAAGAAAATTTTCATTATGAAAGATTTGCAAAAATATGACTACAAAAATTTCTATTATGAAATATTTTAAAAATATGACTATGAAAATTTCCATTATGAAATATTTGAAAAAAGTTGACTATGAAAATTTTCATTACGAAATATTTTGATCTAACTAACAAGAAAATGTACTCCCCCTCTGAAAAAGAGTTTATTACTGTAAGGAGATTAGTTTCAACAGAAAGATAACAAGGAAGATTAACTTATGGTTATCATTCCTAACTTATGTTTAATGTATTCAAATCTATCGTAGGGTAAAGATTTTGTGAAAATATCAACAAGTTGATCTTGTGTTCTGATAAATTGAAGAATAATACCCCCTTTTGTGTGTGATCTCTAAGAAAGTGATGCCTGATATCTATGTGTTTTTCACGAGAGTGATGTGCAGGGTTTTTAATTAAGGCAATGGAACTGGTATTATCACACAAAATTTGTGTTTTGGTAAAACTCATACCATAGTCTGTGAGTGTGTGTTGTATCCACATCACTTGAGCACAACAACTTCCTGCTGCTACATATTCAGCTCCAGCAGTGGAAAGTGCTACTGAGTGTTGTTTTTTTCATGACCAAGAAACTAATGAATCTCCTAAGAAATGACATGTTCTGGATGTAATTTTCCTATCCATTCTACATCCACCAAAGTCATCATCCGAAAAACTTTTCAAAACAAAATCATTTCTAGAAGTATAAAAGAGTCCAAAATTCATGGATCCCTTTAAGTAGTGAAAAATTCTTTTCACTACCTTTAAATGATATTCCTTAGTATTCAATTGATATATTGCACATAATCATAACAAAAACATTAAGTATTGATGACTAGCTATCAAGTAAAGTAAACTTCCTATCATACCTATAAAAGATGTTTGAACTACTGGTTTCCCAGCTTCATCTAGATCACGTGAATTTGAGGTACCAATGGGAGTACTTATACTCTTAGGGTTATCATAACCATACTTTTTAATAATATATTTAATATAATTATGTTGGGATATATATATTCCTTCTGGTTTTTGAGAAATTTGAAAACCAAGAAAAAATTTTAACTCACCCATCATACTCATTTCAAACTCAGATTTCATTAGATCTGCAAAGGAATCAGTTAAAGATTGCTGATTTGAACCAAATATAATGTCATCAACATAAATTTGAACAATAAAAATATTTTTATTATCTTTATTTATAAAAAGTTTTGGATCAAAATTTCCCTTAACATAATTATTTTGAAGAAAAAATATTGTAAGTCTATCATACCAAGCTCGAAGGGCTTGATAAATTCCATACAAAGCTTTGGTAAGTTTGTAAACATGTTTATGATGTTTTTGTATCTTCAAAATGAGGAGGTTGTTCAACAAAAACTTTCTCTTAAACAAAACCATTAAGGAAAGTACATTTCATATCCATTTGAAAAATTTGAAATTGAAAAATGCTGCAAAGTCAAGTAGGATACGAATAGATTCACGTCTAGATACTAGAGCATAGGTTTCTTCATATTCTATTCCTTCTTGTTGATTATAGCCTTTATCAACCAATCTATCTTTATTTCTTACAATGATTCCATTTTCATCACACTTATTTCTAAAAACCCATTTTACTCCAATAACAGAAGTTTCCTTAGGCCTTTCAACCAAGGTCCAGACTTTATTCCTTTCAAATTCATTTAGTTCATCTTGCATAGCTTTTATCCAATCATCATCACCTAAAGCTTCATCAGTGCTTTTTGTTTCTAATTGGGAAAGAAATTCTAGATGTTATACTTAATTTATTAAGAAACTTATTGTACTTATATGTTGATTTACATCACCAATGATACTATCACTGGGATGATTCTTAAGAAACAACTGATTTGGGTTTTTTAAAACCTGTTCATCACCATAGGGTAAAAAATATTCTGGGGTAAATGTTTTAGAATTATCTTCTTGGACATTTTTCTTATCAGAAGGATCTTCTAAAAAAGTTTGATAATCATTTTTTTAAAACACATCTGAAGATGTTGGTTGAGATTGTTTAAAAACAAAATGATCAATTTCATAGAATTTGGCATGTACTGTTTCTTCAATGGTACAAGTTTTTTTATTGAAAACTCTATAATCCTTAGAAGTTGTGGAGTAGCCTAAGAAAATTCCTTCATTAGATTTTGGTGAAAATTTGTGTAGATTATATTTAGTATTCATAATGAATACCTTGCAACTAAAAACCTTGAAGTAGGAAAGTCTAGGTTTTCTACCATTCCATAACTCATAAGGGGTTTTATTTAGAAAAGGTCTAATCAAAACTCGATTTATAGTATAACAAATAGTACTTATAGCTTCAGCCCAAAAATATTTGGCTAAAGAATACTCACTCAACATGGTTCTTGTTATCTCTTGAAGAATTCTATTTCTTCTTTCAACAACACCATTCTGTTGAGTTATTCTGGGTGCTGAGTAGTTATGAGTAATTCCTTTTCTACTACAAAAAGTTTCAAAATCTGAATTTTGAAATTCTCCTCCATGATCACTATGAATAGTTATTAAAGGAAGGTTTTTCTCATTTTTAACTTGGGATCTAAAACTTTTAAAATAAGAAAAAGCTTCAGATTTCTTTTCTAGAAAATAAACCCACATAAATCTAGTGTAATCATCAAATAAGAAAAATACATAATATTTGCCTCTAATGCTTCCTGTTTGTGTTCGTCAAAAAAGATCCATATGCACTAACTATAATTCATCAGTGGTTGAGACTTCATGAACTGATTTAAAACTTGATTTATATTGCTTGCCATATTGACAAGGATCACAAACTTTTGAAGAATCAAATCTAATGTCCGGTAGATCCTTAAATAGTCTTTTCTTAGATAGTTTTCATAGGTTCCTAAGGTTACAATGTCATAGACTTCTATTCCATAACTAGGAATGATCTTCCATTGCACTAAGGCAAGGTAAATCTTGGCTCCTAAGGTCTTTTATGTTTAGTGTATATACATTCTCTTGCCTATTGGCAGAAAGAATAAACTCTTACTTGGAATTGTGTACTAAGCACTTGCCATTCCTAAAATTCACAAGGTAACCTTCATCACATAATTGACTTATACTAATGAGGTTGTTCTTAAGAACTTTAACAAATAAAAATTTTGAAATCAATGTTTTTCCAAGAATAACAATGTTACCTATACCAATAATTTATCCTTTAGCATTATCTTCGAAAGTTACTTTTCCTCCTTTCGTCTTGATAATATTTTCAAAGAAGTTTTTGTTACCAGTCATATTTCTAGAACATCCACTATCCATGTACCAAGTATTGTTGTTGGTAATTTTCTTATTTTCCTGAAAACAAGAATGTTAGACTTTTGGAACCCAAACTTTCTTGGATCCAGAAATCTCAGAAAGCAAAATCTTAGGTATCCACATTTTCTTGGAAAAATGAGCTTTATGAAAACCTAAATAGTGGGTTTTGTTTAGGGAAAAAAATTCCCAATGCCCACCACACTGACACTTAGTGCAGAAAGTATCACTTTGAAGAACAAAATAATTGTTACTAAAAATCGGTTTTCAACCAGTATAACCAAAACCAGAATTATTCCTAAGAGGTCAGATTTGAGAATACATCTTATCAAAATTTTCCTTACCTAAGGTAAAGTTTGACAAACACTTGCTCAAGGAAAAAATTTCGGACTTCAGTCTAATGAGTAAGTTCTTATCTTCCAAAACATTATCTTTAGAACTAGAGTTAGTCTCAAAAAAATATTTCTTAGAAATTACTTTTTCTAGATCCTTAGAAAGTTTATCCTTCTTAGAATTTACTTTCTCAAGGTTTTTTGAAATACTTTCAAAATCAAGGCTTTTCATATCAAGATATTTTGAAAGATCTTATATTTCTTTAGTAAGTATAGATATCCTAAAATTTTCTTTATTAAGCTTTTTGTTGACTTTAGAATTTTCATTTTCAAGAAGCTTAGTAAACTTAGAAACTTCTTCATAGGTAAGTAAAGTATTATCCTCATCAAAAGAATATTCCTCATCAGAATATTAATAAAATTTACTATTACTATAATTAGAATTTAGGGATAAATGGGTCATGGATTAATAATTGTGTACCTTATCCATTAAGAAATGATTTTCAATAGGAATTCTGGCTATTAAACCAAGATTCTTTTGTCCAGAAGATTCATAATCTGATGATTCTTCATAAGAGTCTCCACCACTAGCACTCCAGGTGTCATTAGCTTTCAAAACTTTCTTAGCTTTAGCTTTGTAGTACTTCTTCCTATTTCCCTCATAATGCTTCTCTTTTCTTTCTTTTATCTTAATCATATAACAATCATGTCTTATATGTCTAGATATTTTTCATTCATAACATGTGACTTTTGAATCCTTCTTATCTTTCCTTTCTTTCTTCTTGTATATGGATTGAATGTTCTTCTGTCTAACAATCTTGTTCATCCTTCGAGCAAGATTGGCTCATTTATTTTCAGAATGTTCACCTTCACTAGATTCGAATTGAATAACAATATTTTTATATTTATATCTCGTAACTCTCTCATGAGTCTTGGCGTTCATATGATTTGAAGTTGTTGTAAAAGCAACACTTACATTCCCATTTCTTTTCTTAATATTATCAACATCTCTCTTCAATTAAGTCTAATTTGAAGAAGAGTTCCAAAAAGTTCATCAAGAGAAATCTGAGTAACCTTTCTATTCTCATCAATAGTAGTTCTCTTGGATTCCCACTCATTGGGAATGATGTCTATGATCTTATCCACAAGAGATTCATCATCTAATCCTTTATCATCCATAGATTGTAAACTATTAACAATATTCATGTATCTTTGTTGCACCTTACATATGGGTTCTCCATAAGAAAAGTAGAAACCATGATATTCAACTCTGAGAATGGATCTTGTAGTTTCAATAACTTTAGACATTCCAAAGTGTGTAACTACTATCTTCTTCCAAATATAATTTGCTGCTTCACAAGATAAAATTTGGCTATATATATTTCTAGTCATAGAACAAAGAAAAGTATTGTGCACCTTATAGTTCAGTTGATATTCTTGTTTTTCTTGGTTGGTGAAAGTAATAACTTCCTTGTCAGGGATTTTATATACTCTAGTAAGAATAACAAAATTATCTACTCCAATATTGATAATAAATGTCTTTATACAATCTCTCCAATATTCATAATCATTCCCATCAAAAATAGGTGGTCTAGTAGGATTTAGGTTGTCTATGGAACCAAAATTGATTCCTGCCATCTTAAAGAAAAACTTTCCACACAAACTTGTTAGTAATAAAAGTTTGTAAACAAGGATAAAAATATCCTAAGAAAGGAAAATATAGAACAATGAAAAACTTGATCAAGAAATATTATATGTGAATATAAGTATTTCAGAGACCTCATCTGATACCAATTGTTAATTTGGTATGGAGTGTGATATTCTCCAATGATACAAACTTGAGGATCAAAATGATACTGTAGATGCTCAATATATAATAGGGGGTGAATTTTATGCTTTAAAAAATTCTTTGGGAACTTTTAAAGTTGGTTAGAAACCTTTTTATTGTTTAAAAAGGTTAAACAAGGTAAATTCACAAAACCTCTAAGTTCTACTAACTTGCTTGATTCCAGAAATGTGATTCCGAGAATATAATTCTAAAAAAGTAGTTCCGGAAATGAAACTTAACAGAAGTTTACAAATATAAAGATTCTACCTTAAAGCGTATAGAATCTCACTATATCAGAGTACAAGTATAAGGAAGTATAAGATAGTTATACTTTACTCAACAATCAAAATGCATCGAAAAACTTGAAATAATACAAGTAACAAGTAGTAAATCTTTTAACCCAAAGAGAAGGGTATCCAAAAACCTTGGATAAAGGTCCCTTGATTTATAATTTCAAGAAATTATATCTTACCCATACCAGGGTAAGCCCTCGATATGAAGATTAGAGTCTGTCTTGCTATCCCCACAAGCCCTAAACTTCAAGGTATTTGGCACCTCTGTCTTCCTATCCCCGGAAGACCTCGAATGTACTCAACAACATTCGGAGTCGCACGAAGCAATTCTGAACAAGATGTTCAGTATGCACAAAGCAATAAAGTCTCTCTCTCTAGAAATCACTTTAGCATCATGTAATCTCTAGATTGATCAACATGTTGTGATCTCTTTCAAATGAGATCCTATTTATTGGCACATTCTCAATGGTCGGAACCCTCCTCCAATGATAATATTTTTCCTTGAATTTCGAAGGGACCTGTACACGTGTCACTCAAACAACGGTTAGTTAGTAACTGAATGCACAACATTGTTTTATAACCAAAACATGAGTAAGCAAAAATATGTTTACTTAACCAAATTATTTTTTAGGAATTTAAGCAAAAATGAAAGTTCGGAGTCTGCCCAAAAACTATTCAAGGAATATAATACATGGATATTCGGATTCTGTTTATCAGAAGAATCCGGAGTTAGAATTATATAGAATTCTAAGTCTGAATTTTATGGAAATTCAGAGTCTGAATTCATAAGAATTAGAAACCTGAACTCATAAGAGTTCAATGTATAAATTCAGAGAATTTGGAGTCGGATCTCAGAAGATTTCGGAGTCTGAATTCAGAGAGCTCAGATTCAGAACACAGAAGATTTTGGAGTCTGAATTCAAAGAACTCGGAGTCAGAACTCAGAATAGTTTGGAGTCTGAATTCAGAGAGTTTGGAACCTGAATTCGTATCCTAAAAATAGAATGCTTTATATCTTAGTATATATGTGATTCTGATGTTTTGGATATAAAACCTAATTTTATATTTATATAAAATGAACAATGAAAAACATGGTAAGGATAAATTTACTTGGGGAAGGAAAATTTTCCTTATGAAATTAAAACATAGGGTAAATGAAATTTTCCTTAAGATAAGGTGTTTGTGATTTTCAAAACATGAAGGAATGGTAAAGTCATAAGGAAACCTTATTAACTCAACAATCTTCCAAAACTTGAAGGAATGGAAAATTCATAAGGAAACCTTATTGACTCAACAATAATGATATCTAGGGAAAAACTAGGATCTCATTAGAGATACTACATAGTCCCAGCTTATGGTATCTATCCAAAATAACATCAAACAGATCTCCATGAAACACTTTGGATATGATGATATCCTATCTCACAACCCTCACTTCAGCCTCACAACACACATCTCAACCCACAAGAGAATTATAAATCCAAAACTCAAATAAATATTCCTACTAATCTATCTTAGTATAACAACTATCCATATCACCTATAAATACTAAAATGATTCCACAATCATGATCTATGTTAAAAATCTATAGGTAGGGACAACTCAAAATCCCGCTTTTGACTCCTGGTTGAAAAATAATAAAAATACACTAGGGGATAAAAAGTACATGAAATGTAATTTGGGTATACAGTGTGTATTCCCAAAGAATCCCCTTGACCATATTCCCTAGGCCAAATGGTTTTCACCTTCCCAAAGTATATGACAGTGCCCCTCAGTACATGGTGTTTACCCTATCTGGGGTACCTACTCATGTACCTTATCTTACTCAATATGTACAATGCCATAAAACATGAAATTCACACCCTATACAAGGTGTGCACACTACACAGGGTTCTCAGCTATGTACCTGAAAATATACCACCAGACATGGGGTCTATCCAAGAATAGTGTATGGCCACTAGTTATGTACCCTTCGTGGGTTCTAGTAGTGTACACTACATGTCCATGTGCCACTAAAACATCTCAAGTGTCCACTACATGGACTGCACCACCATACATGGAGTGTAGTTCTAAAAACTCATCTTCCATGAACAAGAAGAACACATGGTGTGTTTTCTCTAAACTGCACACCGTGTACAAGGGTTTTCCTAAATGGAAAGCCCGCAAAATGGCCTAAAACACCTTATTTTTTCCAATTAATCCCAGATCAACCCTCTTGGGATCCCAAAAAACCCATTAAAGGATATAAAACATAAAAAAATACAATAAATGTGTATTAGAGAAAAAAAATTAATACCAACCTACCTCTAAGAAGAAACCGTTGATGTTTCACATTTAATCTACAGCTCATAGTCATCGCACATCGATCTGGGCCTCAAAAAAACCATTGAAGATGCCTCCTCCCTAGCCCTATTTTATCCCTCTTCCCCTTCTCTCCATCTTCCTATATTATCCATGTGAATGGAATCCCTAATTGGAATGTGTGGGGAGATAAAGGGGAAAAGAGAGTAAAAAAGGAAAAAATAAAATGAAAGAAAAAAAAAGAAAAAAAAAGAAAAAGAAAAGGGGATAAATCCTAGCCTCGGAACTTGTAATGGGTTTATGCCTCTCCTATGAAAAAATAACCATTTTATAATCAACCGTGATGATATAATCTCAATTTGAATATTTTTTTAAAATATATCAATGAATGAACATGTGTGAATAAATTAAAATTTAATTAATTTAATATTAAATATTCCATGAAAATTCGAATGCTCGTGATTCCACTTAACACCAATCCTAGGGTAAACACTCTATTAAGGTACCAATAGAGTGGTCTAAAAAAATATCTGAGATCATATTTTTGTAAAATTTACCATTTTACTAGGAAAAACTTTTCTGAACAAAAATTCAAATTTCCCCTGATTTTCAAAATTGATGATGACACGTGGAATCACACTAGGGATTTTCATCAAGTTATAAAAATCATAATGTTCAGTGACTTTGAAAAAAATTCAAGATAACATATTTTTAAGAATAAGATTATGTCATGAGTGGAAGCTTTGCACAATAAGGGATTTTATATGTGTTCAGGAAGACATGGATTAATGGTATTATAAATTTTATGGAATCTATAAATGAAAGATAAGATAAGAATTTTATATAATAAATGAGATGAATTATATAATATCTTCTTATGATAAATATATAATTTTAAATGTTATTATTTGAAATTAATTTATGAATATAAATGATGTATTCTTTTTTTGAAGATTGATTGAAAATCTTAAGGGGGAAATATTTGTGTGGAATTAGTTATTAAAAAGATAACATATATTAATTTGATAATTTTTAAATTCAAATATGAAAACTTGAACCTAGTTTTTAAGATATACACTAGGGAAATTCATAAATATTATTTCACCAATGATAAATGATATAATAATAATGGACAAATATCATGGTATTATCAAATTAAATATTGGAAACTACATTCATGAGATATTATTTTCATTTCTTAAAAAGAATAATATAAGAAGGCATGTTGTAATCAAGAGTGAATAAAACGCTATTTTTCATGAAAATCTTGACCATTGAGGAATTTTAGTGATGTAATTAATGAGATATCTATTGTGTATAACTCTAAATATTTTATCTTCATTGAATAAATAAATAAATAAGGATGAGTATAAGAAGTGTTGAATACCAATGTTCTATTATTACTAATATTTCTATTGTTCATTGATATTAGTAAAGAATTAAGATGTGATATTATTAAACATTATGAGATGTCTCAAAGAAGTTTGAGGTATAATAAGACTTTTTTTCTTATTCCCATGTATATGTAAACCATTATAATATTAAGAAAAAAATTCAAACAATTATATTGTTTTTATTAAACTACAACTGACTAATGATGACCTAAATTTAGGGAAAAACATCCACTCCATAGATGTAGTGACATCTCATAGTTGAAATAGGATCTTGTTTAATAAGGTAAAATTGAAACAACATTGTAAACATGAATGAATCTTTACAACAAACCATTCGGAAAACTATAAAACAATCAAGAGATAATTTTTTATTCAGATTTCTTTATTAGTGAATCACATGTGTCCCAAACTCAACCGAATTATAGCATGGATTATATATACACATAAAAATACACTCTTTCCAAGCTCTATGAGAGGCATACATCAAAAATGGAGCCATTGTTGGGGATCTAATCAGTATTTTACTTATCTTTTTCTATTTTCACATTATAGATATATTTTCATTTAAAAAATCATAAATTTCAAAAAAAACATTAAAAAAATATTTTTTATGATGTCTTTCAATTCAAATTATTATTCATGGATTTAAAAATATCAGGTGCCAGAAAATGTTTGTAATGATATTGATGCTCAGTTTCATAGGATTAGTGATAAAGTTCAAAACATAGAGAGAAAAATAGAATGGATCGCTAAATATGTACTGACATCCTGGGAGAAACCCGAACCTGAGCCGGTCCCTGAACCATAATGACTGGTGGAAGAGATTTCACCAATCATTTTTATGTTAAAAACCCTAAGGCGGGTGGGAAATAACTTCTAAAGGAACTAATCACATCGTCCTGAACTCAAAAATTGCTTGAGAAGGTCCTGGAGGAATATATTCCAACTCATTCACATATGGGAGATTAGGATTTTTTGAAAGATTCATGGACTAGCTTTGTTAAAGATAACTCGAAAGATGATCTTCCCATTCTTAATAAGGAAACATTAGAAAAATTATATCTCTCTCTTTCTTTGGAAGATATTAAAGAATATATACCTGCTGAGATTGATTTTCCAATGGTCATTTGTGAAGTGATCAATTAACAAGATAAATTACTTGAAAGAGAATATTTCTTTATTAATTCTTAATGTTTAAATCTTATTCAAGCTAAATTTTTTTCTAACTTCTCTTTCTTTGAATTTTATAATACATCAAAAATGAAGTAGGTGTTGGATGTTATTGAAGAGATCGCCCATATTATGGTGAATGAAGAAGAAGATCTAGAGAATCATGTGGTGTAAATAACTCCTCTACATTAACTTGCCTACCATAGGGAGGAGGACACCATGGAAGTCAATAGAGAGCACCCCTATATTATTCCCCCCCCCCACTCTGGACCTTAATTTATCTCTTCATTATTTCTTCAGGGTTGCGAACTATCTTATCTTCTTTGGGGTTCTCCAATTTCAGTGTTTAATCATGGACATTGGGAAAAGTCACATGTGGTGGTTCATCTCAAAGAAGTCACACCCACATTCTGATTGGGGATAATCCATTGCAACTTCTTGACTAAGGGAAATGAAAATCTAGCACTAGCTTGGGGGTCTAAACCAAGCATTATCTTTTTTCTATTCCCTTTATATTTCTTTTTATTTATTTTTCTTATGAATTTTCATTTCTTTCTTGTAGTATTTAATTGGTATCTTCTAGGAGATTAACTCAAGGCATTAACTTCACAAATAATGTCAGGTTGTATCTTTCCTTCCCTTAGCTTTTTTACCTTTATATTTATATTTTGTTGAGTTGAAATGAGGGGTAGTAAAATTTAATTGTGGGAAGAATGTCAACCTGCTTAGTTCTTCTTGTGTGGTTTTCATTTTTGTTTATCATATTTTTAGGATTTTTTATCTTTAATGAATATTCTTATCACTTTTCACACATCAATTGATTTTGAAAGAGTTGAAATGATTTTTGAAATAATATATCTTAAATGATTGTTAATGTGAAGAATTTTTCCTTGAATTGGATTATCGTACATTTTTATGACTTTGACTGATTTTTTAAATCCATTCCCATGAAACACTGACTCAAAATATTTTTATAGTCCTATGAGGTTTTCAAAACAACATTGACATATTTTCCCTAAAACCTGCACTTTACTGAGAGATACTTGGATTTTCTGTGAGAACTAGAATTTTTGACTTTTCTCTTTCAAATATTTGAATTTCATGAAATGTTTTTGATATGATTGAGGCATATCTTTTTCTAGACACATAGTAACACAATACCTAACCTTACATATATCCTTCATTATCCCTTAGAATCCATAAATTTAGGTATAGTTTTAAGCCACATTACAAGCCAATTTTTCCTTACCAACCCACACTTTTTGTATTTTTGCATGGATATTTCAAGTTTGAGTGTGGGGAAAGGGTCTTTTTTGTGTGTTTATTGGGATTTGTATCATTTATGGGTGGTTAAATTTGTGTGTAAATATTTTGGGCAGTGGATAATAAGATAATTGGGCATGTGTCGTCATTTCATTGTGCTTTACTTGTTTCATCCATTTCTCATTCAAAAAAATGAAAAAAATGGAGATGAGATTGAATTCCTCATTGTATATTATTTTATGACTCATGTACCTCTAATAAATCTTGGGCATGAATTTTAATTAATTCATTTTATTCAATTTTCATCTCATTCTCCATGAAAAAAAATCAAAAAAAAAGAAAATAAAGTTATGCCTTTATGGAGATTTGCAAAAAAGGGAAGAAATTAGATGATATTAGACATTATAATCAATGATTGGATCATGTTCCATGTCACAGATAAATTGGGTGGTGTTTTGTTCTACATTCTCAAGGGTATTTGAGTGAGGTTCATTGTAACGACCCGAAATTTTGAATAAATCTTGTTTCCTAATTTTGTGTGTTATTTTATTTTTGATACTCAACAAAACTGTTTCATTTGATAACATGAGTATAATTAAAATGAGACCGTTGGGTTTTGACAGTTATATGACCATTGGTCAATATGACCACTGGGAACTAAATGTTTTGATTATTGTCTCTAAATACAAGTAATCTTGGTTAATTAATATAGAAAGAAGAGTCGATGGCCTCACCTAGTAGTATTGGACCGATCGAAGCCCATCTAACAGAACTTGGGAAGGAGGTAGCACCATTGGGATTTGCTCTGGACCAAACCCAAGCCGAACTTCATCGTGTGAAGCTAGAACGGAATCTCTTTTACGAGAAGTTCAAACTGATAGAAATTACTACTCGTGCGATGTTGGCCGAGCCTCCCTCAGATTCTCTCACCTTAGCACACCTTACACTTAGGTCCTATGCTGGTGTGATAAGGGGATATGTAAGGAGACCTTAACTGCCTTGTGTAACCCTTTGTTTTAAATAAAAATTTTGATTTCTTCTTATGATGAAGTTTATGAATTTTCAAATGTCTGGATAAATATAGTATGCATATTTTTGATGAATTTTAGAGAAAGGATATTTTAAAAATGTTTATGTAAACCTTAAATAAATAAAAATGTGTAATGATTTTCAAAAAATGGTCTTCTACAATTATGTTCAGTACGAAATTTAGAGTCTAATAAGATCAACTTAATTTTTGATGAATAGTAAATTATGAATAGTGATTTTATGATTAGTAATGTGTCCAAATGAATTAGTAATCTCACTTAAATAAAGTTTTAATATAATTAAGACACCATGATTAAGTAATGAGATTCAATAAAATGGGTAAATAACGGTTTCATAAATTATTAGTCAAGTATTAGTTTTTTCGGGTGAATAGTGTTTTTTTAATTAAAAATTTAATTAAAAATAATTATAAAATTATTTTTATAAAATGGACTTTATTTTTGAACTCAGAGCATCAATATTATGTTATGGTAATTTTTGGGGATTTTTCTGAAAAAAATGAATTCTCGATGAATAGTGTTTTTATTTAAAAATTAAATTAAAAATATTTAGAAAATTATTTTTATAAAATGGATTTCATAAATTTAATTAGAGCATCGATATTTGGTTGAGGTAAAATTTTGGGATTTTTCTGAGAAAGATGAATTTTTCAGTGAATAGTAAAAATGCAGTTTTAGGGTTTCGGTATGTTTAATGACATCATAACTATGTCATGATGATGTCATGAGATATTTTAAGGGTTTTCTAGACAAAGGTGATAAATTATTGTATTGGGGGCCCCATGTGGCCTAACTCCATGGTAAATGCCATGGGAGAGCACATGGTTTTGAGAAAAGCACTTGTGAGGTGTCTCTTGGCCATTAATGCCTTGTCCCCTCACTTTCCCTATAAATACCCACCCTTTCCTCCTTTAGTTTTCACTCCCAACTCTCCCCCAACGAATTTATGGTCTCCTTTCCTCCCAAGGAGTCCTCCCAAGGTGCCCCCAAGCCCTCAAGCTCCAAACCTTTGAGTTTTAAGAGTTACGTTTTAAGGTAAGGGATCTGACCTCTCTCCTTCTTTTCAAGAAATCTCTTTTATGTAATTTCTTTTATGCTTCATGTTCTTATGTTAAAGGATGTTATTTTATACTCCTATTACTGCCTTCTTCATATTCATATAATGAGACATCCCCTCTTACTCTCATTATTTCTTTTTATTAAGTTTTAAGTGGCGTCGTTAGGCTGCTGAAATATTTGTAACGGATTCTTTCTCCCTTATCATTTTTCAAGATCTATTTTCATGTAAAGTATTTCAAGTTCCTTTTTATTATGTTGGGTTATGATCTCTAAATTTATCATACTGATCTATTATGATCATATGATGAGAGACCCCATTTGATCTCTTCAATTCAGTATTTTGAAGTTTTAAGTGGCGTCGTTAGGCTGCCGAATTTTTAAGTGGTTCTTTCACCTTTCTCTTTTTTCAAAGTTCTAATTCCATGTCAAGTCTTGCAAGTTCCTTTTTATTATGTTGGGGTATGATATCTAAATCTATCATACTGATCTTTTATGTTCATATGATGAGAGACCCTATTTGATCTCATCAATTCATTTTTGTTTAAGTTTAAGTGGCATCGTTAGGCTGCCGAATTTTTAAGGGATTCTTTCACCCTTCTCGTTTTCAAGATCTATTTTCATGTCAAGTATTTCAAGTTCCTTTTTATTATGTTGGGGTATGATCTCTATGTCTATCATACTGATCATTTATGTTCATATGATGAGATACCCTATTTGATCTCATCAATTCATTTTTGTTGAAGTTTAAGTGACGCCGTTAGGCTACCGAATTTCTAAGGGGTTCTTTCACCCTTCTCGTTTTCAAGATCTACTTTCATGTCAAGTATTTCAAATTCCTTTTTATTATGTTGTGGTATGATCTATATATCTATCATACTGATAATTTATGTTCATATGATGAGAGACCCTATTTGATCTCGTCAAACCATTTTTGGAAGTTTTAAGTGACACCGTTAGGCTGCCGAATTCTCATAAGAGAAATCTTATTTTTGTCTTCCTTTCATGTTCTTCATTTCATATGGTATATCTTTCAAATTTCATTACCATGTTCTCAAATCCTTTATATTCTGTCCCCCTACTGTTTTATGGATCATTTATGAATGTTTGACCTATGTCCCCTTTCTTTTCAATGTTTTCTAAAACCATGTATCATAGCCGTTATGCTGCATAATTTTTGTCTCAAAATGTCTCCCTCTTTATCTCAAAATTATTTTTTGTTATTAAGTGAATACTCAAAGATCTTATTTCTACAGGGTTATTCACATATATATCAAAATTTTCTATTTTAAATTCTGGGATTTACATACATGAAACCCTCTTTCCCTTTTCTGTGGGTTTAAAGTGACATAAATATCATGTCTTTAAAGAAGTTTTTAAAATGTTATGATTATGAAATGAAACCCATTTATTTTATGTTATATGGGTTGTTTATGAAATTATTGATGATGATATATGTGGCTCACATGATAATAAATACATGTCAAGGGTGCGCCCAGATAGCGCTTCAATGTATTGGGTAAAGACTTAATCTCTAGAGATGACTTTTTAGACTGATACCTTGGTGAATAACCTTGGTAATTTTTAATGACACCTTGGGGATGGACCTTGGTGAAACGAAATGGTTGTCAATATTAAATTTTGCAGCCACATCTTAAAGTTATGAAAAATTTTATTTTTATTATGATATGCCTCATGATTTCTTTCTCATGCCTTAAAGTTCTTTTCGTGGCCTTATTGAAGTATCTCAAGTTCACATGTAAAATGTTTCTCTTGTTTCCCTTACTGGGCCTTCTGCTCACCCTTTCTTTTGATGTATGTCCCCAGGTTATGAGATGCAGTAATGAACCTAGGATGAACATGAGGAGAATCCTTTCAAATTTTTAAGAAGAATGTTATATGTTTTCATGTTTTAAGTTCCTGGTTTCCAAGACACTAAACCTTAAAGATCCTTGGTTTTGTAAAATGTAATGAAAGTTTATGTGATAAAAAGGCAGGATGCTATATTCATCATGTGTTTTCACTTGATTATTAATACATTGTATTTAAAAGTCCAACCTCCTCTTTTCAACCATAAACTTTTTCAATCATTTTCTCACCAACCCTAGGCCACAGAATCATTTGAACCATTAATTAAATCCCTAATAATTGAATTAATTTTCATGTTTCATGCTATGGAGAAATTATAATTTTCACAAGCCTATGGTGATACATGTGATTTCCAAGTATGAGCAAAACTCTAGATTCAATTTCCTTTGAGTGAAGAGTGACCTAAAATTTAATGTGAGGTAGGTTGTGATTGGTCCATGGATTGATTTATGAGGTTAAAAAAATTAATGATTAAAATTAAAATGAGAGATAATTTTTTTCATGGATGATACATGATGAAATTATATTTTTGATAAGATCATTGATATTTTCTCATTTTTTATTATTGTGTGGATTTTGATTTGAATTTAAGATGATTGCACAGGAGTGAAATGTTTAAGTGTGGGGGAGTGATGATGCTCACATTTTCATACATTTTATACTATAAATCATTGTTTATAATCCCATAATAGTGTTATTTTATGGTTAATTGTCACTTTTTTAGGTTTTAGTGGTAATTTGAGCTTAAATGCAAAAGGTGGTTAAATATTGAATTTTGACAGATTTTTATCGTAGGGGAATTTTGGGCATAAAATTTACATTATTATTCCAAATTCTATGAATATTTTTTTTAGAATCCTTATTTTATTTTCTCTAAATTTTTCTTCTGGACCAGGGGTAGATTCAAGTATCTAGAGTCCTTAAAAATTCAAGTTGAAGGATTTTCCAAGCAGACAACATGGACCCCACCACCGTAACAGAAGTCCATATAGGCCTACACACCTACAATTGTGGTGATTATACCTGGAATAGAACAATGAAACCTATGATAGGCTCTAAAATTAATATGATGGAGTTTGGGAGTCATTAATATTGTCATTGGGTGTTATACATTTGGAGAAAGCCTCTTGGAAATTTCAGATAGAAAAAGTTATTTTCAATAAAAAATCTATAACTCCCTATTTTCGCGTCCAATAAAGATAAAAATTTTAAAGTGAACGTAAAAGATATTTTTGAAAAAAATTTATGAATAATGGAACGCCTAAATCATCCATTAATGGGTCCAAAAACATGTCAAATTTCGGAGGACAGAATCTTCCTATAAAAGGAGAGGATCTCCTACCTCTCAAAGTATCACATTCTTCATCCCATTCCTTTAGGGAATCAAGGAGGAAATCTCCATCAAGGGAGTCCAACCTCAAATCTTCCTCCTTTCTTTTTAATTTATTTATTTTCTTTATTTTTGTTTTAGTTTTCAATTGTAATTTAGATTTCTAATAAATTCATGCATTATTTCTCTTAATGTGTCCACCCATCCACCCTCTTTTCTTATTGTCATCTTATCATCATGAACTATAATACCCGTGATCATGAGTAACTAGTATAAGGAATATTACAAGAGAGTAATCAGGTTATTTAACCCAAGACCTTGTTTTTAATATTCCTTGAGTTAATTCTAAGGATAATTTATAGTGGGTGTAATCCTCATTGTGGTTGTCTAAAGTTAAACTTCTTAATCTATAGCCATTTTCCCTAAATTGAGGAGGTGGATGGAGGTTTTTCTTGGTGATCTCTAGTTGGAATTTTCATCCATAACTAGGGTAGACTAAGATGTGCACACATATTATGGAATGTGTTCACTAAGAATATTTAAAGCTGGTCAACGAAGGTGCTCCCTGAATGTTCTCTCGGGAGAACTTCCTTTCTTCACTAATTCCATTTTGTTTAGCATTTAATATTAATTTGAATTGAATTTTTTCATTTCATTTATTTTCATAAATTCCATTTATTTCATAAAATATAAAACAAAAAAAGAAGTAATTTGGTGAATTATATTAAGTGAGTGAATAACTGATAAAGATCCACAAGTGAGAAGACCCTGGTCAGCCACTATGTTTCACTAGGAAAATATAGAAATATACTTTTTACATGCCCTACAACAATCATGTGTCAAACACCATGAAGAGACTCGCATGACTATTGTACCTTTCACCTTGGGTGAAACATGGGTTCATTTTAGAACACCATGGATAGAATCGAGAGGTTTTTGATTTATATGTAATTAGTGATACTTGAGCTCCCTAGTAGGACCGCCAGGGATGAACTAAATTTACAGAATCTTATATTTCACATAGAGTGATACCTTGGTCTCCCTAGTAAGACCACTAAGGATGGACTCACATGAACTTATACCAACATCGACAGTGATACTCGGGGTTCCCTAGAAGGAATGTTGAGAATGGACTCGTAAGATGTCAGTAAGATTATACTTGTAGTGATACTTGAATTACAACATAGGAATATCAGGAACGGACTCAGTTTGTACTTAAATGGTGGATTTGGATGAATGGTGACATGTTTTCCTAGCCAAATCACAATCTTGGATTCATACTTTACTTACTTGTTAGAAGGTCTTCTGAGACTTATGTTGTTCTTACCTTGCTATGGGAAATGTCGGGTTTAGGCTGAATTCTGATACTCTAATACTTCAAGTAAATGAACTACTAATGAACATAGTAAACTCTATAAATTAATAAAATTACTTGTAGGATTTTTTACTTCTAATTTCTTACTAGTTTACTGCAAGCCATTACTATATACAAATACTTCATATACTCACTGAAAGATTGGCACAAACCTTTGGGGGTTGCCTACTGAGATTCATTTCTCACACCCTATTTGGGTCATGATTTTGGGCCCAAACAGACTATATTAATGCAGGTTTTGATAGGTTAAAGTCTTTCTATATAGGTACTTGATTGTTACTTAGGAGTAGGAGAGCATGGGACAAAGACAAGGCTTGTGATGCTATTGAGTTTCATTTTGTTTTACTATACTTTGGAACTGTATTTTACTTGATTGCGGTGTATCTTGTTTCACTGTTTTCTAATAACATGTGACATGCTACATCATTTTGATATCATATGACTTCTTTTAAACTTATTTCTTCAGTATTAATCTATTTACTTCAGTTGCATGTTGTTTACTGCTTCCTATATTTTTTAATATTTATTCTATTCCGTTACACTCTACTAATGAGGGTATAGTTTTTCCACTATCACACC
Source organism: Viscum album (assembly GCA_963277665.1). Lineage (NCBI taxonomy): Eukaryota > Viridiplantae > Streptophyta > Magnoliopsida > Santalales > Viscaceae > Viscum > Viscum album. The sequence continues at coordinate 1,353,805,727 of OY728150.1, read as the reverse complement.
CTAGGCCCTCACTTTTATTCGGAAGCCTCTGGAGTTTGGGTAAATTCACTTAAATCCATGTGTCCAACTGGGTACGGGGCACCATTTAGTGGCCTCTAGACCTATGACGTTACAAATTGGTATCAAAGGGTTTCTTTCCTACTTTGTCTTACTATTTGGAGCCAATAAATATGGATAGAAAGAAATGTGTATTTGGTAATTTTTTGTGCCCGGGAGTAGCTACCCCATGTATAGGGAAAATCCAACTTTCCTCTAATTGACTTGTGATCTTTATATTTTGAGCTATTACATTTGATTTGATTTCACTATTGGGTGATTCACTTGATTTCTGCTATTACTATTGATTCAATTCTAGGTTATATTTTTTTGTTGTAACCCGGTGAGGTGAGGGTGTTCCATCTCATGTATCATATATACACTTGTTAGAATCACATTTCATGCATTATCCCATTCCATATAGGATTCAATAGTTATCACATGTTGTTGTGAGAGATGATGTGATAGCTAAGCATGTTGTTATAATAAGTGTATTGGTACGGGCTATGATTTGGATTAAATGGATGCCAAACTTTGGTTCCTGAGGTGTATGGGACCTCTTGGACCAGAATTTGGAGGATCGTGATTCAACTTTTTACCTATAATTGTACTATGATATGTTTTTCTTGGGAATATGATTCGAATATCATAAAAACATATGATTTAGACTCAATTGATTAAGTAAATGATTATAACATTTTTAAATGAATAATAAAATTGAAAATGGTTATTTAAAAAGTAAATAACTAACAAAATTTTACTATTCTGGAAGATAAGGAACATATGTTACAAGTCAAACTCGAGTTAAAGGATGCTTTACTTTAAAAACATTATTTTAAATATTTTAAAGATTTATTTTCTAAATATTTTTCTTCTAAGTCCATATTATTAAAAATACATTGTATATGTATTTTTATGGAAATAAAAGAATTATAAAGTATATTTTATGTCACATTTAACATTATTTAAAATATTTTCAAAAGGGACCCTTCTATATGTTTTATACATAATTTTTTGAGAAAAATTCAAAAGGAGTGTTCTCTTTTAATATATACGGTGTCAACAGATTTTCCATCCACCATGACCTTTATTTGATTTTTGTATTCCTTTATAAGCTTTCATGTTCTCTTAAAAAAATCCATCCTTCCCTTTATTCTGGGATTTTTTTTTTCAAAATTGGGATTTGAATTAAATGGATATATCAATATCCAAAAATTCTTTATTATTGGTGAAAAGAATGTTTTTATGATTCCATCTTTCATGCATTATGATTATGCTATGGTTCTTGAAAATTATTTATGATGGTGGGTGGTTCTGTTATAAAATGATGATGGGTAATCTTTTTATATCTCTCCAATTCATTAGGTAAAGGTATAATGTTTTCCAAATAATTTTCTCCTAAAATATTATTGGAATTTACCATAAAGGTTTTTACATTTGTAACTATGAAGGTTTTTCCATTTTTAACCATGAAGTTTATACTAGTTGTAAGATTGATTTTAAGAGTGATATTAAAATGATGCCTCAATTTAACTATATTATTTATCTCTGCTTTATATTGGTTTTTTATGGAAATATTATGATTTCAAATAGGTAAGTAACAAGATTATTTATTTATAAGAAGTTATATTCTGGTTATTAAGGGTGAAATGTATAACTTTGTAAAAAAATTATGGTTTTTTTATGATTGAAAAAAAATCTTTATGAATATCATTTTTCATTTAATATTTATTATTAAAATATTTAGGAAAGTATTTGGGTATAGTAGTTGATTTCTTAAGTAAGAAAACGTTTATTAAGAGATCAATGTTTATTTTCAAAAAGGAAAATTTTTATGAGAATTCATGGACTAATGGATTTATTTATTTCTTTTTTATGTCCCTTACATAGATTTTTGTTCACATCCCAAATTTTTAAATATTTTTCATATTTTTTAATGATGCGTATAAACAAATAAGAATTCATGATAAAAACCATAAAGATTTATCATAAAAGAAATTTTATTTCTATTTAAATGTTTAATATTATGGTAAAAATGGATACTAAGTGGAAGTATCCACCTGTAACATTTGGGTTTGTTAGAATATAGTTATAACTAAATTTTTTAAAACTCTAAATCATAAATATCCTCAAATTTAATATAATTAATTCTTAACATAAAATAAAAGAATATATAATGTTTAAGGTTAGGTTATTATAGTTGGTATCATATGAAAGTTTTACATAAATTTAGAGGGTATGATGTTATTTTTTTCATAAGATAAAATTAATCTATAACCATAATGGTTAGTATATTAGGTATAATTATAGTAATTTTAGATAAATAAAAAGAGTTTAAAATAACATGGTTAAGAATGTATTAGTGTATATCCTCCTCAGAATATGTTTTATTATGATTTTATTGATTTGCTCACACTAACCTTTTTAGGTTTAGTAAATGGATGGATCCAACAAGAACCAAATTAATGATGAATGTTAAACAAATGTGGTGGTTTTCTAAATGAGAAACTAAAAATAATGGGATCTATAGTGAAAAATATTATGGTTATTCTTAACCATCTATTATGAGTTATGTTTAACAACTTGAACCTAAGTGAGTTTCCAAACACATTAAATAATAGAGAACTGAAGCTCTGTGGATGTTCAGGTGGAAAAGATCATAAAGGTAAAAATATTCAATGACCTACATGTTATGAATATGGGAAAAAGCACCCAAAAAATGTCTTAAAATAACAAGAACATTTTTTATATGTAGTAAAGGAGGCAATAAAATAATAATCTTCCAAGGAAAAAAGGAACCATTTAGTTAACTCCATGAAGTGGAATAAATTTATTCCTAATGAATTAATTGAATTTTTTAAATATAGTGAGTATGGGCATTATAAAAAATGATTTCTTATGGAGGAAGCTCAATAAATTGATAAATAAGACTATAAAGATAAATTTTTATCAATGTATAATTCCATTACCAATGATGATAAGGAAACTATAAATGAAATATGAAAGGTATGGATTGTATCTTGGGGTATGTTTTAAATTATTGAATATGAGAACATGATTCATATTTTTTTTATAGAAATGATATATTAATAAATAAAAAGTAAAATCATGTTCAATAGATTGGGAATAATTTTGAATGAATAAGGTGTCAACATATATGGATTCAAGAGTTATGATGCAGTTTTTGATTTAAGAATGATCTTAATCATGAAATAATTAGTACTCTTTTGATGTTTTATGTGATGAGAGTACTTTGGGATATATTTATTGAGTTTTGATATATTTTTAAGGTATATAAACCCCTTAAATTTAATATGTGAAAATATTATTTTAGGAGGAAAGCTCATTTCATTTTCTATAAATAAGTTTATACGTATTGATAACCATTAGGGTTTATATGATCTTTGATGATTAAGGTTATTTTTTTAGTATGTTCATCATATTTTTGAGAATTTTTATAAGAATTGTATTAATATAGTTTTTGAAAATTGATAACATATATCTAAGGTGATAACCTATCACATCTGGTAAGGTCACGGGGCTTGAACCCACAACTAAAGTATAGCGACCCGGCCTTTTCTTACATTACTATTATATAATTTAAAAGATAAACAACATAATAGTATTACACAAAGAGGATATAAAGTATTAGTGTATTGGGAAAACTAGGACCACACATAACAAATACAACATCTAGCATAAACATTTATTTAATTTCTTCTTCTCTAGCTTCTTATTGGCACTTTTCCTCTCCTTAGTACATGTAGACACTTGAGGATATACATCAAAATGGGTGATCTAGGAGCCCAGTAAGATAATAGATAAGAACAATATATCATGGGGTGATCATAATTATAAAATAGGAAAAAGATCATGAACATGAGAGGAGCATAAATAAAAGACTTGAAATGTGGAAAACCATAAAAATGAAACATCATGTCGTAGTGGTTAACTACCACACATAATTGTGAACCAAGCTAGGATATTTTTCACACATCATTTCACATTTACTCATGAGATTAATCACTTTACCCAATTCATTGGAGTGCTGTATAATTTTGGGTGCACCCGTCACTTTGAAACATTCATAATTGCGCTATATAATTCTGGGTGCACCCGTCACATCATAACATTATCATTTATCATGCATGCCACATTGAACATATAACATAAATTAACATAAATAACCCATGAAAAGGAATGGTTTTCATCTCATAAGAACACATTCATAAACATTGGGTTCCCAAAGGAAAGAGGGGACAACATACTTGATACAAGAACCATCAACCTTGAATGAGAGGTAAAAGTTGAGTTCTTAAGAGAAGAGTTCTTTCGGAAAACATTTTTATTGACATAAACTTAATTATAAAACATTTATATCCCATAAAAGGAAATACAATGATGAACAAATGATCTTTAAGGAGTGACCATATCAAAAATGGAGTGAAAGAGGCAGAACCCGAAGGATGATAGTTGGGTTCGAGAATTTCCCCTAACCTTGTACCTGAATGCTTCCTTCTCTTTAATGTCCTCTATAATGACATTATATTCATTAATTAGAAATCCAGAACCATGTGTACATTAATAGGGTTAATTATGGTTTCATTATTTCATTTTATGTTCCTTTTGATGACTTATAGAGTTTAAAAACATTGTTCAGGGATGTTCGTTTTTATGGTTTTTCTTGGGTGGTTCACTTGTATTCTTAAATTGAAGTTCGGGTAGAACATGGGTAAACATATAGAAATAATATTACATGTCATTAATGATATTAAAGGAGTTTTAATGATATTATAATTAATTATATTAGATCCATATGGATGACTCTTTAGATAAGAATTAAATGGTGGTTATTTGGGTAAATTTGGGCGGTTTTTGGATCACAATGAACATGTTTTAATTTATCACTTAGTAATATGGACATAGTTTATTTCCTGAACTTTAAATAGGAAATAAAACATATAAACTTTTCTAGTTAAAACATAAAAATGGTTTCATGACCAGATCTGAAGGTAGAAATGGAAGAAGAAATCATGTCGTTCTTGAAGGTGATAAATTAACACCTCATGAACAACGTTCTCTTTAATAAAATAAAAGGAAGAGGGAAAGGGGTTTGGATGATATAATATCCCATTAGAATCATAAAATTACATTATATGTATAATACTAGAGTTAAAATACAATTTTGATGACTATAGGTGGGGAGAGATCAAGAAATGAACTTGAACTTGAAAGGAAATTAAAGGAGAAGAGGGAGGGAAATTACCACTAGAATCCTCCTCTTGAGAACCTCTTTAAGGGCCTAAGATTGGTCTTTTGATGATACCAGAAGCTCTTGGACGTGGGGGAGGGTCTAGGAAGGTGTTTGGGCAGATTTTAGATAAGTCTTGGAGCTTGATAGGTGTGATGAAATGAGGGTGTGACGGGTGGCTTTTATAGTGGAGGGGAATGGGGTTTCCTTAATATAAAATTCATTAGTTTATTATTTTCCCACAAGACAAGGAATAGTGAGTCTTGAACGACCATGAATAGTAATTTGATAATTTAATCCCGAACCAAGTGGGCTTACATCACCAGAACATCACACATGACCCTATAATTAGCTTGTTTAGCTTATTTTGTAAATTACGGTATTTCACTATTCATCAAAAATTCAAGTATCTTAGAAAAATCCCAAAAATTTACCCCAACCATTTTTCAAAATGTAGAATCCAAAAATTAATTTTATTTTTCAAAAATAAGTTTCTAAGTGTTGTTAATTTATTATTTAATTAAAATCATAATTTACATAAAAAAACAGTTTTTAAGATTAAAACTGATTTTATAGTGCTTTCAAAAATTACGTAGGGTCTTAAAAAATTATCTAAAAACTATAAGACATTGATTCAATAATTTATGAATAAATTTTAGGAAAATAAATATTCTTTTAAATTAATTAATTAATTATAATTAATTATTTATGACTTATAAAATACCAAAACGTTTACTAAGGTCAAATTGTCACTTTCTAAGATGTCTAAATTTTATTTTATTATTCATAGGTAATGTTACTCTTATGTTGGATGATTTACTATTCATAAGGGTAATATTACTATTCATAAGGGTATGTTACTATTCCTAAGGGTATGTTACTATTCACCAAAAAATATTTTTGTTTCATTAGACTCCAAAAAACATCTTGAACACAACCGTGTATGTCGGATTTTCAAAATTCCAAACATAAGAGTGACAAACTTATGTTTAAAGGTCACTTATCACTTAGTAGTACATTATTTTGTGTTTTTATGACATAAATATAATAAGGGAATTTACCATTGAAAAACATTGGGTCATTACATTCTTCCCCCCTTAAGGAATTTCGCCCCTGAAATTTCACTTGACACAAACAGGTGAGGGTACCTCTCCTTCATTGCCTCTTCTGGTTCCCAAGTTGCTTCCTCAAACTTATGGTTCCTCCACAACACTTTGACAAGATGGGTTGTCTTGTTGCGTAGAACCTTATCTCTCTGATCCAGAATCTTTACTAGCTGCTCCTCATAGGAGAGATCATCTTCCAGCTGCACCACCTCTGAGTTTAGTACATGTGAGGGGTCTGGTATATACTTCCTCAGTAGTGATACATGAAACACATCATGAACTTAATCCATATTTGGTGGAAGTGCAAGATGATAGGCCACGACTCTTAGGCAGTCAAGGATCTCAAAGGGGTCAATATACCTTGGGCTTAGCTTCCCTTTATTCCTGAATCACATGACTCTCTTCCCTGGAAATATTCAAAGGAAGACTTTATCTCCAACTTCAAACTCCAAGTCCCTTCGATGGTTGTCAGCATAGCTCTTTTTCCAAATTTGAGTTGCTTTGATGTGTTTTTGGATGACTTGAACCTTCTCTGTCATCTCTTGAACCAGATCGAGTCCAAGGAGCTTTATTTCTCCAACTTCATCCCAACAGGTTGGAGATCTACATCGCTTTCCATACAGAGCTTCATATGAATCCATATGAATACTCAGGTTGAAGATATTGTTGTATGAGAACTCAACCAATGGGAGATGCTGATCCCAACCACCTTTAAATTCAAGAGAGCAGGCTCTTAGCATATTCTCAAGTGTCTGAATAGTCCTTTCAGACTGGTCATCAGTTTGGGGGCGATAGGCCATGCTAAAATTTAATTCAGTACTCAAAGCATGTTAAAGGATCCTCCAGAATTTAGATGTGAAACTTGGATCACGGTCAGAGACAATTGAGAGTGGAACATCGTGCAGTCTCACCACTTCCTTCACATATATCTTTGCAAGTTGTTCAAGCGAGAGGTCTTCCTGAATAGTGATAAAATGGGCAGTCTTGGTGAGTCGGTCAACCACAATCCATATCTCATTATTTCCCTTTGACGTCTTTGAGAGACCTATGACAAAGTCCATAGTAACATTTTTCCATTTCCACATGGGTATAGGCAATGGATGCATCATACCTTTGTACATTTTTCACTCAGCTTTAACTTGCTGACATACCAAGCACCTTGATATATATTCCACAATATCCTTCTTCATGTTATCCCACCAGAAGTGTTCTCGGAGATCACGATACATCTTGGTACTACCAGGATGGATAGAGAAAGTTTAGTTATGTGCATTATCCAATAGCTCCTTCTTTATCCCGGGTGATGAAGGCACACAAAGTCACGTTCCAAACTGAATCACACCATCATCGTCGATATGGAACTCTTGCAGCTTCCCTTCCTTTACTGCTTTCACCCTATTTTGTATCTCTACGTCATCCCTTTGTGCTTCCTAAATCTTCTCCCGGATGGATGTTTATGCAATAATTTGGTTAAGGTAGGATGTATCCCCTGCCATTATGATTTCTAAATCCATTCTTTGCATATCCATGAAGATAGGGTCTTTCTCAGTCCGCAGTATGGATAGAGTAGCAGGTTCTTTTCTGCTTAGAGCATCAGCTACCTTGTTCATCTTTCCATGATGATAGTGAATAGACAAGTTGTAATACTTGATTAGTTCTAACCATCTCCTTTGATGCATGTTGAGCTCCTTTTGTGTAAATATATACTTTAGGCTCTTTTGTTCTGTGTATATGTCACACTTCTCGCCATAAAGGTAGTGCCTCCAGATTTTCAAGGCAAAAATCACGGCTTCCAGCTCTAGATCATGCATTGGCTAGTTCTGCTCATGGATCTTCAACTTTTGTGAGGCGTAGGCTATCACATTATCATTTTTCATGATTACACAACCCAATCCTTTCTTTGAAGCATCACTGTATATCACAAAACTTTCTCCACTTTTCGGTAGTGTGAGTACAGGTGAAGTGATCAGCCTTATCTTTAACTTCTTGAAGCTTCCCTCACATCCTTCCGTCCAGACATACTTTACCCCTTTCCTTGTTAACTTAGTTAGTGGGCTTGACAATTGTGATAAGTTTCTCACAAAACATTGGTAGTACCCAGATAATCCAAGGAAACTACATATTTCTGTGACACTAGAGGGCTTGGGCCATTCCTCAATCGCCTTTGTCTTTAAAGGATCCACAGAAATTCCCTAACTTGTGATCACATTTCCCAAGAACATGACTTGATTCATCCAAAAGTCACACTTTCTAAACTTGGCGTACAACTTCTCATTTCTCAATGTCGCCAACACAAGTCTTATATGTTCTTCATGTTCCTCCTTTATCTTGGAGTAGATGAGAATATCGTCGATAAACACTACCACAAATTTGTCGAGGTAATGTCTAAAGACTCTATTCATCAAATCCATGAATATTTCATGGGAATTAGTAAGTCCAAAGGGCATCACCAAAAACTCATAGTACCCATACCTTGTACGGAAGGCAGGCTTATGAATATCTCCCTTCTTCAACTTTACTTGATGATATCCAGAATGAAGATCCACCTTTGAGAAGTATTGAACTCCTCTTAACTGGTCGAACAAGTCATCAATCCTTGGGAGATGATACTTGTTATTTATTGTGATCTTGTTGATTTCTCGATAATCGATACACAGCTGCATGGTTCCATCCTTCTTCTTCACAAAGAGCACTGGCACTCCCCAAGGTGATGCACTAGGGTGTATGAGTCCTTTGTCCAGATTCTCTTGTAGCTGCTTCTTTAACTCCTCCAGTTCGATAGGATCCATCCTATAGGGGCACTTCGAGATAGGAGTAGCTCTATGTATGAGTTCAATTGAGAACTCAAACTCACGATCCGGGGGAATTCCGGGTAACTCTTCGGGAAATACATCATCGTATTCCCCCATGATGGTCATTTCCTCAAGGTTGGAACTTTCCTTTGACTTAACCATTTTGGAAAGGTATGCTTCTTCATAGGTAATCAACACCCACACCAATGAAGGATTTTTCAACGGAGATTCGTGATCTTCCTTTCATTTGTAGAGGATCATGGGATGGTTCAGAATATGAAAATATATTTCCCTTTCCCAACAGTTGATATGCACTCTATATAATGAGAGCCAGTCCATTCCCATTATAGCGTCGAATTACACCAAGGGAAGTATTACGAGATTTACCGGAAGAATCTTCCCACATACGCCAATAGGAGAAGAGTCAAACACATGGCTTACAATGATTTCACCACTCAATGTTTTTACCGATATCTCTACTTCAAGGTTTCGGGGCTTCGATTCTATAGTTCTAGCAAACTTACAAGATATAAAGGAATGCATAGAACCAGAATCAAATTAGACTTTTTCCATTATTGATTGAATAGTAAGTGTACCTTATATGACTTCATTATCATTCTCCACCTCTACAATAGTGATGGAATAATCCTTACCTTGTTCCTTTGGCTTTGGTGGCTGCTGACACTGATTACCCTCGAGAGCTCGAGGTTTGGTGCACCGGTTTTCATAGTGCCCTATCTCATTAAAGTTGTAGCATTAACCATGAGTGGTTCTATCCTTTCATCGGATACATTATCCTTCCTTTTAATGTCTTTTTGACACTCTTGAGCATGGTGTCATTCTTTCCCACACTTGAAGTATTTCCCTGTCCCTTTGAGGCAGTTCCCATTGTGCAACTTCCAACATTTTTGGCATGTGGGTCATTGATTTTTCTCCCCACCTTTATCATTAGATCTACCAGCTTGAAACTACATCTTTCTTTTCTTATCACCATAGCCATTGGACCATTATCCAAACTCCATCTCCACTTTGAGATCACACCGAATAGCTTCTTCATAACTCCCAAAGTCTCAAATTGCAAGATCATTTCGAAGGTGTGGTTTTAATCCACTAAAGAATCTATCAATTTTGTTATCATTATTGATAACAAAACCCGAAGCATACCTTGTGAGCCTTGTGAAATTCTCTTCATAGGTTGTGACATATTCTCCTTCTTTTTGCTTGAGCTCTATGAATTCTCTTTCCATCTTCATGTGAAGAGTTCGTGGGAAATACTTATTAAGAAACATTATCTTAAAGTCTTCCCATTCTATCTCTTCAATTTTCTCCCTTGGAATTGTGTTCTTAATCAAATCCCACCATTGATCAGCTTCTCCATCAAGATGATAAACGGATAGAGTAACCTTCTCCGTCTTAGAACAGTGAAGCACAGAAAAGATCTTCTCCATGGATTTGACCCAGTGTTCCACAACTAGTGGATCGGAAGATCCACAAAACGTCGGTGGTCGTTGCCGCATAAAACATTCAATAGCCAGTTTCTCCCTCTTTGGTGAAGGAGGGCGTTCCCCATTATTATGGTTATTATTCATAACCTGAGATAATTGGGTAAGAATTTCCATGAATTTTTTAACTCCACCTCCCAAATAATTAGGGATGTCGTTCGCGCAATCGTTGCATTGGCCCTCGCATGAGTTGTTGGCCTGATTTCTCTTGGTTCTCACAATTTTCTAAAATAGAAAAGGATAGAACAAAACATAACTAAACAAGTCATGAATAACTTATTAATTTAGAAAATTATACCAAAAACATAACATATGGGATCCCTAGGTAAATATTCTTGTGTGCATATTTTTACTTAGTCTCATAATAGAAGTTTTCTCTAGGGTTTACTAATCCTAATTCCCAAATTAACTAAACCTTGCCTCTGATACCAACTATAGCGACCCGGCCTTTTCTTACATTAATATTACATCATTTCAAAGATAAAAAACATAATAGTATTACAAAAAGAGGATCCAAAGGCTTAGTGTCTTGGGAAAACTAGGACCACACATAACAAATACAACATCTATTATAAACATTTATTTAATTTCTTCTTCTCTAGCTTCTTATTAGAACTTTTCCTCTCCTTAGTACATGTAGCCACATGAGGATATAAATCAAAATGGGTGATCTATAAGCCCATTAATAGAATATATAAGAACAATATATCATGGGGTGAGCATAATCATAACATAGGAAAATGATCATGAACATGAGAGGAGCATAAATAAAAGACTTGAAATGTGGCAAAGCATAAAAATGAAACATCATGTCTTAGTGGTTAACTACCACACATACTTGTGAACCAAGCTAGAATCTTGTTCACACATCATTTCACATTTAATCATGAGATTCATCACTTTACCCAATGAATTGGAGTGTTGTATAATTCCAGGCGCACCCGTCACTTTGAAACATTCATAACCGTGCTATATAATTCTGGGCGCACCCGTCACATCATAACATTATCATTTATCATGCATTACATAATGAACATATAACATAAATGAACATAACGAAACCATGAAAAGTAATGGTTTTCATCTCATAATAACACATTCATAAACTTTGGGTTCCCAAAGGAAAGAGGGAAAAACATACTTGATACAATAACCATCAACCTTGAAAGAGAGGTAAAAGTTGAGTTCTTAAGACAATAGTTCTTTCGGAAAACATTTGTATTGACATAAAATTCATTAGAAAACATGTATATCCCATAAAAGGAAATAAAATGATGAAAAAATGATCTTTAAGGAGTGAATATATCAAAAATAGAGTGAAAGAGGTAGAACCCAAAGGATGAAAGTTGGGTTCGAGAATTTCCCCTTACCTTGTACCCGAATGCTTCCTTCTCTTTAATGTCCTGTATAATGACATTATATTCATTAATTATAAATCCATAACCATTTTTAAATTAATAGGCTTAATTCTGGTTTCATTATGTCATTTTATGTTCCTTTGGATGACTTATAGAGTTTAAAAACATTGTTCAGGGATGTTCGTTTTTATGGTTTTTCTTGGGTGGTTCAATTGTATTCTTAAATTGAAGTTCGGGTAGAACATGGGTAAACATACAGAAATGATATTACATGTAATTAATGATATTAAAGGATTTTTAATGATCTTATAATGAATTATATTAGATCCATGTGGATGAATCTTTAGATCATAATTAAATGATGGTTTTTGGGTAAATTTGGGCAGTTTTCGGATCACAACGAACTTGTTTTAACCTATCACTTAGTAATATGGCCATAGGTTATTTACAGAACTTTAAATAGGAAATAAAACATATAATATATTCTGGTTCAACTATAAAAATGGAATCATGTCCATATCTGAAGTTATAAATGGAAGAAGAAAGCATGTCGTTCTTGAAGGTGATAAATTAACACCTCACGAACAACGTTCTCTTTAATAAAATAAAAGGAAGAGGGAAAGGGGGTTGGATGATATAATATCCCATTAGAATAATAAAATTACATTATATGTATAATAATGGAGTTACAATACAATTTGGATGATGATACATGGGGAGAGATCAAGAAATGAACTTGAAATTGAAAGGAAATTAAAGGAGAAGAGGGAGGGAAATTACCTCTAGAATCCTCCTCTTGAGAACCTCCTTAAGGGCCTAAGCTTGGTCTTTTGATGAGACCAATAGCTCTTGGAAATGGGTGAGGGGATAGGGAAGGTGTTTGGGCAGAGTGTAGAGAAGGCTTGGAGCTTTAGAGGTGTGAGGAAATGAGGGTGTGAAGGGTGGCTTTTATAGTGGAGGGGAGAGGGGCTTCCTTAATATAAAATTCATTAGTTTATTATTTCCCCAAAAGACAAGGAATAGTGAGTCTTGAACAACCATGAATAGTAATTTTATAATGTAATCCCGAAACAAGTGGGCTTACATCATCAGAACATCACACATGACCCTATAATTATCTTATTTTGCTTATTTTGTAAATTACGGTATTTCACTATTCATCAAAAATTCAAGTATCTCAGAAAAATCCCAAAAAATTATGGCAACCATTTTTCGATGTGTAAAATCCAAAAATGAAGTCCATTTTTCAAAAATAATTTTCTAAATATTATTAATTTAATATTTAATTAAAATAATAATTTACTTAAAACAGTTTTTAAGATTAAAATTGATTTTATAGTGCTTTCAAAAATTACGTAGGGTCTTATAAAATTATCTAAAAACTATAATACATTGATTAAATAATTTATGAATATATTTTAAGGAAATAAATATTCTTTTAAATTAATTAATTAATTATAATTAATTATTTATGACTTACAAAATACCAAAACGTTTACTAAGGTCAAATTGTCACTTTCTAAGATGTCTAAATTTTATTTTATTATTCATAGGTAATTTTACTCTTATGTTGGATGATTTACTATTCATAAGGGTCATATTACTATTCATAAGGGTATGTTACTATTCCTAAGGGTACGTTACTATTCACCAAAAATTATTTTTGTTTCATTAGACTCCAAAAAACATCTTGAACACAACCGTGTATGTCAGATTTTCAAAATTCCAAACATAGGAGTGAAAAACTAATGTTTAAAGGTCACTTATCACTTAGTAGTTCATTATTTTGTATTTTTATGACATAAATATAAGAAGGGAATTTTCCATTGAAAAACACTGGGTTGTTACATGAAGTGTGATAAGGGTGCATCACCGTCCACTAGCCTACATGATGTCTTAGTTAGTATGAAATTATGTAAAAAACTTGAAAATTTAATATTAATTTTATGTAATGAACATATATTTTATTATATAGATAACCACGGGACTAAAATTTGATTTGGTGATTAAGCAATTAATTTCATTTTGGAAGAAGATCACTATATTTTTTGGGAATATTATATGATTAAGGTAAATAGAATCTTATTGAATTTTATTTTAGGATCAAATGTTGAATTATATATTGGAATAATATATGATTTTAATGTGGTTTTATAATTTTTCAGGTCATTTATGGAAATGATTATCATATCTTGGCGATTATATAATGATGGCATAGACATTTTTGGTATGATACTTTAAAAGTGATTGATGTTACTTTGTGACAAATGTTAAATTTATCTGAGAAGAATATATGATCACATAATTATAATCTTATGTTTTTAATATTAGTTCAAAATATTTTAAATAATTTTAAGTATAGTTACTTATATATTGATTTATTTTGAACTTCAGGTATTACGGTTGGATTTTAGAGATTAATGTATTATTTCTTCATATGAGGTTTTATTCATTTTTTGGGAATTATCTTACCTAATGCTAACCATTATGGGTTTTGTTAATGTATAATGATAGGAGGAATAACTTTTTAACTTTTGGTTTAATTGTGATATCTATTAAAAGTTTATTTTAGTTCTTTGTGCATGAAAAATTCATCTTGAATACTCATCATTTAGAAAAAAAGATGAGATTGTGGTGGAAATTGATTAAAGTATGAAATTATAATTTTCAAGTAAATTTTCTCATGTTCTTATTATATATGGTAAAGTAATTCCCTAAATCTAGGAAAAATGATCTTGCAAAAAAAATATTACCTTCATTTTCGATGAATCGATGGTCTTTTTCATAACTCTTTGGTTTATGGTATTGTGGTCATTAACTTTCTAAGGATCATCCACTTTCTTATGATCAATGATCTTTTCTAATCTCTATAATTATTTATAAATTATATTTTTTCTCAATTTTAAAATTTTCACTTCCCAATAATGTTATCCTATTTGAAAACCTAGTATGTGTTATTCCAAATGACCTTCTTATTTCTCTTTCTCTCTTTTCAAGAGAAAGTTTTATTATCCCATTTTACGATGTGGTATTTCAAAAAAGTTATTCTCAAATTTCATACCATTTATTACCACATTAAATTTCATATTTATATGATGTAATTTATTAAAGGGTTGAGAGTGTAATATCCTTATATTTTTAAAATAAGTACTATTTTCGATAGTGTACAAGATACACAACACCGAGCTTAAACAAATCATAAAATATTATTATTTAAACATTACCATTATAACCTAAATGTTAAATTGGTGGGTATTAATAGTATTTAAAATATAATTAAATATATAAAAATTTTATAAAAAATAAAAATTCATTGATTAATTCTTGGGAAATAAGAACTCATTTTTTATTAAAGTTATTTCATTCTTCAAAAATATTTTTTCTTCTAAATTTGTATTTATTTATCTTTATGATAAATATTATAATTATTTTTTTAAAATTTTGAGAAATATTATTTATAAAAAGGATATAATTTTTGAAATCATATTTTCAAAATTATATGAGATTTTATTTTTTGGGGTTTTTCTGAAAAGATAGATTTCTAGTGAATAATGATAAGTACTGCTTTTTATTGAAAAATGCTTTTTTGTTTAAAGAAATTAAAAGGTTTCATTTTTTTAAATGGTTTAGAAGTAAAATTAGTTCTATTATATTATTAATAATCTAATTAAGTTAATTTTATTCAATATTATGGTTGAATTTGGATTAAAAAAAATTACTTAATCAAACATGTTTCTGAAAAAAAAATTGTTTTTCATTGCGTTTTTCATTTTAATCTTAAATTAATTTATACTGCTTATATAAATTTAATCCTGAAAATATATATTCCATAATATTAATCTAGTGGTCCAAATTTTTTAAATATTCCACTTTTTTATTAGAAATAGTAACCATAGTAAATAATTGTCTCCAAGGTAAGGTTAAATTGGGTAATTAAGGTTAAAAATAATATGATACAGACTAAAAAAAGAAACTAACACTTTAATTTATCATATTGAACGATTTTAGTTTAGAAACATCCATATAAGATTCTAAAATAAGGTAACATGGTGTTATATGTCTTTGATTTTGACCTTTATATTATTTTATGTATAGAAAAGTCAAAAATGTCATTCTCTTTGTTTTATTAACTCTAAATTTTAGAAATTTGGATAAATGGAGAATATTCTTTTTTATAAAAGGTTTAGTTGAAATATAAATTATTTTTTTATCATTATAATTTATTTATAATTTTTAGGGTTGAAATAATTTCCTTAAATATTTATGCAATGCCAATATAATAGTTATTCAATTAATAAGAAAATAAAATAAATTATTTTAAAAATATTAAAAGTAATACAATTTGAACAAATTCTTGTTTTAAATTAATTTTTCAGATAAATATAACATTTTAGTGATGTTTTAGAATAAGGGAACCACCTCTCTTATTTTATTCACACTTTAAAAATGTTTTTTTATTAAAACACTACCCAAATACCATAATATCATCCTTTAACATGTTTTTTATGCCTTTTTTAGGCATAATACCAACTCTATATGTATTAAGGTGTAAATAAAAGGATGTTTTTTGAAGAAGAGGTATAGATTTTAACCAAATGATTTAGTTTTATTTGTTATTACACCTTATTAAAATAATCTTCAACCATGATGATATGATAAAATAAGTATCATACATATACATAGATGTTATTATGTTAATTTAATAACCAATATTCATCTTCTTATTCTATTAAATGGGAAACAATACCACCATCTGTGTGTATGAAAAACTACAAATTCACGAACCTATGTAATTCATTTTACATAATCGTCTTTCTTGGATGAATATAATTATGGATTTAATGTGTATATATATATATATGTATGTATATATATATTATTTAGGAAATATTTATCATCTTTTAAAGATAATATATCATCTACTTTATTACCTTTCTATTCATTAAAAAATGATAACTATGTGTGTGCAACCATGTGGATTACCACCTCCATAAAGCAATGTGGTTTTTTTCATCATCACATAAAATGGATGATATATAAAAGTTTATTTAAAGATATAGTTTGATATTTATGATATAATTATCATTTTATAAATATAAGATAACACTTACCTTCTTTCCATCATGATCATTGAAAAATGGAAGTGTTGCTCACTCAAATGTATAGCCTACCATCTCCTTTATTATAACATAGTTCATTTTTAATAACCATATTTAATGGTTGATTTAAAAAGTATAATTGATTGATATAAAAATTATATATAATTCTTGATTATTTTTCTAATGATAATTTAATAATGTTCTATAATGACTCAGGTTTTGACCTATAAGACTTTGAAATACTCCTGAGAATATTTCTAAAGCCAGGCACTGATTTGGCGTAGGAATCTGGGGCTTAGAGAGCCACAAAGTGGTGATTTTAAATATATTAAATATATTTTGTTATGCGCATTCTTTTTCTCTTAAAAATAGAAATAAATCCTAAATTAATACTCGAATCATATTTTTGAGGTCGCGGTGGAGTTGATAACATCGTGTTTACCCTAGGTGTGACCAAAAGTCATCTACACTATGAGTTTTGTTCAGAGGTGAGTTGGTTAGTCGTTATGATGTGGAATTAATTAATTTAATTTAATTTAAATAATTTTTATACCTAATCCCCCTCCTCATCTCATGTTGGGAACATGACATACTAAATGACATCCCTCTTCTCCTCTCCTCTCCACCCTTATGCGATGAATGGAAACGAAGCCGAATTGATGCAATGAGGTGTCACCGATATCTATTTTTGAAGTATATGATCATCAAATAGATAAGTTTAATGATTTGGGAATCATTCTTCAATCAAATATTCTATAGCATCCCTCCTTTTTATCACATAAACTTTCATTACATTTTACAAAACCGAGGATCTTTAAGGTTTAGTGTCTTGGAAACCAGAAACTTAAAACATGAAAACATAAAACATTCTTCTTAAACACTTGAAAGGATTCTCCTCATGTTCATACTAGGTTCATTACTGAATCTCATAACCTGGGGACATACATCAAAAGAAAGGGTGAGCAGAAGGCCCAGTAAGGGAAACAACAGAAACATTTTACATGTGAACTTTAGATATTTCAATAAGGTCGTGAAAAGAACTTTAAGGCACGAGAAAGAAATCATGAGATATATCATAATAAAAATAACATTTTTCATAACTTGAATATGTGGCTACAACATTTAATATTGACAATCATTTCGTTTCACCAAGGTCCATCCCCAAGGTGTCATTAAAAATTACCAAGGTTATTCACCAAGGTATCAGTCTAAATGGTCATCTCAAGAGATTAAGTCTTTACCCAATTCATTGGAGCGCTATCTGGGTGCAACCTTGACATGTATTTATTATCATGTGAGACACATATATCATCATCAATCATTTCATAAACAACCCATATAGCATAAAAGAAATGGGTTTCATTTCATAATCATAACGTTTTAAAAACTGCTTTAAAGACATGATCTTTATGTCACTTTAAACCCATGGAAAGGGAAAGCGGGTTTCATGTATGTAAATCCCAGAATTTAAAATAGAAAATTTTTATATGTATTAAAATACTCATGTAGAAATAATATCTTTGATTATTCACGTAATAACATAAAATAATTTTGAGAAAAAGAGTGAGGCATTTTGAGACGAAAATTCTGCAGCATAACGGCTACGTTACAGGGTTTTAGATTACATTGAAAAGAGAGGGGACATGGGTCACCCACTCATAAATGATCTATAAAAATAGTATATTGACAGAATATAAAGGATATGAATCATGGTAATGTAATTTTAAGGACATACCATTTGAAATGAAAAACATGGAAGTAAGACAAAAATAAGATTTCTCTTATAAAAATTTGGCATCCTAACGGCGTCACTTAAACTTCAATAAAAATGAATTGACAAGATAAAATAGGGCATCTCATAATATGATCATAAAATATCATTATGATAGATATATATATCATACCCCCAACATAATAAAAAGTAACTTGAAAGACTTGACATGAAAATAGAACTTGAAAAATGAGAAAGGTGAAAGAATCCCTTAAAAATTCAGCAGCCTAACGGCGCCACTTAAACTTGAACAAATATGAATTGATGAGATCAAATAGGGTCTCTCATCATATGAAAATAAAAGTTCAGTATGATAGATATAGAGATCATACCCCAACATAATAAAAAGGAACTTTAAAGACTTGACATGAAAGTAGAACTTTGAAAAATGGGAAGGGTGAAAGAATCCCTTAAAAATTCAGCAGCCTAACGGCGTCACTTAAACTTCAACAAAAATGAATTGATGAGATCAAATAGGGTCTCTCATCATATGAACATAAAAGTTAAGTATGATATATATAGAGATCATACCCCAACATAATAAAAAAGAACTTGAAATTCTTGACATGAAAGTAGAACTTTGAAAAATGGGAAGGGTGAAAGAATCCATTAAAAATTCGGCAGCCTAACGCGCCACTTAAACTTTCTTAAAACGAAATGATGAGAGTAAGAGGGGGTCTCTCATCATATGAACATAAAAAGTATAGTATAATGAATATAAAATAACCTACTCCAACATAATAACATGGAGCATAAAATAAATGACATAAAAGAGATCACTTGAAAACAAAGAGAGGGGTCGGATCCCTTACCTTAAAACATAACTCTTAAAACTCAAAGTTTGGGACCTTGAGGGCTTGGGGGAACCTTGGGAGGACTCCTTGGGAGGTAATGAGACCAGAAATTAGTTGGGGGAGAGTGGGGAGTCGAAATGGATGAGATTATGTCTTGGTATTTATAGAGAAAGTGAGAGGACAAGGCATTAATGGCCAAGGGACACCTCACAAGTGGTTTTCTCAAAAGCATGGGCTCTCCCATGGTATTTACCATGGCGTTAGGCCACATGGGGCCCCCCATACAATAATTCATCACCTTTGGTCATCCAACCCATAAAATATCTCATGACATCATCATGACACAGTTATGATGTCATTAAACATACCAAAACCCTAAAACAGTATTTTTACTATTCACTGAAAATTCAACTTTCTCAGAAAAATACCAAAAATTTCACCTTAACCAAATATCAATTCTCTGATTTCAAAAATGAACTCCATTTTATAAAAATATTTTTCTAAATATTTTTAATTTATTTTTTAAATAAATACACTATTCACCGAAAATTCATTTTTTTCAGAAAAATCCCCAAAAATTACCTTAATATAATATCGATGCTCTGAGTTCAAAAATGAAATCCATTTTATAAAAATAATTTTCTAAATATTTTTAATTTAATTTTTAATTAAAAAACACTATTCACCTGAAAAAACTAATACTTGAATAATAATTTATGAAACTGTTGTTTAACCATTTTATTGAATCAAATTACTTAATCAAGGTTCCTAGATTATATTAATGCTTTCTGTAAGTGAGATTACTAATCCATTTGGACACATTACTAATCCTAATCATAAAATCACTATTCATAATTTACTATTCATCAAAAATCAAGTTGATCTTATTAGACTCTAAATTTTGTACTGGACATAATTGTAGAAGACCATTTTTTTAATATTATTACACATTTTTAATTATTTAAGGTTTACATAAACATTTTTAAAATATCCTTTTTCTAAAATTCATCAAAAATATGCATACTATATTTATCCGGTCATTTGAAAATTCATAAACATCATCATAAGAATAAATCCCAATTTTTATTTAAAACAATGGATTACACAAGGCAGTTACGGTCTCCTTACATAGCCCCTTATCACACCAACATAGTACCTAAGTGTAAGGAGTGCTAAGGTGAGAGAATTCGAGGGAGGCTCGGCCAACATCACACGAGTAGTAATTTCTATCAGTTTGAACTTCTCGCAAAGGTGATTCTGTTCTAGCTTCACAAGATGAAGTTCGGCTTGGGTTTGGTCCAGAGCAAAGCCTAGTGGTGCTACCTCCTTCCCAAGTTCTGTTAGATGGGCTTCAATCGGTACAAGACTACTGGGTGAGGCCATCGAATCTTCTTTCTATAATAATTAACCAAGATTACTTGTATTTAGAGACAATAATCGAAACGTTTAGTTTACAGTGGTCATATTGACCAATGGTCATATAACAGTCAAAACCCAATGGTCTCATTTTAATTATACTCATGTTATCAAATGAAACATTTTTTTTTAGTATAAAAATAAAATAAAATAACACATAAAATTAGGAAACAAGATTTATTCAAAATTTCGGGTCGTTACAGATTCGGCATTTCTGCCTTTAGATAGTTAGTTTTCAATTTTATTCTTGATCCCTTTCAGTTTTCTTCATTTTAAAGTTGTATATCCCTTATACAATTACTAGATATCCCTTCTAGATAGATCTACAAGTTTATGTGTAAACTAGGGTGAATCAGGGGTTTTTAGATGTAATTAAAATTTTTAATTACCATCTAAATAGTTTTTAGTATATATAGACAAGTCTTGTAGCCCTTCCTATTTAGGGAAGATTAACTTTGGGAACTGCATACCCTATACCAGGGTTACATGTTGTGTAGTAACCCCAATCTGTGTAACCGTGGGACATGGCTTGGGAATCCATGTGAAAACACATGGACATGTACTACTACATGTCCAAAGTACACGAACACGTGGTATGATCCATGGACATAGGAAAAATACATGGCCAGTTGGTCCTTTAGCCCAAACATGCTGTGTAGCATGTGATACACAGTGTTTGAGGGGCACGGTTGGCCGGTCCTTGTAGAAGAGGAAAACGACCAGGGACCGTGTAAGATGGGACACAATGTGTACCATCTATACACATTGTTTACCCCTAAATGGGTTGAAAATTGAGTTTTTAGGACACATGACCAGGTGATCGGGCAGGCTCACACGTCGTGTGTGCCCCAGTGCACACCGTGTACACCTAGGGGGTCTCCTTGAGATCTTCCACCTTCTGTATATCCTTATATAGGACTCAGATTTAGTATTTTGAATAGCCTACCTTGATTAGTTTTCCACGTAGAATGTGATGGTGACCTCCATTTTGGCCTATGGTATATGAGGTGGCATGTTAAGAGAAATAAACTTGTGAATCTATGCTGAGTCGATGTTATAGATCAGTGTGGTTTGTGAAGATATGTGATGGGACTGGTGCTCCCCTGTAGCATTAGGTAGTGGGTTTCCCTTACCTACCTTCTTTGGTAGAGATGTGACTCCAAAATTAGTGGGTGTGGGTTCATTACCTTTGGGTAGTTTCCATCGAGTATGTTACTCCCCTAATGGACTAGGGTGTGGGTTCCCTGTGATGTTTGTATAATTGAACAGTGATCCCCTAATGTTTTAGGGAACAGGACCTCTATTCTCATGGGAAGGTAGAGTTGGTACTCCCTTATTGGACTAGTGTGTGGATCCTCTATCTGTGGAGTTAGTACTCCCCTGTCCTACCAGTGAGTGGGTAATCCATATGTGATGTATAAGTAGAGTAGGCACTCCCCTATCGGGTTGGGGATTGGTTCCTCTATCCTTGGATTCAGAATTCCCATATCATTCTAGGGTGTGGTTCCTCCATACGTGTTGTTATGGTAGAGTTGGTACTTCCCTATCATTATAGGGAGTAGTTCCACTATCTCAGGGTCAGTATTCTTCTATCATGTTAGGGTGTGGATATAGCATATTAATCGAGCTGGTAGATTAGTACACCCTTGTCTTTCTATGGTGTGGGTCCTCTATCCATAGTTTGGTACTCCCCACATCATGGGTGTGGGTCCTCTATCCTTTGAGTAGTACTAACCTATCATACCAAGGTGTAGGTTATCAATTACGGAGTAGTAATCACCCATCTCTTAGTAGTAGTGGGGTGCAAGTCCTCCATCGGAGTTAGACATACCTCATCTATTGAGTATAGTTACGAGGAGCAGGACCCTCCACTAGATACGAATGGTGCCTGGTTAGGATTTAGTTTTCCCTCGATGGAATGAGGTGGGGGACACTCCATATAGGACTGAATGGAGTTTCATGGGTTATTTAGGAGCTATTACTCCCTTGAATGTGGGGAAAGTGAAAGGTGTGGGTCCCTATATTCTCTCTTGTTATAGAGGATTCACACAATGCATAGTTTTGAGCAGTTCTCCCTCAACTGTGGTAGTGGTGAGGAGCGGGCCTCTTCACTTGGGTTTCTTTAGTTTATGTTGGGTGCAAGGTAGCGATGAAAACATCGCTAGTGCTGGAAACTAGATCTGGACCTAGTAAGTTGTTACTGATGTAGCACATCTCTTGGATTTACCATTTGGAATGGTAAGGTTGTTCCTGATGGAGTGTACTTCTCGGATAGATTTCATCTAGGATGGATGATCTTGTGTAGTGTGTTCTATTGGTTTTATGTGTTACCTTTAGAACCTCGATAAAAAAATCAAGTTGTTGGAAATGAGTTCAGAACCTCATGAGACTTAGAGTTTGAGATGAGTATATTTGAGTATTTTGTGAGATTCCTTATGGTGGTGTCACTTGTCGGTGTTGACACCCCTTTTGGACTAATCCAACTTTTCATGTACAGTCAAGGATGGTTATAGATGGTGATTCTCTCTTGGTTAGGTTCCCTCACGCTAAGTCAAGTGGATTTTTTCCTTTCAATTGTTACCTTTTTCTTTTGGGGGTTTTGGGGTGCCTACTGAGTATTTTTATACTCACCCCTCCAGGGGATTTTCCCACACTTTTTGTGTCTTGTAAAAACCACAGGCCTATCTATGGAGTCCACATAGGAACTAAGGCAGGTAGAGCTTAGTGGGAAATACTACCTAAGGTGTTTACCGGAGCTAGGATGGGGAAATTTCCAGCAGTTGCATTTGACATCGATTCCCTCCTTTTAAGCAGTTCGGATTCTTCTAAAATTTTCTTTGTTGAGTGTTTTTTTTCCTTAATGATTTTATTACTTCTATTTTACTTTTATTTGGGATATATATATGAATTCCTTTTATTTTTCCATATTTTTATATCTATTCATTGTTTCATTGAGGTTTTTTTGGGTCCATGAATACAGGTACATTAGGAAAATGCCTCCCATCTGTGTGATATGCATACTCAGTGCTAGTTTTCAGCCCCTGGACTATTGGAGGCAGGTTTGGGGAGTTGAAACCCAGGACCTATTGGGTTGGGTCATGACAGAGTGGTATCAGAGTGGGCTTTACTTTTGGACCATAATGTCGTGATCTTGGTTTGGGCTGCATAACCACAGTCTTAGGATGTTTCATGTTCGGATCTCATGCCAAAGGTTCTAATATTTTTTCAACGGTTGACATATATATTCACTAGGTCTATGATGACATGTTTTTCAACTTGGTATATTGGGACACTCATTAATGGAAAATAAATGGTACATGAATCATATAAAAATGGGTCTTGTTTCTTCCTTGTCCTTATTGAGTCATCTCCTGATATATACTCTTTTAAAATTGTGTGTCTTCAATTCTATTTCAGGATGCCATCATGATGAGATCAAAAAAAAATTCCACAGCACGATTGTGGTGGCGATCTACCTTGTGATAAGACTTTAGTGCAGGGCACTAGTTTTGAGGCATTACATCCAGGTGGTCCTCCAATTGTGCCACCGCCTGTTGAGAAGCTGATTGTGCCGGTAGTTCAGGATGAGGATACTTTAAGGCTAAGTTCATTACATGAGTTCCAAAAAAAATAAACTTTGAGGCACTAGGTTGATTCAAACCCCCAAGAAGCTTATAAATGGCCCAAGGCAGTCACATGAGTTTTCTGATTAGTAAGGACAACTCCTAATCAGATGGTGGTCCTAACGGTGATCCTTTTGCAGGATTTGTCCAGACGATGGTGCAGTTTAGTGATGTAAACCCATGATGAGTCAACTCTCACTTAGGTGGAGTCTAAATGACTCTTTAGGGAAGATTTTTACTTAGCTATGTTGATATCAGTTCATATCCAGGAGATTTTATAGATTCGGAGGGATAACATGATTATGGAGGATTTTTCGGCAAGGTTCATAGACCTATCATAATACTCCTTAGATATTATTTGGGATCTTTTTTGAAGAGCAATGGCCTTTGAGAAGGGCTTGATACAAGAGATTAAGGTGTCTGTGATTATTTTTTTCATTCCCACCTGTGATGGAGTGCTAGAGTAAGATATAGTGGTAGATAGTTTTCGGGGTGATGGATAGATATATGTGGCCCATGGTGGTAGTCACGAGGTTGATGTGTCTGCCACAGCTGGCAGAAGATAGATAATGGGATCGTGGGGTAGGAGACATAATCATGCCCAAACTCAAGCTTGTGGACCTGTAGAACAGGAGCAGTGCTGGGGATCATGCCAACTACATGAGAGGTGGTGTTATGCTTGCGATAGTTGGGTACATCTATCTAGAGACTATCCAACTCGTTGTGTTGTTGAGAGAGAACTGGTTGACTTACCACCTTAGTAGAGGTAGTGCAGGGAGCAGGGAGTTCTACAAGATAAAGTATTTGGCATAGGATATGGAAGAGTAGCAGGAGGTGGAATGTGGTTTTAGATGCTTCCACCACCACCCCAGGTGGTCCGCGCCAGGCTTAGGGAGTTGGTGGACGTGGGAAAGGACAACCGCAGGCCATAGGGGCCTTTTAACCTAAACCTATTTGGATTAATAGAGGTATGATATAATTAATTTATACATTACGTAGTAGTAATTATTAGACACTATTGTGAGTTACTATTTTACTTTTAGCTTCTTGCTTGAAGTTTAACCAGGGTGACGCGGGGCATTGGTAGAACCCTGTGTTGGTAGTTGTCACAGAGGTCCCGGTAAGACCCAGGTTGGTATGTGGGAAACCCTTTGTTTTTATTTAGTACCCTCATGTGCTGAGAATCATCTTAGAATGTGAGAATCTTGAGGAGTGAAATTATGTAGTTTGACATAGCTTTGGAATCATGAGGAAGAGGGACATTTTCCCCATTGAGACGCATTTTTGTGATGCGGCCAAAACCGTTCGGGCAAGTCAGTGCTGCCCAAAGAGAATAATATTAAGTTGTGGTGAATGAGTTCCTTAGACTTGTGTGTTCAGGTTGAGGTTGTGTGGTGTGGTTTCAAAGTAGTTCTTAGCCTTTCTAGTGGAGTTTTCATGCTTGACCCTTTTTCCCTGGTAGCACAAGTAAAGGGATATCCTTTTTTGGAATCATTCAGTAGTGGAAAAGTCTGACCCTATGATTTTTCTATAGTGTATATTGGTTCCCTACCATCCACACTCAGCTGGGGTTCCACTAGTGGGTGTGGTGGTGTTTCTGTTTTGGTGAGTTGTGTTATAGTTGGAGGTTTATAGACGAAGGGCCTAGTAAGACCCAGTGTTTATGCTTAGTTATCCATATCTTGTTATTTTTTACCATCATGTTCTTAATGTAAACCTTTAATAGAAGATTATTGGGGGGGTTGTAGTGTAGTTCATCTAGGGGTGGATATGGACTATGCGGTTTCATTCATATTTGTATTAGGTTAGCGAAGTGTTGTACTGCTAGACCCTATGACTGTAGATGGACTGTGGTGCTTAGTACTTTTCACCTTTCACATCTAAAGAGACATTTTCTTCTTTGTTTTGTGACATATCCTGGTTGAAGATGGATATAATAGCGGTTTAGCCTTAGTATTTCCCCTGATTTTGTGCATGGAAGAAGCATGAAAACCCTTAGAGAGCTCGATGGCATGGGAGTTCTAGTGGAGAGATCAGTTTCTTCCCTTGTTCATAAGATTTCAATTTATGAGGAAAAAATCCCTAAGGTGGGGAGAATGTAATGACTTGGTTTTTGACCTATAAGACTTTGGAATATTCCTGAGAATATTTCTAAAGCTATGCACTAAGTCGTTTTAGGAATCGGGATCCCAGAGAGCCTCAGAGTGGTGATTTTAAATATATTAAATATATTTTGTCAAATACACAAAGTTTCTCTTAAAAAAATGGAAAAACTCCCAAATTGAGTCTTTAATCGAATTTATGTGGTTTTGGTTGAGTTTAAAATGTAATTTTTAACCTATGAGTGACCTAAAGTTTTCTGCTCCATGAGTTTTGGTCGAAGGAAAGTTGGAGGGGTGTTATGAGGTGGAATTAATTAATTAAATTAAATTAAATTAATTTCTAAACCTATTCCACATTCCCCTCACATATTGGTTACATGACACAGATACCTTATATCCTCTCTTATCCTCTCTTAGGCGATTAATATAAATGACATTGAATTGACACAACGAGGTGCCACCGATCTTTGTTTCTGAATTAGATCGTCATTAGATCAATAATCATAATGATCTGGGAATCGTTCTTCAATCAAAGCTTTGGAATTTCACCCTCAAGGTTGGTTATTTTTCATTTTATTCCTAATCCCCTTCGTTGTGATTTTTTTAAGGTTGTAGAGTCCTTATAAAATTTCTAGAGATCCCCTCAAGGTAGATATGCAGTTTTCGGTGTAAACTATGGTGAATCAGGTGTTTTAAGAGGTAATTACTGACTAGATTTACCATATACATAGAGTGTAGTCTAGAGATACATATCATATAGACCTTTCTATTCATGAAAGATGAACTTTGGAAACTACATGCCATGTACCAGGGTTACACGCCATGTCATGACCACAATCTGTGTGACCATGGGACATGGCTTGGGAAGCCATGTGAAAACACATGGTCGTGTACAACTAAATGGAAAAAGTATATGAACATGGGTTTCCATACATAGACATGGGAAAACTACATGGGTAGGTGATTATTTAGCCTAAACACACTGTGTAGTATGTGATACATGGCATGTAAGGGATACGGTTGGTCGGTCTGTGTAGAATAGAAACACATTCAGGGTCCAGATGAGACGGGACATGGTGTGTACTATCTATACACACTGTGTACCCCTATATGTGTTGGAAAACCATGTAGTCAGGATATACGACCGGTTTTTTGGGTGGAATCACATGTCTTGTGGGACCTGGTGCATGTCGTGTATCTTAGGGGGTCTCCTTGAGATCTTACACCTTCCATATCTCCTTCTATAGGAATCATATTCTAGCCTGTGAATAGCCTATCCTTAGTATTTTTCCTCATAGAATGCAATGGTGGACTCCATTTCATCCTAAGAGATATGAGGTGGTGTGTTAAGATCAATACTCTTGTGAACCTATGTTACGCTAATACTAGTGATCAGTGTGGTTTGTGAAGAGATACGGTGGGATTGGTACTCCCCTGTAGCATCAGGGTGCAGGTTTCCCTTACCTCCCTTATTTGGTAGATATGGGACTCCCCATGTAGTGGGTGTGGGTTTGTTACCATTGGTTAGTTTCTTTTAGGGATGTTACTCCCATAATATAATAGGGTGTGGGTTCCCCATGATGTTTGTATAATTGGACAATGTTCCCCTACCGTATCAGGGTGCGGTCCCTCCATACTCATTAGAAGGTATAGTAGGTACTCCTGTATTGAACTAGGGTGCAGATCCTCTATCCATAGAGTTGGTACTCTCCTATAATACTAGGGAGCAATTCCTACATATGTGAAATATAGGTATATTGGGTACTCCCATATCGGGTTAGGGAGAAGGTCCTTTATCCTTGGATTCAAAACTCCCCTATCGTTCCAGGGTGTGGGTCCTCTATACATGTTGCTCTTGCATAGTTGGTACTCTATTGCTATTCCAGGGAGCGGGTCCTATATCCTAGGGTTGGTAATCCCCTATCATGTCATGGTGTTGGTCCCCCATAGTAATCGAGCAAGTAGAGTAGTACTCCCCTATCATTCCAGGGTGTGGGTCCTCTAGCCACAGAGTGGTACTCCACACATCATGGGCATGGGTCCTCTATCATTTAATTGGTACTCCCCTGTTGTACTAGGGTGTGGGTCCTAAATTAAGTAGTATTACTCTCCCATATCCAAGTAGCAGTGGGGAGTGGGTACTCTATTGGTGTTAGATCTCCCTAAACTACTAATTACAGATACAAGGAGTGGGCTCCTCCACTAGATGCGAATGGTCCTAATTAGGAGTTAGTTCTCCCTCAAAGGACTGAGGTATTGGACATTTCATACAGAAGTGACTAGGGTTTCACAGGTTAGTTAGGAGCTAGTATTCCCACGACTACGGGGCGAGGGAGAGGTGTGGGTCCCTCTGTTCTCTCTCATTAGATAGGATTCAGGTGGTGAATAGTCTGGTGCAGTACTCCTTTAACTATGGCAGTGGTGAGGGGATGGCCTCTTCACTTGGGATTCTTTAGTTTGTGTTGGGTTCAAGGTAGAGACGATAGGACCTATAGTGCTGGGAACTAGAGTTGGACCTAGTAAGTTGTTCTCTATAGATCACGTTCTCTCATATATACCATTAGGAATGGTATGTCTATTTATGATGAAGTGTATCTATTGTACGAGTGCTATATTGGATGGTTGAGATCATGGAGTTTTTTCTCTTGGTATTATGTGTTACCTTTAGATTCTTGAGTATAAATCATGTTGTCGGATATGAGGTAGGAAGCTCATGAGACATGGAGTCTGATACTAGTATATCAGGGTGTTTTCTGGGAGTCCTTGTGGTTTTTTCATGTGTTGGGGTTGACACCCCTTGAGGACTAAGTTGACTTTTCATGTACAGCCGAGGATGGATCAATATGGGGATTTTCTCTCGATAAGGTTCCCTCTGACTACGTCAAATGGACTATTTCCTTTCATTTGCTCCCTTTTTCTTTTGGGATTTTTGGGGATCCCATTGAGTATTTTTATACTCAACCCAACATGGTATTTGACTAAACTTGTTATATATTTTACATACCATATGCCTTTTGATATAGTCCATGGAGGACCCGAGGCAGGCAGAGCTTTGTGATAGAGACCGACTGAAGTGTTTACTAGAGCCGATCCAATGAGCTTTCTAGTATTTTCATTTGACATTGATCCCTTCATTCTAAGTAGGATGGACGCTTTTACAGTTTTCTTTGGTGGGCATTATTTTTCCCTTTACTCTTTCAATACTTCTATTTTTCTCTAATGTGGGATAGATGTATGCATTCATTTTAGTTTTCCGTATTTTTATATCTCTTCATTGTTGCATTGAGGTGGTTTTGGGTACAAGTTTATAGGTATATTAGGCAAATGCCTATCATCTGTATGATATGCCTACTCAGTGCTAGTTGCCACCCCCTGGACTATTAGTGGTGGGATTGGAGAGTTGCAGCCGAAGATCCATTCAGTTGGGTCATGATAAGACCACTTTGACTATATCCAAACTACATAATTCATTTAGGGCATATGAGTCAAATATTATCAAAATATCTGATGTGAACTCAATTGATTAAGTAATTTCTTATAACATGTTAAAAGGAATAATAACCATGAAAAATGTTCTTAAACAAGTACATAATAAACATAATTTTATTATTCATAAATATAAGGAATTTTTGTGATGATTTGGACTCGAAGTAAAGTTCACTTTAGTTTAAAAACCTCATTTTAATTATTTTAATTATTTATTTTCTAAATATTTGTATTCCATGTACCTATTATTAAAAATAATTTTTATATGTATGTATATGGTCATAAATGAAATTTTATGTCAATTTTGGCATTCTTTCAATGTTTTTTATAAGGAATATTTTTATATTTTTTATATGGAATGTTTTGAAAAAAATATTAAAAAAATGTTCTATATTAACTTATACGACATCAACGGATTTTCCCTATACTACAACATTTATTTTATTTTTTATTCATTTATATGCTTCCATTTTTTATTCAACAAAACACTCCTTCCTTTTTTTGAGGAATTTCAGTTTTGAATACTGGGATTTAAAGAAAAGGATTATATCAATACCAAAAATGTTTTATAATGAGTGAAAAGAATGTTTTTATGATGTATCATTTCGTGTATTAAGATTATGTTATGTTTTTTTTGTATTATTTATAATGATTGGTGGTTCTATTATTAACCAAGGAAGGGTGATCCCATTATACCAATCTAATTCATTAGGTAAAGTGATATATTTAACTCACTAGGTTTCTACTAAGAGATTATTGGAATTTACCATGAAGGTCATTACATTGGTAACTATGAAGGTTATTCCATTTTTAACCATAAATGTTGGTCCATTTGCAACTATAAAGGTTATTCCAATTGTAAGAGTGATTTTAAGAGTGATATGAAAATTACGCCTCAATTTACCTATACGATTTATCTATTATTCCTATGGATTTTTATGGAACTATTATGATTTTAAAAGGCTATGAAAAAAATATTTTTGAAATAAATATATATGTAACTTATTAAGGGTGAAAAGTATAAATTTTTGAAAAGATTTTATAGTTTTTTCACAATTTTAAAGAAACTTTTACAGGTTTTATTATGACTTTAAGATTTATTATGAAAATTTTTATGAAAGGCTTTGTGAAGATAAGTTGATTTATTGGGTAAGAAAAAATTTATTTCATGATCAAATTTTATTTTGAAGTGAAATTCTTATGAGTATTCATGGACTAACGGGATTATTTATTTCTTTTTTATGACTCTTATAGATATTTTTGTGCTCATCCCTTATTTTTAAATTTTTTTCATAAGGTTTAGTGATGATTAGGAATAAATAATAAGTAATATTGAAAATTTTAATTATTTATCATGAAAGAAAGTGTGTTTTTTTAAACATTTTTCATTATGGGAAAATAGATACTAATTAAAAGTTTCCACTAGTAATATTTGGGTTTGTTATATAATAGTTATGACCTAATTCTCTAAAAATATAAAATATAAAGATACTTAAATGTAATATAATGGATTCTAGACTTAAAACTCAATATTTTATAATGATTAAGGTTGGGTTCTTACATATATAATACTTGGTTTGATTTTCATAAGTTTATGGAATTTTTTAGAGGGTTTTGAAAGTGTTTTTAGTAGTTTATGGTTGAAGCGTGATTAGGGTAGCTCATTCACTATATCCATGAAACTCTGAAGGGTGATTTTGGGAGTCACTAGGTAGTTGCAAGGTTGGCACATGGTTTTTCAAAAATATGTGCATGGTTAGAGAAACCATTCAAAAGAGATGGTGGGAAAAAAAGAGTAGGTGTATGGTTTATAAATATGTGTGTTCCAACCATTTCAGGGGATATCCTTGAGATAGTATCATGGCATGGTTGTTATACTATATTCAAAACTATGTATCACAACCATGTATCTACCTGGGTGATTTCCAATAAAATGTTCATAGTTGGTGCATGGTTTGACAAGATATGTGATCCTATTATGTGATGTATAGTTAATGCTCTAAAAAATAATTTTTAATTTGTATTAAGGCCTAAAACCCCTCATTTTTCTTCTATTATTCTAGTCTCCTAAACTCCTCTCCTCTCTTAGGCCCCCTTTCCAATTCTATTTGGAATTTTCAACTACTACAAGTTTGATTCGATGATAAAAAATTAATATCTTCGATAATAGGTGAATATATCACCACATAATTAATTTTAGGACTTTAGGAAAAACCTTATATGACAAGGATAAATTTTCATCTTATAATCTCATTGTTCTCATTATATTTATGAACAAAAATACATTTTTATCTAACAGGATACATAGCTTCTGGTGTGATGATTACATGTCCAAAGACCCTTATCCTGTGAATTTCATTTAGCTTATATTGTATCTTTCTATTTACTTCAATCAGGTTACTTTTTTACATTTTATAATAGTATTTTGTTTGGTATCTTTATTCCTAATATCATGTGCCACAAAATATGAAAATATTTCATCAATATTTTCTATTTTATATTGATTATATATATAACCATTATATCTATAATTAAAAGTAATGTCATTTTTTCAAATCCATTAAGTTTTTTAATATCATGTGAATATTATTTATGATATGTGTCATGTGTTTCTCTAAAAACACATAAATTAAATGTTTCTTTTGAAACAAATAACTGCATAATTGGTTTTTCAATTATACCCACTCCTTTTATTTTTCAAGGATATATATTCTTAAATAAAAGTTTTCTACAACACTTTGGTAATTATTTGGATATTTTCATAATATCCTTATAAAAATATGTCTTTTGGACATAAATTATATTAGGTTTATTTATATCTAGTTTTTTTATTTATTCATGACCTATGTATTAATAATTTTATCAAGTAATTGATTTTTTATTTCTTAAGAATGTAAAATTGTTTTCTATTCCATCTCATAGTACTCCATGGGATGATCAAGAAATGATAAAA
This sequence comes from Viscum album, assembly GCA_963277665.1. Lineage (NCBI taxonomy): Eukaryota > Viridiplantae > Streptophyta > Magnoliopsida > Santalales > Viscaceae > Viscum > Viscum album. Next base: position 1,353,772,438 of record OY728150.1, on the reverse strand, counting down.
TTTTCATACTCTATGAAATAACCTCTATTAATTTATTATATCCTCATACTACTAGGAACACTTACTCATTTAAGTAATAATTAGACAAACATGTTGTAAATACATCACTAGTTTGAGGTTTAATACACCTAATAATGGATGAAGATTCATATATAACATATATTCCTAACCTCCTTTTTGGTCCCATTTTTATACATTATGGGGGATAAATATGTATATATACTAAAAAAAATCTTAAGTGAAAGATTTCAATATTTTAGATAAATTTTATTTAGATTTGACTATGTTTATGATATATACATTGTCTAATGTGAATTAATATAAATTAATGCAGTATTGGATAACCCCATATAATGCTCGAAAGCTTTGTTCTCATTATCAATAGTCTAGAAAAAAATTAGAGGCATTTTATTACGAGTTTAGTTATAAATTTTTGTGTATTCACATCGGTGATAGGATGGTCAAATGTAATTCCCATTTCTATAAAGTAATTATTAAAATTGTGAGTTATAAACTCACCAAACATTATCAAGAATTTATTTCTTGGGGTCATAATTAGGGAATTATTATCTTAATTTTATTATTTGGGAAATAAATCATGAATACTATATTTTACACATTGAGAGTAAACATATGTGTCACCATATGATATATGAATCAATTAAAGCTATAAAATACTTAAATAGTCCTCATTATGTATAAAATGGCCTATATATATTTCCATTAATTTTTTTAATAAATGTGGGAATTTAAACATTAATCTCTTCTCATTAGGGACTTATATTCATATTTCCATGATAAAAAGACTCACATGAAATTTTCTTAGTTTAAAGATCTTCTATCCCTTTATTAAATGTATATGATAATTTTCAATAATTTTTCACATTATTAATGAATAATGATGACCTAATCATCCTTGTCAAAAATTAATGATTAGTGGCCTATTCATTATGTATACATTTTTATTACACTTATATATGTATAATGTAATACAAATGATAATTTGTGTAGTTTGACTAGTATTTAACTCTTGTTGAATTTATTATCAATAATGAACATCTACTTTTCATTTGCCTCATCAATAATGTGTGTATCATACACATGTTGGTATATATCATTAAATTTTGGGATGTTTTTTTTGGATTTAGGGGATAATAAAGAATCAATTATAAATAGAATTTTCCAATTTGGTAAAGTTAAACTTGTTTCACTAGCCTAGTATATTAGGACATGATATATTATTCACAATTGGTTTTATTGGTTTAATGTTAGAAAAATATTTTTTTACTTTTTAGAATTTTGTTCATTGTTCCCCTGTATGGTATAAAAAAATAAAATCTATTTTTTCAATCTATTTTAGAGATTTAAAGTATAGATAATGGTATTATGAAAAAACACACCTTATAAAATTTAAATATTACAATATAAAAAATAAAAACATACATTAAGAACACCATATTATATATCATAACTAATAAAAAATTTCTATATTATTTCTAGTTATCATATCATAAAATTAAAAAGTAAAATCACTCACCTCAAGGTAAGTGAAATAATTATTTTATGGTTGATTATTCTCAAAAAATCATACCACTTCTATTTACTTTTATTTTATTTATCAAATGAAGTTTTATTTATTATTATTTTCTTCAAGAGATTTTTTATACAGTATACAAATTTATAATATATTTTTTTGAATTAGGAGAAATATCACTTAAAACCATACCTATTTCAAGAAACATCAGTATTCCTCAGAGTTCTTGTGATGATATTTATTTGATTATAATATTTGTTTTGACCATTCCCAATATTAAATTCACATCCTTGCAATGTATACCACCAAAAAAGTGACATGTTGAGATTTTAGTATGTATTAATTTAAATAAATTTATTATATAATATTGTATAATATATGACACATTTAATTAAAATTAATTATAATTTATTTAAATAAAATTTAAACATAAATACATTTTAAATATAAAATTTCAAAAAAAAATAACACCCATTGGTAAATGACATGAAATAAGGTTCGGAACACTTAGAGATTAAAAGGGGTTTTTTCTATAAAATGAGTTTTTAATTATGTTTTATATTTTATTTTAAATAATAAATTTATGAATTTTATATTTTTAATTAGATTAAATAAAATAAATTTTTTAACTTATCATGTCAAAATTATCTTAGGGTGAATTTTTTAAATTTTTATGAAAAGGTATATTTTTTTAAAATTGTGAAAAAAAAGGATTAATTTGTTTTTCTAGGACAAATATATATTTAATAATTAATTTTATTAAATTAAAAATATGATAATGGTTAAAATGGTTAAAGAGGGGAGGATAAACTAAGAGATATGGCTTCAAATGTCTATAAAACATTTTTAAATAAGATTTTATGAGAATATTTGGAACATAAATTATATTATATTAAAAATTGAACTATTTTTTAGCCACATTCTATAAGAAATGAATTTATTATATTCTAATGATCTTAATATTTATATAGGTACCAATCCTCTCACTTATAAATGCTCTCCTAATATTCTCACTTATCTACACACTTTAAGAACCCTAAATCAGAAAATATCTACCCAAATACCTCTCAAACATCCCACCTCACTTCCTAGAGGTCTAAGAGTCACCAAAAGACAAATATAATAAGGATTAATATGTATTCTAAAGGAAAATATCCAAGGAGGTGGTAAAAATGTTAACTGACTTCTTTCAAGTTTATTTCATCTAATGCCTTCTTAAACTCAATTATAACCATAAAAATATAATTAAATAAATATATATACTATACTAAAATTTTATTATGTTTATCTAATAACAATTTTATACCTCATTTCCAACCTATGGGAAATGAGAACACCGCTCATGCGTATGTGTGTAATATCACCTCCACAAAGTGATGTAATTCATTTTTCATCAATGCATCACATGGATAGTAATAAGAATGGTTTTATTGAATAAATATTTTTTATAATATAATTGTTATTCTGAAAATATAAACCTTTATCTTAATTAATTCCTTTTCATCCATTAGAAAAATTAAAATTCCATTCATGTGTACGCACAAACTATTACCTTCATAGATGATGTATCTCATTTTTAATTAAAAAATTATATGGATGGTTTTAAAAAAAACTAATATAAAAAATCATCATTATAAAATTTTTATGATTCTATAGATTATATAACCATGAACCCTTTGACTTTGGTCAACACACCAAAGTTTTTTTGGACTAAACAACCTCAAAACGTCTGACATAAAGATAAATTATTTAGTAACTAAATCAAACATGATAGTAAATGATGTAAATTGAATAATAATAAGAAAATAATAATTATAATTTTATTAAGTAATTAATAAATTAATATGATTTTAATTTCCAATAGTTATAGAACCTATGAAGAAATATGGGACTCTATGTAAGGTATTTTTCTTTAAAACTTCATTTTCAAAAGTTTTAAAGTTTTTTGTTTAACTATTTCTCATCCATATCCATGTTCCTAAAATTATTTTAATATTTTTCTTCTTTATAGTTAAATTATTGTTTAAATTAATCTTTTACTTTCTTTATAAAGTTTTAAAAGGTAATATTCCAAGCATTTTTCATATAAGTAATTTTTATTTTCTTTATAATGGTATAAAATGAATTTTTCTTAATATTTAACATATTCTCACATTTTCTCGTAATCATAGTCATTATTTTTCATCAATATTACTCAAAATTGTTTAGGTTTATTCAAATAATATTTATCTAAATTATTTTTTTAATTTTTAATTTTGATGAATTCTCAAAAGAAAATGATATTCCGCCTAATTTTTATACAAAAATGGAAAGTGCTTTTTCTTATGGGTTCAAATGAATCTTTCAAGGGTTTTATAATGAAAAATTAAACATTAAAAATTATTTGTTCATGATATGTTACATGGAAAATATATATGGTAAAATTTTATCTTAGGATATATCTCTCCAATACATTTAGTAAAGATTTATTCTTTAAAGACAAAATTTTGGAGATAGTCGATTTGGTTTCTCCTAATGAAAGTAATCTATTAACGTGTTTAACATGCATGTGAGTATGATGTATCAAGATTACTTTATGGGTTTTTCTATTATTTTTATGGGTTTCAAAAGTTTTATTTGATAAATTTTAATTTTAAAATTTGTTTTTTATTTATTTATATGCTCAAAATTTATTGTGAAAAAAGGTAAACATTTTTAAGGGTTTTCATTTCTTTCATTGGGATAATGAGTTTTATTTATTTTTATTTCCCTTAAAAACCTTGTTGGGATTATCCCACTTTTAAAAAAAATTCACATGATCTAATCTTTTTTGGAACTATAGAAAATTTAATCTTTAAACTATGGTGAAACTTCTTAAATGATGAAAATTTGTCTTGTATAAATCAGTGGTACAAATTTAAGAAACTATTCTTGTGGAAAATATTTACACTATTTTAAAATGTACATTTTTTAATGTAATGGTTTTTTTAATTATCAAAAGCTATAAATCTAAAATATTATTGAAATGTAATAAGGTAAAATACATTCTATTAAAATCATAATTATATATTTTTTAAGTTATGGGTTGTTAAATTTAGTATTATAGTAAGGGTTTTTATAACTTTATAGGATAGGGTGTTTTTAGATGAGTATAATTTAAAACTATTTCAAAAACATCAAGGAATAATTTATTGGTTTTGGATAATAAGTTATAATAATTTTATATGCATGAAGATTAGTATTTTATAGATAATTATGGTTATTATTAGATTAATGAAAATAGTTGAATATAATATGACATGTTTAAGGATATATTAGTATTAATCCTCCTTATAAGATTATTCATTGTGATTTTATTTGATATATTCACATTAACCCTTTTTTATTTTAGTATATGGTGGGAAATTGTCAGAACTAAAATAAAAATGGATGTGAAGGAAGTTTTGGTGCTTGTTTAAATAAGAAACCAAATAGGATAGGATCTTGAGTGAAAACTCTGATGTGTATTCCTAAACAACTATCTCAAGTTTTTATTAACAAAATGAACCTAGGTGAGTTTCCTAAAATTAAAAATAAGTGAAAAATGAAGTTACATGGAATTTCAGGTGATAAATATTATTAATGTAAAAATATTTAACATCTGATGTGTCAAGTATATGGGTAGAAGAAACCATGGAAATGTCTCAAAGGAACAGGAAGATATTTTATATGTGGAAATTTAGGGCATAAGGAAATAAACTACTGAATAAAATTGAAGGGTTTAGTTAACAAAATGGAGGTGAATAAATTTATTCCTAAGGTATTAATTTAATAGTTTAAATGTGATGAGTATGGTCATTATGAAAATTGATTCCCAAGGATAAAACTTAAGAAGGGGATCAATAAGATCATATGAATAAAATTTTATCAAGGTCATATACAGAAGATGAAGAAAATAGGAATAAAATATATAAGGAATGCATTATTTTAACACTATTACATATGTTTAATGTATACAAAAATATTATAATTATATTCATAAGAAATAGGAAATGATTTTTATTTTTTATTATAGAGTGGAATTATTAAGGTATAAGACACAAAATATTGGTTAAAGTTTATGGTGGAAGTTCAATGAATGAAGTTTCTACATATAGAGTTCAAAAAATTTTGAAGTAATGGTATTCTATTTGAGGGTAGATGAATTTAAATATGATCATGTTGGGTCAAAATAAATTTTTTATAAACAATTTTTTAAAATCTAAATACACATCATTATTATTGTTTTTTATCTTATGATAATTTTATTTTGATTTTCTACAGTGTTTTGTGTTCTTATAAATATTAGTTATGATCTACTCTAACTTAATTAGAAGAACCTTTAAAAGTGTAAGTATACTATAAGGAAATATGTAAGTGAGTTATGATTATTTTTTTATCATAATTTTTTTGAGAGATATTTCTTTGTGTCTATATTTTTCAGAAGGAGAGTTTTAGTGATGCTATATAACTTCATTAGTAGAAATTAATTGAAAGTATATCCATCAGAAGGTGATACTAATGTTTTGGATGTAGTTTTAACTAAACCTTTAAATCATAGAACTCAAATGTTGGGGTTATTTTCATCATAAATCTATAAATAGAATCAAGATCTTGTGGTGAAGAAGAACCTATGATTAAAAGATATATGAATAGTGCTTATGTTTTGAATTTTATAACTTATTTTCACCTAAAGTGATTCCATTTATTATATTTTTATAGATTTTTTTTCTTAAGAAAATCTATGTTTGAGAATCTATTATAAATTTTGTAACACCTAGATTTTTTCAAAAAAAAATATTGCTATGTCGATAGTGTATGTGACACATAACACCGAGTTTCAACAAACCTAAATATACTATTAATATTATTATTTAAAAACAACTACTATTAACTAAAAATTAAATTTAATAGTATGAATAGTAATAAAAAGATTTTTAAAATTCATTATTAAGGATAAATAACATGTATTGATAAATTATTGCTTAATTTTTTGGTAAAGTCTTTATAAGCTTTCGAAATACCTTTTTTTCAAAAAAATTGATTTTTATTTATTTTTATGAATAAATAATAAATTTAATTTTTCCACCTTCAGAAAATTTATTTTCAAAAACTAACTTCACTTTTGGAATAAATAAGTAAAAATAATCTTAGGATAAAGTTTTTCTATTTTTTGAAAAAATATATTTTTTAATAAATAGTGAAAATATTTGTTTTTATTGAAAATTTCCTTTTTCATTTAAATAATTTAAAATTTTATATTTTGTTTTAAAATAATTTATAATTAAAATTTATTAAATATTTTATTATTAACACAATTTAGGTCATTGTAATCAATTTTATGGTGAATTTTTATATAAAAACATTTTATACTTATGAAAACTTTTTCTTTGGAAAACTATTTTTTCGTCATGCCTACGGGTTTAATTTTAAATTAAATTCTCCCAATTATTTGAATTGAATTTATAAAATTGAATTCCATATTTTTAATTATCATAATAAATATTATATAATAATATCAACTTATTTTGGGTTATTAATGATTAGTAAAAATAGTAAAATTAATTATCACAATTAAGTTTAAAACGGGTTTACCAGGATTAAACTAAAAATATAAGGGTTAAAATGACCTAAAAACTTATCCAAATAAAATTTTATGTAAATTTTGAGATCTTATATAATCTAAGGTTCTATAATGATCCTTTTTGAAGCTTTTTTTATATTTAAAATATGGTTGTAACTTTTTATTTTTAAAATTCAAAGTGTGTCATCTCCCCTACTTTTAAAAGAGAACCAACTATCCTCACATAATTACAATTCTAAATACTTATGGTTTTTCCAATAAATTTTCAAATACATTCATTAATTCCCTCTCTATGTCCTGTATTTATTTTTTTGAACATAAATCCAATCTAAGGGGGATTGAGGTATACACTTAATGTGGTTCTATAAAGAAGAGGTATTGTTCTTAACCGAGCATCTTTATTTTATTTCTTCTTTAACCTCCTTAAAATATTACTCAATCTTGATGATATTAAAACATTATTATCTACCATATTATAAGAATTTATTCTATTAATGTAATAACATAAATACATCTCCACTTCCATCAAATGGTAAACGAACCCATCATTTTCTTATACGGCGGACTATCACCCCCCTCATCGATGTAATTTGTTTTCCATAATAACCTATCTAGTTTATTCATGATTATGTATTTAATTTTTTCATATGGTATTAATTAAATATTAATAATTAGTGAAAATTAAAATATCATATACCTTCTTACATTACCATCCATTGAAAATATATCACGTCGTTAATGTGTATGGTGGACTATCGCCTCACAAAGAGATGTGATTCAATTTTTACTACCACGTCACTTGAATGGTATGTGAAGGTGTATTTAAATAAATAATATTTTATTTATGATATAATTATCATTATGGAAATAAAAATTAAATCTTTCATTCCTTCCATTATGATCATTAAAAAATTAAAATGTTAAACAAGTATACATATGGCCTATCGTCTCCATGATTATAACGTAGTTCATTTTTCATAGACATGAAAACCTGGTTATTTTTAAAATTATTATTTAAGTATAAAAACTATAAATATTTTATTATTATTATTCTAGATATGATTAAATAATAATCTCTTTTTCCTTAGTCATCTTTCCAAGGTTATTTTGAACATATGAGTAAAACATCATCAAAATGTCTGACATGAACCTGAATGAATAAGTAATTTAGTATAACAAGATAATAAATAAAATAAAAGGAATGAAAGTATTGAAAGTTTTTCATAATAAATTAAATAATAAACATAATTTTATTACTTTTGAAGATAAATAATGCATGAGATTAATCAGGATAGAGGTAAGGGATTTCTCTAAACAACCATTCTCTTTGGGTTATGATAATTATCTATCTAACTCACTTTATCTATCTATTTAATTTCATGTAGTGCTTATAAATTATGTATATATGTCTCTCAAAAATATACTTATCTTATTTTCCCTTAATTTTATTGGTTAATACATTCCTTATGTTCATTTCTCAAATGCATTCATTATAAAATTTCCTTTGATTATTATATGATACTAGGTTATGCAACCCATTTTCTTTCCATAGATAATTATTATGTTATGACTTCTAATTGATTTTATTTTTATGGAACACATAAACCATCAACAAGTTATGATTTTTAAACCCAAAAAATTCTCCAATTCATTGGGTAAACTTTAGTATCATGTGAATTCATGTATGAGATTATGGAGTAAACCTAATCTATTATAAGACTTTTTCCACCATGTGATATTATCTAGGAATTTATACTTTACTATTTTTTATATCATGTTATATGTTTTTCTATATTTACTATGATTCTATGATCTTATAAAATCATGTTCTTTATATTATGATCCCATGTGATTACTCCTGAGCCTTCTATTTTATGATGTTATGGTATACTTTTGACTCATAAGTTATACTTCCTTGTCTTGTTTATTCCCTTAATATACCTTTTAGATCACCCCATTCTTTTCTGTATTCCCTAGGTTATCCTAGGAAATTTTAGGAGCTCGAATGGATTTAGGATCTCATTATTCACAATAAAATAAGAATTTTATGTTTTAGTTTCCTCTTGATGTATCATAAACCTAATATTATAAATACACTTGGCCTCACAATCTTCGGGGTTGTACTTATTAGATATTTATATTTAAAAATAATTTAATAACATATGTAAAAGGTTTGGGTTACTATAGTTGGTATCAAAGAATGGTCTAGTTATTTTTGGGGATTATGACTGTAATAATTTAGTGAGAACCCTAGGCATAATTATAAGGATAATAATGTGTATAGGAAAATATCTATGAATTTTGGTTTAGTATAGATAAAGTGTGTTCCAAAAAAATACATCCCTATCTAGGTATTATACATGGATGCAGTACTGGCACGGTTTTACCTAGGGTAAATAACCCTGAAAAGGTACTAATGAGTTAAACTCTATTTTCACCTAGTACATGATAATTGAACCTTATATGTAACTAGTTTGACACTCTTAGATGATATGTTATGGAAATTTAAAAACTATTTATGAACTATTATAAAGGACTTGAAAAAATTATTAGGTTATAAAACCTAATAGAAAAAAATTTTATGGATAACCTAGATTAGAATCTAGAGACTCATAAGTTCGGATATACTTGTCATTTATAATTTATTCATCCCATGTTTGTAAGTTTCCCTTTTGTATGCTTATTATTTATTGTATTATCATCTTTTTTTATTATTTAAGTTAATGGTGGGAAATAGGAGAAATAGTGAAAAAAACCAAAATGATAGGAAATGTGATGATTTCCACAATGATATGCCTAATCATATGAGAGTATGAGATAATAAATTCATGGTGGTAATGGATCAACTGACTCAATCTATTAATTATAAAATGAATTAGGTGAAACACCCTACTCCTTATAAAAAAGATAAAGTTATAGTTGAGTATTTTATGTGAAAAAGGACTCCTATATTTAGTGGATCTTCTAATCCATCATTAAAAAACAATGTATTAGCTTCATCAAGAATGTATTCTTTATCATCCAATGTTTAGAGAATAAGAAAGTTGTGATGGACATATATTGCATTGAGGGAGAATCTGATCAGTAGGGGGAACTAATCAAGAACACAAATTCTAATAGGATATTTATTTTTTGGAATGGGAAGACTTCTAGAAAATATTTTTTAATAAATATTTTCCTCAAAATCTCCATCTTAAAATGGAGAGGGACTTCATTGATCTAAAACAAAATTAAAATGAGTATATCAAGGTGTATGAGGAAAATGTCATAAGTCTTGAACAGTATACCTTCGGCTTTATTAGTAAGGATGAAAGTAAGATGGACCACTTCTTTAGTAGATTAAATCCAATTCTATGAAAATATTTAGTGATTTGAGACTTTTATAGTTATGAAGAGATTGTTTTTTTTGCCTACAAAGTTGAGATAGATATTGGTGGATCTTAGTGGTTTCATGGGATTGCAGATAAAAAATTTAAAATGGAGTTATCTTCAAGGGTATAAATAGATAAATTCCATTGAAGAAAGAAAACATATCATCCCACTTATCAAAAGTTTGGGAAGAAGAATCCTTGAAACTATTTTTTAGAAACCAGGATATGCTTAAAATATGGAAAATGGTGGAATCAGGCTAACAAATTCTAGAGGGAAATAAAGAAACCATCTTATGTAAAATAATAAAAGAAGGTTCGGATCAACACTTAGCATGTGGTGTAGTGTTTCAAATTCAAGGAACATGGGCCTTATGCAAGCTAATTCTCTAAGCCAAAGGTTTTTAGAGATAATCAATGATAGGAACTTATAAGGATTATAGATAAATGAATATCATATGATATCATTGATTATGAGGTGGATCCAAAAAATTATGTGGTGATAGGTATGAAAATTATTTATTCCATATAAAATGTAATATTTTATTCTATATCTCTATATTAATTCATATATTTTAAGTTTAGTATAACTATTCAAGAACCACCGAAAATCATTGGGGTTGGGTTATCCATGAGGACAGAAAATTGAGAAATGGTTGCATCCCAAGTATATAACTCTTCCTCAGTCAATTTTTTCATATTAAATGTTATATAAAATATATTCTTACTTTAGTGGATTTTGATTCTATATTAGGTTTGGATTTGTTTTCTTTATATAAAACCAACATCAACTATCTAGATATTAAGATCTCTCTTCACATCCCAATTCATCCCCTGATTTAATACATGAGTAAGGAGTAGGATGAATCTCCCTTGGAATCTTCTGTTTAAGTGTGGATATTATTTCCTTATAAGAAAGCATATCTAACTCAATTAATAAAGAAAAATGAGAGAATCATTCTTGAATTCATGCCCATTATGAGGGATTATGCTGATATATTCCTTGAAGAGTTGTTTGGTTTTCCCCTTGACTAAGAGGTTTGGTTATCAAATGAAGTTATACTTAGATATCTTCCCATATAGAAGTCTCTTTAAAAATATCAATTGTTTATTTGGTATATCAAAAGAAGCATTAACATGAGTATCTGGAAAAGGGTTTTACATTCCTAAGTGCTTTACCATGGGGTGTGTCGGTCATCTCCATCAATTAGAAGGATGGGATAATACATCTCTATATTAATTATCATTAAATTAAAAAAATCACAATAAATAACAAGTACCACTTTCTGTGGATAAATGAGTTATTTATTCAACTATAAAGAGCCCGTTATTTCTCTAAGGTGTACATTCTATTGGGATATCACCAATTAAGGGTGAATATGAGATATATTCCCAAAACAGCCTTTCGAACAAGGTATGGACCCAATGAGTTCATAGTGATTCCTTTTAGAATTTCTAAAACTCTAGTAATCTTTATGTACTTAATGAATAGAGTCTTTATATATTACCTTGAAAAAATTTTGGTAGTGTTTATAGTTGATATTATGATTTACTCTAAAATAAAGGAGTAAGAGAATCATTTGAATATTATGCTAAAATATTTGAAAAATTATAATGTATGTTCAAGGTATAATAAATGTAAGTTATTGATAAAGTAATTTTCATTAATAAGTAATATTTTCACTAATAAAGGGATACCTTTGGACCCTTCTAAGACAAAGGAAAATGAGGACTAGTCTAGACCAGCATTTGTAATAAAGATTTATAGTTTCCTTGGACTAGATGGGTATTACCAACAATTTTTCAGAAACTTATAATGATTTTTAAACCCACTAAAAAAGATAAAACAAAAGGGATTAATGTTTTTTTTACCAGTGAATGTGAATATATCTTTAAGGAGTTGAAATAAAGGCTTATCACTACACAAGTCCTCACACTGCCCTCAAGTGGGGAACTTTTTCTTACATACAGCGATTCTTTAAAGAAGGGATTGGGATGTGTACTGATTTATAATTATAAAGTGATACTATATTCCTCAAAGAAGTTCAAATTTAATGGGAAAAACTAGCCCACAGATGATCTACAGTTGGATAAAATGATATTTACATTGAAAATCTAGAGACCATATCTCTATGGGGAGAAGTTTGAAATATATACAAACCATAAGATCCTCAAATATATATTCATATAGAAGGATCATAATATGTTCCATTAAATATTATTATACTTGATCAAATACTATGATTAATCTACCCATTACCATCCTAGTAACTAAAATAAAGTGGTTGATTCTCTATATAGAAAGGATTCTCTGACTTTATCGGTAATGAGAATTAAGAAGAATCCAATATTCTTAGACTTAAAAAGGATTGAAATGGGAATCATGAAGGAAGGAAAATCATCATTCCTTCCTCAAATTATTTTTCAACTATACCTTATAGATAAGATAAAGGATTCTCAAATATATGATGCGGAAATTCAGAAAAAGGTGGAATCTACAAGAAAAGGGAAATCCTTAGAGTTCAAAATTGATGAAGAATGTGTTGTAAGATTTGGTTCAAGAATATTTATACCAGAAAACCTTGAGATAAAGAAATAAATATTGAATGATTATCATATCTTGTCCTTCCCCATCCACCCAGGGAGCATGAAGATGTATTCAGATCTCCAAGTGCACTATTGGTTAGACAATATGAAGAAGGAGATTGTGGAATATAAATCAAAGTCTCTGGAAACTTGGAAAGGGAAGGGTAAAATGAAAATGTATAAGGGGATTATGTAACAATTACCCATACCTTTAAGTAAATGGTAAAACATCACCATAAACTTTGTCACTAGTATTCCCAACACACTAATAGGAAACAATTCCATATGGGTGGTGGTGGATCATCTTACAAATATATCTCACTTAATTAAAATTTTATGGGAATTTTCACTCAATAAATATGAAAATATATACATTAGAGAGGTTGTGAGGCAACATGGAACACCAATATCAATTTTATCTGACTGAGATATGATATTTACCTCTAATTTCTATAATATCCTCCAACATGCACAAAATACTATGTTGAACTTCAGTATAAATTATCACCACCAAAATGATATCTAGTTTGAGCTAACTATTTAAACACTCGAAGATAGGTTTAGATAATGTTTTATGAACATTAAAGGAGGATGGGATCAATTTATTCCTCTATTCAAGTTCACATATAATGATAGCTTCCACTAAAGCATCCAAATGAATCTTTATAAATCCCTTAACGGGAAGAGATGCATAACACCTTTGTATTTGGATGAAGTTGTTGAATGAAAGATTTTAGGACTTGAAATGGTATAATAAATGGTAGAAAATTTCAAGACCATTCAATGTCACATCAGGACTTCTCAGAGTTAAAAAAAATTCTATGCTGAAAATCGTTGATGAGGCGTGTATTTTGTGGTCAGGAATAAAGTGTTTCACCATATATCTCCATGTAAGAGTGTCATGAGATTTGGAAATAAGGTAAATCTAAGCACCATGTACATCATCCCCTTTGAGATTATTCATCACATCGAAGTTGTGGCTTATCAACTAGAACTCCCACTATCACTTTCTCAAGTACACCATGTATTCCATGTATCCCTCTTGAGGAAGTATATACCAGATCCATCAAATTTATTGAATTTAGAGGTGGTATAGATAGAAAATTATCTCTCTTATAAGGAGATAACTGATGAAGAAATTATACCATAGAGATAATATTCTAAAAAATCAAGATGAATCGCCAGGGCAAACTCCTATGGAAGAACTATAAATACAAAGAGTAAACCTAGAAACCATAGAAAGAAATAAATTAGCAGTTCCCTCACCTATTTTCACCTTGATCTATAATATGAAATTTTAAAGGTTACATTATTTAAGGGGGGAAGAATGTAATTCCGCATGTTTTTAGAAAAAACAATAAAGTTATGTCGGTAGTATATGTGATACCCAAACCAAGTTTTAATAAACCTCAATATACTATTTATATTATTATCTAAATATGATTGTTATAACATTTCCATTAAATTTGATGGTATAAATATTATTAACCAAATTTTTAAAGTTATTTATGAAGTAAAAAATAAAATATATTGATAAATAAGTACTTAATTTTTGTAAACTCTATATAGGCTATGAAAATAATTTTTTATCAAAAAAAGGATTTTTATTACTTTTATGAACAAATAACAAAATTACTTTTTTACACTTTTAGAGAATTTATTTGAAAATTTTAATTACATTTTTTGAATCGACATGTAAAAATTTGATTATTATTATTTTTTTCGATTTTTATTAAAAAAATTATTTTTTAAAGAATAGTGAAAAATACTGTTTTTATTGAAAACTTCATTTTCATTTAAATAAATTAAAAATTATATTTTTATTTAACATGGTTTAAAATTAAAATTTGTTAAATTATTCTATTATTAGTCTAATTTGGGTCATTTTGATCAATTTCATGTTGAATTTTATATAAAAACTTTTATACTTATGAAAACTTTTTCTTTGGAAAACCATTTTTTCATCGTAGCTATAGGTTTAATTTTAAATTAAATTCTTACAAGTTTGTGAATTTAATTTCTAAAAATAAATTAAATATTTTGAATCATCATCATTAATATAATATAATATAATAAGTTCAACTTAACTTTTTGTTATAATTAATAGTAAAAATAGTAAAAAATAATAATTATTGTTAATGTTAAAATGGGTTTATCGGGGATTAAACTAAACAGGAAATTGTTAAAATGACCTAAAAAGTGTCCAAATCCTATTTTATAGACATATTTAGACCTTATATAATCTATTTTTTTTTATCATTATCCATTTTTGATCCTTATGAAATCTTTAAAATGTGGGTATAAATTTTCTTTTCAAACATTCCATGTGTGTCCTCTACCCCACTTTCAAAAGTTCACCCCCTATCTTATCCTATTTACACTTATAAAATCTTTTGTATTGACCCAAACCTACCCAAATACCTTCCTTACCTCTATATCCACATTACAAAGTCTTTGGTTTGATTATAAATCTTATATAATTAGGCTTTATGTATAATCCAAAAGAGATGGTCTGAAGGTGCATTGTTCTTAACCGAGCATCTTTGTTTTATTTCATCTTCCACCTCATTTAAATATTAATCAATTAGTCTAATATAATCACATAACTATCTCCCATATAATAATATTTTATTTTTTTAATGAAATAACTTAAATACATATCAACTTCCATTAAATTGGAAACGAAACCAATGTTCGTGTGTATGCCGGACTACCGCCTTACAAACTGATGTAATTCATTTTTCATCATCACCTCTCATAGATGTTCTTGATTATGGATTTAATTTTTATGAAATATCAATAATTATGGTAAATTAATATATTATATACCTTTTTATCTTACCATCCATTGAAATAAATAATGTCATTCGGGTGCATGATGGACTGCCACCTCACAAACCGATGTGATTTATTTTTTATTACCATGTCACATGGATGGTATAAAAAGTGTATTTAAATAAAAAAAATATGATATGTATGATATAATTATGATTATATAAATATAAAATAACACTTATCTTCTTTCCATTATGATCATTGAAAAATGAAAATGTTACAAATTTGTATGTATGGCTTACCATCTCCATGAGTGTAACATAGTTCACTTTTCATAACCATGACCCGTGGTTGTTTTTAAAGTTATAATTTATATAAAAAATAAAAAATATTTCATTATTATTATTATGGATATAATAAAATAATAATCTCTTTAACCTTAGTAAACTTTCAATGTTTATTATGGACATATGATCTGAACATCATCAAAACATCCAACATAAATATAATTGATTAAGTAATTGAATATAACAAGATAGTGAATAAAATAAAAGGGATGATAAACATGGAAAAGTTTATTAATAAATTAAATAATTAACATAATTTTATTAATAATTAAGATAAATAATACACGTGATGAATCAGGATCGGGGTAAGGGATCTCTCTAAACCCCCATTTTCTTTGGTTATGATCATTCTCACTCTAACTCACTTTATCTCTCTATTCAATGTTATGAAATGACTCTTAATTATTTATATATTTCTATAACATATATACATAAGTTATTCTCTCTTCCTTTTATGGGGTAATACATTCCTCATTTTCATTTCTCAAATGCCTTCAATATGAAATTCTCTTTGATCTTGATATGAGGAAACATTATTCAGCACATTTTCCTTACATGGGTAATTCTTCTATTATACCTTATAATTGATTTAATCTTTTTGGAACACATAAATCATAACTATTTTATGATCAGTGCACCCAAATACTAGTATAATGTATTTGGTAAATATTTAGTCTCATTAGATGTTATGTATGGGATTAGGGAGTAAACGTTATCCATTATGAGACTTTTTCCATCATGTGATATTTTCTAGAAGGTTATCCTTGACTCAAGTTTATGTCATGTTATATATTGATATCACATTTACTATGATTCCATATCTTATAATACCATTCTCTTTATTTTATTCTCTCGTGTGATTACTCTTGATCCTTCTCTTTTATGATATGTTGTTACACTGGTGACTCACAAGTTATGCTTCCTTATCTTGTTTATTCCATTATTGGGATTGTTAGGTCACCCCTTTATTTTATATATTCCAATTGGTTATCCTGTGATATTTTAGTATCTAAAATGGATTTTTTATCTCATTATGTGGAATAAAATGATAATAGCATGTTTTAATTTACTTTTAATATATCATTAACCTAGTCTTCCAAAGACACTAATCATCATGATCATTGGGGTTGTAATTATTGGATATTTATGCTTAAAAATCATGTAATAATATGTATAAATGTCCTGGTTCACTATAAATTGTCTTAATTAATTTTTTCCATTTTTTTTTGTTCTGGTCTATGAGATTGATGGATCCTAAGGTAAAAGAGATAGAATTCATTCTTATCATGTGATATCAAGGGATTTCGAAAGGAATAAAAATGTTTTTCCAGTTAGGATGGTCATGGGATTAAGGTTTTTGGGATATTCACCTATGAATAGGTTTATAATTGTGGATACATAAATTCAAGTCAACATTATTCCTTACCAATTTGGTTTTAAGAGAAGGACTCACTCATTTTAAGAATTGTCAATTGAATCATTTAATCTAATTTCATATATTTATTTTATATAAGTATTGTTTTTACATTGTGAATATGTTTCTATTTATATAAAATTTCATAGTTAAAATTTTATTAATTTTATCATAATAATATTATTCTAATTTTTTCCACTTATTTTTTCTGAATAAGATCATTCTGATTATCAAAAAAAATTCCTATGTTTCATTTATTTGTTTTATAATATGGTGAATTTTTCAATAGTTTGAAAAACTATAATTCACCCCCCCCCCCCTCTTTTAGTATATCTATAATACCTCCTAAAGAAATATTATGTATCATACAATGTATCTATATTTTTTTCTCATACTAACTATGTTTTAGAGAAAATATTTTTTGTTAAGGTAGGATTATCTATTGGTATGTTGGAAGATACAAATCCTAATAGAACATCAATATCTGATGGGAATAAATATGAGTATTATAGAAATTATATTTTAACTTTTTTTTATTAATACTAGATTAGATAACATTTTTATGATGACCAAAAAATATAATATTCTTGATAAGGAAGTTATAACTTTTTTAAGAGACGAAAAAAAATGAGTATTGGTTACTATAGAGTTCAGGACACTCTTTTGTGCTCAATGGTGAGAAATATCTACTTTCAAATATATTCTTGTGAAACAAAAAATTTATATGGATAAATTTATAAGAAACACATTTTGGAACTTCTAAGGTTTTATAAACAAAAAAGGGTTATGCTTTTTGATGATTATATAGCTTTTGATTTCTTACCTAGGGAGTATGTTACACAAATCAATTATAGGTTTATGACCATCATGAATAGATTTTAGTTTCTTATAGATAAATAATTATAAGATAAATATCTTTCTAAGAATATCATTTATTTCATTCCTATATAATGTAATCAAAGAAAACAACCATATATGACATAAAACATCTGAATATTCTTAGTTTTTATGATCTTATTAAAACTCTTATGAAATTAATGTAGGATAAGGAGAGATGTTGATAAAGAATAAAGGAATAATAGGGTATCCTTTTCATCAACTCTTAGGATGGTTTCATTTAGAAAATCTAATTATGTAAAATATATTTATAAATATTAAAATTCTAAAAGAAAAGATAAAGATAAGTTAGTTTTTATTACTTAATAAGAATGTGAGAATGAAATTTATCCACTTTCAAAATAGATGGATGTTATTTTTAGAAATAATAATTTCTATTATAATAATTCAAAGAATCATAAAGATAAAATTTATAAGAGAGATACTTTTGAATTGATTTGTTATTAATATAAGAAAATAGGGCATATAATACCTTATTTTTAGGCTGAAAAGTAAGGAAATAATCTTAAAGAGATATTATAAAGGAAAATGAAATAAAATTATAAAAAATATGGAAAATATAGTGATATATTTGAATATTTATCATCATATAGTTATTTGGATGGAAGTAGAGACAGTCATAAAGTTGTTTCTTTCTATGATAATATTATAAAGAATAATAAATTTTATATGGTTAAGGTATCTATTTATTCCTTTAATAATTTAAAATTGAATAAAAATTATCCTTGTTATTTAGATGATTACTTTAGTACAACTTCTTCAAAATAAGAAAAATTTATTTCATAAGAAAATAAGGATAGTTTACCATTATTTTAGGAAATTACTAGATATGTGACTCTTCTTGAGAAAATGAATTCTAAATTAATAAAAGACTATGATTGTGATAAGTAATTTCTTTATAAATACAATACAATTATTTCAAAACTTACTTCTGAAATTTATACATACACATTGGAATTAGATAAGATATATTATTCTAGTTTAACTCAGGAATACTATAATTTTGTTGTGAAACATAATACTAAAAATATTAGTTTGAAGAACCATCTATAAAACTTTACTTCTATAGATAAAAATTTTGATAAAATTTATAGATAGTTAAAACCATATAAAAAATACTTAAATATGATTTACCTCAGATAAGTCACACGTCCAATCAAATTTCTTTATTCCTAAATGTAAAATTTTTTGTAAACAAATCAAATTTGAGGTCACTAAAAGAAAAAAAATATTCCATAAATCATGTTCAATCTTTTAGTTTTCATAAATCCTAAAATTATAAATAATTATAGGTTTTATAATATAAAAATTTAGTTAGATTTAGATTTCAAATTTTCTCTTTTCTAATACTTCTTGACTGAAGAATATTTTGGAACTAAAACCATAGTTTTAAAATTTTTAGGAAAGAAGTATGAGTACTCGAAATAGAAAATTTTAGTACATGTAAAGTGGTTGTTCAAGACACATGGAAAAAATTAATAGTTTCCTCTAGATATTTAAAAATTTTAAAGGTGGACGAGTAACCTTTACAGATAATAATCAAGGATAAATCATCAATATTGGTGATATTTTGATTCTTGGTAAGACTTTAATTTTGAATGATTTATGTGTTGTAGGACTTAGTTCCACTCTCATCATCTTAATTCAATTATGTGATGAAGGTTATCTTCCATGTTTCGGGAATAATAAATGTATTGTTCAAAGTTCAAAGGGTAAGCTTATTCCTTTTTTTGATAGAAAATATAATGTTTACTCTTTATAGAAAGAGGAACATAGAAAATAAGATCTACCATGTTTTGGTGCAATAAAAGATCAGTATTTGTTATAGTATAGAACTTTAGGAAATTTTAATGTTCATACTTAACTAAACTTTTTGGGAAATGGATTGTGAGGTATTTAGTAGAGCTTAGGTTTAATTAATCAAGAGTTTGTGATCATTTTCGATATGGTGAGAAAATATCAAGATTAAATATATTTGTGTAATATAAATTTATAAATATTTATAGTTAGTGTACATAGATTTATTTGGTTCCATAAAAACTTACAGTATAAAAGGTAAACACCATGTGTATGTATTGGATAATGATTACACTAGATGTACTTGGGTCTATTTTAAATAAAAAAGTCATAATCTATATTTTTTAAAAAAAATCTTGATCATGTTAAAAAATGATAGAAACCTACATTTGAATACTATTCAGAGTGATTATGTTGGTGAGTTTGAAAATTCAATTTTTTAAACTTTTATAGTAAAAAAATTATTACTCACATATTCTCACCATAAATAAATCCTAAAAAAATGGTTTAGTTGGGTAATAAAGTAAAATTATTTACATAATTACTCAAACCATATTTAGTGAATTCTCAAATTCCAAAAAAATTGGTATGTGGTTTTTATTAATGATTTATATACTATAAATTGTTCTTTACTTCATACTTTTTTAAATAAAACTCCTTGTAGGTTTTGTATTGGAATAATGAAAAAAAATATTAAATAAAAGTTTTTTGGATGTAATATTTTCATTCTGAATACAAAATACTATTTACAAAAATATGTTCTAATAGATAATAAGGTAATATTTCTTGGTTATTCTATAATTAGTAAGGTGTATCATGTTTTTAACAAACAGACAAACACTATTGAGGAAATTGTACCTATAATTTTTTATTAAAACAAATACTTTTGTTTTTAAATTCTTGGAATTAAATTATCCTGATAGTGTTTTTGATAACCCACCCACCCCCCCCCCCCCCCATTAAATCCTGAAACTGATTTTCAACCCACACTGATAAAATATTAAAATAAAAGACAAATTGAACTCTAAATTCTAAAAATTATTCCTTCATAAGAATTTCAACCTAATGTTAAAGAACCTCATTTTATATCTCTAAGAAACCAATCAATCTTAAATAATTTTTCCTGCTAATAATATCATTGGAGATGTAGATCAACCAGTTATAATTATTAGTTCCTTAAAAATTTCATGTAAAAATTTTTCATTATTATCTCAATTTGAATTTAAAACACATTATAATTATTTAGGTGAAAAATATAGGATAAGTTCATTATAGGGTGAACTCAATAAATTCTAATGGAAGAATGTTTAGACTTTATAATAACATCATAGATATCTTCCAATAGTTTGAGTTAAGTGGGTATTTTGAAATACCTGTGATGAAAATGGAATTATTTTTAGGAATAAGGAAAGGATTATTTTAAGGATTACTGTAAATAATAAGTAGTATATTAGGAAGAAAATCTACACTGAAATAAATAATTGAATCTATTTGAATACTTATATCCTTTTTATCAATTCTATATTATACTCTTTATCAAATGGATATGAAATGGGATTTTCTTAACAGATATATTTAGGGATGATTTTTCTAGAAAACCCACCATATTATGAAAATAAAAAATGTAAAATGTCTATAATATTACATGGGAACTCTATTTAATTAAAAAATATCCAAAATCCTAGTATGATAGATTTTCAATATTTCTAATTTATAAAAAAAATTAAGGGAGAATTTGAGCCAACACTTTTATGGAGATAATTTTTAAGGACACTATAATTGTTCAAATTCATGTTGATGAAATTATCTTTAGATAAACACAAATATATCTTTCTAGATAATTTTAAAAACTAATGAAATCAATGTTTGAATTGATCATGATGGGTAAACTTAGTTTTTCTTGGTTTTAAAATCACTCAAAAACCATAAAAGGTACATTTTTATCTCAACATAACTACACCAAAGAACTTCAAAAATAGTTTGGTTTTGATAATTCTTAGATTATAAGTACTCATATTGGAATATATAAAACTATTGATCTTGATGAATTTGGGAAAACATTTTATAAAAAAATTAGAGGGATGATTGGAAGGTTAATTTCTCTAATAGATAATTGACAAAATTTTATGTTTTTGTGTTTTTATGTTCTTGTGTATAAGATTTTAAGATAATTTTAAAGAATAAAATATTAAATTTATTAAATTTATATTTCATTATCTTAAAATAACATTATATCATAGATTATTTCATTCCTTTGGAAGTTATTTTGAACTCAAAAAAATTTCAGATATTGAGCATGGTGGATGTAAAATGGATAGAAAATGAGTATCTAGAATTTATCACTTTTCAAGTGTGGATTTAGTTTCATATTCCTGAAATAAGAAACATTGGGTATCACTTTATACTATTGAAGTTGAATATTTATAAGTTGAAATTTTTTGAGCCCAATTATTTCAGATATATCATACACCCACTATTTTTGGCATGTGATTCACTAAGAATACAATTATGTGTGATAAAACTAGTGCTATAAATTTTTCTAAAAAACCAACACATCACTCATGAGAAAATAATATAGATATAAGATAACATTTTCTTCTAGAGCACATACAAAAAAGAGATGTAATTATTAAACACATCTAAATGCAAAACCAACTTACTGATATTTTTACAAAACCTATTCATTCAAAAGGATTTAAATATTTTAAATAGAATTCAGGAATTATCAATATAAATTGATCATTAATATATTTTTTATTTCACCAGACTTATTATAATTAAAAACACCTCAAAAGAAGGGGAGGATAATTGTTTTTCTAACCTATTTGTTTTGTTCTATGTTTTTCTACTGAAAGCAAGGTTTTTATGTGTAAATTTTAACTTTTGGTAAGTTATGTTGTTTTTTAGTTTTTTTAGTTTTTTAGAAGTATTTTATTCTTAAAAGTTATTTTGTTTATTATCTTCTCATAAGGAAGGTGGTTATTTAATAATTTAGATATAATTTTATTTTTAAATTTTTTGAATGGTATGGAGTTTTTTTATTTTTCAAAAGGAATTGGAATTTAGTCTATATATTTCTATCATCTGATAAAAGGAAATATAGGTGAGACCTCAATATTTTTTTTATAAAAATAGATACTTATCTCATCACCTGTAAATTTTTTTCTTTTTAATAATTTAAGGTTCTTCTAATTCTCTATATTTTTCTTCATGGTTTCTTCTAGTGATTTCTAAAATAGATAAATTATTAAACCAAGAAAGATCAATAAGTTTTTGTTTGAAAATTATTATTCTTTAATGAATTCTATTATATTGTTTAAAGTATGGGAATATTTTGTATTTATAATAGAATATTATGGTTTATATTATCCAACCATCATCATTGAATTTTATGAAAGTTCAATGTTCAATGAAGTTAATGGAATAATGAATGTTTCATTCTGTGTATTTGTAAAAACTTTTAGAAAATATATAAGAAGAATTGATGATTTAGCTAGTTTAATCTTATAAGGTGAATCGCTTTCTGTTTCTCATAATCTTGAAAATGTGCATGTTAAGTCAAAAGTATCTTTTTGATTCTTACATTCCTTTTATTTTGAAAATCACAAACTCTTTCTTAAATAATTAATTAACTAATTATTTCATGTCCAAAGTTTTTTAATTAATTTTAAAGAAAAAATATATGATTTGTCATACATAGAAATAGTTTAAAAGTATTCATAAATATAAACCTATTGTATTAATTATAATTATCATAATGAGTATGAATATGATAACCTTTGGATTCACCTTTATCAAAATTTATTTAAAGACTTTCCATTTCATATTTGTACTAACAAAATTTTTAATCAGATCTAACATCAAAATTGATATCATCATATTCATACTCATAAAGAACATTTTAATGAGTTACAGTAAGTAAATCCATCAGATTGACTAAAAGGTGAAGTTTTGAATATAAAAAAACTTATTATATCAAAATGTAATACATTTAACACTATAAATGATGTAATTAAAAATGATTTCATGCATTTTATTACAATATGTTTAATGAAAAATAATGTTGTCTATTATGTTATATTATAACCTTTGGAGTGAAAGGTTTCCAAGTCCTGGAAAAAATCTTGGAGAAAATATAATCATTGGAGGATCAATATGACCATTGGAGGATTACCTATAAATACCCGATCATTTGTAGATTTTGAAATGAGTAGATGTAGACTCTTGTAGAGACACTCTACTTAATTATCTGTTGTGTGAGATCTATGAAGCTTACAGGAGTGAACTTCATATTCCTTGTACTTGTAATATTTTAGATTTCATAATTTTTGTGTACGTATGATTGTTGTGATTATGGTCGAGATATTCTGAGGCTAGAAATATAGAGGAGACAATCAACTTCTTAATCGAGGGCTTGTGGGGATAGCAAGACAGATCTGATCTTCATATTGAGGGCTTCTAGGGATAGGCAGAAAGAGAAAAGTCAGTCATCATATTAAGGGCCCATGGGAATAGCAAGACAGTCTGATCTTCATATCAATGGATTTATCTGGTAAGAGAAATAAATACTTTCTTTTAAGTATAAAACAAGGGAACTTTATCTTAGTTTATTAGATACCCTTCTCTTTGGGTTAAAATAATTGTATTTATTTACTTTTTTTGTTAGAAGACTTTTATTTCTACTATATTTAAATAGAAAGTGATACTTTTATATTAAACTTTTTACTTTTGATTTATTTATCATAATATATTTAATTAAGATAGAACTCTTTTACTCTGAATACAATTCTATAAACTTTAAGATAGAATCAATACATTTTTTATTACTCTGATTTATCACAACCATTATGATTACGATTCTTTTTCTTTACTCTTATTAAATCGTTTTCAATTGTTAATATGATTAAACTAAAATTATATTAGCACCATATTGATTATTAATCTATATACTATTAAGATAGAATAAATTCATCATTACGAGCTTTTAATTACATATCATAATCGACTTGACTAAGATAATATTTTCATCGGACCTAAGGGCCCAGTTTGATCACTATTTAAATATATAAGAGTTTTTGTGAATATTATTAGTTTAAACCTGTTAAACTAAGTTTCATTTAAGGTTTAAAATGAAATTTTTTAAACTTAAAATTCAACCCCCCCCCCCTTGTATTTACCCATATTCATATATAATTCGATCATACAATTGGTATCATAGCCAGGTCATTATTTTAATGATACTCACATTTGGTATCATAGGAGGATTCCACTAATAAAATACTTTCTAATTATTGTATTTCTTTAATATTTCAAGTTAGTATTATTTTTGTTATAGAATTTTTTTTATAAACATCTGTTACACTAATGTGTATTATGGAAAATATATTTTTTGTATCTATTTTTTAAAAGATGGTAGGACTAAATGTTGGATATATTTATAATATCAATCCTACTAGACCTCTGATCTTTAATGGTAATTATTATAAATATTGGAGAGGTATAATGAAGACTATTTTGATCAACACATGAGTGGATAATTTTTTTATATTGACTAGTGATTATAAAATTCCTAATAAAAAATTTATAAATTTTACAATTAAATAAAATCAAGAGTATTAGTTGAATTGTAAGGTAAGGAATACCTTATTTTATTTCGTGAAAAGAGATATATATAGATAGATTTATTATTATGGAGAATCTATTAATATTTTGAATAAGTTAGAGATTACTTGATTTGGAACTTAAAAAGTTATTGAAACTAGAAGAGCAATGCTTAGAGTAGATTATTAAGCATTTGAATTTTCTTATGGTGAACCTGTTGTAAATGTACAACAACATTTTATGAAAATTGTTAATAGTTTACAAGATATGGGTTAAAAAGTATTAGAGGATGAAATCCTTGTGGAAAAGATTATTGATATCGTGCCCAATTAGTTATAATCAAATAGAATAGTTGTTGATGAATCTATGATGATTACAAATATTACTCTTGATGATTTATTTGGAAATCTTTACATTATGAGGGTAGGCTAAAAATATATGTTGATAAATCAAAGAAAAATAATGGTGTAGTTTCTTTTACTTCTACATAAAAACAAATAAAATATCCAAATCCTAATAAGGTTGTTAATAAATAAAGAAAAAGGTTATTATTCAATCTGATTCAAGTGATTCTGAACATTATGAGAATGAGTTAGCTAATATTTCTTGAATGATGAACAAGATTGTTGGTAGAAATGATTTTTAGTATCTTTATAAGAAAAGTAACAATTAAAGGAATGAAAATAAATATTTTTAAGTTACCTATTATGAATATAAGAGAGTTGTACATATAAGACCCGATTATCCAAAGCTCAAAAGGAAAGATATAAAGGAAATACATTCTAATAGAAATCAAAAAAAGTACTAAAATATAAAAGAAAAGAAAGTTTTAAAAGCTAATGATTCTTAGAGTGATAATGGTGGTGACTCTTTAAATGTTTCTTATGATAATGAAAATTCATGAAATAGGAATATCAGTCTCTATTCTAGAATACCTTTTGCAAATCAATGCTTCGTAGCTAAGGTACATACATATGATTCTTTAACTACTATTTCTTTAAATGAAAATTATCCTGATGAGAATAATTCTATATCTTCAGATGAAAAATCATCTTTATCTAGAGATGATAATACTTTACCTACTTATGAATAATTTTCTCATTTTAAAAACTTTTAGAAAATAAAAATTGTGAAGTATGTAAAAAAATTGATAAGGATATATAATGAAAAACGTGCAAAAGCTCATTCAATAATTGATATTTTACCAAATGAAATATCGGTTTTATCAAAATATCTAGATAAATAAAATTCTAAAAAAG
The DNA here is from genome assembly GCA_963277665.1 of Viscum album. Classification (NCBI taxonomy): domain Eukaryota; kingdom Viridiplantae; phylum Streptophyta; class Magnoliopsida; order Santalales; family Viscaceae; genus Viscum; species Viscum album. The sequence continues at coordinate 1,353,745,279 of OY728150.1, read as the reverse complement.
ATATTATTTCTAAATATTTAGAAAAAATAATTTCTAAAAAAGATAGTTTGAAAAATAGTTTTGAGAAACTCAATTCCAATACTAATAAGATGAGGATAATAATTTAGTTATAAAACTAAGGTTGAAAATTTCTTCACTAAAGAAAATTTTATAAAAAATCACTACTATTAAGGAAGGTTTTGATAAAATGTATAAACAACTCTATCCATGTGGTAGTGGTTTAGGAATGGGATTTACTCATATAAAACAAGTTTTAGTAATAAATTTTTTATTCCTGAAAATGACACTTTTGTAAAAAAATGTCAAAGTGAAGGACATTGTGAAAAGAATTATTCTTTAAATAAAATTTAATCTTTAAGTTTCCACAAAGAATATTTTTTTAAAAAAATGTGGATTCCAAAAAATTTACTTGTTGACATTTCTGGACTCAAAAAGTTTTGGGTTCCAAAAATAGGATTATTTTGTTTTCAGAAAAAAAAAGGTATTACCAACAACAAGAATACATGGTATATGGATAGTGAGTGTTCCAGACATATGATTGTACACAAATATTTCTTTGAAAATATTGTTAATATGAAAGGTGTAAAAAAATTCCTTTGGAGATAATTCTTAAGGACAATTTATTGATATTTGTAATATTATTCTCAGGAAAGCTTTCATTTAAAATGTTTTATTTGTTAAAGGACTTAAGAATAACTTCATAAGCATAAGTCAATTATGTGATGAAGGTTAACTTGTGAATATTAGGAATGATATATGTATAGTACACAATCCCAAGGATGAATTCATTCTTTCTACCTATTTGCATAAAAAATGTATACCCAATAAACTTATAATACCTTAAGATCCAAAACTTACCTTTCCTTAGTGCAGAGGAAGATCAATATTGGTTATGGAACAGAAGTTTAGGAAACTGTAACCATAGAAACTTATATAAGTTAACTAAGAAAATACTTTTTAATAATTTACTAGAGCTTAGATTTCATTCTTTAAAAGTTTGTGGCCCTTTTCAATATGGTAATAAATATAATTATAGTTTTAAATATATTATTGAAGTCTCAACTTATGATTCTTTATAGTTAGTTCAAATAGATCTTTTCATCCCTACATAAATTGAGTGTATTTGAGGATTGTACTTTGTATTTGTTTTAGTTAATGATTACACTAGATATACATGGGTCTATTTTCTAGAAAATAAATCTGAATCCTTTTTTTATTTTAAAACTTTTGTATCCGGAGTTAAAAAGGAGAAAAAACTTCCCTTGATAACTATTCAAAGTGATCGTGATGGAGAATTTTTAAATTCATATTAAAAAAAATGTAGTAAGAAAGGCATTATACATAACTTATCAGCCCTTATAACTCCTCATTAAAATGGTGTTTATAAAAGAAGAAATCATATTCTTCAAGAAATAACAAGAACCACGTTGAGTGAATGGTCAATTGTTAAAAACTTTTGGGCTAAAATAGTTAGTACTGGTTATTATACTATAAACTGAGTTTTAATTCAACCCTTTATTAATAAAACTATTTATGAGTTGTTGACATTCCAAAAACAAAAAAAATCATACTTCATAATATTTGGATGCAAAGTATTCATTCTAAATATGAAATACAACTTGCAAAAAATCATACCAAAATCTGATAAAGGTATATTCTTAGGTTAATACACTAATTCTAATGCATTTAGAGTTTTTAATAAAAAATCGTATACTATTTAGGAAACAGTACATGTTAAATTTGATAAAATAGATGATTTGGTTTTTAAACAAACTCAACCAACATCATCGGATGTGTTTTCCAAAATTGGTCCTCAACCTTTGATAGAAGATTATTCTAATAAGAAAAATACTCAAGAAATAATTTTTAAGTATTTAATCAAGAAGAAATTATACATTATGTTTATGAATAGACCTTGCAAAACCCAAGTTATTTGTTCATTATGAATAATCCTAGTGATTGTATCATTGGTGATTTTAATAAATAAGTTAGTACCAGAAGTTATTTGAGAAATTAATTGCAACACCGTGCTTTTCTTTTCCAACTTGAAAATAAAAATACTAATGAGGATTTAGGTGATGAGGATTGGATAAAAGAAATTCAAGGTGAGATAAATTAATTCTAAAGAAATAAATTGTGGACCTTGGTTAAAAGACCTAAATAAAATTTAATAATCGGAGTAAAATGGGTTTTAATAAACAAATGCGATGAAATTAGCATTATCATTAGAAAAAAAAAAGACTTTTTTCTTAAGGTTATAATGAACAAGGGGTAATAGATTATAAATAAACCTATACAGAGATATCCAGACTTGAGTCAATTCATATTCTATTAGGCTTTGAAGCATTCTTCAATTTTAAACATTTTCAAATTGATGTAAAGTGTTATTTTCATAATGGATATGTACAGGAGGAATTTTTTGTTTAATAACCCAAAGCTTTGAAGATACAAAAAATTATAAATATGTTTAAAAACTTAATAAATATTTATATGACCTTAAACAATCTCGTATATATTGGTATGATAGATTAACATGATTTTTATTACAAAACAATTATATTAAGAGAATTTTGAATCTGACTCTTTTTATAAAGAAAGTAAAAAACATTAAGATTGTTAAAATTTATGTTGATGACATTTTATTCAGATAAACTATAAAATATTTAACAGATTCCTTTGCAAAATTTATGAAATATGAGTTTGAGATGATTATGATGGTTGAATTAACATTCTTTCTTTGTTTTTAAATTTCTCAAAAACAAGAAGGTACTTATATATCTCAAGTATATCAAATATCTTCTTAAAAAGTATGGATATGACAATACTAAAAGTATTAGTAATCTAATAGGTGCCTCATATACACTTGATATTGATGATGCCAGGAAACCAGTTGATTAAACAATTAGAATTATTATAGAAAGTTTAATATACTTAACATCTACTCACCCAAATTAAATGTTTTCTATTTTCTTATGTGCAACATATCAATCTAATCCAAAATAATCCCATTTAAAAGCTGTAAAATGAATTTTTTGATATTTAAATGGAACTATAGATTTAGGAATTTTCTATTCCTATGGAAATAATTTTGAATTAAAAAGTTTCTCAGATGCTTAATTTGGTGGTTATAGAATGGATAGAAAAAGTAATTCCAAAAAAATCATTTCTTAAGAGATTAATTAGTTTTATGGTCTTATAAGAAACAACATCAGTAACACTTTTCATTATTGGAACTGAATATGTGGTAGCTAGAAGTTTTTATGCTCAAGTATAATGGATGCAACACACACTCATTGATTATAGCATGAGTTCTACTAAAACTAAAATACTATGTGATAACACTAGTTCCATTTCCTTAAGTAAAAAACCATGCTCATCACTCTCATAAAAAACAAATAGATATTAGGCATCACTTTCTTAGGGATCACACACAAAAAGGAGATATCATTTTACAATTCATCAGAACGCAATAACAACTTGCTGATATTTTTAAAAAACCATTACCTTTTGATAGATTTGAATACATTAAACAAAATTTAGGAATGATCATTATAAAGTAATCATTCATATATACTTATTTTTTAAACCATATTCTTATATTAAGTTACTCATTTTTATAATGGGAGTACATATTATTTTCGTTTTACAAAACTTTTAGTTTTTCAATTTTTTAGTTTTCAAATTTTTTGGTTATAAGTCTTCCTGATTTGAGTTTAATCCAAATCAAATTTGAAATTTTTAATCAAATTTTTATATTTGGTTTTTCCTTTCAAATTTTTTTTCAAAATCAAAACTATAATATTTAACTATTATAATCCTTTTTAAAAAATATTCTATAATCTTAATCTATTAAAATAAATAAAAAATTATCACATTGATGATTTCACTCTAAAATGTATTCCTCTATCTTTTGTGTTTTTATACTGTTCCATTATGATTACTTTCATACATGTTTTTTGTTGTGATAATTTTTTTCATTTTTTATTTTTAAAATTCTTTTTCATTGTATTCACCCAATACAATAAAAATTATTTTTCAAATTCATCATATTAACACAATACGATAATTGTTTTAAAAACCTCAAGAGTTTATGTTTTAAAAAATATTTCTTCAAAAAATATCACAACCATTAGATCAAAGAGGTCAAATATCATCCATCATATCTATTTAGAATATTAACCATTTCATTTCATTTCCTTTATAAAGGGTACCCCCCCCCCTCATGTCCTACATTGGTTTTCTCAGAATTCTTATCAGGAATCGTGGCCTCATTTAAGATCCCTAATATGATTCTCTCTTCATGTTTTAATTCTCAGTATCATATCTAAATATGATGGACCCTGTGAAAGAATAAAATAAGTGTTTTATATTTCATTAAAGGTTAGTTTCATGTTCTTTTTACAATAATTATGATTTATATTTAAGGAAGATGATATATTTTCAATGATGGGAATCGTGATCTGTGGAATAAATAGATCTGAACTATGATTTGTTTTATCTTTATTTGGTTAAGTACTTTTATGAAACTAGAGAGTTTTTTAAAGAAAAGGGAAAAAAATTTCCTTCCAAATTCATGAGAAATGATATAAGATGAAACCTAGAACAACATCAAGTTTTCTTGGTATTTCTGATGAAGGAGATGTGTTTTTCCAATCTCGCAAACTTTCTAATTCAAAGGATGTGATTATAAGAGAAAGAGACAAAAAAATATTATTTAAGGATTTATAAAAAGATGAAACAAAAAAGGTTAATCATATAATACCAAATCATGGAGTTTTGTCTATTTGGATATAAGGTTTACTTATTCCAAGAAAGGGTGATAGAGATACTCTAAATGTATCAGATGTCTTAATTTTAGATTATCTTATCAATATAAGGAAAATAAATTTTATTGGATTTATTATTTTTACTATCGAGAATATTAAATCTGAATCAATAAATTCATATATTATAATGTTTCTAGGTTTTATTAGTAAGATGATTTATTTAATCCTGAAACATTTTAATATTGTAATCAAGTCTGAACCAGCTAGGGAAAAGATTTCATTTACCAGTGATGATATGATAAAACATATGAGGCATGTTTTTGATTTGGAATAAAAAATGTTTTTCAAGTTTGTTTATGTTTCTGCATAAAAGGAATAACACTCTACAAAAACAAATAAAATTGAAAATGTTGAAAATAATAGAAAGGAATATTATCTTCCTAAAAAAGAAACAAAATAAGAAAAAGAAAGTATCTGATGCAATTATGAAATAATTTAGAACAAATAAAAATTAAAGATAAGAAGGAGATCCTTAGTTTGGACTCGACCCAGCTAAAGCTCTATACTTAATAATTCAAGTTGTCGATACATTATAAAAAGATAAAAAAGGAAAATAATATAAAGAAGGAACAGAAAAGTGAAACTCTGGTTCAAAATTTGATGAAAGGTGTTGAAGATGGTTCTGAAAAACTTTTTTTACCACGTGATACCGATATAGAAATTCAATAATTATAATTTTTAATGTTGATCTTCCCTCTACCATTGATAAAGGAAAATCAATAATTCTTGAAAAGGAATTGATTTCAGTAAGAAAATGTTATCTAAGATTAGATTCATACCTTCATAAGATTTTTAAAGAAGACACTGGTGAAATTATTAAAGAAGGAAATGTCTTCCAACAAATAGAAAACTATCATGAAGTTTAATAAGGTCATGAAGAAGAAAAATAAAATGAAGAAACTAAATCTAGAAAAGTGGATAAAAAAGAGAAATCAGACCCCAAAGAAAAGGAATAGGATAATCATTCTGATAATATTTCTTTGATGAATTCTCAATACTCATCAAAACATATATCTTATTTGTGAAATTGTAATGATATATCAATAATTAAAGAAAAACAAAAGCATCCATACTTTTTAGAAGTCTTATCTTAGACCAAGAGGGATGAACAATATAAAAATAAAAACACTAAAGGAAGTAAAAGATTTTTTGTTTACGAAACTAAAATTTCTAATGGTAATAAAAAATTAGATTTAAAGAAAAGAAAAAATGAAAAACAATTCAATATTATATTAGTACTAGTTTGTGAAACAACCAGTCAGAGACAGATTCTCCAAATATAATCACAACCTAGGGTCTAGATTTCATTTTCCATAATTTAAGTAGATTAGAGAAAAAAATCCATACTTTACAATATTAGAAACCAAGGTTAATTTTCTTATTGAGAATTAATAAAAAGATTCAGACTCATTGAAATATTTAATAGAAAAGATAAAAGGTTGGAATTATATTTCAAAGTGTCTAAAGAAAATGTTGAATCTCATAGGAATAGTTGTAATAAAGTTGTGAAATGGCTTCATGGTATTGATGAAGACAAGATTCATGATGAAAATTTTAGAAATTTCATAAAATATTTGGATGAAATTGATATTTATTTCAATAGTCTTGTAAGGTATTCAGCCAACAGAGTCAAGTATCTTAAAACATTTAGAAGCACTTTTGAGAAACAAATCAAATATATCTCAGACTTACAAACAAGAATGAATTTTTTACATAGTGATATTTCTAGATTTAAAGTATATATAGATGATATTATTGCTTTAAAGAATCATAGTGGGGTTTTCTCTGAGAAGATCAAATCCTCAGAAGATTAAAATAAAATTTTAGAAGAAAAGTTTCAGTCTTAAAAAGAAAATAAAAAGGAACAGGATTAAACAATTTGGATATATTATGAAAGGATTCTAAAACTTGAAAATAAAAACAAATCTCGGGAAGGGCTGTTAGAAAAATTTGAATAAGATAGGAAATAATTTAAGAAGTTTAAGACAACGGTCAGGTCTTTAATGCTGAAGAAATATTGATTTTCTAAAAACTCTTGTTCTATATTGGTTGTTTTGGGGAATTTTAAGGAAATACATATTTATCTATATTCAATTTGATTTAATTTATTCCAATTAATATTTTTTTGAATTTTATTTAATTTATTTTTAGATGATCAGGTTCTTTATTATTATTATTTCGTATAGATTATTTTATAACCCTTTTCAGGTATTAAAAGGACTTTTCTCTATTCCTTTTTGAAAATCACAAAGGGGAGAACTTTTTAAATAGGGGGAGAAATATATAGTAAGGGGGGATTATTTATGAAGGGGGACTTTATATAATAGAATATGATCCTTAGGGGATTTCTTATTTTAAGGGGGAGTTAGTTGTATTCACTTTTTTATTTAGATGAGTTTTAAACCCAAGGGGAGATAAGTTTTAATGTTTAATTATGAATACAATGCATCTAAAAGAAAATGTATTTAAGTTTTTTAAAGTTATTTTATATTTAAGACTTATGGTTTGTGTTTTCCAAAAAAGTGGGAAATTGCTAAGTCAAAAGTATCTTTTTGAATTTTCTATTCCTTTTGTTTTTTAAATCAAAAACTCTTTCTAAAATACTAAATTAACTAATTATTTCATGTCCAAAGGGTTTAATTACTTCTAAAGAAAACATATATGATTTATGATACTTAAAAATAGTTTATAAGTATTCATAAATACAAACTTACCATATTCATTAAAATTATCATAATGAGTATGGATCTGATAACCATCAGATTCACCTTTATCAAATCTGATTTAAATACTTTCTGTTTTGTATTCATACTGAAAAAAAATAATTATATTTGACATTTGAACTAATACCATTGGATTCATAATCATAAATAAAATCATAATGAATTACTATAAATAAATCTATCAGATTGACTAAAAGGTAAAGTTTTGAATACAGAAAAACATATTCTATCAAAATGGAATACATTTCACACTATAAATGATGTAAATAAAAATGATGGTGTGTATTCTATTACAATATGTGTAAATAAAAATAATTTCATGTATTATTTTATAACATGTCCATTGGAGTGTCAGGTGTCCAAGACCTTATGAAAATCTCGAAGAAAATATGATCTTCGGAGGATTAGGATGATTGTTGGAGGCTTTCCTATAAATTCCCAATCATTTGATGATTTTTAAATGAGTAAAGTGGACTCAAATAGAGACACTGTTGAATTTTTTGTTGTATAATTCATAGTTTCTTTGTGAATTTGATTATTATGATTACGATTGAGGGCTTCTAAGGCTAGGATGACAGAGGATTCGATCACCTTCTTGATCGATGGACTGTGGGGATAGCAAGATAGAGACAATCTTTGTATCGAGGGCTAACGGGAATAGGAAGACAGAGCAAATTCGATCAACATATCGAGGGCTCATAAAAATAGTGAGACAAACTGATCTTCGTATTAAGGTATTTCTCTTGTAAAATAAATATATATTTTGTTATAAGTAAAAAACAAGGGACCTTTATCCTATGTTATTGGATACCCTTCTCTTTGGGTTAAAAGAATTGTATTACATTACTTTTTTTCATTACAAGACTTTTATTTCCACTGCATTTGAATCAAAAGTGATACGTTTATATTTATTATTCTATTTGTAATATTTTTATTATAATATATTTAATTATGATACAACTATTTTACTCTGAATATGATTCTATATGTTTTAAGATAGAATCAATACATTTTGTATTACTCTAATTTATCATAACCATTATGATTATAATTATTTTTGTTTGACCTGATTAAACATTTTCTACAGTGAATGCGATTGAATTATGATTATGTTACCACCTTATTGATTATGATTTTATACATTGTTACCATAGAATCAATTCATTATTACGACCTATGGATTTCATATTAGAATAAACATCATTACGATAATCTTTTCATCAGACCCAAGGGGCCAGTCCTATCACTATTTAAATACATGATAGGTTTTATGAATACGGTTAGTTTAGCCCTTTTAAACTAAGTTTCCTTTAGGGTTAAAAATAAAAAAATTTAAACTTATAATTCACCCACCTTCTTGTATTTATCTATATTTATATACATTTCAATCCTTCAATTGGTATCAAAGTCAAGTATCTATTTTACAAATAATCACAGTTTCAAGATCTTTTATCAATATCAAGGCAAAACAATCTTTGTTTTTTTGGTTAAAGAGATTGTTTGTAATATGAATCATCTATCTTTAAAAGGAAAAATAGTGTTTCAATGAGTTAAATTCATAATTATTCCAAGGAAATGAGATTAGGATAATATCAAGATATAATATATTTATATCTTAGACTTCTTGTGCAGTATTATGAAATTTAATCTTGTTCAGTTTATTTATATTTATATTAAATAAACTTGTTCTAGGATTGCTAAGAGGATGTTTCTTATTTACTTGGGATTTCTTACTAGGGTAACTGTTAAATTTATTTAAGTTTAAAAGATAAATAATCTAGCACCTCTAGTTATATAAAATTAATCTTTTTTTGGAGAATAAATGATTTCAAAAATGAGGTTGGTTTAGGATCTTTCTCAGAATTCATTTGTGCAGAAATCAGTTAAGGGGTCATTGGAAGAACATCTTGAATATTTAAAAATAAAAATGTAAGAAATGAGAAAAGAACTGAAATAATATTAAAAATATTCATATATTTAAATGAATAAAGATAAAACTATTTCAATCCAATATTTTAAATATTTGATGAAAAAAAAAAGAATGAACAGAAGGAGGGTGATCGTCAATTTTTTCTTTATAGAGTTAATGTCTTTGTTATCTGGGAAGAGGATAATAAAATTTTAAAAGAAGAATAAAGGAATAATTGGTGGTTAGAAAAGGAGAAAATAGATTAAGTTTCTCAATAATTTCTTGAGGTAATTTCTATTAAATTGAATTTGTTTTGGATTATCCACCTTAGAAAAAACTCAAAGATATAGAAGTTATTGGAAAAGGTAAGATAGTTGTTTTTTATCAAATTTAAGTCTCTAAGGATGTTGAAATTTTAATTCTATAAAAAGTTATAATTTACAAGGATTTTAAAGCTTCATAGCTAAAGAAAAATTATTTATATATAGATACTTCATCAAAGGAATATTTTTTTACACACACCTATGTCTAGAACAACACCTTCCTTGAAAAAGTTGTCAGAAGAAAAAACATATTGTTCAAGTGAAGAATGTTATAAATATATATGGACTAAATAGGAGAACATAAATCAATATGATCAAGAATGAGATGATCAAGAAAAATAGGTAGGTTTTTATGTTGAAGATATTTCACCATCGAAGTTTTAAATTCGAGAGGAATATCAACATCACAGAATAGGAAAAAATACCTCTTTTACAAGTCTTTGACACTTCAACCCATACACCTCAAGATAACCAATCCTAGAGAATGGAAATGAAAAATAATTACATCAATTAAATGATAAATAATTTTTATGTAATGTTGGGTATCTTTAAAGATGTTCAATATCATTTTAATTTAATTTAGTAATAGATTATTCATGTTCAATATTTCAATTAGAAACAACAGGTGATTGAATTTATTGAAAAAATATATATTTATTGGTAAATTTCAAGGATATATATCTTTTAGATTTTAAGAAGATTATGAGAATAATAAATTAGGTCAATGAATCTGAAAATGAGATCAATTTCCTTGATGAAAAGGATTTTTGGATTACTAATTCTTATAAAAGTATTTTCATATTGAATAAAATCCTTAGATTGAGAGTGGAATAATATTCCATGGAATTTGAAGAACTAAAATATCTTATTATGAAAAAATATATAGAGTTAAAGGATCTCAAGAAGAAAAAGAGTTAAAAGATTCCATGTTTGATAGAATAGAGAAGGAATTGAATAATATGGATCATGTTGTCAGTATATTTTCTAAAAAAGAGAAATTTATTCTTGACTTTCAAATTTTTAAAAAATTAAAATCATTTTGAATTGTAGATGAATTTTTTAGATACTTTATTTGTTTTTATTATGTATTTTCATTATCTTTATTAAAAAACTAATTTTTTCCATTCATTATTACTTTCATGTTCTACTACTCATGTGTTCTTTTTTACAAAAAAAAATGGGCAGAAAATTATAGAACCATTTTTTTAATGGGGTGTTAGAAAAATACAGAGTTTTGAAACTATAATCTTTTATGTTTTTTATGCTTAGGTGTTTATGTTTTCTCTATATTCTTGTGTTTTTTGATTTTCAAAATAGGGGTGATTTTTTGTCAAAAGAATTCTTTCTACGCTATTATTTAAAATCAAAAAACATATATTTATATTCTTTATTTTAACTTATGATAGTTTTTAAGTTTATTTTTTTCATTGTTTTAAATTTTATGAATAGTGTTTCTGATCTACTTTACCTTATTTTGAAGAACCATTCCAAGTGTAAGTTTACCAGAAATAAATTTGTAAGTTAGTTCTAATTATTTTTTAAATATAAATGTTTCATAATAAGTTAATTTATGTATTTTTCTAGAATGAGAATTGTAGAGGTTTTGTATAACTTCATCGGTAGAATTGAATTAAATTTATATCCATCGGATAGGGAAACTGATGTTGTTGATAAAATTTCAATTGATCCTAATATAATGGAATTTGGGAATTGGAGTTGTTTATAACCTACACCTATAAATAGCATCTTGATAATGAGGTGAAAAACAATATATGATTAAAATCAATCTAAATATTGATTATTTTTTGAAGTTTACAACTTCACATTTCTTAGAATGCTTCCATTTGTAATATTTTCTAAGAGATATTTTATTAATAGATTTTATGGGTAAGGATCTCTTATAAATTCTCTTAATCTTTTTTTGTGTTCATTATTGATCTGATCTATGAGATCAAAGGCTCATGTGGTTAAAGAGATAGAATTAGGTCCAATTATTTCATATTGAGGGATTTTATAAGAAAAATAGATGTTTTTCTAATCAAGCTGATTAAGTGCTTCTAAGATTTTTAGAATACATACTTACCTATAGGTTTATAATCATGGATACCTAAATTCAAGACTACAGACTTCATTGAAACTTGTAGTTAGAGATAATTCCTCACTCAATTGAAATGTTAAAAGTTGAATCTTTTAATTTTAGTTCTTATATATCTTTTATATATATTTTTTTACATTGTGAATAAGTTTTTTTTTATATAAAGTTTTTTAGTTATTTTTACTTTTATTGGAAGAATATAATTTTGATTGTTTTATTATTAATTTTATTGAAAGAATATCATTCTGTTTATTGAATGAACCTCATTCTGAATTTTTATTTTACTAGTCATTTCACATATTTACTTGTAAAAGAGTTTGAATTTTTAAAAAGTTTGAAAAATTATAAATTACCCCCCTCCTGTAGTATATATGGCATACATCCTAAGTAAAACGATCATAAGTTCAAAGGTATAGATATCCTTTTAAGGTATTATGTGATTTTTAGTAAATTAGTGATACTATGGAGTTTTTTTATTAGGTTTCAATAGATTATTGTTATATATTTAACCCTTATTTTTATTATTTTATTTACTATAAAGGTTATTTAAGAGGAATGTTATTATATTGGTTTCAAGATATGAAAGTTAAATATAAACTTTTGAGTTAATATGATCGTTGATGTTAAGTTAATTATGGTTTATTGGGATAAAGAATTATTATATTTTTGGGAATATATTTTTCATGGTATAGTTAACCAAAGTATTAAAAAAATGTGATTTAATGATTATAAAGAAGTTTAATATATTTTTAAAAGTCAAGTTAAGTGGGATATTTTTTGTTAGTATGGTATTTTTTTCAAAGTGGTTGATATTAATTAAGGAAGTGATATTGATTTTAATTTTGTATGAATATATAATTTTATTGTGTCTTTATGGTGATTCAAGTTATTTATGAAAAAGATTAAAATTATTTGGATAATGTATTATGAGAGCATATTCATTTTTAGTATGTTACTTTATGAGTGATTGATAATATTTTGAGATAAATGTTAAGTTGATTTTGGAAGAATATGTGATCAAATCATTATAATATTTGGGTTTCAAATTTTTTTCTAGTGTATTTTGAATAGTTTTAGGGATATTTATTTATGGGATGATTTAAATTAAGCTTTGGGTGTTATTTTGAGGTTTTTAAAATTAATTTCTTTATATAAATTTTTATTCATATTAGATATTATCTTAACATTTGATAACCATTCAAAAAAATTAATGGAAATAATTAAAAGGAATAAATTTTCATCCTTTTTTAGATTTTATAAACTATTAAAATTTAATTGTAGTGCTTCATGAATGAAAAATTTATTATTTTTATTTATCATTTAGAATATGAGATAAATTAGAGATGGAAATAATCTCAAAGCAAAACCAAAGGACGATATTATGCTTATGGTAAAGAAAGAAATCAAGTAAGTATATTTTCTCTTATTCTATATATTGATGGTAAAATAATTACTTAACTAAAATAATAATATGATAAATTTATCGAGTCTTATTGAAAAAATATCTCTTAGCTATCAAGGTATGCTTTATGAAACACATTCACAAGTATGAGACTCGCAATGATAAATTATTGGTTTAATAAGTATTTAGGAAATGACATGTTTCCTAGTATTATTATAGAAATCCATGTTCTATTAAAAAGGAAATGTTATTGATATGTATTAAAAGTTATTTATTTTCACTTAAGTATATTTATCTTCTACTCCACATTTGTAACACTATGATATTTTAAAAGAAGAAAATTATTTTTGATAGTGTAACCAACACACAGCACTGAACTTAGATGAAAATGAAACTCCCTAAGAATTTATGATATACTTATTTTTAAATAAATTTAATCTCTTTCATATCTTGTAGTATATACGACCCAATGATTTTAATGTTTGATATCATATTCAACATGCAACACCAATCTTAAATTATCAATAATATATATAACTATTATAACCTAGCCATTAAATTAGCTAGAGTGAAAAGTATTAACTAATTTATTTTATATATATATATATATATATATCATACTTAATATTAATTATTGATAAATTTTTAGTAAATAATCATTCATTTTTTTGTAAATTAATTTTATTCTTTAAAAATATGTTTTCTTCCAAAATGATTCTTATTGTTTTTCATAAAAAAATATTATAATTAATTTTTTGAACTTTTAGAAAAATTTATTTAATAAAATAAACCACATTTTTAAATTATAACATCAAAATTTACTTTGCATGAAATTTTGGGATTTTTCAAAAAAATATTGATTTTTCAGTGAATAGTGAAAATATCGATTTTTGTGAAAAAATCATTTCTTTGCAATAAATTAATTAATTTAAAATTAAAATTATATTTGGAATATGATTTCAAGTAAAATAAGTATTCTTTATTTATATTTAATAAACTTAATTACATTTTAATCATCATTATATTGTATTTTAGTATATGTTTGTTTTGGGTTTAAAATCAAGATTTTTATGAAAAATGTTTTAAGTACATAATGTTTTTCCATTTTAATTAATTAAAAAAATCATAATTCAAAATTATTTAAATTAAATTTAAATATTATATATCAATAAATATTTATTTATATTTATACAATGATTATTATTATACAAAGAGTTGATATAAAATCATCTTGTTCTTTAAAAAAATACACTTCTCGAAAACTCGCTTTTTCACCACGTCTATGGGTTTTGTTTTAAATTTAATTTGTTACACTTTTAGAAAAAATTACTTGAAAAAACAAACTTCATTTTTTTAATAACAATTTCAAAATTATATTATTTTAAAATTTTGAGACTTTTCTGAAAAGGTTAATTTGTTGATGAATAGTGAAAAATATTGAATTTTAATTGAAAACTTCCTTTTTCATTTAAATTATTTATAAAGTTAAATTATATTTTAAATTTGTTTTAAAGTAATTTTAGTTTAATTATATATTTATTAATCCAATTTAGTCAATTTTAATCAATTCTATATTGAAATTGGATATAAAAACTGTGTAAACATGTGAATATTTTCTCTTCAAAACCCTACTTTCTCACCGCATCTGTGGGATTAATTTTAAATTATGTTTTTTAAATTATATGAATGTAATTTTAAAAAATGGATATTTATATTTGGAATAAGAATAATTTATATTTTATAATAAGGTAAAATTAGTTTTTTACCAAAATTAATAGTGAAAATAATAAAAATTAATTACCGCACTTAATGTAAAAATGGATTTATTGGGGGTTAAACAAAAAATATGTGGTTTAAATGACCTAAAAACTATAAAATATATTTTAGGACCATATTTAGACCTTATAACTTATATTATATATTATGGTTCATTATTGGGACCTTATTACATGAGAAAAATGTGAGTGGAATTCATTCTTTTCAAAAATTACAAATGTGTCACTCACCTCACTTATAAAAGGCCACCGCCTATCCTCCTCTCTTGGAAAATTAAAAAAAATTATAAAATAGCTTTTATAATTCCCTAATATAATCATATAATCATTATTTTATTCATAAATCCAACCAAAGAAGATCTTTGGTGCAATCCAAAAGAAGTTACCCGAATATGAGGTAATGTTCTTCAATGAGTGTTTTTATTTTATTTCTTCCCCCACCTCATTAAATTATTATTAAAACATTATTATATAATAACATAAGTATATTCCATATAATTATAAGTTATTATTTTAATTTAATAACCTAAATCCTTCTCCTCTTCCAAAAAATGGGTTTTGAAATCATTATTTAGGTGTACAGAAAACTACCGCCTCGTGAACCGATGTCATTCATTTTTCCATTACCACCTCTCATGGTTGGGTATGATGATAAATATAAAGTATATATATGATATTTATTACATAATTATTCCTTTTTATTCATTATATCCTATATATACCTTTTTTTACTTTCCATTCTATAGTAGATACAATAACATCGTTCATGTGTACGGGGAGCAACCGCCTTGCGAAGCAATGTGTTTCATTTTCACGAATTCTTTAAATGTAATGTAATAAGAGTAATTAAAATGAATATATGTGATATAAATGTAATAATTATTATATTAATTACATATTTATCATTATTAAAATATAATATATCATTTTATTTTTTTCACTAAAAAATGATAACATCATTCGTGTATGTGTTGACTACCGCCTTCACGAAGCGATGTGACTCTATTTTAATCACCATACCATATGGATGATTTATATATATGTGTGTGTGTGTGTGTGTGTATTTAAAGAATTAATATTTTATATATTATATTATTATCATTATTGAAAGATAAAATATTACTTACCACCTTTCCATAATGATCTTTGAAAAATAGAAACATTACTCATGCAAACGTATGGCATACCGTCTCCGTGATTGTAACACAACCCATTTTTAATAACCATATTTCATGATTGGTTTCAAAAGATTTTTTCATGTAAAAATATAATTATTATATCATTATTATTATTCTTTAGATGATATAACTATATAATATGGACAAGAACTGGATCTTTCATGATGAAACACGCATGAGAAAATAAGGCTATTAACACCCTAAAAAATGAAAATAATGAAAGATTATTAATGGAAGGATGATAATAAGTAAAAAAATAAAATATGATATTATAATTATTAATATGGTTATTTAATAAGTTAATAACATGTTTAAAACCACTATACAGGATGTTAAATCACGTTCAACTAAAAGGAAGCATTAATTAAGGGATTTTATATCAATTTCATTTCATTGAGACATATTTTAATGTTATGAACCTAATTTATTTTATATAGTGTATATAATTCACATTTTTCATATAATATCATGAATAATTCATACTTCATGATATTTTAAGTTTCAATTTTAATTATTTTATTTATGTGTATTTAAATTAAAAGTTACCAAGTTGTAAAAAAATTATAACTCAATTTCTTTTTATTAGGTTATATTACTTCTCCATCATCTTTGATATAATGAGATATTGTGTGAAATTAATTTTGATTATCTTATGTTGTATTTAAATTTTTTGTGTATTTATTGTTGATACGCTTAATTAATTCATTTATTAATCCTTGCTTCAATGTTATGATCATTATAAGGATTTATTTCACAATATCATTCTAATCGAGATTGTTTATTATTAAATCTCAATTGAAGGAAATTATTTGAACATTTCCTAATAAAACCATTTAATTTTATTATCATCTTATTATCAATGATAATTTCATGTAATAGAACCATTTTTACACCCTTTTTATTTAAAATAATTGAGAAAATGAATTTAAGAAAATCTCACTTCATTTCTCTCTTTGGTCAGAAATTCATTTCCTTCCAAAAACCATCTTTTCAAAAAATGTTTTCAAAAATGTTTTTAACCTTTTATAAATTATTTATTAAATAAAATTTTACCAAATTTTATATTATTAAAAACTTTTTTTAAATCGATATTTATATCATTTTCAAAATAATTCCCATTTAGATTTTACTGAAAAAGTGAAAGAATATGTTTTTAACATGTATGGTAAAAATTTAATTTACAGATGTCATGACCACTAAAATGTTTTACAACTTACTTTATAATTTTCAAATATTATTTTCAAAGAAATTTTTTTTTCAAAAATTTTTTAGAACTATTAGTATAAAATGGTGATTTTCAAAATGAAAATGATATTTTTCTCAAGAATTTATTTTAATATATTTTTATGATATTTCTATTCATAAATGAAAACAAACCATTATTCATACTCTAATGGGTATATGTTATATTGATACCATCCTTATTCTTTCGCTAAATGGATTAAGATTGTTTCAAATAGATTATTATGGAACCCATTTCTTTTCCACTAGTTAATCATGTTTCAAAGATATTTTTATGGAACTTGTTTCTTTTAATTAGGTTAACCATGTTTTAAATATATTGTTATGGAACTCATTTCTTTTACATGGGTTAATCATGTTTCAAAGAGACTGACATGAGACCCATTTCTTTCTATGGTTTAGTCATGTTGTAAAATGAATAATTATTGTTTCTATAAGTTTTATTATGAAATTAAAGCTCTATTAACATTATTCATGTGGTGCTTCTTGGATATTATATATGATGGGTGTGCCCAGATACTGTTGGGTGAGCCTGTTATATCTTATATTATGGTTACATATAGATAGCGTTGGGTCAGCCTGATATAACTTATATGATGGGTGTGAACAAATAATGCTCCAATTCATTGGGTAATGATTATATTCTATAGAGAATTATATTGGAAGTAAACCATATGGTTATTCCATTTGTAAAAGTTCGGTAAGGGTTCTATAAGTTTTCAATGAAGATGATATTCTAAGATACCAACACATTTTTTCTATGATTTCCACAAGTTTATAATGTTTCCATTGATCAATATCATTATCAAATGTATCATGATTATTAATTCTTATGACTCTATAATTTATTAAACCATTATGACATGTTTCATTATTGATGATTAAGGTATTTATGGGTATGAGTTCTTTAATTATTCTCTAATTCCCGCTGATTATGTCATCATACTCTTATGCTCCTATTATACTCACTCATGACATTAAATTATTAATGATTATTATTACCCTTACTAAGAAATTGAGCTCACCCTTATTATGTTTCCTTTTCCCCAGGTTATCATGAAATGATGTTGAATGAATTATGTATAGAATGTATTTCATATATATAATGACGATGACTTAATGTGAAAGAAGAAAATCTAGTTTAAGTGGAAAAAATGCTCATTTAATGACATGGGTATTTTTTATGTAAGAGTTTTTCCTAATTATCTAAAACTCTAAATCTAAAAGGTCCTAGAAAATGTAAGTGATCCAAACTTTCCTTTCAATTTTGTAAGGTTTGGATGGGAAAAAATTGATTCACAATTGTCAATATCAAATATGTAAATGTAAAGTTTACATTTTTAACTCCGGATCTGAGAGTGTACGTTCTGGGCTGTTATAGAATTCCTTCCATTTTCCTTTGTTTTAAGGTTTCATTATTAGGGATCCTTATAAATTAATGGTTTTAGAATCCATATTCTACTCCATGGAAATTATTTTGAAATTTTTTTAAACCCTTTTCCATTAAATAAGTTAATAAAAATGTGAGGACATAATTTTTTTAAGGGGTAAATTTAACACCCTGAAATTTTAGTATGTATTACTTTGAATAAATATTTTGTTGAATAACGTGTGATATATACAACACTAAAATAAAGTGAATAAAAATTTATTAAAATGAATTATAAATATAAATTAATTATTAATATACAATGTGAAAACAAATAAATTCAAACTCATTGGTAAATTATATGAAATAAGGTTAAGAACACTTAATGTTTAAAGGGGGAATTATCTATAAAAGAGGTTTTTCTTTATATTTTTTATTTTATTTTAAAAAATAAATTTTAGAATTTTAGAATATTAATTTCTAGAATTTAAATTTATTTTTGAATTCATCATGTCAGATTTATCATTGGATAAATATTTTTTTTTTCTTAAAAGGTTAATTTTTGTGTGAACAGTGAAAAATATTGATTGTTACAAATGTTTTCCCTTTTATGAAATTATCATGATATAATAATGAATTTAAAGTTTATGAAAACTTTTATATTGACCATATATATATTAAAAAATTAATATATATAATTTAAAAATATAATTTTTAACTTATAAATCTATGTTTGATATTTTGGAAATCCGAGTAGAGTTTTTATTCAAATAAAAATTATTTTAAGTTCTTATCCAATTATTAAATTTTAATAAGGTTATTTTCATTTTTAGTTTGTTTTTAAAGTCAAATTAAGTATCCTATTATTTAACACAATCCAATTAATTCCATTTTTATCAACATTATACTATATTTTGGTACAAAATAATTTTTTTCTTAAAAGTTATATTTTTCTAAAATATGTTTTCATTGAGTTTTTTGAACTTATATTGAAAGTGATTTTTACCACTTCTATAAATTTAATCCTATAAAATTTATTAAATATTTATAATTATCATCTTAAAATATGTTAATGATTTAAATTTTGTTTTTATTCGTAATGAATAGTTTCCATAGAAAAATTTTTCCACCATAGTAAGGTTTAAAGGGTTAAAGAGGGGGGTTAAGATAAGGAATTCAGATTCAAATATCTCTAAAACATTTATTAATATAATTAAATGAGTGTATTTTGACCTTTTATTATCTTAGAATTAAAAATATCTTTAAATTTAGTCAATATTTACAAGATAATTTCATGTGGAGGCTCATTAATGGTAAGTTACATAGACTTTCCTTTTTGAGATGCAGATTCTTGAACAGGTTCAAAGATGTGAATTTAAATTATGTGGACTCTTCCATTTGATTGTACCTTAAGGATTATGATTCTAGAATTTCAATGAAATCTCACTGGCTAGCTAACATCAAATCATGTCTAAATTTCTGGTCAGACAACTGAAGAGGTACACTTCTTCGTAAAATCTTAAATTCTCATGATACTACAATTGATATGAATGTGTCAATCAAAGAGAAAGTGGAATCCTCCTTGGATATGATTCTTAATGAAGTTATATAAATATTTTACAGTTATAATTTCATTAATGGTGATTATTTTTTTGTTATGGGAACCTACCTCAAATGGTTTACTTTATTTAAAACCATTTTACTGAGAGGAAATTAAAGAGAATAAGAGAATTTGGGAAAAAAAATTTAGTGGAAACTAGATTTCTCCATCCAGATTATCACTTACTTGGAGGGTGACGTATTCTAAAATTCACACTAATTATTTTATTTAGTATGTTAGAGTCAACTTGTGTTCAAAATGTGTCATATGTAATCAACATAGAGAGGAAATTAATTATTTTTTCCTTAGTTATGCTACTATTGAAACCTTATGGAAAGATGTTTTCGATATATTTGAAGTGGTGATACCTCATGAATTTAGGAGAATAATTCATCCTATATCAAGATTCCCATATCTAAGCATCTTTTGAATCTCTTTATGATGTCCATTTTGGAATACCTACATGTTATATGTACTATCAAAAACAAGATTATTCATGAAAGTACTACTTTCTGTATTAAAACAACTCTCATTAAAATAATAACTACTGTGAATAATGTTAATTCCCTCCAAAATGGTTGTTGTGAAAATTATATTCATGATTTATCCATGCTTAGTCACCTTTGAATTACAGTTAATTATTATCCTCCTTCTATAACTTTTGAATTTTTGTGGATCTCTCTACCATTGAGATGGATTAAATATAATATAGATGGTGATTCTATAGGGAACCTAGGAACTTCTTATTATGGTGTAATTTTTAGAAATTATAATAGATATGCAATAGGATTTTCATATAGTCCAGGTTTTTTCATTACTTCTCTTGATGCAAAAAATTATTGTTATAATCAATGATATTGAAATGGAAAAGCAACGATAATGGATTGAATTATAGATTGAATGTGAATCTACCACTATTTTGAAAGATATCAAAAATGGTATTATTCATATTTCTTGAAATTTTACTGCTAAATGTATTAAATGCATGGAATCTACTTTGTTCATGAATTATGTCATCACACATTCTTATAGTGAAGAAAATTATATTGTTAATGGCCTTTCCAATAAAGAGATTACTACTCCGAATAACATTTGGCTCAATTATATACCTGATAAACTTTAATTTTTCTTTTAAATATATTATTTTTTAAATCCTTTTTTTTAGATTTATGTTACTTTTTTTAATCTATAAAGAAGAATTTTTCTTTTGGGAAATCCCTTATTCTCTTAAAAAAATGGGTGTTGCTCCTCTCACTAAAAAAGGCAACCTATGCTCCTCACTTATACACACACATTGAACATCCTATATCAACCAATATCTTTCCAAATATCCCCCCCCCCAATGTTCCTCCCCATATCCTATATGTATTTTTATCAATAAAATTCCAATCCTAGAAGGATTAAGTTGTAATATAAAGGAATATATACAAGGAGGAGGTTTAAGTCCAAAATAAATTATTTCATGTTTATTTATTATTCTACCTCCATAAAATCTATTTTAACAATCATAATATAAATAAATAGGAATATTTAGTATACTTAAATTTTATTATATTTATGGATAAACTATTTTTACCTCATTTCCATCCTATGGGAAATAAAAACGTCGCTCATGCGTATGTGCAGACTATTGCCTCCACCAAGTGATGTAATTCATTTTTCATATCTACCTCATATATATGGTCATAAGGATGTATTTAGTGAATAAATATGATACTTATAACGTAATTATAATTCCATAAATTCATTAATTTATCTTATTTTTTCCTTTTATTCCATTGGAAAAATGAAAACTTAGCACATGTGTGCATCCAAACTACCACCTCCATGAATTACACATCTCATTTTTCATTTCCTCCTTACATGGGTGGTTTTGAAACTATGTTTAATTTAAAAATAATGAAAATTATAAAAAAATTATTATTTTTTAGATGATGGAATCAGGAAATATTTGACCATGGTCAACACATCGAATATGTATTGGATCGAATGACCTCAAAACACGCTATGTAAACTTAAATAATTTAGTAACTAAATAGAACATGGTAATAAATGAAATAAATAGAATAATAATAATAATATAATGAACATGAAAATAGTTCTAAATAATGTAGATAATTAACATAATTTTATTATTTAGGATTTATAGAATGTATTCAACAGTGAGGGACTCAAGGTAAGGGATTTTTCTTTAAAACCTCATTTCAAATGTTTGGATGTTTTCCAATAAACTCTTTCTCTTAAATATCCATGTTTTAAGAAGTTAAAATTATTTTTTCAAGGGTTTTATGATGAAAAATGTAATATTATAAAAACAATTACATGATATTATATTTTGGAATTATAGAGGATGACTGGAAATATCGGGATATAACTTTATAATGTATAGGTTAATGATTTTTTAACACATGAGATTAAATTATGGTAAGTAAGATTTTCCTTCTAAATAAACAATAAAATAATGCATATATATTTATTCAATAATTTTATTAAGTCCTAAATTCATATTTTTTTATAAATTTTATTTAAAGAAATGAATTCCATATTTGAATTTAACATGTAAAAATTAACTTAAGATAAATTTTTGATATTATAATGATGAAAGAATAACTTGAATATTTATGAAACTTTTTTTATAAAATAAATATATATTTAATAATTTATATAATTAATATAAAATTATAGTTTTGAACTTAGAAATATATTCTAAACATTTTGGAAATCTAAGTAATGTTTTGGTTCAAAAAAATATGGTTTTTAGTTCTTTACTTTTAATAATTTTTTTATAAGATTACATTTAGTTATAGTTTAATTTAAAAGAAAAATAAGTATAATTTGATTTAAAATAATCCAGTTAATCCAAATATAATCAACATTTTACTTTATTTTTCTATAAAATTATTTTTATGCTTAAAACAAATATTATTCTATAAATGGTTTTTATTGTGTTTAAATATATTATATTAAGAGTAATTTAATCTGATTATAGAATTTTAATCATGTAAAGTTGATTTCATATTTGGAATCATCATAAATAAAATTAGTTAATAATTTCAACTTGATTTTTTTTCACAATGAATAATAACCATGGTAAATATTCATCACCATGATTAAGGGTAAAATGGGTTTAAATGGTTAAAAATAAAGGGATAAAACTTCAAAATAACACAAAAAACATTCTTACACCCTATTGGTTGATTGTATTTCAAATTTACCCTTGTCATATTTGAATATATGATAATTTTGTGCTATGATCACAAGGAAATGAATTTATATTATCAAAAAAAATTGTATAATTCTATGTGTGCCCCTCCCCATACTTATAAAAGGGAAATTATTATTCCCCTTATTCAAAAACTTTTATCCCGCTATCTTGGAAAATACATACATAAAAACCTTTATATATTCATTCAATTCATTATTTATCTTCTTTTCATACCCTATGACCATCCTAATAAGGCTCAAGTTGTAATCTAAAAATGGTCTCTCAAGGAATATGTAATCATCTTACCCAACTCTTTCATAAATTATTTCTTCTTATACTCCCTATAAATGTATTTTATCCATCCTAATATAAAAAATACATTATAAAAATATACTTAGATTTTTTATGATTATTGTACAACCATTGTCTTCCACCTTTACATCCTATGAAAAATGAAAACATTGATTGTGCGTATGTACTACCTACGGTCTCTAGGTAGTGGTGTAATTTTTTTCATAACCATCTTAATTTTATGGTTATAAAGTTGTAAGTTATGAAATATATATTATATTTATAACATTATTATGATTTTTTAAATATAATATATAATCTACCTTCTTTACCAGCTATTCATTGTAAAATGATAACATTGCTCGTGCATATGTGTGGAGTACCACAACCATGAAGTGATATGATTCATTTTTCTATTACCACTATAAAAGTATGATTCTAAAAATGTATATAAGGAATTATAATTATATTTAAGAAAATAACAACATTATTTATATTTTGGAATTATTTCATAACTCCATTAACTATGGACGATGTACTAAATTAATTTTGGAGAAACTGATTGAATAGCCCTAAAGTGGTCGATGTAAGAAGGAACTATTCAATGAATAGATTTAAAATGATTATAAAAAGAACTTAAAAAATTAATATAGGTTTAATATTTTATTGATCAATAATTTAATAAATTTAATTTCATTATATATGGGTACCAAACACATATGATTAAGAAGATATCTAAGGTAATGTATTTATGTTATAGTTTTACTTTATTTCTGGATTATTCATGTTTATATTTTCTTTAGAAAATTTATATGATCATAATATTTTAAACCTTATATAATTTATTTTCCTATGTTTATTTTTGGGTTTAAATTTTTTTCTATTTATACTCTTTTTGGATCAAGAAATAATAATTAAGTTACATTTAAGGCACTTTCTTATAAAAAACATGTTTTGAAGATTTCATTATAACTCTTTTTCTTCCATGTCCATATTTTATTTAAAATAAAATTTAGAATTTTTTTATTATTATCCAAAGATTTATTAAATTAATGTTAACCCATGTTTTAATTTCTATAAAAATTTTAATATTAATTTTATTCTCACTTTTCAGATGAGGTACTTTTTACCAAAGGTGTGAACGGGATCTTTGTTTTCACATACACCGCACAAATAGATTTACCTGCCATCATGACTAATCTATTATTTGAAGATTCATTTTCATGTTTCTATGGTTATTTTAAAATAAAATATTTTTTTCAATATTTTGGGAATTTTTTTTAAATGATATCAAAAGAAAATTGTATTATTTTATTAATGGAATGAAAAGAATTTTAAAAAGTGATTTATATATTCATTATTATATGAAGTTACAAGGATGTTATTTTTAATGTGTTGATTATATTTTCTTTTATAAAGGATTAGTTTTACTAAAAAAACCTTCATATTTTATGAATTGATGGTCTTTCTTTATATATAATCGATTATACCTTACTTATATATCATTCATTTTCATATGATCACGTTCTCTATTACTCTTCATTATTCAATTGACATTATTTTCTCTTATATGTCCATATTTTTAATATCATGGATGAGTTAAGAATAATTTATATTAGTTTTATGATGTTTGAATCATATATAATTTCTATATATGGTATCAATTAAAGATATATTATAAGTAATTTATTTTATTTTCTAGGGAAATATTGATTTTCTATATTCTTGATTCAATTTGAACAATTTTTACTTATAATAAATTTTGAGAATGAATTATATTGACATTAAAAATATTAGTAATAAATAGTAATTTCAAGTGATTAGTGGGTCCCGGTTATAGATATCCCCTTAATGCATTAACAAGTCTCACAAGAAAAAAATAGTAAGAATTATATATTAGATGGGTATTTGGTTTACACCTACCCATTTATTAAGAATATTGTCTTGATTGAGAGACCTTGATGGTAAGATTCATGACAACTTGACCAAGGATTTGATGAAACATTTATGAATATATGGATTTATATATTTCCTTTCTTGAGAATTCAAATTCAATTATCCATGTGATTTTTATGAGGATATTAGCCATATATATTCATTGAACTAATATTATTGACTGAATGGAATTTATTTTGATTATCCACTGTGAGGTATTTATTATGCCTTATTTACTCAGGATTTATCCTAATATATGTAACCCTTACTAAGAATTCGAGATCACCCTTTATTTGTTTTTATTTCCCTAGGATATAAAGAATAATGTTATATATTATTTCAAGGATGTAAGAATGTTTATTATACTATGTTTTTATATTTTTAATATAATGTGGGAATCAAGTATGTAACTTATTTTCTAAGAATTATAAATTGATTGATCATGCATGGTGTGATCCCTTGTATCTTGTACCAATGTAATAAAATAAACATTGGTTCTAGGTTACTAAATTCATTGTGTTATAGTGTGTATAAAAGGAAGTTTAGTAGTAACCTTGGGTACTATGTTTTAAATAATCATAGTTAACATGATAATTATGACAATCCCTTAGGGTATTCAAGATATTTTACCATTATAGGAATTTTTATTTTATGGATCAATATTCGTGATGATTATTAGCTAACTTGTTGTGTGACATTTTTTAGTGGTGTCTCCTAGAGGAAATTGAATCAACACCCTCAATCAATGTAAGGATTTCCTACTGAGAAATATAATATATCTAGTGTTGTAATTGAGTAGATAATGGACATATTAGTGCATCTAACTCGGGTTATGATGAATAAACATGCCCATGTGAAGTAAAATATTTTTCTAGAACACATTTCAAATATTCTAGATCTCTTCATCTAACATACGACTTCTTCTTTAAAAGAAAAAAATAATCCATTGGTAGCTGAATAAGGGATTAAGTCCCTCAAAATGATATTCTTGGATATAAGAAGTAATGAAAGTGAAATGGTTATTTTGGAAGTTTATTTTTTGGAGGTATGTGTTGATCAATATTGGTCATTTATCTCTAACACTAAAGGGGTTTATGAAGTATAAATTATGGAATTTAGAACTTTTAAAGTCTTATTCTTTGATAAAAACATTCCTAGAGAACAATAAGCTGAAATAGAGAGTAAGTTACTCACTTTAATGAAGAAGGAAGAAGAAATTATTGCAGAGTATGAGGATAACTTTTGAATATTATTCAGGCACGATTCAGACTACATATGTAATATAGAAATAAATATTGATTATTTCTTTGATGGGCCTAAGATGAGTCTCCAAAAGGAACTAGTTTCTTAAAAAAATAATAATATGATGATATAGTATCAAGTGACATCAAGATAAAGAAATAATTTTTGAAGTCTTATATATCCAATTTAAATCAAAAAAATAATGGGTCGGTTGATCACAAAAAAAATGTTGGATAAGAAGAAAGGGAATATGGGATTTCCAACATGTGATAATTGTGGAATGAAATACTCAAGTACTTGATTAATGGGAATAGTAGTTTATTTAAAGTGTGGAGAAATGGGTCATAAGTTTCATGTATGTAAGGGAAAGAATGAAACCCATATTATCCATTGATTTTTCTATAAATAGATGGTTAATTATTCAAACTAATGTCCCAAGTGTTAATAAAAACTCCCACATAAGAGGCCAAGAGGATAAGGCCAAGATTATGTGATTGCTACAGTTGAGGTTAAAGTTCCCAAATATGTGGTGGAAGGTACTTAGATTGTAACATAAAATTTAGATAATTATTTATTTAATTTTTCATCTTTACACTATTTTATATATTCCATGTTTTCTAATAAAATTTGATATTTCCCTATCACATTAAGAAGGGAGTTTTTAATCAAACTTCTAGTGGAAATCTAATTGAAAAAAGGATGTGTCAGTTAGTTCATATTAAAAATAGAGACATACCCTATTTTGAAACTTTATTGTTATACTAATGGTTACTTTGATATAATCCTTGGTAGGTATTTTCTTTAAAATTATAATAAAAAAATTATTACTAAGATAAATGGATTACAATTCATGATGGAGATGTGGAATCCCTTATCTTCATAGGGGATACTACATCATCTGAATCAAGTATGGATCCACATATAGTTTATCTTTATAATGAAATTATTGTATAATAATAGTATACACAACCTATTAATGGGAATAATATCCTTATAATGAAGTATATAACTATTTTTCAAGAATACATTGATGTGTTTCTTGAAGAACTTCCTGGAAATACACCAGATCATAAAGTTGAGTTTTATATCAATATCATCCATAATGTAAAACCTATATATAAGACTCACTATAGGATATCTATAGTGGAATTAGTGGTACAAAATAAATAAATATAGGATTTTTGTGATAAGTGATATATATAACCTAGTGTTTCAAAATGGGAAGCCCCTATTAATTTTATGAACAAGAAAGATGGGTTTATGAGGTTTTGCATAAATTAAGGAAATCAATGTCATTATTATAAATAACAAGTATCATTTGTCCAAAATTGATGACTTTTTTGATTGAATTCAAGAAGATAAATAATTTTTAAATGTTTATCTTTATTCAGTGTATCATAAATTGCAAGTTAAAAAGGAAGATCTTCTAAATAAATCATTTCGTATGAGTTATGGACATTACAAATTTATAATAATACCCTTTGGATTTAATAATAAACCCTATTTTTTATGGATATTATGAATAGATTATGAAAGTATTATCTCAATAATTTTTTATTTCATTTATTAATGATATTTGATATATTATAAATATATTATTAACATAATAGTAGTTTTTTAATCATTATTAATTCACTTATAGAAAAGGAGTTATATGGAAAATTTAGAAAATAAAAATTTTAGACTCAAAAAGTTTCATTTCTTGTAAAAAAATTATAAGGATATAATATTAGTTAATCCTTCAAAGATAGAGGCAATGATATAATAGTAAACGCCAATGAATATAACATAAGTACATAGTTTCCTTAGATTAGTGGGTTACTATTGAAGTTTTTTTCAAATAAAATCTCAATTAGATAATTTTTTAACCAAGTTGACAAATAAAGTGGTTAAGTTTGTATGGTTAGAATAATGTAGAGAAATTTTTGAATAATTAAAGAGGATACTGGTCAGTGAATCGGTATTAATATTACCATTAAGAAGGTATGGATTTTTGATATATATTGATTCATCAAAGAAGGTACTTGGATGTTTCCTTATACGGAATGATATAGTTTTTTCATATTCATCAAGGTATTTAAATATCTATGAATATAATTATTCAACCAATGATCTTGAGTTGGCAGCTATAATATTTACATTAAAGATATAGAGTAATTTCCTTTATAGTGAAAGATATCAAATATATATGGATCATAAAAGTATAAAATACATCTTCTCACAAAAATAGATAAACATGAATCAAATTCAATGGGTGTAATTACTCAAGGATAGGTATATATCAATACACTACAACCCTATGAAGGAAAATAAGGTGATTGAAGCATTGAGTAG
The DNA here is from genome assembly GCA_963277665.1 of Viscum album. Lineage (NCBI taxonomy): Eukaryota > Viridiplantae > Streptophyta > Magnoliopsida > Santalales > Viscaceae > Viscum > Viscum album. Next base: position 1,353,715,830 of record OY728150.1, on the reverse strand, counting down.
GAAAGATCATGGATTTTTTACTAAAATAAGTTTTGATAAAGATATTATATTCACGAATTTAATAAATTTGGATATGGAAAATATTAAGTATGGTTAAACATCACATATATTCTAAATTATTTCCAAACCATCCTTATTGAATAAAATAAAAAGTTCCTAGTTTGATTATAATAATTTTTAATGAAAAATATAAGCTATGAATGATAGGACATTGGTAAACTTCAATTGTGAAGATGGTATATTGAAATTTTGAAATATTACATGTATTCCATATATTTTTTAGCTAAAAGTTAATTATTAGATGAATATTACAACTCAAATATCTCTACACACCCGGTGGGACAAAAATGTGTCAGGATTTTAAGGGTTGTTTTTTGGGATAATATTAGATGGGAAATTATAGACTATGTATCAATATGATTTTTTTCAATAGGTAAAGGATGAGAGACAACATACTAAAGGATCCATGAAACCTATGCCAATTCTTGTGTGGAAATGGGATAATATTACAGTGGAATTTGTTTTTGTATTTCTAAATACTCTTATGAAGAAGGATTCCATGTGGGTAATTTTTGATTATTTTACCAAATACACACATTTCCTTGCTATAAGGTGATATCTACCACTTAATATCCTTTTTTGGTTCTATATTATTGAAGTTGTGTGACTTTATGGTGTACCTATTTCGATTGTATCTGATCTTAACCCACGATTTTCATCAAAATTCTAGAAAATTCTTTAAAAGGCTCTCAACACTAAGCTAAATTTTAGCACTTCTTATCATCCTTAGATATATGTAAAGTCTAAAAGGACTATTAAAACATTATAATACATTCCATGGTCTTCCTCACTTAACTTTCAAGGTATGTGGGATCATTATTTACCTTTGGTGGAATTTTCATATAATAATAGCTTTCATTCGAGCATTTAAATGGAACTGTATGAAGCATTATATGGGAAAATATTTTTCAAAGCACCTTTTTGGGATGAATATGGTGAAAGTAAACTTTTATTCCCATAACATATTGAGGAGACAATGGTGAAAGTGATAACTATTCAAATTTATATCAAATATTCTCAAAGTATAAGAAAATGTTATGCAGATAAGTAAATAAAGGATCTAGAATTTAACGTAGGGGATTATTTTTTCTTGAAAGTATCTCCATGGAAGGATACTATAATGTTTCTAAAGAAATGGAATATAAGTCCTGCATACATTGGGCCTTTTGAAACTCTGTAAAAAATTGGAGTTGTGGCTTCCCATTTGGAAATGCCACCTAGCATCTCTTAAGTTCATGATGTATTCTATATATCTTTATCGAGGAAGTACTTTCTAGATACAATTTAAGTGATCACGTTTGAGAAAATATAATTATAATTAGATTTATCTTACTATGAATATCCTTACTAGATTCTTGATACTAGATAACAAGTATTGCAGAATCAGATGACTCGATTGGTGAAGAAACTTTGGAGAAACCATAAAATGAAAGAGGTAATGTGGGAAACTAAAGAAGTTATGATGAATAACTACTCACATCTGTTTATGAGGTAAAATTATATAAATTTTAAGGATGAAATTTTTTTAGGGAATAATGTAACACCTGATATTCAATTATAATAAGTAATCTTTCCATTCTAAAGAAATAATGACATAATACACACAGTTTTATTTAAGAATGTGATTAAAATGAAAATTACCAAATTTGATAAATTAAATTTTAAGAAATGGATTCTATTTTTTAATTCATCATGTCAAAATTATCTTAGTATGAATTTTTTATATTTTTCAGAATTAGTTGATTTTTGGCAGAATAGTGAAAAATAATGATTTTACCAAACTGTCACTTTTATGATATTATAATGATGTAATATTAACATGAATACTTATGAAAAAAATTATAGAACAATTATATAGTTAATAATTAATATAATTTATATATAAAAATGATGTTGAAATTAGAAATATATGTTTGAAATTTTAGAAATCTATGTATTTTTTGTTTAAATAAAAATGGTTTTCAGTTCCTTACTTTTAATAAATTATTTTAAATGTTATTTCCAGTTTTGGTTTTGTTCTAAAGAAAAATAAAAGGTTATTTAATTTAAAATAATTCAATTATTCTCATTGGAATTAATATTATACTTTATTTTTCTATAAAATTGTTTTTATTATTAAAACAACCATTTTTCTAAAAATTGTTTTCATTGCATTTTAAAATCATATATTAAATGTAATCTTTGCCACATATAGTAGTTGAATCATTTAAAATTGATTTCATATTATTAATATTAATAATTAATATTAGGTAATAATTTCGAAATGATTTTTGGTCATGATGAATAGTAACCATGGTAAATATTTATCACCTCGGTTAAGTGTGAAATGGTTTTTAAGGGTTAAAAATAAATGGATAAAGCATCAAGATAACATAAAAAAATTATTAAAACCCAAATGGTTGGATTTATTTAAACCTAAATTGTCACGAACCGAATCTGGTCACCGCCAAAACTGGCACCAAAACCAGCCCGTGACATGACCCGAGGGGCGTTCCCGATCCCCACGGGCTGGCACAAGTGCCCGGGTATCATAAAATGAAAATTGGGAACGATTTACCCGAGTTTATAAACATAAAACAACAAAAGAATCCAATGAACCAAATCTGGATTTTTCAAACCAAACAATCTTTTACAAAAATTCAGAACTGAATTATATGGCTTAAAACAACTCAAAAGGTCTATACCAAAGTTACAAATCCAAATAAGGACAGCCCAAGAACCCTCATGGCAAGGGGCACCGCCCACAAGCCACCTCCACAAGACTTCACCACCAAGGACCTGCTAGAAACCCGAACCACTGGAACAAAAAAAACTGTACCCAACCTGCGACAACAAAAACAACCATGTCTACTTACACCCAAGGGTGTAACTAGGGTGTGAGCCAATGCCCAGTAGGATACCACCACTAATAGATTCCATGTGATAAACATTTAAAGACGAAAAGCATGCAAGTTTTCAAAAACATGAAAATCTAGTTACAATTTCTAAAAGATGCTACTTTGAATAAAAATAGTTTTCAAGTGGGCTATCATTAAGAATCAACACTTTTAAAAATAATGTCAACAATACTGAATTTTCCATCCAACTATACCGTATGCCGACGGTAAGTACAATGTAAATAATGAGCACAAGAAATAGGAAGTAACCCCTAGGCACTAGCTAGCTGTGGGTCCCAGGTACCTCATATCTCGGTGAGAGTAACCATCACAAATATCCATTCTCGTGCACGAGCCACTAGTAGGGAACATACCCATAACCTAGTGGTCCCCAATCATCATCATCATAGTTTAGTTATAGTTGTAAGCGTCAATCTTGCTAAGTGAAACTGAGGCCAAACCCCACGGATTCACTAGCATACTAGTACACGTCCACCCACCTAGATACCCAGGTTTTCCCCTTGTGCTCAAACAAGTTCAACAAGTCAAGAAATGTACATTAAACATGAAAATATCATTTCCACATCACAAATTCACCAAACAGCCCATATGTATACCACACAAGTTGCAAAAATCCATTTTTCATTCAAAATGATTTTGAAATCCGAATCACACCAAAATAGCCCACAGCACATTTCACATTTCTTCAACACTTCCAAAAAACCATTAAACAATTTTATAAAAAAATTATAATATATTTAAACTCATATAACAGCCCACACACATGGAATATAACACTTCTTTCATAATCAAAAATTCAATTTTTCACATCACACTCACACAAAACACTCCACATCACTTTCACATCACTTTCACATCACTTTCACTCCAAAATATCTCCTTCAAACAATTTAATAAAATATTTCCAAGATGATACATATCACATAACAGCATTTTCAAAAATTAAATGGACCTTTTAAAAATATACTCCTACCAAAACAGTTTGCTGGTATAGTTTCACCTATTACACAACCCAATAAAGCATTCAAAACTTTCATAAAACAATTATAAAGAGTATACCCAAACTTTGCACATAAAATCCCTTTCAAAAATCTCTTTTTAAGACAAAAGCACATCAAGACCCTACCAAAACATAATTGGCAGCCCAATCAACATGAAATAATCCACATTCAAATGTTATATAATCACGTTGAATAATATCACAAAAGATACACATGAGAACACACAAATCCATAAAACACTTTCAAGGAGTATAACAAGGTTCTACAAATAAAACCATTCAAATACACCCCATTTTTAGGCCCACATAGAACTATATCATTACCTAACCATAATTGGTAGCCCCTTTCAACAACTAATAAATCACTTCCACGTTTTACAAAACTACCACAAGATATAACACATGAAATACATTTGAAAAATACACACTTCAAGAAAAAATGTAACTTTAAAAACAAATGATTTAATATTGCAACCAAAAATGGTTTTATCATAATTCACAGCACATAAGGAACATGAAAAATTATTTAATCATGCAAACTAACTCATCATTAAATGGTTACCCACGAAATCACCTACCGAATGTGTCAAAACCCTCAAATATTGGGATGAAACATCAACCGCATGACCGCCGCACCCCAAGGAAGTTAAAAGAAACCTAAAACCTCAATATTTCACAAAAAATACAGTAATTTAGAACCTATTCACGAAACCTAACTTCTGGAATTTTTTATAATTCAAGAATTAGGGAAGAAACCCTAAGCAATTTGAAAGAGGAAAGCAATAGATTCACCTACTTGAAGAATCCTGAATTAATCACTCTAAAAACAATAGTTTCTGAAATTGAAAACAGCCAAAATTTATGGATTCTTCGAACAAGATATAGTAGGTAATTTGGGAACTGGAATGGAGGGAAAATATTAAGAATTGAGAGAGTTAAGAAGGTATAAAGTTACCTCTTCAATTCTGGTCGATTTGAGACACCCTATGAAGATCAGCCCTAATTCGCGATATCAAAGTGCTCCAAGGAGGGGGGGAAGGAAATGGGAGCGCGCCTGGGTTTCTTAGGGTCGAGTAGGAGGTGGAATCACCGAAAAAACGCAAATATTGAAGGAGATATAAAAACTTTAAAAATTATTTTTAATGCAGGAAATGGGCCTTCGGGCAGGCCCAATATCTTAAATAAAAACTCATATCCACCATGATTATGGATATATAAAGGCTCCAAATTTATATTTTGGTGTTAATAGGTCAGAGGAGACCATTTAGGAATTGTAATGAAGGAAAAATATTAAAAAATGAAAAAGTTATAAAGGAAACAAATTTTATTTTTAAATCTGGAATTGGGCTCACGGTTTGGCCCAATTCATGAAAACTCATCTATTTCTCCATAAAACCTTTAGAAACCATCCAAAACAAAAAATTAAAGGAAAATAAATGAAATTTAACTTCAAAATAATTCATGTATGTGACATAAATATTTTAATATACAAATATATGGAAATTTTTAGCCACTTTAATGTGGTAAATACTTTATATTATTAAAATCTTTTAAGTAATTCTATGTGTGTCCCTCCCCCCATTAATAAAAGGAAACCCCTTCTCCACACTTATTCACAAATATTGAGAATTATATATCAGTAAATACCTACCCAAAATCATTAAAATATTACTTCTCTTCATTCATTATCTTTTGTTATTACCTTAATACCATCCTAACAAGACATAAAGTGTGAGACAAAGGATTTCTCTTAAAGAAGAGATAATCTTCTTACCCGACTCTTTCAAAGTTTATTTCTTCTTATAATTCATCTAAATATGTTATATAACTACTAAAATAATTATTATAGTATTAAAAACATAATAATATTTTGTTATTATTGTTATGGTAAAACCATTTTCTATCTCCTTTCAATCCTATAAAAAAAACAAAAACATTGTTTGTGCGTACGTACAATCTATTATCTCCATGTAGAGGTGTAATTTGTTTTTCATCGCCATTTTAGTTGGATGGTTATAAATGTGGAATTAATGAAATATATATGTTAATTATTGAATTATTATTATTATTAAAATATAATATATCAACTAACTTCTTACCCATCCATCTGTTGGAAAATGATAATATCGCTCGTAGGTACGTGTGGACTACTATCTCCACGAAGCGATATAATTCATTTTTCTATTACCACTATGCATAAATGATTATAAAATTTTATATAATTAATAATAATTATATTTATGATATTATTAATATTATATAGATGATATAATTGTTTCATAACTCCTTTAACCATATATAATATACCGAAGTAGTTTTGGAGAAACTGATTAAACAACCATAATGTGGTTGACATAAACAAGAACTATTCACTAAATGGACTTAAAATGATTATAAAATCACCTTAAAAATGTAATATAGATTAAAAAGGTTCTTAATAAAGTATTTAATAAATTTAAATTCATTATATAGGAGTATAAAACATGTACAAATTAGTATAGATCCAAGGTAAGAGATTTTTGTTACAATCTCATTTTATTTTAGGATTTCTTATGTTCATATTTACTTTGGAAAACTTATATGATCCAAAAAAAATTAACCCTATATATTTTATACTCATTTGGTTATGTTGGGTTTTAAATTTTTATTTTCCATTCCATCTCTTGCTGGATCAGGAATCAATAAGTAAGTTACATGTAAGACACTTTCTTTTAAAAATATTATTTTGAATCTTTACTTCCAAATTTTTTCATCCATGTCAATATTTTCTTTAAATGGTTTTAAGAATGTTTTTAATATTATCCAATGATTTATTAAAGTCATTTTTACCCATTTTTTACTTCATATAAAAAAATTTGAAGGGAATATTTCTTTTCCAAATGAGGTACTTTTTAACAAAAGTGTGAATGAGATATTTATTTTTAGCATACACTGCATGAACAACTTTTTACACCATTATGACTACTATTTTCTATGAATATTTCTTTATAATTTTCCATATTTATTTTCAAATAAAATATTTTTCTAAATATTTTGGGACTTTTTATTTAAAATTATTTTAAAAGTAAAGGGTAATATTTTATTAATGGAATGAAATGAATTTTAAAAAGTGATTTATAACTTAATACATACAAAAAGTTACAAATAATTTGTTTTTAATGTATAAATTATATTTCCTTTCTAATGTATTTTTTTATAACAAAACCTTAATTTAATATGAATCAAGAGTCTTCCTTTAATGATAATGGATTATACCTTACTTTGATATCTTTTTTCTCATGATCATGTTCTATATCACTTTCCATAATCCATTGGACAGTTTTTTCTCCTTCATAACCATATTTTTAATATCATGGATGAATTTAGAGTCATTTGTATTAATTTTATGATGCTTCAAATAAATACCATTTATATATATGGTATCATTTGAAGGAATCTTATAAGTGAGTAATTTTATTAACTAGGGAAATATGTATTCTTAATTAAATATGGATAATTTTTCACTTATAAGGAATTTTGAGAATAAATTGTATTGATCATTCAAATTATGAGGAATGAATAGGACATGAAAGTGATAAGTGTGGCCCGATTATAGATAGCCCCTCAATTCATCAATATTTCTCATGAAAAAAACATGCATTCTGTATTATATTAGTATTTTATTTGCACCTACTCATTTATTAAAAATAATCACTTGGTTGAGAGGCTGTGATGATAAGATTTCGGATAACTTGGCTAGGGCCATGATGGAATGTTCATGAATGTCTGGATTTATGAATTTAATTTATTGAGAATTCAGTATCCATTATCCATGTAATTTTTATATTGATATCAGTCGTGGATATTCATTGAACTAAATTTTTTTATTAAATGAAATGTGTTTTGATTATCCACTCTACCATAATGATTATGCCTTATTTACTCGTGATTTATTCTACTATATATAACCCTTACTGAGCATCTAATCTCACTATCTATTTTTTCCTTTCCTTAGGATATGAGGAAGTATATTATTAATTATTTAAAGGATGATATAATTTTTCTTATACTATGTTTTTTATATTTCCTTTTTAATATGGGAATAAATTATATATCTAGTCTTCCAAGACTACTAAACTAAACGATCATGTGTGTAGTGATCCCTTATATCCTGTACCAATGTAATAAAGTAAACATCGGCACTATATTACCATATTCATGGGGTTACATATTTAGTCTTTGAAGATAAAATTATGGAGATAACCAATTAGGTTATTCCTATTAAAAGTGTTCTATGAAAGAGATTAACATAGGTTTGAATATGGTGCCTCAAGATTTCTTCTGGTTTTTTGTTATCCTTTCTATAGGTTTTAAAAGTTTTATTTGAGTAAAGGTTTATTTATGAATGTTTTTATAATTTATTTATATTCCAAATGTTTGTTGTAAAAAAGGTTAACATTTTTATGGGTATTCATGTTTTTCACTGGACTAACAGTTACATTTATTTTTGTATCTGTTACTGAACTTTTTGTGCTCACTACACATTTTCATATGTTTTTCATAGGATTTAAGGATGTGTAACAGCTATAGAAATTTCAATCTTTCCAATATGGTGACTCATTTTAAATGATGAAAAATTATCTTGAATTAAAAGGGGTGTAAATTTAAGAACTTGTTTTGTGGAAAAAATGTACACACTATGGAAATATCCACTTTATTATGTAATTGTTTTAATAATTTTCTAAAATTTTAAACCTAAAAGATCATGGGATTGTAATAACGTGAAATACTTACTATTAAACACATAATTATGGGTTTTTAAAATTTATGGGGTGTTAAAAAAATAATGTCCATCCATTGAATCGCTTCCTCATATTTATCCTCTTCTATGATTATTTTCATAAAATGTAGAATTTTATTTAGGGGGTGTTACTATAGAACTAGTAGGATAATAATGATGTTTTCTTATCAAAACACATTGTTCTTATCTACTATAGGTAATGATGATATGAGAACAGTATATTTTATAATCCCTTACATGCGATGTTTCTTTTTTAGGGTTATGTGAGATTCATGGAAAATCATATATGCCTTTATAAGAATATTGTCATTTTTAACCACAATTACACAACACTTTAATTGTGAAACAATTTTATACATAGAAAAATTGTAATAATTGGATCTTTTATAGACTTGGAAACATAAATTATTCTATTATTTATGGATCAAAGTGATTGAAACCAACTTTTTATTATCATAACTCTCTTTTAAACTACTCCATATATTTATTAGATATTTTTATTTGGGGTATTTACGTTATTTGGGGTATTTACATTTCAATACCTTATCGAGATCTCTTCTGAAGAAGATAATCACTTTGGTTTTATTTTGAATGGTTATTGAATTGTTTTCTTTTATTATTTCTATGAGATCTATTGATTCGATATGAATGTCAATATCCATTAACCATGATATATAGTTACTTCAAGTAATATAAAGAGTGGTGAATTTGAGTTTAATTATATTCAAAATAATGATAATAAGGAAAAAAACTTTATTGTTGTTCAGAATAAATATACTATGAGATTTTACATTTTTCTTTAAGAAAATGTGATAAATAAAAGTGGTAGAAAACTTTATAATCAGGTTTATATAATTATTTTTATATCTTAATAATTAATTTTATATATCCCAAATAAATTGGTTTATAAATCTTTCACTTTATGGGTTTAAAATAAACTGACACATTATTTTACCCAGTTTAAAACTTTTTTATTTGTACTAATTTATTAATTAAAGTTTCTAATTAGGTAGTGGAAAAATAAATTAATAAAAACATATAAGTAAGTGGAGAGTCATCATTTTGAGGTAATTAATTAAATTAGATAAAACTGTCCAATCTTGCAATGAGTATATAATACATTAAAATTAATTAGAACATTCCAACAATATGGAAAAAATAAGGTTTAAAAATAAAACATATCCCCCCCCCATTTTTTCGATTCATGCTGATAATGTGTAATAGAAATAAAAAATAAAATTAATAGAATCTAAGTATTGGAGTAAGAGAATAAATTTAAATATAGGTAGATATTTTATTTCAACTTTCCTGGCGTTTTTGTATCTCTATTAAGAAAGATCGCACTACCCATTTGTAAGTAATGTAGTGAGAGTGGGGTAGGATTGGATTGGTGGGGGCGATCAACCCACCACCTTTTTTTAATCAACAACCTCTGAAGGTGGATTCCAAAAATTATTAATATTTATTTGATAAATATTTGTATTCATATTAAAAGTATAAAAAATAATAATTATATATATATAATATTAATTTTATTAAAATATATATTTAAAATAGTATTAATTACATTTGATTGATATTGATTCTTAATTTATAAATAATGAAATATATAATATAATATTATCTATAAAATAAAAATTTTATCATTTTTGAAAATTTGTAAATTTTATGTTCATTTTATTAATTCATTTAAAAATTAAAGTTACATATCTTTCCTTGCAATCAAAATATATATATCATAAATTGGTATTATCTAGAAATATGGTGTTTTAACTTTATATGTATATAATATATATATATATATATATTTATTATATTGGTAACCAACATGTGTCTGCCTGTATATATACTTTTGTGAAGTATATGAAGGTGAAACCAAAAGTTCCCATAAAGATGTGTGTGTGTGTGCGCGCGCGTGTATTTAAAATAAACTCTTTAATTTATTATTTTATGAGATATATATTTTATCATCACCAAAACAAGCATTAATAAAGGTGAATTTTATTATTGATAAAACAAATAATTCTAAATATTTAATTGTATCAGTGCATAGTTTTAGCACTGATAAAAGCTTGCAATTTTTTTCTTATTTCTATATTACCGACTCAAGTATCTCTCGACTTTTTGAATATAGTGTGTAAAATGAAATGATTACTTGTCCTTATTTCATGTTTTATAAAATAAAATCATATTTTTTATATGTATTTCAAACTAGTATAACATGGTTTATTTTCTAGAGGTTATGCATAGACCATGTGGTGGACTCTTATTAAGCATTATCATTCAGGTCCTATATACACATTCTTTGTGTATGTTGATTTGATCTCATTGGATGTACGTAAAGGCAAGGCAATACTTTAAGATAATGAGTGTTTTCTAGAGTTTTTTTAAGTTTGTATATGGGGATGAGTATAGGTATTCCTCTCCTCACATAGTGTTGGGTAGCATTATATTCTAATTTTGGTTATATATTTTTTATTACATCATGTTTTAGGCCTTTTTGGATTTCCACCCTCTTCATTCACTATTTTGAGTTTATTTTGGTCTTTTTTATAATGGTTGGATTTGTGAAAAGTTTGATGGACATGTTTATGTGGATTTGTTCATGTTTATGGTTTATTTATTATAATATAGTTTTTTTTAATCTCATTTATTTTTTCTTATTTTCAAAATTTTTTATTCAAATGCATGGCATATCTGACCTATGAAGTGGCCATGCAATATTTTTTTGTGGAATCCTTCATTTTTTTAATTATAAATAGGTGAAATCATTCCTAAAGTGTAGAGTTTGACTCCCTTGGCACTTGTTTTCAATCCATGGTTACCAAGAACATTCTTAAGGCATTTTGGTAGATCGGCTAGGGTATCTGGATAGAGTATCCTAATTTGGTGTGTTACACATGTAAAAACAAACATATAATACCCACACATATAAATATCTATATTAAAATGCAAACACGTACATTTAAAAATGAAAAAATGTGCATAAAAACACACATGTAACACATATAGATATATAAATATATATATTCAAGAACACACAAAATCATTACAAAAAACACACACACGCATTCAGAAACAAAAAATCAAAGGGAAATTTCTAATAAATTTACCCAAGGTTTAAAACATTGGATGGAGAATATGACATGAGATGAGGATATAATGGTAGAAACAGTGACAATAATGTATTCGATTTACAGGGAATCATTAGTGACAAGGGTGACATTGATGGTGATGATTGAAAATTAACTTTTTATTATCAAACACTTTTAAGGAAAAAGTGAGAAACCATTAATTTAAGCATAATAAGAAATAATTGATCCATTAAAGGAAAATTTGAGCCTACCGGATTTAATCTCCCTAAATAATTTTTATAAGATAGTGTTTACTTGATTTTCTGGTTCATCCTTTAGAATATATTCCAACTAAAATGCTATATTTTCCCAGGACTAGATGTACTCCCCTATGATAATATTCCCATTGTTAAATCCTCTTATTAAAATCAAGTCTTACTTTTCAATCCATGATAATTGCTCCTCATTGGGATTCACCCTTAATGCCCTTATCATCATTCTATTGTCCTCTTTGTTGGTAGCATTAATTGATAGAACAATTCCATAATTTCTACTTCTGAGTTCATAATCAATTCCAAATATTGTTCAAGCACAACATCAAACATCTGCTACTGTCAAGCAACCTTAGAGGAGAGGTGGTGGTTGTTGTCCATCTACTTAGATTTCTACTTATTTGCAGATCTAGTCTCTATTAGTAGTGGTAAATGTCACGAACCAACCTGGTTCAACCCTAAAATGGTCACCCAAGTCATCTCGTGATAAGGCTCGAAGGGCGTTCCTGATCCCCACGGGATGACAATTAGTGTCAGGCATTAAAATGAGACAGTTGGTAACGGTTTGGCCCATAAATAAAAGACTAATGAATAAATATAAACTAAACAAAATAAAAAAACACTAGCAGTGGAAAAATAAATAGAACTGGGTGGCTAAACATACATCCAAGTGACCTCATGGGTCACCACTAAGTAGAGAAACACACTCACTATAATAGTGATCCAAAACTAAAACCTGAAACTAAAAAGATAAAGTAGGTGTGAGCACTGAGATGCTTAGTGGGAATGCCAAATAACAAAAAGGCCCTACTCCATTTCCTTTAAAAAGAAACTCAATCATTATAGTTTGAAAATAAGACATAATAAAATAATGTTTTTCATTCTATTCAAAATCAATTCACAAGTTTACATTTTTAAGGAAAGTGTTTTTATTCCAATAAATTGTTAAAATAGTTTCCAAGCATGCATTAACATTCCAAAATGAAAGGAAATAGTTTAAATTAAAAACATGGATTTTACAATTAGGAAAAAAGTTTTAAGTAACTATAATTGAAATCATTTCACAAACACCATGTCATAAGCGAGCACCACGGTCAATCCCTATAGGTAACTAGCACAAATGGGGCCCTAGGAACCTCGTAGATTAGTGAAATGTGATATAAAAACCATGAAAAACAACATTCTCATGCACGAGCCACTAGGAGGGGACACCCCAATGGCCTAGTGGTCTCCCATCACCATAATCATTTGGTTATTATTTTAATTGGAAATCCTGCTAGATGAAATCAGGACGAACCACTTCTGAATCATCTAGCGTACTAGTCCTAGTCTGGCCACCTAGGTACCCAGGGTTTACCCATGTGCTCTATTACAAATGTTGTTGAGATTTTATCAAGAAAAAATATATAAACATATCACTTTCTTTATCTAAAAACCCATTCAACATTCCACCACTAATCTCCCCCCTTAAGCACATTCCCATTTTTACATCACACAACAATGCACAAGCCTCAACACTAGGCACATATCACAAATCACATATTAACACTTACATCACATTTCTCAAACTAGGGGTAATGCCTCAAGAGGGGTTTTCAACATTCACAAATCATTTTTCAAAGTTTTAAATAGGCCTCGTTACTTTTCAAAGAATATCTTCACTTTAGAAAACATGTTCACCCAACACTTTTAAGTTTTAAAATCCACTTGAAACTCTAATTAAACAACAAAGGCTTCACACATTTTAAAACAACTTGAAACAATTCTTAAAACAAATAAAACCTTTTATGAAAGGAAAAATACCACTTAACCTCAAATACATTCCAAAACCCACGCATTTTTTCAAACTAACCAAAACATAAGATTTCCCATTTTTAAAATCACACACTAACTCATATTCATTCAATTCAACTTCCACAACTAATATGCACACATAAAACGTCTTAAGAAATAAAAACTAAATGCCCAAAACCATTTTAAAAAGCGCTTTTAACATTTAAAGTGTCAAGCATTCCAAAGCAAGATTGGAATCACACTTAATGAAGACTATGAATTTCAAAACTTAAAAGAAAACCATGAAAAATAAAGGAAATTTCAACACCAAGCATCTCCATCACTTTTCATAGCATGTATATACTATTTAATATTAAAAGAAATTTTTAAAACACTCAAGCAATTAAAAAATTAAAATTAAAGGCAGAGGAATAGGGAACCTACCTCAAACATGTTGTTATTTTCCGAAGACCACTCGAACTGACCCTCAGTGCATACGCGCACATGCATTTATATATATGTACCCCTGACTTTTTTTCACATATTCCCCATGACATAGGGGAATATGTACAAAGTGGGCATATATATATATATATTCCTTACCCTATGCATGTACATATAGGTGTTCTAGACACCCACAATCCAAAACAACCGCAATGAGGTCCAATATACACTAGAGAAAAATTACCAAAAACTCAAAACACCGCAGTAAAGACCCATGAACCCAAAATAAATTATCGAAAGATCAAATATTACAAAACCCTTAAATTAAAATTAAACTAAAACAAAATAATTGAAACCCCTTGCTGAATATAATGGCGGACGGACCAAAATGGTATGAAATGCATCGTCTTCAGTGGCGGACACTGGAACACACCTAAAGGAGGCCCGATAGATGCATTACACACCCTATCGAGGAGAGAAACACTAAAAATCAGTTCACCGGAAACCCTAGGGTTTGGCCAAGTCATACGAACCACCTAGAAGAGATTAAAATCATGAAATGGGGGAGGAAGATAGGAGAGGAGACTCAATGAAGGGATTCGCACCCAAAATCAGGAGGCAAAGCAGTCGTTGGAGGTATGGAGCGGCACGCCGGAGCTTCTCCTGGTCGGTCGGGTCGTGCAAGCAGGAGAGAGATCGGTCGTGCAAGAGAGGAGGAGGGGGATCCGGCCGTGCGAGAGAGGAGGGGGAGTCAGCCTCGCAAGAAGAGAGCCACTGCTGGAGGAATGAGGGAGGCGTGTCGGAGGGCCCTCGGTCGGGGGGTGGGGGGATCACATGTGCTGAAGAGGGAAGTGGGGTAGGGAGTTCACTACGTAGGGGGAAAGGGAGGAAGGGGAAGAACCTCTTTAGGGTTTAATTAAAACCCTATCATAAAAAATATATATAAATATATATAATTAATAATAATTAATAATAATTAATAATAATAAACTTAATAATAGTAATAATAATCATCATCATCATCATAATCATAATAATCATAATAATAATATTCATAATCATAATCATAATCATAATCATAATCATAATAATCATAACAATAATAATCATAATAATAATAATAACAATATTCATAATAATAATAATAATAATAATATCATTGTTATTATTATTATGAAAACATTCTTTTTAATTTTAATTTATATTGCTTTCATTTTATTTTTCATTTTATTTTTCATTTAATTTATTTATTTTGGAAATTGGGAAACCGCACGGTTCGCACACGATTTACCAAGTTGTGTGCTAACCGTGCACTGGACACTGCCAAGGTCAGGCACCCCTCGCATGGTTACCTGATGAGAGGCGCAAAGTTGAGAAAACTATGATCCAACCATGCCAAATGGAATTAGCAGTGCAAAACAGGTTGCGGGCCCACGGGCTAAGCGGGTTTGGGGTGGGTTTGGGGTGGGGTGGGTTAAATAAAATTAACCCACATTTTAAGCGGGTTTATATGGACATCCCGCATAGGAAGCCAACCCGTGCAGGTTTACCTGCACGGATACGGGCTAGCCCACGGGCTCCTTAAATTTTTTTTAAAAAATTATCATACTATCAAATTTTCAAATCTCATGTTTCGAGACCCGTGTGCACTACACAACACCCTCACTCCTATTCCCAATGCCTTGAAGAACACCCTCCCTCACTCTTATTCCCAATGTCTCCTCTTTATTTTATTTATCCAATGCTCTGCTACCCTCTTGGCCTTGCCCATTTCCCCCCACCAGTCCTCTCTCGCCTCCCTTGCCTCTTCCGCTCCGCCTCCCCCTCCACCTCCACTTTTCCACCCCCGCTCTGACACCCCCGCTCTCCAACCGTCCGCTCCATCACCCCCCGATACGCCACCCCCGTCGCCACCCTCTGCTCCGCCGCCCTCGCCTTCTCCGCTCTGTCGCTCCCACCTCCTCCGCTTCGCCGCTCCCGCCTCCTTCGCTCCCCCACTCTGCCACCCCTGTCACCCCAGCTCCGCCACCCCCTCACCCTCTGCTCCGTCACACCCTAGCCACCACCCACCCTTGCTCCTCCACCTCCGCCCCACCACCTCCACTCCTCCACCCCCGCCTCCCCTGCCACCTCTGCTCGGCCACCCACACCACCTTCGCTCCACCACCTTCGCTTCGCCACCCCGCTCTTCCACCCTCTCTCTTCCACCCTCCCCTCCGACTGCAAGCTGCAGTAATTCTTGTTTTTTATAAATTTTTTGATTTATGTTATTTCATAACAATATATTAATTGTTAGAATTAATGTTTAATATTTTTCGTATTTTTATTCTGTTAATTTTATAGCTATGTTTTCATAAGATTTTTTATCAAAATAAAATGCATTAATACTTTTATTTTTTAGTATATTTTTTATTTTATATGTTTTTTGAAATCTATTTTTAATTGTGTTTTGATGTAAGATTCGGAGGAAATAATAAAGGAGACAAGGGTCCATGTAATATTGGAGAATCATGTGAAATAGATCAATCTCATTCTATATTTGTTATTGAGTGTTGTACACTTTATATTTGTAACTTTGATTTTGAAAATTTGGACTTTTTATGCTTAATTATGAACAATTGTATAATTAGATGAAATTTTGAATAGTCATTACAATAATTTTTCATAACAATATTTTTCATGAGGACTTTTACAAGTCTATTAAAATGTAAAAAATTATAAAAACAATAATGAATGTGGGTTGCCCGCGGGCTTGCCCGCATCCGCTGCGGGGTGGGGCGGGCTGGATAAATCCATTCATTTTTTATGTGAGATTTTGCGGGTCTAGCCCGCATGGGATCAAGCCCGCGTGGGCTTGGCCCGCCCCACCTCACCCCGCCCATTTCGCATTGCTAAATGGAATTGTCTCGATGATAGACCCTCATGCATGGTTGCCACGCGGTTACTCTGAACCGTGCGCAACCCGTGCACAGGACCCCTTTTTTCTTGAAAATTTTAAAATTCAATACAAACTGGACCGCAATAAAAATGAGGATATAAATAATTAAAAATAATTACATTTTTTAGGTCAGGGTATGACAATTATCCCAACCATAAAAAATTTATGCCCCCAAAAATTCACCCAGTCAGTCGAGGAATCGAACTCGAGTTCGAAATTGAACAAGGCCAATGAAATCATGAACTCGGTGTGACCTTTCACTATACCAGTCACACCCACCCATATCTAAGGAAAAATACATTGAGTAGAACCATGGGGAAAAGAGGAGGGTTCTCCCCACTACAAGAAACCAACTAGCACCGACCATTCTAGAAGGAATCGCAATAATATCTATGGTGGGTCTCCTAACCATTTTAGAACTAACCGGCTTTGACCACCTAGTATGGGCCAATATAGTAAACCCAACACAAACCATCCCATGAAATCTTCACACAT
This sequence comes from Viscum album, assembly GCA_963277665.1. Classification (NCBI taxonomy): domain Eukaryota; kingdom Viridiplantae; phylum Streptophyta; class Magnoliopsida; order Santalales; family Viscaceae; genus Viscum; species Viscum album. Next base: position 1,353,698,097 of record OY728150.1, on the reverse strand, counting down.
ACCAAACTGCATAACTACCAGGAATTTACAACCCAAACCAGAAACCCTTAACACAAGGGAACCCCAACAAAAGAAACTTGAACCAACATTGAACCAACCCACAAAAGGGAGAACCATGGAGGGGAGAGAAAGGTATCCCCACCATTAAAAACTGAACTTTCTCAATGGCACAGACACGGAAACTCCAACACAAAGAAACACAGAAGATCTCTGCATAGACCAAACCCCCACCACATGGGGTACCCGATGAAAAACCCCAGACCAAACAACGAACCAAACCACTATTCATTATTCCCCAAGACGCACACATATTTAAAATGAGTACAACCCAGAACTAAAACCAAAACTAGTCCACAAGGGCCAACCACACAAGGACATCCATTTGGAGACTCACTTCCACAGAGAGATAAACTCTCAAGGGTTTTATTCCATAATGAAAAACTAAAACTGTATAGGTTTACAAGGACACAAGGTCACCAAACCTTCTTACAACCAAAGAGGGAATTTCAAAAACAAATACCACAACATGGAGAAGATACCTATACACCTCTTACAACAAAAAATAACCTTTAAAGACGAGGAATATACAATAGAGAAATCTAAACTGCCCCTATTCTTTCACTGGAGATGAAAGCCAGAGCAAGGTCCTCCACACCTAATGATTTCCTGAATGCGTGAAAAGATTCACTCTGAGACCTATGGCTAGATCTATGATGTCTTGAAGCATCTGTTAACCCATAGTCAGGAGCTGACGATATTCAACTAAAACTTATCTTTCAATGGTGTGACTCACAGAACCCCTTCAAACAACTTAAGCGACCACGCCGAACAGAACATATTTTTGCTTACGAATGAAACATTATTTTGTTTTTTAGCTAATGGAGGTGGGAGAAAAACCAAGAAAACTCAGGCGTGGTCCACAATCAGAAAAGGCTCTGGCTCCACCACTCAATTTAATGTCTGGGTAGAGTTGTCAATGAAAATACTCAGATAAACTCTTTTTCATAATTTTCTAAAAAATACTAACCACCTTTGTTTTGAAAAGTTCAACACAATAATGATGACCAACACTGATTCCCAAAACCGAACTCAATCTAAACATGAAGGAAGGAATCCTAGAGTTCGACTGTCCACTCCTCGCCGGGGATTTTCTGGTGCATAATCAAAAACAAGAGGCGGAAATCCAAATCAAAACTCATCACAAACTGAAATCCCACACTTAAATCAAAAATCAAAACTCAAACTCAAATAACCATTCTGACCACAATTCAGTATGTCAAAACCAAAATCTCACGAATAAGGATTCCAAACATGAAAAGAAAGCATTAAACGATTGCTCTCTTTTCAAAACATTGAAATCACACCTTTTGGAAACTATTTTTTAGCAATAAAAATAGCTTAAATACCCACCATTGGTATTCCATGAAGTCTCACATATATAATTCCTTATTCTATCTCGATCACCCATCCACACATACCACCAACTATCCACTCACCACATCCACACATTCATATATGTGATCATTCCAGGAAATACCAAGAGTCAATCCAAAACGTTTCTCATTTCCAAAATAGATCATTCAAATTAAAGCTTGAATTCCAAAGAAAATTCGTCTCACCTTTCAAAAAGGTAATCCCAAAACAATTTCCAAAATACTTTCCATTTTGCCCTTTGAAACCACACATTCTGTTAAAATAAAACAATTCCCATTTCAAAAACCATTTACCACTCCAAGAACCATTTTTCCTTTTGAAACCCCTTTTTTGTAAACCATTTTCATTTTTGAAATCCACTCACACCAACCAAAATGAATTCCAAACATAACTCACATCAAAATGTACAAAAATAAGGAACTAGTGGCTATGCCAACCCGGCAACATGGCTTAGCAGACCATGCTCCGAGTGAGCATCAACCACAGGAAGTATCTTGAACCGTGCACTTGAGTTGTACATGGGTCGCTACTCAATGCAAGCTTGTCGTGTAACACTGTCTCACTCCCTTTTTCATCCATTATCCACATAGACCAAGTGAAAGAAAAATTCAAATCCCATACCACTCCTGGCAACTTGAGGCTCAAGATGGGAAGGGGTTCATGATGTCCTTCCTGCACCTACCTCTTGAGTCCTGACAATCCTAATCTCCAAGCTACCTGACACCCCAGATAGTAAGGGCCTCCTCTGATACCATTTTTTCATGAACCAACCTAGGTCAACCCTGAACCGATCACCCGAGTCGGCCCAAGAGAAGGCTCAAAGGTCGTTCTCGATGCCCACGGGCCAACAACTAGTGTCGAGTATCAAAATGAGACAGTTGGGAACAGTTTGGCCCATAAATAAAAGACTAATGAATAAATATAAACTGAACAAAATAAAAAAACACTATAAGTGGAAAAAGAAATAGAACTGGGTGGATAAACATACCTCCAAGTGAACTCATGGGTCACTACCAAGTACAAAAACAAACTCGCTACAAGAGCGATCCAAAACTAGAACTTGAAACAGAAAAGATAAAGTAGGTGTGAGCACCGAGATGTTCAGTAGGAATTCCAAAGAACAACAACACCCTATGTCATTACCTTTAAAAAAGAAACCCAATCATGCTAGTTTGAAAATAAGACATAATAAAATAATGTTTTTCATTCTATTAAAATTCAAGTCACAAGTTTGCATTTTTAAGGAAAGCATTTCTATTCCACTATATTTTTAAAATAGTTTCCAAGCATGAATTAACATTCCAAAACAAAAGGCAAATAGTTTAAATTAAAAACATGGATTTTACAATGAGGAAACAAGCTTGAAGTGACTATAATGGAAATCATTTCAGAAACACCATGTAATATGCGAGCACCATGGTCAATCCCTATAGGTAACTAGCACAAATGGGGCCCTAGGAACCTCGTAGATCAGTGAAATATGGTATAGAAACCACAACAAATAGTGTTATCATGCACGAGCCACTAGGAGAAGACACTTCAATGGCCTAGTGGTCTCCCATCATCATAATCATTTAGTTAGTGTTGTAATTGCCAATCCTACTAGACGAAACTGGGACAAACCACTTCTGAATCATCTAGCTTACTTGTCCTAGTCTGCCCACCTATGTACCCGAGGTTTACCCATGTGCTCTATTCCAAATGGTGCTGAGGTTTTATCAAGAAAACATATATAAACATATCACTTTCTTTATCTAAAAACTCATTCAACATCTCGCCACTGATCTCCCTCCTTAAGCGCATTCCCCTTTTTATGTCACACAAAAATGCACAATCCTCAACACTCGGCACATATCACAAATCACATACTAACACTTACATCACATTTCTCAAACTAGGGGGAATGCCTCAAGAGGGGTTTCCCACTTTCACAAATCATTTTTCAAGGTGCCAAACATATCTTGTTACTTTGCAAGGAATATCTTCACTTTAGAAAACATGTTCACCCAACACTTTTAATATTTAAAAGCCATTTGAAACTACAATTAAACAAAAAAGGATTCACACATTTTAAAATAACTTGAAACCATGCTTAAAACAGAGAAAACCTTTTAAGAAAGACAAAATACAACTTAACCTCAAATTCATACCAAAACCCATGCATTTTTTCAAACTAACCAAAACATAAGATTTTCCCTTTTTAAAATCACACACTAACTCATCTTCATTCAATTAAACTTCCACAACTAATATGCACACATCAAACATCTTAGGAAATACCAACTACACGCTCAAAACCATTTTAGAAAACGCTTTTAAGCATTTAAAGTGTCAATCATTCCAAAGCAAGCTTGGAATCACACTTAAATGAAGACTACGCATTTCAAAACTTAAAAGAGAACCATGCAAAATTAAGGGAAGTTTGACACCAAGCATCTCCATCACTTTGCATATCATGTATATACTATTTAATATTAAAAGCACTTTTTAAAACACTCAAGCAATTATGGAATTCAAATTAAAGGCACATGAATAGGGGACCTACCTCAAACATGCCGCTATTTGTCGACGACCACTCAAACCGACCCTTGACGCATACATGCTCATGCATTTATACATATATATATATATATATATACCCCTAGTTGCATTGCACATATTCTCCGCGCCATGAGGGAATATGTACAAAGAGGGCATGTGTGTGTGTGTGTGTGTGTTATCCTATGCATGTACATATAGGCGTTCTCGACACCCGTAGCCCAAAACAACCGTAGTGAGGTCCAACGCATACTAGAAAAAAATTACCAACAACTAAAAAGACCACAGAAAAGACCCATGCACTTAAAATAAATTACTGACAACTCAAATATCACAAAATCCCCTAAATTAAAATTAAACCAAAACAAAAGAATTGAAAACCCTTGCCGAATATAATGGTGGACAGACCAAAATGGTCTGAAATGTGTCACCTTCGGCGGTGGACACCGAGACACGCCTGAAGGAGACCCGATAAACCCATCGCACACCCTATCGAGGAGAGAAACACCAAAAATCAGCTCGTCGGTACCCTACGGTTCGGCCAAGTCATATGCACCACCCGGAAGAGATTAAAATTATGAAATGGGGGAGGAAGATGGGAGAGGAGACTCACCATAGGGATTCGCACCCAAAATCGGGAGGCGGAGCGGCTGCCGGAGGGATGGAGCGGCGCGCCGGAGCTTCTATCGATCGATCGGGTCGCGCCGGCAGAAGGGAGGTCGGCCACGCAAGAGAGGAGGGGGAGCCGCCTCGCAAGAGGGGAGCCACCGTCGGAGGGAGGGAGGCGTGCCGGAGGGCCCTCGATAGGGGGGGTGTGTTAACGGTAGAGGGAAGGGGGTGCGCTGCGTAGGGGGAAAGGGAGGAGGGGGAAGATCCCCTTTAGGGTTTAACTAAAACCCTAACATAAAAAAATTAATAATAATAATAATGATGATGATGATAATGATGATGATGATGATGATGATGATGATGATGATGATGATGATGATGATGATGATGATGATGATGATGATAAACTTAATAATAATAATCATCATCATCATCATAATAATCATAATAATCATAATAATAATAACAATATTCATAATAATAATAATAATAATAAAATTCATAATAATAATAATCATCATAATAATCATAATCATAATCATTATCATAATCATGGTAATATTATTATTATCGTTATTATTATTATTATTATTATTAAAACATTCTTTTTAATTTTAATTTATTTTTCTCTCACTTTATTTTTCATTTAAATTATTTATTTTGAAAACTGGAAAACCGCATGCACGGTTTACTAAGCCATGTGCTAACCGTGTGTTGGTCACTGCCAGGATCATGCACCCCTCACGTGGTTACTTGCTGGCAAGCGCACGGTTGATCAAACCGTGCCAAACAACATTGTCCTGATGAGAGACCCTCACGCACGGTTGCCACATGGTTACTCTGAACCGTGTGCAACTCGTGCGCAGGACCCCTTTTGCTTGAAAATTTTAAAATTCAACGCAGACCGACCCACAATCAAAACAAGGATATAAATATTTAAAAATAATTAAATTAATTAAATTTTTGAGGTCGGGGTGTGACAGTAAATATGAGTAATCATTTCTCTCTTTACGGTTGCCCCTCCAGATCTTACTTCTCCTCGGGCTTGGATGCCTACTATCCTGAACCTCATCCTCTATATCACATGCAAGGTGGCTAGAACACTCATCAGTGGACTCATTCCCAGAGAACTTATGCTCGTCCCTGGAGGTTCTGACCAGATCTTTTTCAAACTCCTTAACCAGATCATCATTGGTCAATCGTTCAAAACAGTTGTCCAACACAAGACTTGCTACCTCCCTTATAGGACTTGTCCTAATCAAGGCCTCACCCCCTACAACTTCGTCCAAAATGATGAAACCTGAAAGAATATTGTCTCTGGGTTCCTTAGGAACCACTTCCTGGCTTCTATCACTGAAACTGTTACCCGAGCACACCACCTCAACATATGAAGCACCCATGGGAGTCTTGGAGCCTCTTTGATCCACCATTTTTAGTTCCACGTCTGAGTTATGCCCACTTCCACCATGAGGACCCTCAAGAGGGTCTAAAACACCAATAGTTTTCTCCACCTTCGAACTCATTCGCACTAGTGAAGTTTGCACAGAAGGCTAAGGATCACCCAGCTCCTTCCTCAACTGACTGAAGATGTTGGCCACCAATGAATTACGTTCACATGATCCACCTTGCACAACCTTGGTCGAATTAAAATTAGACTTCACACCCATTTTCCCCTAACCAGACGAACAATCCACCGCGCTAGTCTCAGGATTGCCGCTACCACCTATGCTCACACCCTTCTACATATTAGGCTTTCTAGACCCATGCCTACAATCTTCCATCGAATGACCCATTTTCTTACGAGCAGAACAAAAGTCAAACCATGATTCGTAAACGCAATGACGGCCCGGAGAATTCCGTTGCCCCAGACCCACATTAAAAATTTTTCCCAAAATACATTGAGAGCTACAATAAACTTATAAAATTGATGCCCCTTTCTTTGTATTTTTTTTTCTTTCTTGTATGTTTCCCTAGCCCATGGGCTCTTTGGGCTTGCCCTAGGGCCGACCCTGCGTAAACGACTTGCTATCTACAACGAAACTCTTCACCTATTGTAATCCAAACAAAACCTGAAGGCATTCTTGAGTCATCTACCTCCACACAAACTTGACGATTTACAGGGTGACAAATATCTTTAGTTCGGCTATAAGAACACTGGTTTCTACCCATGAGGTTCCCAAACATTCTAACAATCGATGGATTTTGAAACAGTAAAGGGAGATTCGGAAAACTGACCCAAATCGCCAGTGAAGGAGAGTCTCGCTTCATGTAAAAATCGTAAGTCCATCTGTACAGTTAGAAATGGGATCCGTTGCAGTTGCAGGGAGCACTAGACCGGACTTTGATCAAGTCTTCCTCTGAATCGAATCGGATCATAATGTTTTTTTTTGTCAAGAAAACACATTGTTTCCCTCTCCTGTACGTCCCAAGAACCTAAAATATGGTTTATAAAATTATTAATAATTAATATTAATTAAAAAAATTCTAATTAGAATTGTGCAATACACATTTTAAAACAAGTTAGTAATAAAAAATTTAACAAATTAGTTAAAATCCTAAGCGAAGTTGAAAATATGATTTGAAATTCAAATGGCTGTAACTTTTGATTTGTTTGTTTGTTTGGGCTTCACAACCTGTCAAACCAAAGCTTGCGATGAGCTCTACAACATCTAGTATTAGCGGGGATTACCCTGTTTCTTCTTTGCCAAAAGTGACACAAAAAACCACAAAAAACATGTTTTTAGTTTCAGTCATAATTTTTGAACATTCAATAGAATTTCATTCCCGTTTAAGAGGTCATTTTAATCTTTTTTTGATGGAATTGTAATTCATTACATGGACTTTCATTCATATTAATATCATGATGCTGAAAATTTATTGTTTTTTTGTATAGTAGTTTTATTTATAAATAAATATATGAAATATATAAATATATTTGCATATATTAACATATAAAAAATTAATTGTATAAATATAAACATTTTTAAATACAGCATGTCCATATCTATATGTAAATTTTTTTACTGGTTTTTTTGCCATTCCTCATTTAAATTCCAACAATATTTCACCGACTACAAATTGAAATCATTAAGGGTGTGAGTGCATTTTTGTAGTCAAGACCATGCAATATTTTGTACATGCATCATTTTGGCCTGAAATTTGATGAAGACTTAAACAAATCCATATTAGAATGATAGGGTAGTTAATCATATCAACACACCAATCCTCGTGATTGAGTGTTTGCCTTTGTTTTGGGCATACGTGTCATTGAATGGTGGGCATGGGTGCGGTTGGGGAGTAGGTGTCGTGGGTGCCCTAATGCGTACCCTTTGGACCGAGCATGCACGCATGCATGCATGCATTACCCTTTTAACCTAACCTAATACTTGCCGTGCAGTCTGTGGCAGGTGACGGCGGCCCAATAATTGAAACCTCATAATTTAACACAGGCATTCATTTTCTGACCAACTTCACGGCTTCCTGCCTAATTAAGTACGGGTGGGGGTGTCCCTTGTGGCCAAGCTCACCAATGGAGGAGCCCCGCCTCTTGTTTCTGTGGTCCATGTCGCCTCACCTTTTGTTTTCATTTCTTTTAATTGAAATCAATTTGCATGGGTTTTGGCATAAATTTATAAGATTTCAATCAGATTTAGACCTAATCCGCTGATTTAAAAAGATTTCTCTACTGGTTGTGATCTGAATTGTATTTTTTTATGCATTATAGGAGTGAACTCAAATACCCAGTAAGAAAAACATATCAATCGATCGTAACACCAAGATCTTAAACATGAGAGAAATTAAACATTAGTATAGAAATATTAGATAAAAAGACCATGACACAATAAGTGAAGTCCATTATAAACATTAGTATATGAATTATTATTATTTTAATTAAACATTGATATAATTTTTTATATCTTATTTATATGTTATTATTAGAATAATTATATTATCTTTAATTATTTGTTATTGGAAACATAAAAAGCATGAGGTGTGAGGATGGCGGCGCTTGATGAGGATGGCGGCGCTTGATGTGGGGAGTGGGGTGGGGTAGGCATACAACTTTCAAGGCCTTCCGCCACCTTCCGCCAAACCGAAAGGCATTAAAAAAAAAAAAAAAAACTGAACACATTTACGATTTTCTTTTCTATAAAAACTCATATAAAAAACTCGATAAAGACCGTTAAAAAAAAGGTTAATAAAATCTTCAATTATCACAGCTAAAAAAATAGTGATAAAAATAAAATAAAATAAAAAATAAAAAATAAAAAAATCTGTTAATTGACGAGATATTCGCAAGGAGCACTCGACCTATCCTCCCTGTCTCTTTTATCAGTGTTGTCTGCCCTTAATCAGCACTGGACAACTGCTCCTTCCCACACCCACATGCGGCTTCACTTGGATTCAAACATGAGACATCCACCATCTTGCACCTATGACTTTACCACTGCTCCATAACTACAAAACAACTGGGTCATGGTGGTGGTTTATTAGTAGTGGTTTTGAAAACCGTCACTTATTATTATTATTATTATTATTATTTGTATATTATTTAAAATATAATTGTGGTTTCATAAAACAACTGGTAATAATTATATTTACTAGTAGTTTTATTAAAATCGACGATAAATACTTTAAAAAAACCTAATTTACTATGCCCCTCCCCCACCCCACCACGACCCCCCAAGCACCCCGCCGACTCCCCCTCCCTCAACATCGAACCCCCCTCCCTCGACCATCGACTGCCAACTCCCCCACCCTCTACCATCGTCTGCCAACTCCCCCTCCCTCGATACCGACCACCAGCCACCGACCCCCCCCCCCTCGAAGCAAACCCTTGACCCCTCGACCACCCTCCCTCATCGACGATAGACAACCCTCATCGACCCCCAAACCTCCCTCCCTCGCCACCAACTGCGGTGACGTCCCCCTGTGGGTCTTCATCGAAGGTGGCGGCCCATCTTCCTCATTTCCCTGAAACCATCACCCCAATGGCTACCAATCCCTAACCCCTTCCCCAACTACCTTGTACTCTTGCCTCCCCCCTCAATTTCCCCTAATTCGGTCTGAGTCGGACATTGCTAGGATCGTACCCCAACCTCCACATTGTTCATTGCCCACTCATTGCCTCAGTGACCTTCCACGTCATCTGATCCTGTTATTGTGAGGGGTAATATTTATTCATTATGTTTATATTTTTCATGTTGAATTGAATCATTTCCATGTTAAATTTGTGTTATGTCGAATCAAGACCCTACCCCGGTCAATGACGATATTGAGTGATATTAAAAATTGATTGTAATTGTTTGATGAAACATTTATATCTTTATATCTGAATGTACAAGGGGAGGAGTGACAATCAAATATCTATGGATAAAAGTTCGATTAATTTACCTCGAAACACACCTCGGTATGCCAAGAGTTTGGATAAATTTTTAGATTATGCAATTTCAAACCGATAAGTGGATGGTAGAATAAAATTTTTATGTCTTGATTGTAAATTCAAGCGATGGTTGAGTAGAAACAAAGTATATGAGCACTTGATATTGAAACAGTTTCATCCTCGATATGTTTATTGGATTTTACATGGTGAATCAAATGTCATGGAAAGTCAAAACAATGACTATCCTATCAACGAAACACAAAGTGACTCGTCAGAGGAGAATTTAGTATAAAACTTGATAAATGACGCATTTGGTCATACAAGATACAATGTCTAAGATTTTAATGGATCAACAGAACCTTCTGTTGACCTTGAATAGGTTAACCTTGCTCATAATTTCAATGACAAAAAATGAGTTTTATGAATTAGTTGATGACGGACAACAAGAAATGTATTAAGGGTGTGCCACATATTTGAAGTTGTATTTTTCACTTAAGTTGCATCATATTATGTTTCTCTGTGGAATTACTGACAAAACAATGTCCGTGATTTTAGAGCTTCTTTGTCACAAACCAACCCGGTTCGACCCTAATCCGGTCACCCGAGCCAGCCCGTGACATGGCCCGAGGGGCATTCCCGATCCCCACAGGCTAACAACTAGTGCCGGGCATTAAGATTAAACAGGTGTGAATGATTTGACCCATAAATTAAAGACAAATAAATAAACAAAAATTGAACAATGAAAACAAAAACTCAGAGCGACGAGAAAACAAAGTCGTACATACCTCCATGTGACCCTATGAGTTACCACCAACCTCAATCCAACGTCGCACTATGGCGACCGAATCCACACAAGGCGCAACACCCAAAGATAAAAACAAAGATAAAACTATAGGCGTGAGTATTAAAACTCGGTAGGCATGCCCAAACAATCAAATATCAGTGCTAGACAGCTGCTCCTTCCCACACCCACATGCGGGTTCACTTGGATTCAAACACGAGACATCCACCATCTTGCACTTATGACTTTACCACTGCTCCATAACTACAAAACAACTGGGTCATGGTGGTGGTTTATTATAAGTGGTTTCGGAAACTGCCACTTATTATTATTATTATTATTATTATTATTATTATTATTATTATTATTTGTATATTATTTAAAATATAGTTGTGGTTTCATAAAACAACTGCTAATAATTATATTTACTAGTAGTTTTATTAAAATTGACGATAATACTTTAAAAAACCTAATTTACTATGCCCCTCCCCCACCCCACCACGACCCCCAAGCACCTCGCCAACTCCCCCTCCCTCAACATCGAACCCCCCTCCCTCGACCATCGACTGCCAACTCCCCCACCCTCTACCATCGTCCGCTAACTCCCCCTCCCTCAACACTGACTCCCCTCCCTTGATACTGACCACCAGCCGCTGACCCCCCTTCCTCGACGCAAACCCCTGACCCTCGACCACCCTCCCTCATCGATGATATACAACCCTCATTGACCCCCAAACCTCCCTCCCTCGCCACCAACTACTAATAATTATTATTTGAAGTTGTTTTTTTTACTTAAGTTGCATCATATTATGTTTCTCTGTGGAATTACTGACAGAGCAATGTCCATGATTTTAGAGCTTCTTTGTCACGAACCAACCCGGGTCGACCCTGAACAGGTCACCTGAGTCGGCCCGCAACATAGCCCGAGGGGCGTTCCCGATCCCCACGGGCTGACAACTAGTGCCGGACATCAAGATTAAACTGGTGGGAACGATTTGGCCCATAAATTAAAGACAAATAAATAAACAAAAACTGAACAATGAAAACGAAAACTAAGAGCGGCGAGAAAACAAAGTCGTACATACCTCCATGTGACCCTATGGGTTACCACCAACCTCAATCCAACGTCGCACTATGACGATCGAATCCACGCAAGGCGCAACGCCCAAAGATAAAAACAAAGATAAAACTATAGGCGTGAGTATTAAAACTCAGTAGGCGTTCCCAAACAATCTATTCTCATATGTATTTCCTTCAAATAAAGAATTCATCAATTTCTAGTTTGAAATACAATGTATAGAACTATGTTTTTAAACATTTTCTTTAAAATAAATCACGATCCATTCCCATTTTTCATTTAAAATCGTGTTCTTGTTCATGAAAGATACATTAACATTTCAGAGAGATTTTTTTTTTGTTTTCACTTAAAAAGAAAGAAAGAAGGTGAAAAACATTCTTAAGTTATTTTTCGTAAACATTTTCAAAATAACTCATCACTTTCTCATCCACCTTGTCGGGTCGCCCGGACTCGTCTGGGCGGGCAAATTGAGGCGCGACCCAATTGCTGACGGATCGCTATGACGGACCATCGCTGTCAGGCCGTTACCCTTGAGACGCTCTTCCAACTCGGTTGGAAACGACTCCTTCCACGGCTGGGGAGCTGCCTCCGGGTGCTACCTATTTGTGGGGGAGGGGGGTTTCTCTGTGTGGAGGGTTCGAAAAGGCCACACTGAGGAATTCCCTTTAAGAAAAAAAAATTACTCATCACTTTCTCAAAGTGGTTACACCACGCAAGGAAGCAGGGTCAGCAACCACACAATAAGGGAAATGGAAAATATAGCACATGAATAAATAGCCAAACAAGGCACTGCAATCATCCGCCACAGACAACTAAGTGCCAAAATACATGGGAGAACCTATGAGCTTGTGAATAGTCTAGAACGTACTATACATGTGACCCATCCTGAAGGCATGCCTACTCTCGATAACGTCATAATGCCCAAACACTCGGTGTTTCCCTACTTGACCTAATAGAGGGGCTCAATCCCCTAGTAGAGCAAAGTCCATACTAAGGGCCACTAGCCAGTGCATAGTCTAAACTAGTGCAACAATCGTTCACAAAAGATTCACTTACTATGACAAGTTCCCATGTCAACATGTGTAACAAAAAGGGTGAGCCAATCGATGCCACCTGAACATCAAATCACAGACACACACACATATATATCACACAACATGCATCACCCCGAGTAACCCCAAGGAATATGTCCCTTTCCTTTCTACCATTTGATCACATAGGAGTCCTACACAGTGGACCCCCCATAATATACAACTCAACTAAAGAGAGGGGACCACATCCAAGGAGAGTTTTATTGAGATAACTAGCTTTATAAAAGTGCCAACCAGGCCTCACACGATTTTTCTCATGCCGAACAATTTATTAAAGAATCACACGCACACCATTTTGGAAATCAGGAACGCACTTCCATCCATCCAATTTAAATTTTTATAAAAGAGGTCACTTTGAGGGAAAGTGATAAAACCATATTACAAGCCAACCACATGTCAAACCTCATAAGAGGTTACTGAACTGTTCCAAAAAAACTTTAAAAGTTTTGAATTAAACACCCTATGTACGCTTCATGTGATAGAAGTTACCTTTGCATCTGGGTTGTCTTTGATGAGATCCTTGAAGTGGTCGGCCATCCTATCCCAAGTCTGAATGTATTAATCCAGGTTTATTTTCTTCCCATTGATTCCACGATCCAAGATCCAGTTTTTCTTGCTGATCCACCCCGCTTTCTCTTCATTAAGGTCAACTTGCAGTGATCTAGCGTACATTCTATCAGCTTCATTAAGGTCAAATTTCACATTTATAAGGGCCAAATGGGCATTTCCAGAAACACTAATAAGTGCATTTAATAAAACAGTTTCATGCAATTCAAATACATAAAGGGTATTACTTTATTTCACAATAAGCAATTATTATAAAAACCATAAATTTCTAACTTTAAATAAAGGTGAAAAATGCAAGAAATCAATAATTATTTAATTTCAAGAAAAATGCATAGGGAAGCCTACATCAAAGAAGGAAGCAGACCAAGCTGAGACACTTCAGTTCTGGAAGCTTCCAAAGAAAAATTCCCACACTAGCACACACATACATTCTCATACATATATATATACCTTTAATCCATTGAACATATTTTAGGTTTCGGGCGCAGCGGAAGCGCGTTGGTGGGTTAGCCCAACTTTAATTTTAACGTTAAACAACGTTCAATCCGAGATCCGTCACGATATAAAACGCTGAATCTTCGGAATAGAACGAAGAACGAAAAGAAAAGAAGAGTCCCGGAACCCTTGAGGAGGATCATCATATGTTGATTATAATTAATTTAATTAATGCATAAGAATTACCTCGTTGGAATTCTTTCTTTGTTGATGTGTCCGGTCACGATTCGGTGATCCATCGTTGCGTCGTAGAATCCAAGTGTAGGATTCCTCTAGCGGTGATCCACACGTGTGTCACGTATCTCCGGACGTCGCTGAAGGGATCTCCGAGTGCTAGCACAGAAGAACCTTCGCTTGCGATGTCCGCCTTCGACCGCCTTGATCCGGTGGAGGATCTTCCTCTCGTAACTTGAGGGTGTTCTTGGTGGAAAGGGAATTCTCTCTTTGGCTTGAGAGAATTTCCAAATCCGTTGTGCACAATAATGGCTCTCTAAAATGTTGGGGTTGCAAGGATATTTATAATCATGTTTGAGGTTAATAGAGTTATGACAATAAATAAATGCATTACGCATTTTATTTATTTCATTAACTCTTATTGAAAACACCCATGTCTAATTATTAATTCCTTGACATGTGCCCACGCTGATTATAATAAATATCATTTAATAAAACAATATTAAATCCTCAAAATCCCAACTGGAAAAACTACACGGCGTGTAATAATTAATACACGACGTGTACTTTTTTTTCCATTTTTCTCCACTACATTTATTAGACCTTGAGCAATGACAATTTATTTCTTAAATAAATTTAACTGCATTACTCGCTAATAAATATATTATTTCGTCCACAATATATTCTCTCGAATAACTAGTGTCAAAATAAATGCGATCAGACATCCTTAAATAATTATTAAACCACAGTCAGGAATAATATTTATTTAACTTGTTAAATTAATATTTAACCGAGATACATGGACACACTTAGTGTGTGACCCTCTAGGCCTCTTTCTCAGTGGCATTAGGTTGAGTCTTCCTAAAGTCCAAGGTTAGCGTCTAGCAACACGCCAAGGCACCCATAGAGAAAAAAGTTAACGCCGCAATGACGTGTCACCTCCTACGAATGCTTACCATGTAATATAATCCCTTTGTATCGATATCTCCAATCAAGCGGGTTGCATGCTAGTTCCATCAACCCATGTGCTTGATTATTCTTTCTTTGACTTCCCGGAATTGAACTTGCCCATACCTTACCATGGCCATGGATTTATTTAGGCTATATCAATTCCATCAAAGGGCCTGAGATATCTACTTCTGTTATGGAACGGAAGGGGAAAATCCTTTCTCGCATTATCTATTAATGCGGTATTACTCATGACGCACCCAACGTATCCTACCTCGCTGTGAACAGTGTGTCGTCACAGTTTTCGTCAATACATCTAAGTGCGCGAGTTGTAATACCCATTAATAATAATCTTAAAGTCTAAGGACCAATACACACGTCCGCAGATAGGAACATCCAATGACACTATGAAATGTGGATTTCATACTGGCGGGTCTCGTTCTCATAATATCCTCCTGGATATTACCAAGGGCGCACACCATGAGAAGGTGCCTCAAAGTTTTATGAGTCCTCACCCCTAATGACCTGTATTATTTGTGTCCCTCAAATAATATCATCCGACCATAGAACATACATTCAAGAACAGTGTTATGGCACTTCTGGGTTCTCATCATAGCAGGGATCCACTACGACCCTTTAATGCAACAGTTGTCCTTAAGAAATTATCACATGACATGTCACGCAGATGAACAATCAAGATGTGATAAGGCTTTTATTTAATGAATAAAGTACAAATTAGTTGGTTCTAGACCACCAACTCCAACAGACTCCCACTTGGACTAGAGCCAGCTGCTAACAACCTTTAACCCTCTAGCTCTCACATGATATTCATGCTTCTGCTGAGATAGGCCTTTAGTCATGGGGTCCGCCACGTTCTCTTCCGTGGACACTCTACTCACTGAAACTTCACCCCTTTGATAGAAATCCCTCAATAGGTGATACTTTCGGAGTATGTGCTTTGTCCGTTGATGTGACCTTGGTTCTTTTTCAAGAGCCACTGCTGCAGTATTATCACAATACAATGTAATGGGATCTTTACTATTAGGCACCACATCAAGCTCCTGGACAAAGTTCCGAATCCAGATGGATTCCTTGGCTGCATTAGAAGCCGCTATATACTCGGACTCCGCTGTAAAATCGGAGATAACTGGCTGCTTTGAACTCTTCCAGCTCACAGCTCCTCCATTAAGACAGAAAACATATCCAGATTGCGACTTCAGATCATTCTGATCTGTTTGAAAACCAGCATCAGCATACCCTCTGATGACAAGCCCCTCGTCTCCTCCATACACCAGGAACACATCCTTAGTTCTTCTCAGATACTTAAGGATAGTCTTAACAGCAGTCCAATGCTATTCTCCTGGATCTGCTTGATATCTGCCTACCATGCTCAGTGCATAGGCAACATCAAGCCTGGTACATAACATGGCTTACATGATGGATCCTATAGCCGAATCGTATAGGATCTTGCTCATCCTATCTTTCTCCTGTTGTGTCTGGGGACACATTTTCTTAGAAAGATGTAAGCCATGTGACACTGGAACCAATCCCCTCTTGGATTTTTCCATACTAAATCTCTTTAGTATCTGGCCAATGTATATACCCTGACTTAGTCCAAGCAACCTCTTGGATCTGTCATGAATGATCTTGATCCCTAGAATGTAGGCTGCTTCTCCTAAGTCCTTCATGGAGAAACACTTGTTCAACCGGTCCTTAACTGACTGTAAGGCTGGTACATCATTTCCAATAAGAAATATGTCATCAACATATACCACTAGGATGACGACCGCATTCCCATTAAACTGCTTATAAACACATGGCTCACATTCGTTCTTAATGAAACCAAATTCCTTTATGGCTTCATCAAATCAAATGTTCCATGACCTGGATGCTTGATTCAATCCATAAATGGATTTCTGCAACTTGCAAACCCGTTTGGCTTCACCTGGTGTCACAAACCCTTCTGGTTGTGTCATATAGACATATTCCTAAAGGTTCCCGTTAAGGAATGCTGTTTTGACATCCATCTTCCAAATCTCGTAGTCATGGTAAGCTGCTATGGCAAGTATGATTCTTATGGATTTAAACATGGAAACTGGCGAGAAGGTTTCATCATAGTCAATTCCTTGACACTGTCTGAATCCTTTAGCCACAAGCCTTGATTTATAGGTGCTAACTTGACCTTCCATGTCCAGCTTTCTTTTAAATACCCATTTGAATCCAACAGGCTTTACATCAATTGGCACATCGACCAGAACCCAAACTTGGTTCTGATACATGGAATCCATCTCAGAATTCATAGCTTCTAGCCATCTTGCAGCTTCTAAGCTTTCTACTGCTTCCTTGTAGGAATATAGGTTCATCATTGTCCAACAATAATGATTCACCATCCTCGGTGACTAGGAAACCAAATCTCTCTGGTTCCCTTACCTCTCTTGAGCTCCTACGCAGTACTTGTGTTTCTGGAACCTCTTCCACGGGGACCTGTGGAACTTGTTCCTATACCAACTCTTGTGTATCTTGAGCATCAACTTCGTCGAAGTCAATATTGCTCTCACTATCCTTCTTGAGGATGTGTGTAGAGACCCGAAGCTTAACGTACATATACATTACATTACTTTTGCGGAATACTTAGTACATAACAAAAACACACACACAAGGATCGTAATAGTTTAGTGTCTTTGGAAACTCGGAACGTAATCTTCTAATCGTGGTGAAAGATCTTCAATATCTCCCATAAAGATCTTCCCTTTTTTTACCTAAAACCTTTCTTTATATCCTGGGGAAAAGAAAACATAAAAGGGTGAGCTCAAATGCTCAGTAAGGGTAAACAAAAGAAAAATCAATCACATCATATTCATAAGAACATAACTTTTGGAAATCTTAACCTGCAAAAGAGAGCATAATTTCATAACATGGGATAAATCATGGCAGTGAAATGTAATCACAATAATCATAACATAAAACATTAAACTTTGTGGCATGCACACATAATCATAGAGAATCATTTCTTATTATTCAGGACTCATTGCCAAGACTATCTTAGTGAACAAAGTCCCTTTCTGAATCGAGTAACCCTCGTTTCAGTCCTATTTCATTGAACCGGTATAACCTACCATTTCAGCCATGTCTATCTCATGAGATATAAAATCTTTACCCAATGAATTGGAGGGAGATATAGGTCCCACCCATCTTATAATGAATCCTTTCTTATGTGTGCCACATAATCATAAATCATACATCATCGCATAACACATAGAACAAAAATGGGATTCTTGAAACATCATGACATCATAAAACAAATCATATAAGGTAAATGACTTCATAAAAATAATTCCCTCACAACATAATCAAATCAATGTAATGATATGGATAAAAACATAACCCTATATTATCTTAGATGTAAAATAATTTTGATAAAACATTTGAACTCCATTCTTGAGGAAAATATCCTTTCTGCTTCAAAAACACTTTTATTTTCTTAACATGTCATACAATTATAAACTAAAAGAAGTTGATTAAAAATAAACTTGAAAACTTGTAAAGGAATATTCTTGGAAATAATGTTTTAGAAATCCATTTATGCCGTATAAGTTAAAAAAAACATTCTTCGTACTTTTGTCGGAAAAGTCAAAAAGTACCTCGTACGAAAAAACGACAAAAGATTCCTTTCATATTCTTTACTAAAAACTCACCGAAGGGTAAAATTGGATTTAAACCATTGTAAGTGGATGTAAACAATATTACATATTGAGGGAACATGGATGTGGATGATAAAATACACCCCAGTAAATACCAAAGTATAAACAATCTCGGATAAAAATGAGATTGTGATATTTCCCCTTACCTTAGGTCCGACTTGCTTTGTACGTGTCCGAAACTCCTGTATAATGATTTAAATAATGTTATTGACTTATTCCAGAATCATATTCATTGTTATTATATCATATATGGTCCACTTATGACTTTATATTACCCATTCTTTTGTAAATTCATGTTAAAGTGGCGTTTTGGGTAAAATCATCTCATTTGTCGTTCGTGTTTTTAACTTGTAATTATTAATATGATTACTTGGATCATGATTACTTATATCCAGAATGTAAAACATGATTTATATATAATATATATATTCAGAATATACATATATATAATATATTGATAAATGGAATGAGATACACCGTTCATGGAGACGGTAGTCCGTACGTACGCATGAACGCTGTTTTCGTTTCCTTATTGAATTGAATGGAATTAAGTAGATGACATACATATAAATATACATAAATCCAGTATCATTATTATGTCATATATTTCATTAGTACTTATTATATATACTTTATAATAATTCATGAATGGTTAATCATTGAGAATGAATCTCATCGCGTCGTGGAGACGGTAGTCCGTACGTACGCACGAGCGATGATATCGTTCTCATGGTCGTGGAATTGTATTGGAGTATATATATATATTATTTCAGTATCAATATTTTTTTATAATAATCATAAATAGTTACTCATTACACCATTATACCCATCCTTGTAAGGTGATGGTAGAAAATAGATTACACCACGGCGTGAAGACGGTATTCCGTACGTACGCACGCGCGGTGATTTCATTTTTCCGTAGGATGGATAGAAGGTGAATTAGGGTTGTTTCATATTTATAATAACATATCAGTATGTAAGTAATACTGATATTATTACTTTATCATGAAACAACTAAAGAAGAAGAAGTTGAAGAAGAAAGAAATTGAAAAGATCGGTAATGGATATTACCTCTTCTTTGGAACGCCTCTTTGAATCCTCCACTTAGGGAACTAAGATTGGTCTTTGAAGAAGAACAGGACCTCTAGGATTATTCTAGGGAAGTTTAGAGGAGAAAATGGCAGGATTTGGCCGAGCTTGAGTGCTCAAATTGGTGTGAGGAGGAGGGGGAGGAGGTTCCCTTTTATAAGGGAGGAGAGGGGCACCTTAGGAATATCTCAAAATATTATTTTATATTAAAGTCAAAATCGATTTATAATGGTTCCAAAGGGTCTTATTTAGAAGCTAAAGTGGGTATGGGTCTAAATCCTATCAACCAATAGGATTTAGACAAGTTTAGGGTATTATTTTAACCTTATCAATTAGATTTAACTCTAAGTTAAATAATTTAACTTTTACCGTGTCTTTTTGTTTTCTTTCACTATATGGTTAATACACTTACTATAACATGCCAAACGAACCTCAAATTGTTTATTATTAATATATATATCCTTATCTAAGTCATTTGGCCGAACCTTAGATTTTTAGGAATAAAATAACAATTAATAATATAATATTTTCTTTAAAAACTATTTATTGTCAATTTTGACACTATTTGATATATGATTTTTGTGGAAGTCATAACAGAATTATATGTTCGAACCAAGTTGATTACATCAACACTAATATATCATAGTTACCTAGAAAATTAGTGTAATTCATAAAAAGTCTCAAATTACATTTATTTGGGTGTTTATAACATCAATTATGTCAATATTTCATAAATAAGATAATTACTGCATCATCTTTGTGTCATAAATAAATTAAATTATTTGATGTCTAAAAATTACAAATAAAATACCATTATGTAGGAAATCTTTTTATATTTATAATGAATATTTACAATAGAATTTATCTTATGTACAACCCTAATTTAAAAATGTTTTAGTAAATAAACTTTGATTTTAACTCTTTTAACTCTTCTTTGAATTAAATAATAATAAATGTCCTAATCTAATCCAAGTGGGCCTAAATGATAATATTTTACACTTAAGGTTGTTTTTGGTCGAGATACACTTGTCCAATAGAATTAGGACATGTGTTAGGGTAATATTAATATCATTCTTACCCTTAATTACCCTATTTACTTTTAACCGTGGTAAATAAAAGTAAAAAGTTACTATTCACCAAAAATTATTTTCATCTCATTGAACCACATTTTACTTACTGACATCAACCGTGTCTCTCGGATTTTTGAAATTCCATTCAAAGAAGCGGTAAAATTAAGTTTTATGAAAAATTCAGTTTTTTAACTACCACTTAGTAGTTTCACTATTCATCAAAAATTGATGTTTTTCAGAACAATGCCAAAATTTCATCCTAAGCTATATTTCATATTCCGAATTCAAAAATGAAGTCTATTTTACCAAATTCATAACATAGAAGTTGCATTAATTAATTTTATAATTAAATTCCGCTGTTAAAACAAATAGCGTGTTTTTAAGAAACAATATCTATCAAAAGATTGACACTTGATTATGTCTGGTTTAAATGTGAAATTACAACCAATGACCAACATTGTATTAAATTGTAAAAATATATTCTAAATATACTTTAAAACCACTCAAATTAATAATTTATCACTATTAATTATTTCAATTAAAAAAGTTGTTTTTAATTATAATTTAGTAATTTTCACTATTCATCAGAATATGAAAGTTATCCGAAAAGTACCAAAATTTCACCTTAGGCTAAATTCGATACTCCGAATCCAAAAATGAAGTCCATTTTGAGAGATAAATTTTCTAAAATTTAAAAAGTGGTTATTACTATTCATAACGGCTAGTTTTAATAATATTTTAATAGCATATCGTTGTTTCGTGAAACTCAGTATTGCGTACTACACATGCTATCGAGGAAGGTTGTGATTGCATGTAATGCAAGGCAAGTCAAGGATGCGTGTTGTGCAATCTCCTTTTGGTGTAGCGTACAACACAAGACATTAATAAAATTAAAAAGAATATTTTTCATAAAATCTCAGGCTGTTACATTCTACCCCCCTTAAAATGAATTTCGCCCTCGAAATTCGTCGGGGTTATAAATGGTTTACTATTCGAAAGTTTCTTTAATAGAAACCCACATCGTAAAAAGGAATACCAAAACTTATCTTTAAAAACTAAAGTATAAAACGTAATGGTTACCTAAGTTAACTAATCACTGGGTATCCATATAGGAGAACATAGGTGAAAATATGGACATGGAAGAGAAATCTAACCGTCATGTTCTGATGGAGAGTGGTAGAGGACATGACTATGGAAAAGCTAGCAATCACAAAGCCATAAATTTGTGATGATCTAAGGTACCATCCAATTCATCAGATATAAGATCACTAGGACAACATTTTTGGTTTTCAAGATCATTTCCCTAAAGTTGAAAATTTGAATTAGAATAAATACTTACTTTATTTTGGTACAATCTCACTGTTGTTCTTGCCTTGAACAATTTCAACTTCATCTCTTAAATAAATGAAGTTGAATTTGTTATTCGTGAAGTGTTAGCAGATCATGTGATAGAATGACGGGTCATTCCATCTGTCTCAAACAAAAGGTTAGCAAAAGTTATTAAATATACACAAGTTATTCTATAGTGAGATTAATCATATATGGTTCCTAAAATAGACTTTATACTTCATATATCATACTGGTTAATATAATAAAACTAGTTTCTACTAAACAGGGACTTCCTGTAGGCCAGTGGTAGGCGATAAAGGCCAGTCGCACTTCGGTTGTGGGTTCGATTCCCACAGCCTTGTCCGACGCGATGGGCTGTCGCCCGTCCTGCATGTTGTCCATTTTCTAAAACTATATTACTATAATATCCCATCAATAATATCGAAAAACAAACAATACTAACTTATGTCCAACACAATCCATTCCAATCTTTAGGCTTATCCATAATACTGCAGTCCACTCTCAGAGATTTAATACCATCGTTTATCCCCATATATCATAAGATATATCTTGTTGGTCACATTCCAAACATTCAAAGGCCTTAATCATGCATTCTCTTGAATACCCATTGAACCATAGTAAAAACTAGAATGCAGTTAAAAGTTAACACTTTCCACATACCAAAATCCTCAAAATTCTATATACTCAAACCATGATATCACTTAGTCCTTATATCATTCATGAGCTCATGAATACTGTCAAACATTTCATTTTCTCCTTATCCCTTCATTATGGGCATATTATCTACTTTCCAAAATATTTGAATCACTTTTCATGGTTACCGGTACCTTAAAATTATTGAAAACTACAATAGACCAATACATAAATATTTCAATACACCATAAAAGTACCTCAACAACATTATTCTTGAATACCAATACATAAACACTTCAGTCCATCCACTTCAATGATTGTCCTGGAATAAGTCCTTCCTTGATTTAGAAGTAACTTTTTAGGTCAGGGCATTGAGTTGGGTAATGCCCATGTTCTCCACAAATAAGACATTGAACTCCATAACAGTCTGTCACTCTATGACCCTTTTCTCCACACAGATAACATCGGTCCCTCCATTTGAGGTATTCCTCAAGGTTCTTCTTCCCTTCTTTAGAAATCTCAATCTTCCTTTCTTTATGCTCCTCAACATGCGAACATGCATAATAGTTTATCTTCCTCTTCTTTGATGAATTAGGCATACCACTAAATTTCACCTTGTTAATCATATATCGCGATGACTGATTTGGCATAATCACAAGATCTTTCTCTCTAGGAATTACACAATTTTCTTAGGTTAAATTCTAAGATCGTTACCGTAGTTCTATGACTATATCCTATATGTATACTTATCCTTAGATACATCCCTAGACATACCTTAGAAATATCTCTAGGGATCTCACTAATGTTTTCACATCCTAGTTTCCAAAGGTTGACTAAACCTTTCCTCTGATACCAACTGTAGAGACCCGAAGCTTAACGTACATATACATTACATTACTTTTGCGGAATACTTAGTACATAACAAAAACACACACACAAGGATCGTAATAGTTTAGTGTCTTTGGAAACTCGGAACGTAATCTTCTAATCGTGGTGAAAGATATTCAATATCTCCCATAAAGATCTTCCCTTTTTTTTACCTAAAACCTTTCTTTATATCCTGGGGAAAAGAAAACATAAAAGGGTGAGCTCAAATGCTCAGTAAGGGTAAACAAAAGAAAAATCAATCACATCATATTCATAATAACATAACTTTTGGAAATCTTAACCTGCAAAAGAGAGCATAATTTCATAACATGGGATAAATCATGGCAGTGAAATGTAATCACAATAATCATAACATAAAACATTAAACTTTGTGGCATGCACACATAATCATAGAGAATCATTTCTTGTTAGTCAAGACTCATTTCCAAGACTATCTTAGTGGACAAAGTCCCTTTCTGAATCGAGTAACCCTCGTTTCAGTCCTGTTTCACTGAACCGGTATAACCTACCATTTTAGCCATGTCTATCTCATGAGATATAAAATCTTTACCCAATGAATTGGAGGGAGATATAGGTCCCACCCATCTTATAATTAATCCTTTCTTATGTGTGCCACATAATCATAAATCATACATCATCGCATAACACATGGAACAAAAATGGGATTCTTGAAACATTATGACATCATAAAAAAATTATATAAGGTAAATGACTTCATAAAAATAATTCCCTCACAACATAATCAAATCAATGTAATGATATGGATAAAAACATAACCCTATATTATCTTAGATGGAAAATAATTTTGATAAAACATTTGAACTCCATTCTTGAGGAAAATATCCTTTCTGCTTCAAAAACACTTTTATTTTCTTAACATGTCATACAATTATAAACTAAAAGAAGTTGATTAAAAATAAACTTGAAAACTTGTAAAGGAAGCTTCTTGGAAATAATGTTTTAGAAATCCATTCATGCCGTATAAGTTAAAAAAACATTCTTCGTACTTTTGTCGGAAAAGTCAAAAAGTACCTCGTACGAAAAAACGACAAAAGATTCCTTTCATATTCTTTACTAAAAACTCACCGAAGGGTAAAATTGGATTTAAACCATTGTAAGTGGATAGAAACAATATTAAATATTGAGGTAACATGGATGTGGATGATAAAATACACCCCAGTAAATACCAAAGTATAAACAATCTCGGATAAAAATGAGATTGTGATATTTCCCCTTACCTTAGGTCCGACTTGCTTTGTACGTGTCCGAAACTCCTGTATAATGATTTAAATCATGTTATTGAAATCATTTCACAAACACCATGTCATAAGCGAGCACCACGGTCAATCTCTAAAGGTAACTAGCACAAATGGGGCCCTAGGAACCTCGTAGATTAGTGAAATGTGATATAAAAACCATGAAAAACAACATTCTCATGCACGATCCACTAGGAGGGGACACCCCAATGGCCTAGTGGTCTCCCATCATCATAATCATTTGGTTATTATTTTAATTGGAAATCCTGCTAGATGAAATCAGGACGAACCACTTCTGAATCATCTAGCGCACTAGTCCTAGTCTGGCCACCTAGGTACCCAGGGTTTACCCATGTGCTCTATTACAAATGTTGTTGAGATTTTATCAAGAAAAAATATATAAACATATCACTTTCTTTATCTAAAAACCCATTCAACATTCCACCACTAATCTCCCCCCTTAAGCACATTCCCATTTTTACATCACACAACAATGCACAAGCCTCAACACTAGGCACATATCACAAATCACATATTAACACTTACATCACATTTCTCAAACTAGGGGTAATGCCTCAAGAGGGGTTTTCAACATTCACAAATCATTTTTCAAAGTTTCAAATAGGCCTCGTTACTTTTCAAAGAATATCTTCACTTTAGAAAACATGTTCACCCAACACTTTTAAGTTTTAAAATCCACTTGAAACTCTAATTAAACAACAAAGGCTTCACACATTTTAAAACAACTTGAAACAATTCTTAAAACAAATAAAACCTTTTATGAAAGGAAAAATACCACTTAACCTCAAATACATTCCAAAACCCACGCATTTTTTCAAACTAACCAAAACATAAGATTTCCCATTTTTAAAATCACACACTAACTCATATTCATTCAATTCAACTTCCACAACTAATATGCACACATAAAACGTCTTAAGAAATACAAACTAAATGACCAAAACCATTTTAAAAAGCGATTTTAAGCATTTAAAGTGTCAAGCATTCCAAAGCAAGATTGGAATCACACTTAATGAAGACTATGAATTTCAAAACTTAAAAGAAAACCATGAAAAATAAAGGAAATTTCAACACCAAGCATATCCATCACTTTTCATAGCATGTATATACTATTTAATATTAAAAGAAATTTTTAAAACACTCAAGCAATTAAAAAATTAAAATTAAAGGCAGAGGAATAGGGAACCTACCTCAAACATGTTGTTATTTTCCGAAGACCACTCGAACTGACCCTCAGTGCATACGCGCACATGCATTTATATATATGTACGCCTGACTTTTTTTCACATATTCCCCATGCCATAGGGGAATATGTACAAAGTGGGCATATATATATATATATATTCCTTACCCTATGCATGTACATATAGGTGTTCTAGACACCCATAATCCAAAACAACCGCAGTGAGGTCCAATATACACTAGAGAAAAATTACCAAAAACTCAAAACACCGCAGTAAAGACCCATGAACCCAAAATAAATTATCGAAAGATCAAATATTACAAAACCCTTAAATTAAAATTAAACTAAAACAAAATAATTGAAACCCCTTGCTGAATATAATGGCGGACGGACCAAAATGGTATGAAATGCATCGTCTTCAGTGGCGGACACTGGAACACACCTAAAGGAGGCCCGATAGATGCATCACACACCCTATCGAGGAGAGAAACACTAAAAATCAGTTCACCAGAAACCCTAGGGTTCGGCCAAGTCATACGAACCACCTAGAAGAGATTAAAATCATGAAATGGGGGAGGAAGATGGGAGAGGAGACTCAATGAAGGGATTCGCACCCAAAATCAGGAGGCAGAGCAGTCGTTGGAGGTATGGAGCGGCACGCCGGAGATTCTCCTGGTCGTTCGGGTCGTGCAAGCAGGAGAGATATCGGTCGTGCAAGAGAGGAGGAGGGGGATCCGGCCGTGCGAGAGAGGAGGGGGAGTCAGCCTCGCAAGAAGAGAGCCACTGCTGGAGGAATGATGGAGGCGTGTCGGAGGGCCCTCGGTCGGGGGGTGGGGGGATCACATGTGCTGAAGAGGGAAGTGGGGTAGGGAGTGCACTACGTAGGGGGAAAGGCAGGAAGGGGAAGAACCTCTTTAGGGTTTAATTAAAACCCTATCATAAAAAATATATATAAATATATATAATTAATAATAATTAATAATAATTAATAATAATAAACTTAATAATAGTAATAATAATCATCATCATCATAATAATCATAATAATTATAATAATAATATTCATAATCATAATCATAATCATAATCATAATCATAATAATCATAACAATAATAATCATAATAATAATAATAACAATATTCATAATAATAATAATAATAATAATATCATTGTTATTATTATTATGAAAACATTCTTTTTAATTTTAATTTATATTGCTTTCATTTTATTTTTCATTTAATTTATTTATTTTGGAAATTGGGAAACCGCACGGTTCGCACACGATTTACCAAGTTGTGTGCTAACCGTGCACTGGACACTGCCAAGGTCAGGCACCCCTCGCATGGTTACCTGATGAGAGGCGAAAAGCTGAGAAAACTATGATCCAACCATGCCAAATGGAATTAGCAGTGCAAAACAGGTTGCGGGCCCGCGGGCTAAGCGGGTTTGGGGTGGGTTTGGGGTGGGGTGGGTTAAATAAAATTAACCCACATTTTAAGCGGGTTTATATGGACATCCCGCATAGGAAGCCAACCCGTGCAGGTTTACCTGCACGGATACGGGCTAGCCCACGGGCTCCTTAAATTTTTTTTAAAAAATTATCATACTATCAAATTTTCAAATCTCATGTTTCGAGACCCGTGTGCACTACACAACACCCTCACTCCTATTCCCAATGCCTTGAAGAACACCCTCCCTCACTCTTATTCCCAATGTCTCCTCTTTATTTTATTTATCCAATGCTCTGCTACCCTCTTGGCCTTGCCCGTTTCCCCTCACCAGTCCTCTCTCGCCTCCCTTGCCTCTTCCGCTCCGCCTCCCCCTCCACCTCCACTTTGCCACCCCCGCTCCGACACCCCCGCTCTCCAACCGTCCGCTCCATCACCCCCCGATACGCCACCCCCGTCGCCACCCTCTGCTCCGCCGCCCTCGCCTTATCCGCTCTGTCGCTCCCACCTCCTCCGCTTCGCCGCTCCCGCCTCCTTCGCTCCCCCACTCTGCCACCCCTGTCACCCCAGCTCCGCCACCCCCTCACCCTCCGCTCCGCCACACCCTAGCCACCACCCACCCTTGCTCCTCCACCTCCGCCCCACCACCTCCACTCCTCCACCCCCGCCTCCCCTGCCTCCTCTGCTCGGCCACCCACACCACCTTCGCTCCACCACCTTCGCTTCGCCACCCCGCTCTTCCACCCTCTCTCTTCCACCCTCCCCTCCGACTGCAAGCTGCAGTAATTCTTGTTTTTTATAAATTTTTTGATTTATGTTATTTCATAACAATATATTAATTGTTAGAATTAATGTTTAATATTTTTCGTATTTTTATTCTGTTAATTTTATAGCTATGTTTTCATAAGATTTTTTATCAAAATAAAATGCATCAATACTTTTATTTTTTAGTATATTTTTTATTTTATATGTTTTTTGAAATCTATTTTTAATTGTGTTTTGATGTAAGATTCGGAGGAAATAATAAAGGAGACAAGGGTCCATGTAATATTGGAGAATCATGTGAAATAGATCAATCTCATTCTATATTTGTTATTGAGTGTTGTACACTTTATATTTGTAACTTTGATTTTGAAAATTTGGACTTTTTATGCTTAATTATGAACAATTGTATAATTAGATGAAATTTTGAATAGTCATTACAATAATTTTTCATAACAATATTTTTCATGAGGACTTTTACAAGTCTATTAAAATGTAAAAAATTATAAAAACAATAATGAATGTGGGTTGCCCGCGGGCTTGCCCGCATCCGCTGCGGGGTGGGGCGGGCTGGATAAATCCATCCATTTTTTATGTGAGATTTTGCGGGTCTAGCCCGCATGGGATCAAGCCCGCGTGGGCTTGGCCCGCCCCACCTCACCCCGCCCATTTCGCATTGCTAAATGGAATTGTCTCGATGATAGACCCTCATGCATGGTTGCCACGTGGTTACTCTGAACCGTGCGCAACCCGTGCACAGGACCCCTTTTTTCTTGAAAATTTTAAAATTCAACACAAACTGGACCGCAATAAAAATGAGGATATAAATAATTAAAAATAATTACATTTTTTAGGTCAGGGTATGACAATTCTCCCAACCATAAAAAATTTATGCCCCCAAAAATTCACCCAGTCAGTCGAGGAATCGAACTCGAGTTCGAAATTGAACAAGGCCAATGAAATCATGAACTCGGTGTGACCTTTCACTATACCAGTCACACCCACCCATATATAAGGGAAAATACATTGAGTAGAACCATGGGGAAAAGAGGAGGGTTCTCCCCACTACAAGAAACCAACTAGCACCGACCATTTTAGAAGGAATCGCAATAATATCTATGGTGGGTCTCCTAACCATTTTAGAACTAACCGGCTTTGACCACCTAGTATGGGCCAATATAGTAAACCCAACACAAACCATCCCATGAAATCTTCACACATACCAAACTGCATAACTACCAGGAATTTACAACCCAAACCAGAAACCCTTAACACAAGGGAACCCCAACAAAAGAAACTTGAACCAACATTGAACCAACCCACAAAAGGGAGAACCATGGAGGGGAGAGAAAGGTATCCCCACCATTAAAAACTGAACTTTCTCAATGGCACAGACACGGAAACTCCAACACAAAGAAACACAGAAGATCTCCGCATAGACCAAACCCCCACCACATGGGGTACCCGATGAAAAACCCCAGACCAAACAACGAACCAAACCACTATTCATTATTCCCCAAGACGCACACATATTTAAAACGAGTACAACCCAGAACTAAAACCAAAACTAGTCCACAAGGGCCAACCACACAAGGACATCCATTTGGAGACTCACTTCCACAGAGAGATAAACTCTCAAGGGTTCTATTCCATAATGAAAAACTAAAACTGTACAGGTTTACAAGGACACAAGGTCACCAAACCTTCTTACAACCAAAGAGGGAATTTCAAAAACAAATACCACAACATGGAGAAGATACCTATACACCTCTTACAAAAAAAAATAACCTTTAAAGACGAGGAATATACAATAGAGAAATCTAAACTGCCCCTATTCTTTCACTGGAGATGAAAGCCAGAGCAAGGTCCTCCACACCTAATGATTTCCTGAATGCGTGAAAAGATTCACTCTGAGACCTATGGCTAGATCTATGATGTCTTTAAGCATCTGCTGACCCATAGTCAGGAGCTGACGATATTCAACTAAAACTTATCTTTCAATGGTGCGACTCACAGAACCCCTTCAAACAACTTAAGCGACCACGCCGAACAGAACATCTTTTTGCTTACGAATGAAACATTATTTTGTTTTTTAGCTAATGGAGGTGGGAGAAAAACCAAGAAAACTCAGGCGTGGTCCACAATCAGAAAAGGCTCTGGCTCCACCACTCAATTTAATGTCTGGGTAGAGTTGTCAATGAAAATACTCAGATAAACTCTTTTTCATAATTTCCTAAAAAATACTAACCACCTTTGTTTTGAAAAGTTCAACCCAATAATGATGACCAACACTGATTCCCAAAACCAAACTCAACCTAAACATGAAGGAAGGAATCCTAGAGTTCGATTGTCCACTCCTCGCCGGGGATTTTCTGGTGCATAATCAAAAACAAGAGGCGGAAATCCAAATCAAAACTCATCACAAACTGAAATCCCACACTTAAATCAAAAATCAAAACTCAAACTCAAATAACCATTCCGACCACAATTCAGTATTTCAAAACCAAAATCTCACGAATAAGGATTCCAAACATGAAAAGAAAGCATTAAACGATTGCTCTCTTTTCAAAACATTGAAATCACACCTTTTGGAAACTATTTTTTAGCAATAAAAATAGCTTAAATACCCACCATTGGTATTCCATGAAGTCTCACATATATAATTCCTTATTCTATCTCGATCACCAATCCACACATACCACCAACTATCCACTCACCACATCCACACATTCATATATGTGATCATTCCAGGAAATACCAAGAGTCAATCCAAAACGTTTCTCATTTCCAAAATAGATCATTCAAATTAAAGCTTGAATTCCAAAGAAAATTCGTCTCACCTTTCAAAAAGGTAATCCCAAAACAATTTCCAAAATACTTTCCATTTTGCCCTTTGAAACCACACATTCTGTTAAAATAAAACAATTCCCATTTCAAAAACCATTTACCACTCCAAGAACCATTTTTCCTTTTGAAACCCCTTTTTTGTAAACCATTTTCATTTTTGAAATCCACTCACACCAACCAAAACGAATTCCAAACATAACTCACATCAAAATGTACAAAAATAAGGAACTAGTGGCTATGCCAACCCGGCAACATGGCTTATCAGACCATGCTCTGAGTGAGCATCAACCACAGGAAGTATCTTGAACCGTGCACTTGAGTTGTACATGGGTCGCTACTCAATGCAAGCTTGTCGTGTAACACTGTCTCACTCCCTTTTTCATCCCTTATCCACATAGACCAAGTGAAAGAAAAATTCAAATCCCATACCACTCCTGGCAACTTGAGGCTCAAGATGGGAAGGGGTTCATGATGTCCTTCCTGCACCTACCTCTTGAGTCCTGACAATCCTAATCTCCAAGCTACCTGACACCCCAGATAGTAAGGGCCTCCTCTGATACCATTTTTTCATGAACCAACCTAGGTCAACCCTGAACCGATCACCCGAGTCGGCCCAAGAGAAGGCTCAAAGGTCGTTCTCGATCCCCACGGGCCAACAACTAGTGTCGAGTATCAAAATGAGACAGTTGGGAACAGTTTGGCCCATAAATAAAAGACTAATGAATAAATATAAACTGAACAAAATAAAAAAACACTATAAGTGGAAAAAGAAATAGAACTGGGTGGCTAAACATACCTCCAAGTGAACTCATGGGTCACTACCAAGTACAAAAACAAACTCGCTAAAAGAGCGATCCAAAACTAGAACTTGAAACAGAAAAGATAAAGTAGGTGTGAGCACCGAGATGTTCAGTAGGAATTCCAAAGAACAACAACACCCTATGACATTACCTTTAAAAAAGAAACCCAATCATGCTAGTTTGAAAATAAGACATAATAAAATAATGTTTTTCATTCTATTAAAATTCAAGTCACAAGTTTGCATTTTTAAGGAAAGCATTTCTATTCCACTATATTTTTAAAATAGTTTCCAAGCATGCATTAACATTCCAAAACAAAAGGCAAATAGTTTAAATTAAAAACATGGATTTTACAATGAGGAAACAAGCTTGAAGTGACTATAATGGAAATCATTTCAGAAACACCATGTAATATGCGAGCACCATGGTCAATCCCTATAGGTAACTAGCACAAATGGGGCCCTAGGAACCTCGTAGATCAGTGAAATGTGGTATAGAAACCACAACAAATAGTGTTATCATGCACGAGCCACTAGGAGAAGACACTTCAATGGCCTAGTGGTCTCCCATCATCATAATCATTTAGTTAGTGTTGTAATTTCCAATCCTACTAGACGAAACTGGGACAAACCACTTCTGAATCATCTAGCTTACTTGTCCTAGTCTGCCCACCTATGTACCCGAGGTTTACCCATGTGCTCTATTCCAAATGGTGCTGAGGTTTTATCAAGAAAACATATATAAACATATCACTTTCTTTATCTAAAAACTCATTCAACATCTCGCCACTGATCTCCCTCCTTAAGCGCATTCCCCTTTTTACGTCACACAAAAATGCACAATCCTCAACACTCGGCACATATCACAAATCACATACTAACACTTACATCACATTTCTCAAACTAGGGGGAATGCCTCAAGAGGGGTTTCCCACTTTCAAAAATCATTTTTCAAGGTGCCAAAAATATCTTGTTACTTTGCAAGGAATATCTTCACTTTAGAAAACATGTTCACCCAACACTTTTAATATTTAAAAGCCATTTGAAACTACAATTAAACAAAAAAGGATTCACACATTTTAAAATAACTTGAAACCATGCTTAAAACAGAGCAAACCTTTTAAGAAAGACAAAATACAACTTAACCTCAAATTCATACCAAAACCCATGCATTTTTTCAAACTAACCAAAACATAAGATTTTCCCTTTTTAAAATCACACACTAACTCATCTTCATTCAATTAAACTTCCACAACTAATATGCACACATCAAACATCTTAGGAAATACCAACTACACGCTCAAAACCATTTTAGAAAACGCTTTTAAGCATTTAAAGTGTCAATCATTCCAAAGCAAGCTTGGAATCACACTTAAATGAAGACTACGCATTTCAAAACTTAAAAGAGAACCATGCAAAATTAAGGGAAGTTCGACACCAAGCATCTCCATCACTTTGCATATCATGTATATACTATTTAATATTAAAAGCACTTTTTAAAACACTCAAGCAATTATGGAATTCAAATTAAAGGCACATGAATAGGGGACCTACCTCAAACATGCCTCTATTTGTCGACGACCACTCAAACCGACCCTTGACGCATACATGCTCATGCATTTATACATATATATATATATATATATATATATACCCCTAGTTGCATTGCACATATTCTCCGCGCCATGAGGGAATATGTACAAAGAGGGCATGTGTGTGTGTGTGTGTGTTATCCTATGCATGTACATATAGGCGTTCTCGACACCCGTAGCCCAAAACAACCGTAGTGAGGTCCAACGCATACTAGAAAAAAATTACCAACAACTAAAAACACCATAGAAAAGACCCATGCACTTAAAATAAATTACTGACAACTCAAATATCACAAAATCCCCTAAATTAAAATTAAACCAAAACAAAAGAATTGAAAACCCTTACCGAATATAATGGTGGACAGACCAAAATGGTCTGAAATGTGTCACCTTCGGCGGTGGACACCGAGACACGCCTGAAGGAGACCCGATAAACCCATCGCACACCCTATCGAGGAGAGAAACACCAAAAATCAGCTCGTCGGTACCCTACGGTTCGGCCAAGTCATATGCACCACCCAGAAGAGATTAAAATTATGAAATGGGGGAGGAAGATGGGAGAGGAGACTCACCATAGGGATTCGCACCCAAAATCGGGAGGCGGAGCGGCCGCCAGAGGGATGGAGCGGCGCGCCGGAGCTTCTATCGATCGATCGGGTCGCGCCGGCAGAAGGGAGGTCGGCCACGCAAGAGAGGAGGGGGAGCCGCCTCGCAAGAGGGGAGCCACCGTCGGAGGGAGGGAGGCGTGCCGGAGGGCCCTCGATAGGGGGGGGGTGTGTTAACGGTAGAGGGAAGGGGGTGCGCTGCGTAGGGGGAAAGGGAGGAGGGGGAAGATCCCCTTTAGGGTTTAACTAAAACCCTAACATAAAAAAATTAATAATAATGATGATGATGATGATGATGATGATGATGATGATGATGATGATGATGATGATGATGATGATGATGATGATAAACTTAATAATAATAATAATCATCATCATCATAATAATCATAATAATCATAATAATAATAACAATATTCGTAATAATAATAATAATAATAAAATTCATAATAATAATAATCATCATAATAATCATAATCATAATCATAATCATAATCATATTATTATTATCGTTATTATTATTATTATTATTATTATTATTATTAAAACATTCTTTTTAATTTTAATTTATTTTTCTCTCATTTTATTTTTCATTTAAATTATTTATTTTGAAAACTGGAAAACCGCATGCACGGTTTACCAAGCCATGCGCTAACCGTGTGTTGGTCACTGCCAGGATCATGCACCCCTCACGTGGTTACCTACTGGAAAGCACACGGTTGATCAAACCGTGCCAAACAACATTGTCCCGATGAGAGACCCTCACGCACGGTTGCCACATGGTTACTCTGAACCATGTGCAACCCGTGCGCAGGACCCCTTTTGCTTGAAAATTTTAAAATTCAACGCAGACCGACCCGCAATCAAAACAAGGATATAAATATTTAAAAATAATTAAATTTTTGAGGTCGGGGTGTGACAGTAAATATCAGTAATCATTTCTCTCTTTACGGTTGCCCCTCCAGATCTTACTTCTCCTCGGGCTTGGATGCCTACTATCCTGAACCTCATCCTCTATATCACATTCAAGGTGGCTAGAACACTCATCAGTGGACTCATTCCCAGAGAACTTATGCTCGTCCCTGGAGGTTCTGACCAGATCTTTTTCAAACTCCTTAACCAGATCATCATTGGTCAATCGTTCAAAACAGTTGTCAAACACAAGACTTGCTACCTCCCTTCTAGGACTTGTCCTAATCAAGGCCTCACCCCCTACAACTTCGTCCAAAATGATGAAACCTGAAAGAATATTGTCTCTGGGTTCCTTAGGAACCACTTCCTGGCTTCTATCACTGAAACCGTTCCCCGAGCACACCACCTCAACATATGAAGCACCCATGGGAGTCTTGGAGCCTCTTTGATCCACCATTTTTAGTTCCACGTCTGAGTTATGCCCACTTCCACCATGAGGACCCTCAAGAGGAGGGTCTAAAACACCAATAGTTTTCTCCACCTTCGAACTCATTCGCACTAGTGAAGTTTGCACAGAAGGCTAAGGATCACCCAGCTCCTTCCTCAACTGACTGAAGATGTTGGCCACCAATGAATGATGTTCACATGATCCACCTTGCACAACCTTGGTCGAATTAAAATTAGACTTCACACCCATTTTCCCCTAACCAGACGAACAATCCACCACGCTCGTCTCAGGAATGCCGCTACCACCTATGCTCACACCCTTGTACATATTAGGCTTTCTAGACCCGTGCCTACAATCCTCCATCGAATGACCCATTTTCTTACAAGCAGAACAAAAGTCAAACCATGATTCGTAAACGCAATGACGGCCCAGAGAATTCTGTTTCCCCAGACCCACATTAAAATTTTTGCCTTAAATACATTGAGAGCTACAGTAAACTAATAAAATTGATGTCCCTTTGTATTTTTCTTTCTTTCTTGTGTGTTGCTCTAGCCCATGGGCTCTTTGGGCTTGCCCTAGGGCCGACCCTGCGTAAACGACTTGCTATCTACAACAAAAATCTTCACCTATTGTAATCCAAACAAAACCTGAAGGCATTCTTGAGTCATCTACCTCCACACAAACTCGACGATTTACAGGGTGACAAATATCTTTAGTTCGGCTATCAAAACACTAGTTTCTACCCATGAGGTTCCCAAACATTCTAACAATCGATGGATTTTGAAACAGTAAAGGGAGATTCGGAAAACTGACCCAAATCGCCAGTGAAGGAGAGTCTCGCTTCATGTAAAAATCGTAAGTCCATCTGTACAGTTAGAAATGGGATCCGTTGCAGTTGCAGGGAGCACTAGACCGGGCTTTGATCAAGTCTTCCTCCGAATCGAATCTGATCATAATGTTTTTTTGTCAAGAAAACACATTGTTTCCCTCTCCTGTACGTCCCAAGAACCTAAAATATGGTTTATAAAATTATTAATAATTAATATTAATTTAAAAAATTCTAATTAGAATTGTGCAATACACATTTTAAAACAAGTTGGTAATAAAAAATTTAACAAATTAGTTAAAATCCTAAGCGAAGTTGAAAATATGATTTGAAATTCAAACGACTGTAACTTTTGATTTGTTTGTTTGTTTGGGCGTCACAACCTGTCAAACCAAAGCTTGCGATGAGCTCTACAACATCTAGTATTAGCGGGGATTACCCTGTTTCTTCTTTGCCAAAAGTGACACAAAAGACCACAAAAAACATGTTTTTAGTTTCAGTCATAATTTTTGAACATTCAATAGAATTTCATCCCCGTTTAAGAGGTCATTTTAATCTTTTTTTGATGGAATTGTAATTTATTACATGGACTTTCATTCATATTAATATCATGATGTTGAAATTTTATTGTTTTTTTGTATAGTAGTTTTATTTATAAATAAATATATGAAATATATAAATATATTTGCATATATTAACATATAAAAAATTAATTGTATAAATATAAACATTTTTAAATACAGCATGTCCATATATATATGTAAATTTTTTTACTAGTTTTTTTCCATTCCTCATTTAAATTCCAACAATATTGCACCGACTACAAATTGAAATCATTAAGGGTGTGAGTGCATTTTTGTAATCAAGACCATGCAATATTTTGTACATGCATCATTTTGGCCTGAAATTTGATGAAGACTTAAACAAATCCATATAAGAATGATAGGGTAGTTAATCATATCAACACACCAATCCTCGTGATTGAGTGTTTGCCTTTGTTTTGGGCATACGTGTCATTGAATGGTGGGCGTGGGTGCGGTTGGGGAGTAGGTGTCGTGGGTGCCCTAATGCGTACCCTTTGGACCGAGCATGCACGCATGCATGCATGCATTACCCTTTTAACCTAACCTAATACTTGCCGTGCAGTCTGTGGCAGGTGACGGCGGCCCAATAATTGAAAGCTCATAATTTAACACAGGCATTCATTTTCTGACCAACTTCACGGCTTCCTGCCTAATTAAGTACGGGTGGGGCTGTCCCTTGTGGCCAAGCTCACCAATGGAGGAGCCCCGCCTCTTGTTTCTGTGGTCCATGTCGCCTCACCTTTTGTTTTCATTTCTTTTAATTGAAATCAATTTGCATGGATTTTGGCATAAATTTATAAGATTTCAATCAGATTTAGACCTAATCCACTGATTTAAAAAGATTTCTCTACTGGTTGTGATCTGAATTGTCTTTTTTTATGCATTATAGGGGTGACCTCAAATACCCAGTAAGAAAAACATATCAATCGATCGTAACACCAAGATCTTAAACATTAGAGAAATTAAACATTAGTATAGAAATATTAGATAAAAAGACCATGACACAATAAGTGAAGTCCATTATAAACATTAGTATATGAATTATTATTATTTTAATTAAACATTGATATAATTTTTTATATCTTATTTATATGTTATTATTAGAATAATTATATTATCTTTAATTATTAGTTATTGGAAACATAAAAAGCATGAGGTGTGAGGATGGCGGCGCTTGATGAGGATGGCGGCGCTTGATGTGGGGAGTGGGGTGGGGTAGGCATACAACTTTCAAGGCCTTCCGCCACCTTCCGCCAAACCGAAAGGCATTAAAAAAAAAAAAAAAAAAAAAAAAACTGAACACATTTACGATTTTCTTTTCTATAAAAACTCATATAAAAAACTCGATAAAGACCGTTAAAAAAAAGGTTAATAAAATCTTCAATTATCACAGCTAAAAAAATAGTGATAAAAATAAAATAAAATAAAAAATAAAAAATAAAAAAATCTGTTAATTGACGAGATATTCGCAAGGAGCACTCGACCTATCCTCCCTGTCTCTTTTATCAGTGTTGTCTGCCCTTAATCAGCACTAGACAACTGCTCCTTCCCACACCCACATGCGGCTTCACTTGGATTCAAACATGAGACATCCACCATCTTGCACCTATGAATTTACCACTGCTCCATAACTACAAAACAACTGGGTCATGGTGGTGGTTTATTAGCAGTGGTTTTGAAAACCGCCACTTATTATTATTATTATTATTATTATTTGTATATTATTTAAAATATAATTGTGGTTTCATAAAACAACTGCTAATAATTATATTTACTAGTAGTTTTATTAAAATCGACGATAAATACTTTAAAAAACCTAATTTACTATGCCCCTC
Source organism: Viscum album (assembly GCA_963277665.1). Lineage (NCBI taxonomy): Eukaryota > Viridiplantae > Streptophyta > Magnoliopsida > Santalales > Viscaceae > Viscum > Viscum album. The sequence continues at coordinate 1,353,659,152 of OY728150.1, read as the reverse complement.
TCCCACCCCACCACGACCCCCCAAGCACCCCGCCGACTCCCCCTCCCTCGACATCGAACCCCCCTCCCTCGACCATCGACTGCCAACTCCCCCACCCTCTACCATCGTCTGCCAACTCCCCCTCCCTCGATACCGACCACCAGCCACCGACCCCCCCCCTCGACGCAAACCTTTGACCCTCGACCACCCTCCCTCATCGACGATAGACAACCCTCATCGACCCCCAAACCTCCCTCCCTCGCCACCAACTGCGGTGACGTCCTCCCTGTGGGTCTTCATCGAAGGTGGCGGCCCATCTTCCCCATTTCCCTGAAACCATCACCCCAATGGCTACCAATCCCTAACCCCTTCCCCCACTACCTTGTACTCTTGCCTCCCCCCTCAATTTCCACTAATTCAGTCTGAGTCGGACATTGCTAGGGTCGTACCCTAACCTCCACATTGTTCATTGCCCACTCATTGCCTCAGTGACCTTCCACGTCATCTGATCCTGTTATTGTGAGGGGTAATATTTATTCATTATGTTTATATTTTTCATGTTGAATTGAATCATTTCCATGTTAAATTTGTGTTATGTCGAATCAAGACCCTACCTCGGTCAATGGCGATATTGAGTGATATTAAAAATTGATTGTAATTGTTTGATGAAACATTTATATCTTTATATCTGAATGTACCGGGGGAGGAGTGAAAATCAAATATCTATGGATAAAAGTTCGATTAATTTACCTCGAAACACACCTCGGTATGCCAAGAGTTTGGATAAATTTTTAGATTATGCAATTTCAAACCGATAAGTGGATGGTAGAATAAAATTTTTATGTCCTGATTGTAAATTCAAGCGATGGTTGAGTAGAAACAAAGTATATGAACACTTGATATTGAAACAGTTTCATCCTCGATATGTTTATTGGATTTTACATGGTGAATCAAATGTCATGGAAAGTCAAAACAATGACTATCCTATCAACGAAACACAAAGTGACTCGTGAGAGGAGAATTTAGTATAAAACTTGATAAATGACGCATTTGGTCATACAAGATACAATGTCTAAGATTTTAATGGATCAACAGAACCTTATGTTGACCTTGAATAGGTTAACCTTGCTCATAATTTCAGTGACAAAAAAATGAGTTTTATGAATTAGTTGAAGATGGACAACAAGAAATGTATTAAGGGTGTGCCACGTATTTGAAGTTGTATTTTTCACTTAAGTTGCATCATATTATGTTTCTCTGTGGAATTACTGACAAAACAATGTCCGTGATTTTAGAGCTTCTTTGTCACAAACCAACCCGGTTCGACCCTAATCCGGTCACCCGAGCCAGCCCGTGACATGGCCCGATGGGCATTCCCGATCCCCACAGGCTAACAGCTAGTGCCGGGCATTAAGATTAAACAGGTGTGAATGATTTGACCCATAAATTAAAGACAAATAAATAAACAAAAATTGAACAATGAAAACAAAAACTTAGAGCGACGAGAAAACAAAGTCGTACATACCTCCATGTGACCCTATGAGTTACCACCAACCTCAATCCAACGTCGCACTATGGAGACCGAATCCACATAAGGCGCAACACCCAAAGATAAAAACGAAGATAAAACTATAGGCGTGAGTATTAAAACTCAGTAGGCATGCCCAAACAATCAAATATCAGCGCTAGACAACTGCTCCTTCCCACACCCACATGCGGGTTCACTTGGATTCAAACATGAGACATCCACCATCTTGCACCTATGACTTTACCACTGCTCCATAACTACAAAACAACTGGGTCATGGTGGTGGTTTTGGAAACTGCCACTTATTATTATTATTATTATTATTATTATTATTATTATTATTATTATTATTATTATTTGTATATTATTTAAAATATAGTTGTGGTTTCATAAAACAACTGCTAATAATTATATTTACTAGTAGTTTTATTAAAATTAACGATAAATACTTTAAAAAACCTAATTTACTATGCCCCTCCCCCACCCCACCACGACCCCCAAGCACCCTGCCAACTCCCCCTCCCTCAACATCGAACCCCCCTCCCTCAACCATCGACTACCAACTCCCCCACCCTCTACCATCGTCCGCCAACTCCCCCTCCTTGAACACCGACTCCCCTCCCTCGATACCGACCACCAGCCGCCGACCCCCTTCCTCGACGCAAACCCCTGAACCTCGACCACCCTCCCTCATCGATGATATACAACCCTCATTGACCCCCAAACCTCCCTCCCTCGCCACCAACTACTAATAATTATTATTTGAAGTTGTATTTTTTACTTAAGTTGCATCATATTATGTTTCTCTGTGGAATTACTGACAGAGCAATGTCCATGATTTTAGAGCTTCTTTGTTACGAACCAACCCGGGTCGACCCTGAACAAGTCACCTGAGTCGGCCCGCAACATGGCCCGAGGAGCGTTCCCGATCCCCACGGGCTGACAACTAGTGCCGGACATCAAGATTAAACTGGTGGGAACGATTTGACCCATAAATTAAAGACAAATAAATAAACAAAAACTGAACAATGAAAACAAAAACTAAGAGCGGCGAGAAAACAAAGTCGTACATACCTCCATGTGACCCTATGGGTTACCACTAACCTCAATCCAACGTCGCACTATGACGATCGAATCCACGCAAGGCGCAACGCCCAAAGATAAAAACAAAGATAAAACTATAGGCGTGAGTATTAAAACTCAGTAGGCGTTCCCAAACAATCTATTCTCATATGTATTTCCTTCAAATAAAGAATTCATCAATTTCTAGTTTGAAATACAATGTATAGAACTATGTTTTTACACATTTTCTTTAAAATAAATCACTATCCATTCCCATTTTTCATTTAAAACCGTGTTCTTGTTCATGAAAGATACATTAACATTTCAGAGAGATTTTTTTTTTGTTTTCACTTAAAAAGAAAGAAAGAAGGTGAAAAACATTCTTAAGTTATTTTTCGTAAACATTTTCAAAATAACTCATCACTTTCTCATCCACCTTGCCGGGTCGCCCAGACTCGTCTAGGCGGGAAAATTGAGGCGCGACCCAATTGCTGGAGGATTGCTATGACGGACCATCGCTGCCGGGCCGTTACCCTCGAGACGCTCTGCCAACTCGGTTGGAAACGACTCCTTCCACAGCTGGGGAGCTGCCTCCGGGTGCTACCTATTTGTGGGGGAGGGGGGTTTCTCTGTGTGGAGGGTTCAAAAAGGCCACATTGGGGAATTCCCTTTAAGGAAAAAAATTACTCATCACTTTCTCAAAGTGGTTACACCACACAAGGAAGCAGGGTCAGCAACCACACAATAAGGGAAATGGAAAATATATCACATGAATAAATAGCCAAACAAGGCACTGCAATCATCCGCCACAGACAACTAAGTGCCAAAATACATGGGAGAACCTATGAGCTTGTGAATAGTCTAGAACGTACTATACATGTGACTCATCCTGAAGGCATGCCTACTCTCGATAACGTCATAATTCCCAAACACTCGGTGTTGCCCTACTTGACCTAATAGAGGGGCCCAATCCCCTAGTAGAGCAAAGTCCATACTAAGGGCCACTAGCCAGTGCATAGTCTAAACTAGTGCAACAATTGTTCACAAAAGATTCACTTACTATGACAAGTTCCCATGTCAACATGTGTAACAAAAAGGGTGAGCCAACCGATGCCACCTGAGCATCAAATCACAGACACACACACATATATATCACACAACATGCATCACCCGAGTCACCCCAAGGAATATGTCCTTTGCCTTTCTACCATTTGATCACATAGGAGTCCTACACAGTGGACCCCCCATAATATACAACTCAAATAAAGATAGGGGACAACATCCAAGGAGAGTTTTCTTGAGATAACTATCTTTACAAAAGTTCCAACCAGGCCTCACACGATTTTTCTCATGCCGAACAATTTCTTAAAGAATCACACGCACACCATTTTGGAAATCAGGAACGCACTTCCATCCATCCAATTTAAATTTTTATAAAAGAGGTCACTTTGAGAGAAAGTGATAAAACCATATCACAAGCCAACCACATGTCAAACCTCATAAGAGGTTACTGAACTGTTCCAAAAAAACTTTAAAAGTTTTGAATTAAACACCCTATGTACGTTTCATGCGATAGAAGTTACCTTTGCATCTGGGTTGTCTTTGATGAGATCCTTGAAGTGGTCGACCATCCTATCCCAAGTCTGAATATATTAATCCAGGTTTATTTTCTTCCCATTGATTCCACGATCCAAGATCCAGTTTTGCTTGCTGATCCACCCCGCTTGCTCTTCATTAAGGTCAACTTGCAGTGATCTAGCGTACATTCTATCAGCTTCATTAAGGTCAAATTTCACATTTATAAGGGCCAAATGGGCATTTCCAGAAACACTAATAAGTGCATTTAATAAAACAATTTCATGCAATTCAAATACACAAAGGGTATTACTTTATTTCACAATAAGCAATTATTCTAAAAACCATAAATTTCTATCTTTAAATAAAGGTGAAAAATGAAAGAAACCAATAATTATTTAATTTCAAGGAAAATGCATAGGGAAGCCTACATCAAAGAAGGAAGCAGACCAAGCTGAGACACTTCAGCTCTTGAAGCTTCCAACGAAAAATGCCCACACTAGCACACACATACATTCTCATACATATATATATACCTTTAATCCATTGAACATATTGTAGGTTCTGGGTGCAGTAGAAGCACGTTGGTGGGTTAGCCCAACTTTAATTTTAACGTTAAACAACGTTCAATCCGAGATCCGTCACAATATAAAACGCCGAATCTTCGGAATAGAACGAAGAACGAAAAGAAAAGAAGAGTCCCAGAACCCTTGAGGAGGATCATCATATGTTGATTATAATTAATTTAATTAATGCATAAGAATTACCTCGTTGGAATTATTTCTTTGTTGATGTGTCCGGTCATGATTCGGTGATCCGTCATTGCGTCGTAGAATCCAAGTGTAGGATTCCTCTAGCGGTGATCCACACGTGTGTCACGTATCTCCGGATGTTGCCAAAGGGATCTCTGGGTGCTAGCACGGAAGAACCTTCGCTTGCGATGTCCACCTTCGACCGCCTTGATCCGGTGGAGGATCTTGATCTCGTAACTTGAGGGCGTTCTTGGTGGAAAGGGAATTCTATCTTTGGCTTGAGAGTATTTCCAAATCCGTTGTGCACAACAATGGTTCCCTAAAATGTTGGGTTGAAAACCCCCATGTCGAATTATTAATTTCTTGACATGCGCCCACGCTGATTATAATAAATATCATTTAATAAAACAATATTAAATCCTCAAAATCCCAACTGGAAAAACTACACGGCGTGTAATAATTAATACACGATGTGTACTTTTATTTTCCATTTTTCTCCACCACATTTATTAGACCTTGAGTAATGACTATTTATTTCTTAAATAAATTTAACTGCATTACTCGCTAATAAATATATTATTTTGTCCACAATATATTCTCTCGAATAACTAGTGTCAAAATAAATGCGACCAGACATCCTTAAAATAATTATTAAACCACAATCGGGAATAATATTTATTTAACTTGTTAAATTAATATTTAACTGAGATACATAGACACACTTAGTGTGTGACCCTCTAGGCCTCTTTCTCAGTGGCATTAGGCTGAGCCTACCTAAAGTCCAAGGTTAGCGTCTACAACACGCCAAGACACCCATAGAGAAAGAAGTTAACGCCGCAATGACGTGTCACCTCCTACGAACACTTTCCATGTAATATAATCCCTTTGTCTCGATATCTCCAATCAAGCGGGTTGCATTCTAGTGCCATCAACCCATGTGCTTGATTATTCTTTCTTTGACTTCCCAGAATTGAACTTGCCCATACCTTACCACGACCATGGATTTATTTAGGCTATATCAATTCCATTAAAGGGCCTGAGATATCTACTTCCGTTATGGAACGGAAGGGACAAATCCTTTATCACATTATCTATTAATGCGGTATTACTCATGACGCACCCAACGTATCCTACCTTGCTGCGAACAGCGTGTCATCACAGTTTTCGTCAATACATCTAAGTGCGTGAGTTGTAATACCCATTAATAATAATCTTAAAGTCTAAGGACCAATACACACGTCCGCAGATAGGAACATCCAATGACACTATGAAATGTGGATTTCCTACTGGCGGGTCTCATTCTCATAATATCTTCCTAGATATTACCAAGGGCGCACACCATGAGAAGGTACCTCAAAGTTTTATGAGCCCTCACCCATAATGACCTGTATTATTTGTGTCCCTCAAATAATATCATCCGGCCATAGAACATACATTCAAGAATAGTGTTATGGCACTTCTGGGTTCTCATCATAGCAGAGATCCGCTACGACCCTTTAATGCAACAGCTGTCCTTAGGAAATTATCACATGACATGTCATGCAAAAGAACAATCAAGATGTGATAAGGCTTTTATTTAATGAATAAAGTACAAAGTAGTTGGTTATAAACCACCAACTCCAACAGACTCCCACTTGGACTAGAGCCAACTGATAAATACCTTTAACCCGCTAGCTCTCACATGATATTCATGCTTCTGCTGAGATAGGCCTTTAGTCATGGGGTCCGCCACGTTCTCTTCCGTGGACACTCTGCTCACTGCAACTTCACCCCTTTGATAGAAATCCCTCAAGAGGTGATACTTCCGGAGTATGTGCTTTGTCCGTTGATGTGACCTTGGTTCTTTTGTAAGAGCCACCGCTGCAGTATTATCACAATAAAATGTAATGAGATCTTTACTGCTAGGCACCACATCAAGCTCCTGGACAAAGTTCCGAATCCAGACGACTTCCTTGGATGCATCAGAAGCCGCTATATACTCAGACTCCGCTGTAGAATCAACGAAAACTGGCTGCTTTGAACTCTTCCAGCTCACAGCTCCTCCATTGAGACAGAAAACATATCCAGATTGCAACTTCAGATCATTCTGATCTGTTTGAAAACCAGCATCAGCATACCCTCTGATGACAAGCTCCTCGTCTCCTCCATACACTAGGAACATATCCTTAGTTCTTCTCAGATACTTAAGGATAGTCTTAACAGCAGTCCAATGCTGTTCTCCTGGATTTTCTTGATATCTTCCTACCATGCTCAGTGCATAGGCAACATCAAGCCTGGTACATAACATGGCATACATGATGGATCCTATAGCCGAAGCGTATGGGATCTTGCTCATCCTATCTTTCTCCTGTTGTGTCTGGGGACACATTTTCTTAGAAAGATGTAAGCCATGTGACACTGGAACCAATCCCCTCTTGGATTTTTCCATACTAAATCTCTTTAGTATCTGGTCAATGTATGTACCCTAACTTAGTCCAAGAAGCCTCTTGGATCTGTCACAGATGATCTTGTTCCCTAGAATGTAGGCTGCTTCTCCTAAGTCCTTCATGGAGAAACAATTGTTCAACCAGTCCTTAACTGACTGTAAGGCTGGTACGTCGTTTCCAATAAGCAATATTTCATCAACATATACCACTAGGATGATGACCTCATTCCCATTAAATAGCTTATAAACACATGGCTCACATTCATTCTTAATGAAACCAAATTCCTTTATGGCTTCATCAAATCGAATGTTCCATGACCTGGATGCTTGCTTCAATCCATAAATGGATTTCTGCAACTTGCAAACCCGTTTGGCTTCACCTGGTGTCACAAATCCTTCTAGTTGTGTCATATAGACATCTTCCTGAAGGTTCCCGTTAAGGAATGCTGTTTTGACATCCATCTGCCAAATCTCGTTGTCATGGTAAGCTGCTATGGAAAGTATGATTCTTATGGATTTAAACATGGAAACTGGAGAGAAGGTTTCATCATAGTCAATTCCTTGACACTGTCTGAATCCTTTAGCCACTAGCCTTGCTTTATAGGTTCTAACTTGACCTTCCATGTCCATCTTTCTTTTGAATACCCATTTGCATCCAACAGGCTTTACATCAACTGGCTCATCGACCAGAACCCAAACTTGGTTCTGATACATGGAATCCATCTCAGAATTCATAGCTTCTATCCATCTTGCAGCTTCTGAGATTTCTACTGCTTCCTTGTAGGATAGAGGTTCATCATTGTCCAACAATAATGATTCACCATCCTCGGTGACTAGGAAACCAAATCTCTCTGGTTCCCTTACCTCTCTTGAGCTCCTACGCAGTACTTGTGTTTCTGGAACCTCTTCCACGGGGACCTATGGAACTTGTTCCTATACCAAATCCTGTGTATATTGAGCATCAACTTTGTCGAAGTCAATCTTGCTCCCACTATCCTTCTTGAGGATGTGCTCCCTCTCAAGAAAGATGGCTTGTCTGGCGACAGTCACTTTCTTGTCTTGAGGGTTATATAGGTAATATCCTTTCGTTTCCTTGGGATATCCTATAAAGATACACTTTGTGCCTCGGGGTGCTAGTTTGTTGCCTGATAAGGCCTTAACAAACGCCTCACATCCCCATACACATGTGTGCGACAAAGTGGGTTTCCTTCCATTCCATAACTTGGATGGAATTCCATTTGCCGCCTTAGTTGGTACTCGGTTTAATGTGTATGCTGCAGTTTGTAATGCATATCCCTAAAAGGATAATGGAAGATCTGCATGACTCATCATCGACCTCACCATGTCCAACAAGGTGAGGTTCCTCCTTTCACTAACACCATTCCACTATGGTGTATAAGGAGGAGTGAGCTGAGATAGAATCCCAGACTCCCGTAGAATATCGATGAACTCATGGTTCAGATATTCTCCACCTCAATCCGATCAAAGCTTCTTTATCTTCTTACCAAGATGATTCTATACTTTATTCTTGAATTCATTAAATTTCTCTAAGGACTCTGACTTATACCTCATTAAATATACATAGCCATATCTACTCAAATCATCAGTAAAAGTAATGAAGTAAGAATATCCACCTCTAGCTTCTATTGGAAATGGTCCACACACATCCGTGTGTACCAATCCTAGAAGCTTTGCGGCCCTTTCACCTTGTCCACCAAAAGGCGGCTTGTTCATTTTTCTTTGTAAACAAGCATGACATCTATCAAGTGGTTTTAGCTCAGTAGAGTCTAAATAGCCATCTTGGAAGAGCTTTGTCAAATGCTTCTCATTCACATGACCAAGGCGGTGATGCCATAACTGGGTGATGTATGAGTCATGTGAGTTTGTTTCGTTATCGATTTCCAACACTTCGTTTTCATAATTCAATACATACAAACCATTATTTAAATGTGCCATACCATAACATACGTTGTTCTTATAAAAGAGACAACCCTTATTTCCAAATATGAAAACAAATCCATCCATATCCAAACAAGATACAGAAATTATGTTCTTGGTAACACTAGGCACATAATAACAGTTATGTAAAACCAAAATCATCCCAGTCAGCAATGAGAGGTGGTAGTCGCCAATAGCCAATGCAGCCAGCCTTGTGCCATTGGCATCTCGAAGATCCACCTCTCCTCTGGCGATCTTTCTAAATATACTTCGTTCCTGCATTTGAAAACATATGTGAGCCCCAAAAACTGTATCTAATACCCAATGTGTAGAAATATAAAGATTGCACTTGATAACAAATGCACCTTTAGCGTCCCCACGCTTCTGGGTGCAGTTTCTCTTCCAGTGGCCCTGCTTGCCACATGCAAAACACAATGCCTCCCGTTCCTTTCCCTGCCTCTGGATTATCCCCTTCTTGGAGGGACGGTGCTTGGGGGCTTCAGATCGTTTATAAGTCTTTGGCCCCTTTTCCTTGTCCTTCCTTTTCTTTTTCACCATAAGGACCGCGGGTTTGTCACGCCCCATGTCCTTATCTACCTGGCGAATCAAGGTCAGAAGCTCTGATAGAATCTTCTCATTGCCGCTCATGTTATAGTTAACAATGAAGCTAGAGAAGGTCTTGGGCAGTGATGATAGGATGATATCTATACGCAACTCATCCGGGAATTTAATCCCTAAGATGTCTAGGCGTTCAATGTAGCCAATAAGCTTGACTACATGAGGCCCAGCTGGCGCAGACTCTCCAAGCTTCATGGTAAACAAAGCATTGGAGATCTCATACCTCTCCTGTCTCGCCTTCTCTTGGTAGAGATCTTTAAGGTGAGATATCATGCTATACGCGTCCATGTTTTCATGTTGCTTCAAGAGATCATTAGACATGGCCGATAGCATGAAACACTGGACATCTGTGGCATCATCCATGTGTTTCATGTAGAGAGATAATTCCTCATCACTAGACTCTTTCCCAGGCACAACTGGAATAGGCTCTTCCAGCACATATAATTTCCTTTCGTGGCGAAGGACGACGCGTAAACGCCTCTGCCACTCTTGGAAATTGGTGCCGGTGAGAAGGTTTTCTTTTTTGAGTATGGTGCACAATGATATGTTTGAAGTCATTTTCTTGCCGTTTCTACAAATTAAGTTGAGCAAAGGTTTAGTACTTTATTAAAAAAATTGAGACAAATAAATAAATTAATACTTATTAGTCTCCCACTATTTTATCGAAATCCAATAGCCCTCACCATTGACTTTGGAATATTCTGTTGTGTGAATATTCTAGTGGCAAGGATCCATATTTCCCTTCGCATTACCCCAACTAGGGTTGGTCAAGCAACTTGAACGTTTTTAGGCAGGCATTCCAAATGCCAACTGCATTAACTCGCAGCTCCTTGATCCGCTGAGTGGACTCCCCAATCCTGAAATCCTTTTTGGATTTCCTCAACCTTTGCCTCTTGGTCACACCATGTCCTGCTATGGCAGTCAAGCCTTGATGCGAACCAAGTCAAGTCAACCCAAAACCTTGAATTAGAATTTCCCGACAATTGAAAGCACCCCAACTAGGGTTGGTCAAGCACTTTGAACTATGGTTCGATTCTAACCAAGATTATGGAAGGCTATGCCATCTTAATATTTATTTTGAGGGATTTTATCCTTATACATAAATTTCCATTTTATTATCTTTGATTACATGCTTGTTAATATTAAGTGGGATATACTTAAGTGATTAACCATGTCTAAGATAATATTTACGTATAAGCCGGTTTTATTTTAGTTCCATCTTGCATGCTCGTTTAATTCATTAATTGTGTGATCGTGACAACACACCACAATAAATAAACCATGCAACTGACAGAAATAAAATAAATGGTATGATCATGAGCTTTTCTATTGGTTAGTTTTTCTAGCGGTTGATAAACTAACCCAAGACCTAGGGGAGAAACACCTTGAACCTTTCGGGTTCGTGTCTACAGCTTTCCACCTGTCCACCTTTGTATCTCCTTGGATTGGTTTCACCTTGTCTCCTGACTTGAGCCTCCTCCACTAGCTTGGGAGCTCCATCCATTACATATGCATTTATCTCACACGCCGGTGAGGGGTAAAAGGGGTTTTTACATAAAAGAATCCTTGGGCGCGCATGCCCTACATATTAATGAGGAGATGGCTCGCAGGCCAACAAATTTAATTTAAATAAATAAATTAAAAGAAACCATTCACATACAAAGGTTTCGGTCTAGCTCATGATCATCCATACATGCAACGATATTTATGCATAAATAAAACTGACATTCAATTCTTTAATCGTTCTTGTTTAAGATAAATCACACTCGAATCAATTAATTTTCTTTAATTAATCAATCCTTTTATCTTAAATCCCTTTTCTGAATTTCCTTGAGATTCTCATCCATCATAATTTTAAATAAATAAATTCATTTAAAATTATCCTTGTATGTAACTTGTACCTTGGAGGCAACCCGGTGAATTCCCATTTATTACGCAGAGGTTAAAATAAACACATATATATAAAACACCTGTCACGTGTTGTGCCTCAGCTTTATGCCTGCACCATGGTAAATGTCTCAAGGGTTTGTATAATATAATAATAAATTTTAATAAATCTGCGTAATTTGGGTGAGTACACGGCGTGTAGTTCCGACTACACGACGTGTACTTTTCTTCACCGTCCATCCGAAGTACACGCCCGGGGATATGGTGTGTTAGTGTACTTTGGAAATTTTTGGAGTACACGGTGTGTACAGTGGGACACACGCCGTGTAGTTTCCGTGTTACACGGTTTCTAGCCGGGCAGTCCGTGTACGGAGTACACGACCCAACCCTGACCCGAAGGGACTACACACCGTTTTCATTGGACCACACGGCGTGTATTCCAGAAACCGCGTGCCACCTGTTTCTGGTCAACACACGGTGTCTTAAATTATTAGAAAGAATCCAATACACGACCTCATTTGGCGGATCGGTCAATGCATTGAACCTAGACTACACGACGTGTACTTCCGAATACACACCGTGTATTCTGGTGTTATATGGCCAGAAACGTTTGGCTCCGCCGGATGAGTTCCTCTATTTTATTTTAATCAAAATTAAAAGAAAAAATCGTTTCTGTGAGGTGAAAGAGAAACGAGGGAGGATGAAAAGATCTCAAGATTCAGATTTCCAGAACGATTAAACATGAATTGAAATAACTAAATTATTAAATGCGTAAATCACCAACGAAAAACTAAATAATTATAACCAATGATATGACCCCTCTGATACCACTTGTAGGTTCCGGGCGCAGCGGAAGCACGTTGGTGGGTTAGCCCAACTTTAATTTTAACGTTAAACAATGTTCAATCTGAGATCCATCACGATATAAAACGCCGAATCTTCAGAATAGAATGAAGAATGAAAAGAAAAGAAGAGTCCCAGAACACTTGAGGAGGATCATCATATGTTGATTATAATTAATTTAATTAATGCATAAGAATTACCTCGTTGGAATTCTTTCTTTGTTGATGTGTCCAGTCACGATTCGGTGATCCGTCGTTGCGTCGTAGAATCCAAGTGTAGGATTCCTCTAGCGGTGATCCACACGTGTGTCACGTATCTCCAGACGTCGCCGAAGGGATATCCGGGTGCTAGAGCGGAAGAACCTTCGCTTGCGATGTCCGCCTTCGACCACCTTGTTCCGGTGGAGGATCTTGCTCTCGTAACTTGAGGGCGTTCTTGGAGGAAAGGGAATTCTATCTTTGGCTTGAGAGTATTTCCAAATCCGTTGTGCACAACAATGGCTCTCTAAAATGTTGGGGTTGCAAGGATATTTATAATCATGTTTGAGGTTAATAGAGTTATGACAATAAATAAACGCGTTACGCGTTTTATTTATTTCATTAACTCTTATTGAAAACCCCCATGTCGAATTATTAATTCCTTGACATGCGCCCACACTGATTATAATAAATATCATTTAATAAAACAATATTAAATCCTCAAAATCCCAACTGGAAAAACTACACGGCGTGTAATAATTAATACACGGCATGTACTTTTATTTTCCATTTTTCTCCACCACATTTATTAGACCTTGAGTAATGGATATTTATTTATTAAATAAATTTAACTACATTACTCGCTAATAAATATATTATTTCATCCACAATATATTGTCTCGAATAACTAGTGTCAAAATAAATGCGATCAGACATCCTTAAATAATTATTAAACCACAGTCGAGAATAATATTTATTTAACTTGTTAAATTAATATTTAACTAAGATACATGGACACACTTAGTGTGTGACCCTCTAGGCCTCTTTCTCAGTGGCATTAGGCTGAGCCTGCCTAAAGTCCAAGGTTAGCATCTAGCAACACGCCAAGGCACCCATAGAGAAAGAAGTTAACACCGCAATGACGTGTCACCTCCTACAAACGCTTACCGTGTAATATAATCCCTTTGTCTTGATTTCTCCAATCAAGCGGATTTCATGCTAGTTCCATAAACCCATGTGATTGATTATTCTTTCTTTGACTTCCCGGAATTGAACATGCCCATACCTTACCATGGCCATGGATTTATTTAGGCTATATCAATTCCATCAAAGGGCCTGAGATATCTACTTCCGTTATGGAACGGAAGGGAAAAATCCTTTCTCGCATTATCTATTAATGCGATATTACTCGTGACGCACCCAACGTATCCTAACTCACTGCGAACAGTGTGTCATCACAGTTTTCATCAATACATCTACGTGCGCGAGTTGTAATACCCATTAATAATAATCTTAAAGTCTAAGGACCAATACACACGTCCTCAGATAGGAACATCCAATGACACTATAAAATGTGGATTTCCTACTGGCGGGTCTCGTTCTCATAATATCCTCCTGGATATTACCAAGGGCGCACACCATGAGAAGGTGCCTCAAAGTTTTATGAGTCCTCACCCCTAATGACCTGTATTATTTATGTCCCTCAAATAATATCATCCGACCATAAAACATACATTCAAGAACAGTGTTATGGAACTTCCAGGTTCTCATCATAGCAGGGATCCGCTAAGACCCTTTAATGCAAAAGCTGTCCTTAGGAAATTATCACATGACATGTCACACAGAAGAACAATCAAGATGTGATAAGGATTTTATTTAATGAATAAAGTACAAAGTAATTGGTTCTATACCACCAACTCCAACACATATTCCCCGCTCCATGAGAGAACATGTGCAAGGAAGATATATACACACACACATACACATACGTACCTATGTATGTGTGTGTGCGCACCACCATGGAGCCACCCAAGATATAATTAATTAACCTAGAGAAACCAACATAATTTGGAAAATAGGAACCATTTAGGAAAACAAGTTTTCAAGGAAACACTAATTTAAAGAATCACCTTCCTTTGAAACCCACACACAAAGCCAAGTTCACAAGGACACATATTCAATTCAACCATTTTTATGGGGTAAGCCCCCTTTTAAAACCCACACACAAAGCCAAGTTCACTCAAAAAGGAATTCCACATCATTTTCCTAATTTCCAAATCACAATTAAAGATGAAAAACAAAAGTCAAAATTCCAAAATGATCCATTCCTTTTGTAAAAACCCACTATCAATGCATTCACATCTCATGTTCCTTTGAAAACACATTTCACAGTTTTTTCATAATCATAAAAACACTTATCAGAAGTACCCTCGCATGGCCCACATGAAAACATAACCATATGCTTTAGAAAATCCTCTTTCACCATATACTCATGTCTAAACACTTTTAAAATATGTTTCACACCACATAAAACATATAATTTTACTATTTAAAACCCAAATAACATTTAACCAAAAACATTTGACACATGAACACCTAGACATAATTGAAGATTCACTTCAAAATATATTTTTAACAAATTATACTCTCAAGAAAACACCACAATAAATTCATTAAGTGACTAAAACAAAATTTGGGAATTAAAATACATAAACATAAACAAGAAACACTTCAAAAACTATTTTTAACATGTTATAATAATCCATAAACAACATAATGGACTAATTAACTATCTCATTAAGAAGAGAATCAAGGAAAAATAATATTTGAAGCAACACAAGAACCAAAAGATTGCTTTGGAATGGAAAGGTATGGAAACACCTACCTTGACGTTGTGCGAACGCCATGAAACTTCAACGGAAAGGAGAGAGAGACCTCACGGACCAACCACACACCCTTATACCCAAAGAAAACTGGACCAAAATTAACCCTAACCATTTGAGTACTGTTAAGGTAACGAAAACAAAAAAAAATGATAAAAATAACACACTAGAGGCACTAGTGAGGGAGGCTCGACCGGAGTGGGGAGGATACTAGTGAGAGAAGTGTCGAAGAAGGCCGTGGCCGGTTGGAGAGGGAGAGGGGAGGGGGGAACCCAGGTGTGCCTCTGGTAGCGCAGCAGTTGGGGCATGGCGTACGAAGGAGGCATGGCAAGGGGAGTTGGCCACAAAGGGGGGAGCGAGGCGGTCGGGCCGCCGGAGCTGGAGCAGCGAGGGGAGGGGGTTGGCCGGTGCGCAAGAGGGGAGGACCAAGGGGGGGGGGGGTCGTGGGCGCGCAATGCGCAGGAGGAAGAGAGGGGGGGGGGGGAAATCCCTTAGGGTTTCCCTTCAAATAAAAAACAAATTAAAATTAAATAATAGTAATAATAATAATAATAATAATAATCACATAATAGTAGTAATAATAATAAAAATAAAAACATAATAATAATATTATTATTATTATTAAAAATCATAATCATAATATTATTTTTTATCAAAGATCCTTTTAAAAATTTTATTTCATTTTTTTATTCTCCGTGCGATTGTATTATTTATTTTAAATTCTTGGTAACCACGCAGACACCACAAAATTACTCATAATTGTGTTGGATGATCATGCAATATAGAAAAAAAATATGAACTCAAAATAATAATTAAAATAATTTAAAATAACTAGCCAACATGGTCGGGGTGTGACAATTCTCCCCACCACAGACACTTTCTTCCCCTAGAAAGCCACTGAGCCAATGGTTAACCAAAACTCGAGTCCATGCCCAGTCAAAACCAAGAGAGGCCAATAACCTCATGTGACCTTTCACACCACTAGTCACACCCGACCGATCATGAAAACCATGACATAAAATGAGGGGAGAACACAAGAGGGTTCTCCCTACCACAAGAACTCTACTAACATGGAAACTTTAAAACCCACACACACCAACTTGAGGAGGGGATAATGCAGGAACTCCTAACTCGAACTTACCGACTTCTCCACATGAGTTGAAGAAGACTTCTGAGACTTAAACAAAAAACCACTACAAGGACACCTGACATATCGGGGCACCAAAACAAGGAACTCCCTATAAAAACACCGTTGAAACTAATAATTCCCCACACCGATCTAAAACTCCCAACACCTCGCATCTTGAAATGATCACTAATAAAACCAGGACTAACCCACATAAAGCCAAATACACTTTTAAGAAAAACAAATGATTTTAGAGGCCACATTCAGAAGAACGCAACTACTATGATCCCAAAATAATAAGTTCATCGCACTATTACCGCAAAAGATGAACTTACAATAGTGGGAAAACAAGAACAAGGAAACCCTAAATGTCTCTATTACAAGATGAAAGATAAAGAACCAAGAAAAGGTCTCACATGCCTCTGACACCCTAACTGTGTGCAAGCTTCACCCCAAGACCTGAGTCTGGGGCTCTGATGGCTGAAGCATCTTATGCCTCACACTCAGACACTAGCATCCCCCGATCAGAACTCCTTTATCTAACGACGCTACTTACAGAACTTTCTATGGTGACCTAAATGGCCACAATAATGAAAATGATTCATAGGGATGTGACAAGGAATCTTGGAATGCCGGAACCAGCCATACCAATGGCACATCAGAAGGTTGTATGACGAACTAGAAGTCGACACCGATGAAAGGGATTCTTTAGAAACAAGTTCCTCTCGTACACCCTACTCGCCAGATGGGGAACCCTTATGAATGACGAGAGGCACCAGATTTTCCAAGCATTTGCACTCCAAATGCCAACTCCTTGAAGTGGATAACACAGGCCTTCACCAACCACTGGCCTTGTTAACTACGAATGGGATCTTACCTCTTTTCACCTCCACATCCTCAGGTATGATCCATTGTATGAAGACAAACTTTAACACCTCACACATCATCCCAACTCCAAGTATGATGAGATATCCACCTACACTAGTCAAGGATGGACCCCCACTAAACCCAAGACAATACGAACTCTAAAAAACTCGAGAGTACCCAACCACCCGAAGACATGATCTACTCCCCTAAAACCGCTTCACTGCCCCTAACAAACCCCAAATTCCTCAAAAGACAAGAAACAATCAATAGAAACCAGAATTGGGAATGACTCATTAACAAATTCTGAGGACATTTCTGGGTGGCATATTCAGTACAACATGAAAAACAAAATCGAAACTGGAATCAAGCCAAAACTCAATCAAAAGAAACACCCCGAGCTGAGACAACCAGACCGGAACCCTAAACAAGCTTAAACACAACCAAAAGCAATACCACAAGCCAAGGGTAACAGACTCATAAATCAAACATATACAGACACAGGAAAAATAAACTTTTCAAAATATCCAAACCCACTTTTCAAGAAAAACCAAGTCCCTAAATCACTTTTTTTCATTCAAGTCCATTTTAGAAAAATCAAGCCAAGCCTTAAATTCCAAAACCCCACCCATGGAATCCTATGAACTGCCACATAAGCCTTCATCCCTTTTCACTCAAATCAACCATACATATGTGTCAACGTGAACTTCACGTGTCTACCCACACATATAAAGACGATCCTAATGAATACCAAGGGTCTCACTTTCCGTTCCATTACCAAATCCAAACATAAGCCAAATTTTCCAAATCGAAACACATCCTCTTTAAAAACCCACTTCACTAATTTCAAAAAAACTTGAAAGAAATCACATTTTTACCAGTTTTAAAACAATTATAGAAAGAGCCCTTTCAATTCAAAACCACATTCATTTCCAAAAACACTCTAACACCAACCAAAATTGAGACAAAGCACAACTAACAATGAAAAACTGGAATGAGGAACTAGTGTTTATGCCCAACCCATCGACATGGTAGTGAGCCACACCCCAAATAATACATAACACCAGAGGACCTTGAGTTGGGCACTTGGGCTCCACATGGTTCACTACTCTATGTGGGGTCACAGCGTGACACCGAGTCACCTCTATTGTCAGCCCTCAATCCAAAACAAATACAAAAGACTCAAAACCTGGACTACCCCTGGTAACTCAGGTCTCGTCACGAGCAGTGGTGATCATGCACTAACCCGTAACCCACCTCATGAGCCCTGACAACCCTAATATCCATATACAAAACACCCAAAATAACAAGGGCCTGACTATAACACTATTTTTTCACGAACCAACCTGGGTCGACCCTGAACCGGTCACCTGAGCTGGCCCGTGATATGGCCCGAGGGGCATTCCCAATCCCCATGGGCTGGAAACTAGTGCCGTGCATCAAGATTAAACAGGTGTGAATGATTTTACCCATAAATTAAAAATAAATAAATAAACAAAAACTGAAAAATGAAAACAAAAACTAAGAGCGGTGCGAAAACAAAGTCGTACATACCTCCAGGGTGCGCTGCTGGTAGCGCAGTGGTCAGGGCAAAGCACACAAAGGAGGAGTGGAGAGGGGAGTTGGCCATGAAGGGGGGAGCGTGGCGGTCAGGTCGTCGGAGTTGGAGCGGCGAGGGGATGGGGATGGTCAGTGCGTGAGGGGGGAGGACCAGGGGGGTCGCGGGCGCGCAATGCGCTGAAGGATGGGGGGTGGGGGGTTTAAACCCCTTAGGGTTTCCCTTCAAAGAAAAAAAACAACTTAAAATTAAACAATAATAATAATAATAATAATAATAATATTAAAAACATAATAATATTATCAAAAACAAAATAATAATAATAATATTATTAAAAATCATAGTAATGTTATTATTTTTATAAAATATCCTTTTAAAATGTTTATTTCATTTTATTTATTATTCATGCGATTGTATTATTTATTTTAAATTCTTTGTAACCGCAAAAGCACCACACTGTTACTCATAATCGTGCGGGCGAACCATGCAACAATGAAAAAAAAATCTAAACTCAAAATAATAATTAAAATAATTTAAAATAATTAGCCAATAGGGTCAGGGTGTGACATTATTCATGATTCATTTTGTGAAGCTAAGATCCTTAAATAATTCTATGAGATGAACAAAATCATCAAAAAACATGGACTTGATTATACAAAGATACATGCATTCCCTAATGATTGTATTCTTTACTGGGGAGAAGATTATGATAAAGAATAATGCATAAGATGTTATACAAGAAGATGAAAGTTAGTGAACAATAAAGAGAGTACAAATCAATGCAACACCAGGAAGAAACAGATGAAGAAAAATCCCGCAAAGGTATTGTGTTACTTTCCTCTAAAACCACGACTGCAAAGATGATTCATGTAATTTAAGACTACATGCAACATGAAGTGACATGCTCAAGATAGTAACAATGATGACTGGATGAGACATCCAAATGATTCAAAATTATGGAAGATGTTTGATTCATTATATCTAGATTTTTTTTTCAAATCTTAGGAATGTACATTTGAGATTGGCTTCTGATGGTTTTAACCCTTTTGGTACTTTATGTTATAATTATAAAATTTGGAAAGCTGTTTTGATCCCCTATAATATACCTCCATAGATGTGTATGAATAAGACTTCTTTCATTATTTCTATAATTATTCCTGGAAATAAAATACCTAGAAATGACATTGATGCATACCTTAAACCTCTAATCAAAGAATTAAGATAATTATGGGATGATGGCATGGAAACATATGATGCTTCAATGAGAAAACTATTCAAAATTCATGTTGCTTTAATGTGGAAAATTAGTGACTTTCCATAACTATGAAACTTACCCGGTTAGAACACTCATACTGGTTTGGCTTGTCCAGTTTGTAATTTTGATTTTGAACCTCAATGATTACCACATAGTAGAAAATGGATTTTTCATGTGTCATCATCTATTTATTAATACTTATCATAAATTCAAGTTTAATAAGACATAATTCAATGGAGATATTGAATTGATAAATCCATTGAAGTTTTCATCTAGTTCATAAATCTTGGGACAATTAGTGAATGTCACTATAGAATTTGGAAAATGTAATCAGTTTATAGAAGGTTGGAAAAGAGTACAAGGTATATTATCTGAAGTAGTTGGAACACAACAATGGAAGAAAATGAGTATATTTTTAAAACTACCTTATCATGAGTTTAATTTGATACATCATAATCTTAACATAATGAATATTGAGAAGAACATCTGTGACAATGTAAATTTTTTTCTTAATGAGAAGGTTAAATTAAAGGATCACCGCAATGATCATAAGGATTTGGAATCAATGAATTTCGCACCTTTTGTATATTATTTAAAATATAATTGTGGTTTCATAAAACAACTGCTAATAATTATATTTACTAGTAGTTTTATTAAAGTCGACAATAAATACTTTAAAAAACCTAATTTACTATTCCCCTCCCCCACCCCACCACGACCCCCCCAAGAACCCCACCGACTCCCCCTCCCTCAACATCGAACCCCCCTCCCTCGACCATCAACTGCCAACTCCCCCACCCTCTACCATCGTCTGCCAACTCCCCCTCCCTCAACACCAACTCCCCTCCCTCGATACTGACCACCAGCCGCCGACCCCCCCTTCCTCGACGCAAACCCATGACCCCCAACCATCCTCCCTCATCGACAATAGATAACCCTCATCGACCCCCAAACCTCCCTCCCTCTCCACCAACTGTGGTGACGTCCCCCTGCGGGTCTTCATCGAAGATGGCGGCCCATATTCCCTATTTCCTGGAAAACCATCACCCCCAATGGCTACCAATCCCTAAACCCTTCTCCCACTACCTTTTACTCCTACCCCCCTCAATTTCCCCTAATTTGGGTTGAGTCAGACATTTCTAGGATCATATCCCTAACCTCCACATTGTTCATTTCCCACTCCTTGCCTCAGTGACCTTCTTCCACATCATATGATCCTGTTATTGTGAGGGGTAATATATATTCATTATTTTTATATTTTTCATGTTTAATTGAATCATTTTCATGTTAAATTTGTGTTATGTCAAATCAAGACCCTACCCCGGTCAATGATGATATTGAGTGATATTAAAAATTAATTGTAATTGTTTAATGAAACATTTATATCTTTATATATGAATGTACACGGGGAGGAGTGACAATCAAATATCTATGGATAAAAGTTCGATTAATTTACCTAGAAACACACCTCAGTATGCCAAGAGTTTGGATAAATTTTTAGATTATGTAATTTCAAACCGATCAGTGGATGATAGAATAAAATTTTTATGTCATGATTTTAAATTCAAGTGATGGTTGAATAGAAACAAAGTATATGAGCAATTGATATTGAAATAGTTTTATCCTCGATATGTTTATTGGATTTGACTTGGTGAATCAAATGTCATAGAAAGTCAAAACAATGAATATCCTATCAACGAAACACAAAGTGACCCATCAGAGGATAATTTAGTATAAAACTTGATAAATGACACATTTGGCCATACAAGATACAATGTCTAATATTTTAATGGATCAACATAACTTTTAGTTAACCTTGAATAGGTTAACTATTCTTAGAACTTCAGTGACAAAAAAATGAGTTTTTTGAATTAGTTGAAGACAGACAACAAGAAGTGTATTAAGGGTGTGCCACGTATTTGAAGTTGCATTTTTCCCTAGGGTTTTCTCGCTTCACCGATCTCGTATCCGATGATTGGATTCAATCGTCTTCTTGCTAATGGCAGGTTACGATCCAGAGTGTGATTTCGCGTTCTTGCAGAAAGAACTTAAAGTTGAACCCCCTCTAGTAGACAATCCAAGAGAAATATATTTCGTTGAGGTGCTCAAAGATGTAGACTACTGAATATCTTGAACCTCGAAGGACTCGCTCTGTAGGAAGCTTTAGGACAGTCGATTTTCGGCCGATGCTGACCCAGATGCACTTAAACAAAGATCGTCTCTCTGTAAGTTTGCTGTTATGGCTCGAATTTCGTATCTTAAAGGGGATAAACCGTGGTCAAACACGGATCTTAAACTGCGTATTTCACATATTTGGGGCCTCACTGATTAGAAATTAGTTCCAATTAGAAAAGGCTATTTTCACTTGCTGATGAAGTCTCAAGAGGATCTCGATTGCGTATGGAGGATGGGTAACCTGCAACTAAAACCGGGAGCACTTAGCATCTCGGAGTGGGACCTGACTTTCAATCCATACAATACTCGTAACACTATGGTGCCAATATGGGTTCGTCTTCATGGCCTTAACTAGTTTTATTGGCACCCGAAGATACTCAACAACATTTCCTCATGTATTTGGATGCCGCTCAAAATTGATCAATGTACTCTCAATGCTGATCTTGGATTGTACGCCCGAGTGATGGTCGAAGTTGATATGGCGTCTAAAATTCCCGAAGTTATTGTCTTCAATTCCAACGAATACATAGTAGATATTTGGGTTGAATGTGAGAGGATACCTCCGTATTGTGAGCTGTGTAAAATAATCGGGCATTCTCTGTTGAAGTGTAGGGTGGTTAAAATCCAATTACTTCCTCCAGTGGATGATGGATGGACCGAGGTCAATATGAAAAAGAAGAACAAAACTGTGACCGCTCTAAATCCAGAACCTGCAACAAAATAAAGAGATGTTTGGGTCAAGAAAACTACCATGCTGGGTGAATCCTCGAATCCTACCTAGGTCGAGCAGGTTGAGGAAGAGTAAAACAAGGAAAATGATCAGCTCATACTGAAAGATATCGAAAGGATTGTTCTGGATACGTGTGAGGTTGAGTTGGACAAGTCTCTTCATGAACCAATGCATATCGTCTAGTCTTCGGTGATGCAAATAGGGATTGATTAAAATTATGATGCTGCCGATAGTATTGACTTTCAATCTCTTGTCTTCACCTCAACAGGTAAGCCTATGAACTTAGAAAACAATGAAACTTCGACTCTGGTTCAAAACCTTGTAGGAACAAACTGTGAGTCAGCTGCGGTGCTTTCTGAAGTTGCTTCTTCAGTGGATACACTTTTCAATACAGGTACTATTTCTATGGTTTCTGAATATTCTGTTTTGAAGCCATGTTTAGCTATGGTTACTAACCCCCGGACTATTTCTAATGTTCCCCTGAATACTAATATCATAATCATGGAACCTAATGAGACTGTTGATTTTCCCATACCATATACTTCTCTTAAAATTTCAGGTGCATCAAGTGATGCACCTATGAATACACTGGTGACCATTAAATCTGGCAAAAATGTATTAGTTTCTAATAAATCTGATGTCACAAACAAAAATGATGTTATTTTATTGAGTAAACAGGATTTGATATCCTCCCCAGCTCCAGCCTCTAATCTTAGAAGATCTAAGAGGAATAAAATCTCGGGAGGCTATAAAAATAAAAAGAGGAGCGCTGGCTCCAAATCTAGGTCTTAATGGATATTATTTTTTGGAACTTCTAAGGGGTGGAAAACCCTGGAACTACTGCTATGCTTAAAAGACTTGTGTTAATTCATAAGCCTAAATTTTTTTCTATCACTGAAACCAAAATTTTCTTTTCTAGACAATTCATGCATTTTGCTTCTTTTGGTTATTCATTTCTAGGTGCTTGCAAGAATGATAGTCTTGTTGATTCCCTTTGGGTGTTTTATCATAGTTCTTTGCAGAATATTAAAATCTACAATCTTTCTGATCAACTGCTCACTTGTGATTTTAATCTAGATGTCCTTAATATTTTTTTCTCTTTAGTTTATGCCAAAAACAGATATCAAGACCGTCGACCTCTTTGGCACGACCTCTTTGCGATGGATTCTACCATCCATGACCCGTGGTTAGTCATAAGTGATTTTAATTATATTCTCTCACCTAGTGAAAAAATTGGTCCAACACACTCTCACATTGCTTCTAGAGAATTTAGGGTTGCGTTTGAAGATTGTAATTTAATTGAAGTAAACCTGACCAGTGCTAAGTTCACTTGGTATCGTCGTCATTACAATATGACTGTGGCTAGTAAAATTGATAGGGATTTCAGAAACATCCCTGCATTGGATGCTTGGGACTCTATTTCTAGTATTACCTTACCCAAATTAAATTCAGACCATCACCCAATTCTTATGAGTCTTCTATCGAAAAGTCCCAAACCTTATATTCTGTTTAAATTTAATAACACTTGGTCTACGAATCTTGATTGTTCCACTCTCATCAAAAAATGTTGGGATTCTATGAGCCACCACTCTGATGCCTTTTCATGTGTCATCAAACTCAAACACCTAAAAAAAATTCTCAAAAGTTGGTGTGTGACTAAATCTAAGAAAATTGATAGGGACATTGACTCTTTGGAAGCTGATCTCAATCTCATTCAAAAAACTGCCACAAATTCTGACTTTTCCTTAGATCCCTAGGATGAAATAAAATTTTCCTTGAAACTTTATTCCCTTCTTGTGCTTAAAGATAACATTCGTAAGCAAGTCTTCAAAACGAAATGGCTTGACTATGGGGATAGAAATTCCAAGTTTTATAATGCCTTGCATAGAATTAGGAAAGTCTGTAGACCTATTTCCTTCCTCAAAGACAGTGACACTCTCTTGGAAAATAAAGCGGCCATAGCTAATCATGTGGTCTCATATTTTGAGAACATTTTTAATGGTTCTCCCATTAACAAAGACCTCATTACTGGTATTATTTCTGCTCTTGTTGACGAGGAAGATAACTACTCTCTTATGAGAACTCCTCTTGATCATGAAATTAAAGCCACTGTTTTTGATTTGAATCCTGACAGTGCCCCGGGTCCGGATTGTTTTAAAAATGGTTTTTATCAACAACATTGGGACGTTATCCATGATGGTGTCTGTAAGATTTTCAAAACATTATTTTCTCATGGTATCCTCCCTCATGGTCTCAGTTATCAATTTCTCACTTTGATTCTTAAAGTTGCGAATGCTTTATAAATTCATTTATTTCGGCCCATCGCTCTTATCAACTCTCTTTATAAAATTATTACTAAGATCCTGGATAATCTTCTCTCTCCTCTTTGTAACAAAATTATTTCTTGGAACCAATTTGGCTTCATTAAAGGTAGATCCATTCAGGATTGCATTTTCCTCACCTCGGAATGTACCAATGTGCTTAATAAAGCTTCAAGAGGTGGCAATGTTTCCATTAAGATTGACATTAGAAAGGCCTTTGATACCGCTGACTGGAATTTTATCTTCAAGTTCCTTCATCACTTTGGATTTAATGAGGTCTTTATTAATAGGATTCATTCTTTGTTTACATCATCTTCCATTTCTATCCTTGTCAATGGATCCTCTAAAGGATATTTTAAATTCTCAAAGGGTGTCCAACAAGGTGACCCTCTATCTGCCATCCTTTTTTCCATAGAGGAAGACTATCTTAGCAGACTTATCACTAATTTGGTTTATCAAAACAATATGAAACCGATACAAGCTACTTGAGGCCTTAATTCCCCGACCCATATTCTTTATGCAGATGACATCATCCTTTTTCTTAATGGGAGCAATAGAAATATTATGAATCTTAAAAATGATTTATCTCATTATGATAAGGTTTCAGGTCAAACTGTTAGTTGGAATAAGTCGTCTATTTTATTTGGTAAAGGATTCCCTGCCAACCGTAAACTCAATATCATTGAAAGCCTTGGAATTAAAGAGGGTATTTTACCTTTTACTTATTTAGGTGTTACCTTATTCTAGGGAAGGCCTAAAGCTGTCTATTTATCTTCAGTAGTGGATCGGGTTCTTCATCAACTTTATTCTTGGAGGGGGAAATCCCTATTGATGGCCAGTCGAATTTGTCTTTTCAAATATACCATTATCTCCAAAATGGTCTACTCTTTAATGATTTATAAATGGCCAGCCTCTTTGCTTAAAAGAATTAATAGTTACATTAAAAACTTTGTTTGGTCTGGCAGCACTATTGATCGAAATCTTGTTACCATCCCTTGGTATACGTGCTACAAACCGCTAGAAAATGGGGGTCTTAGCATTAAAAATATAAAACTTTTTAATGAAGCACTTCAAGCCAACATCACTTGGAATTTGATCAATAAAAATACTAAAGCCACTTAGTTTCTTCGAAAAAGATTTTTGGAAAAACTTAAAAAAGGTAACTTCAATTATATTTGCTCCTCTATCTGGCCCCCCATCATAGAATCTTTTCACAACATTATGTATAACTTTAGATGGATGGTAAGTAAAAAATCCTCTTTGAATTTCTGGCTCGATAACTGGTCTGGCTCCCCCCTGATCTCCATGTTATATCCACACTCCCCTCATAACAACATAAATCTCTCTATTCAGGAGGTTATGAATGACCCCAATTCCAATCTTCCGGAGGTCATTATGCATGTGTTTTATAGTCATACCTTCTCTATTGCGGATGATTTCCTTGTTTGGGAACCTGCACATAATGGTATCTTGTATTCAAAAACATTATACAATCATAATTTTTCTTCATATGAATTCATTTTTGGGTGTATCAAACATTTTGATAAGCATTGGATCAAGCCCTCTAGATTTATTCTTATTTGAAGGATTGCACATAATCATGTTCCTACTGATGTTTTCCTTTATACCTTTGGCATCCAACTTTGTTCTAAATGTCATATGTGTCATCAGAATAGAGAGGATACCAACCATATTTTCCTATCCTGTTCTACAACTTTTTCTCTTTGAAATTTTATTACTGACATGTTTGATTGCAGATGGATCCATTCTGACTCAATTCTCATACCTCTGAAATGTTGTGTGGAGCTCAACACCTCGAAGAAAATCAAGAACCTTTTCCTTGCGGCTGTTTCTGAGCTCCTCCATGTTGTCTGGTATAACTGTAATGATATTTTACATAACAGACACTCACTCAATCTCAATGCAGGTCGTTCGATAATTCTCACTACTATCAGGGATGCTGCTTCGATACAAAAAGATTTTTGTAACAATTCCATTGAAGACTTTATGATTCTCAGACGTCTTCAGGTTGACGGTCTCTACAAAAATCCACATCAATAAATTGAGGTGTTCTAGAAAGACCTTATTTCTAGATGGATCAAAATAAATGTGGATGGAGCTTCAAAAGGGAACCCGAGTCCAGTAGGTTTTGGAGCTGTCTGCAGGGATTATCTGGGCCACTGTCATGGGTGTTTCTTTGGAGGTTGCGCTATTGCCACTTCCTTAGAAGCAGAGATGATGGAGGTGATCCAGGCTATTGAATTTGTGCAAATAAAGGGTTGGAACAATATTTGGATTGAAAGCAACTCTACCTCTATTGTCCAAGTAATTTGGAATGGCGTGGTCCACCTTTCCTGGACCCTTACATCTTGCTGGATGAAATGCATGAACTCTCTTCGAGAGATCAGATATATTGCAACTCATGCCTACTGGGAAGCGAACATGGTGGCTGATGATCTTTATAACAAAGGTATCAACTAGTGCGTTATGTGGGTTGATAATCTACCAGTTTACCTTCTTTCTATTTATAAAAGAGATTGTAATAAAATCCCTTCTTTCAGACTTTTTTAGTTCCCTTCTTTGATTATTAATAAATTGTGCCTTGGTCTTTGACCAAGACATTACCTTTAAAAAAAATAGAACAATGTGATCATAATAAATCTAGATAAATAAGGTGGATAGTATCATTAGATTACACTCCCGATAAATTATAAGATTAATCAAAGTATTTTGACATAGATGAAAATACTTCTAAAATTTCACTAGAATTTTTTTTGAGGAAAATACCCTTTTCATTTTGTAATCACTTGAGGTGGAGGGAAACCTAGATGAGCCCGTAAGGGGAATAGCAGCGCTCTTCTAGGGTTCTCGCGCCGCCGTCCCCTTCCCAGATCAGTGCGCCCTCACCTTCCTGGTTTGGCTAGCCGGAGTGGTGGATCTCTACTGTTGCGGACTTGTATTGACTCTTCATGCGTGCAATGGTGGCTTTTTCTTTGGAACAGTGTTGATTCAGCGCCCGAGTTCCTGGCCCAGTGGTTCGAGACCTTCACTTCCTCCAGATCTGGGCATTCGAAGGTAGGGCATTTTTTCTGTGGAGTTTTCAGATGGTGGCGTCAGGATCTGGTTTTCCTTTTGCGGTTGAGGTGCCTTGGACTCCCAGATAGTGTGTGATCGTTTGAGGCTGGTTTTTTCTTGAATCTGGTGATGTCCTTTGCTTCCTGATCTTTTTATCTTCTCTGTTGGGTGATTTATGGGATTTTGGTGATGTTCTTCTTCTCGCTATCTTCTTTGCGAGTGTTTTGTGATTTCACGGATGATTAGGGATGGTTTTATGGGTGCGTATGTGGATGTTCTCTGGCCATGTTTTTATTTCTTCCTCGGAGGCGATGAGACGATGCCACCTGTGGTGTGAAGTTTGTGATGGTTGTGAAGATGGTGGCGGAGCCAGAAATCTCTCCGGTGTCCTGAAGCGTTTGGGTTGGTCCCCCTGTGATTGGTGTGCGGTTCCAGTGATGGCTCCGGTGTCTTACCACTGTGCGATGGCGCGTGGTGATCTGGTGTCTCTCCGGCGATTTTACACGCTCCTCGAGATGGACTCGTGGCTCGAGGTGGGGCACGTGGTTTCACCGGTGGCATGTTGTCATCATTGATCGGGGTTGCGCGGCTCAAGGCTGGATGTGACAGGCTCACGTGATGATGGGCATGTGGTATTGATTGAACTTTTGGTTTTATTTCTGAATTTTGAATGTCGCTGAAATATGTATGAGGTTGGAATGTTTTGAACGGTTTCTGGTTTCCTTAAACCAGTTTGGGGTACGAGAACCCATAAACCGACTTCTGATAATGGGAAAAAAATGATTTGAAGACATTTTGTAATCACTTATTTAAAAACTAAAAAATTACAAAATATTAGAAAAAAAAATCTTTTAAAGGAACTATGAATACTTATAAATGAATATTTATGTCAAATAATATTCATGGATTTGGAAAAATCTATTCGTGTGGTAAGCATTAAAACAAATATTCCATTCACACCTTTGATAAAAAGTGACTTGTTTGGAAAACAAAAAGATGAATACTTTTAAAACTTTATATATAAAGTAAAAAAAGGGTAAAAATGAACTTAATAAATCATTGTATAATAGTAAAAACATTATAAAAAATATTTTAAAATGAATATGTACATTGAAGAAAAATATTCCCAACTGAATAGAATGACACAATCAATTTTCTATAAATGAATTCTTTCATACTTTTGAGTAATTAAAGATAAAAATGTTAGAAAAACATTGAATCTAATAGATAATTAAATAATTATTAATTATATGGATTTTAAAATATAAATAGATTATAATTTTGTTTTATGTAAATTTAAACATAATTAACCCAAAATAGGAATGAGATTGAAGAATAAACCCTCTCCACATGTCTGACTTGCTTCATAAGAGATTTTAACCTCTATTATAGTAAATTTAAATTTATTATACTTATATAAAAGAATCATATTCATATTTATAATACCACATATTTTTTAATTATAACATATTATCTCTCTTTTATTAAAAATATTTCATTATCATCATCATTTCGGGTGTCAACTGGTTTGTTTTTAAATTATGTTTCGATTCAGTGGATATGTTCCTCACACCATGATCATAGTTACATAATATCCATAATGTTAATAATGATATAAATATATTATATATTACTTATATAATTTTTTTGAATCGTCCATGAAAGGCAAACATGAAAAATGGATCGCATTTCTCTATGGAGGTGGTAGTCACACGTACGCACAAGCGACGTCATCATTTTTTAATGGGTGGAAGTGTAAAAAGGTAAATGATAAAATATAGTTATAAAATAATAATTATGTAATAAATATCATATATATTCATTAGTTACTTCTTAATAACCATCCAATAAATTGGTGATGAAAAAAAAACTACAACACTGCGTGGAGATGGTAGGTCATATGCATGCACGAGCGATGTTTTTATTTTCCATATGATGAAAATGTGGTAGAAAATGGTTTTCCCATAATCATAATAAAATATAATTATTTTTATTTCACTTTATTAATTATTTTAGTAAGGTTAAGGTAAAATTAGTGGAAGTACAATAATAATAAACATTGATAGAGTCAGTAAAGATGATTACCACTTCTTTGAGAGATATCCTTTGGCTTGCACCTTAATCCCTCATAGTATGGTATTTGGAAAAGATAAGAATTCTAGAGATGAATGAAAATTAGTTAGGAAGTTTTTTTGGGTAGGGATTTTCTGAGCTAGAGTTCACAAAGTTTTTTAATAAGGGAGGAGAAGAGGTACCCTTTTATAAGTGAGGGGAGGGACACAAATGGAATTACCTTAAAGATTAAAATAATATAAATATATTTTCTTATGAAAGTGGAACCAAATTAAAATTATTTTGAAGGTAAGATAATATAAGGTTTAAATATATTTTAAAAAATAATATTTATACATGTTTAGGTGACATTTTTACCCTTATCTCTTAGTTTAACCTCCACTCCCCTGGAAAATCCATTTAAACCCTAGTCGTGGTAACACAGTTTTACCATTTTTACTATTAATTGTGAACAAAAATCAATTTGAACTTATTACTTAATGTTAATTATTGTGATTCCAAATTTGGATTCCATTTTAGAAGATTCAATTTGTAAAAGTGGCCTAAATTAATTTTATTATAAGTTCACAAAATGCAATGAAAACTATTTTTATAAAAATATTTATTTTAAGAATAAAAATGTTTTTATAGAAAAATAAAGTATTATTTTGATTGAAATATTATTAATTAGATCATTTTATGTAAATAACCTAACCCTAGTATTCTAGATTTGATGGTTACTTTATCACATTTAAATAAGATACAAGGAATTTTATCCTGAAGGACTGAATAGTTTAGTAGTCTTAGTAAACTAGATACATATTTGAAATTCACAATACAATTTGAAAATAAAATACAAAAAGTTTTTTCTTTCATAATTCCTTCATTCCTCATAGTGCATCCCTATATATCAATCATAAAACACTTCTTGGTATCTTAGAGAAAATAAAACATATAAAAAGGATGATATGAAATTCTTAGTAAGGGTAATCATTCAATGGGAGATATCATGAATAAATAAGTATAATAAATAAATAAAGGTAAATAACTAAATTAAATTCCATTTAATCAATAAACTAAGCATAATATGGAAGAAATAAACGATGATCAAATAAATCCATGTAAATAATCATATAAGCTTGAAACATAATCATGGATATTCTAACTAATAAAATAATCACATGGGAATAAATAACCAATCTCATAATGAGGGTATACATAATTTAAAACATCTAAAATACACTTTCAAGACCTTTAATAGGACTGTTTACATCTGTGGTTAAAAAACCATCTAATTTGGCCAATTAATTTGTCTCATGAGACCCATCGATGCATCGAGGAGTTATCTATAACTAGGACCCACATGTAACTTAATAATTTCAGTGAATTCCTAAAAATAAAGGGGTAAAAAATAATCAACATAAAAATTCATATTGAAAAAATAACATACTAAATGTTAATACTTAGCCCAATCAAAAAGATATAATCATAAACCATCCTAAATAATAGGGTGAATGGTAATAAAATTGAACATCCTCAGTCAAAAAAATCATAACCATCAAAATAAAGAATAAGGATGATATTAATACAACATACCCCCAATGAATCATAAGTACAATAAAGGTTTTATTTCTTTGATGAATAGAAATACCATATAAATTTCATTTAAAACATTCTTAAGAAAAATATCCTTTACACTTAGAAAATTACCATTTAAAAGAAATTTAATTTTTTTAAAAATATTTTTTCATGAAAATAACCTTTGAAAACTTTTAAAATAAGATTTAAAATATTTAATGGATAATATGGTGGAAAATTTCATTCATGTCGTACATGTTAAAACCAATATTCCTTTCAATTTTTTTTTGTAAAAGACAAACCGACACTTTTTTGAAAACGACATGAAGATTCCTTTAAAAAACTTTTTAAAAAATTAAAAATTGGTAAAAATTTATTCAATAAATCATTTTTAAATGTTTAAAAACATTTCTAAAGTCATTTTTAGAAAACATGGATTTTGATGAAAAATGATTTTTGGCCGAAGAGAGAAATAAAGTTGGATTTTCTTAGAAATATTTTCTCAATATATTTATGATTTAGTGAGTTTAAAATTAGTATTATTACTTGAGAAAAATAATTTATAACTATATGAGAATAAAATAAATTTATTTTATGATATAAATATCAAATAATTTTCCTAGGTGAGACTTAAACAAAAAACAACCCTGAAAAATGATGATATTATGAAATAAAACCATACCACATTAGTAAAATTTGAATCAAAGTCACCATGAAATAAATAACATCAAATGAAACATTAAATACCATTATGATAAATATAATAATGATATAAATTTAATAAAGGTTCAGTATATAAACCACACAAAGGAATAAGTGGAGAATATGACATCTATGTCACAAAAGTAAAAGTGAGACGAGAAACCCTTACCCTTGGTTTTCCTTATTCGTATGTGTCTAAAACTCCTATATAATAAATATAATTTTATTATAAATCTATTATTGAACAATAATAATATATCTTATACCATATATTATTTACTTAGAGTCTTTTATCACCTGTTTATTGATAATTGTTTGTTATAATCCAAATTTCGGGTGACAATTGCTTCCTTTTTTATGTATGTTTAACTTTGGTAATTTTGTCCATTTTAATATTATCATAGTTAAATTATATAAATAATTTTAAACACAATATAAATATAATATATATTAATTCTATATTTATTTAGAGTAACCTATTAAAGTTAGAGATAGAAAATGGATTACACCCTTCATGGAGACCGTAGGCCGTACGTACGCATGAATGTTGTTTCCATTTTTCTCAAAGGATGGAATGAAAGGAAAATAAATATAAATTAATATTTCCAGAATAATTATTATTTCATATATATCTTTTATATTAATCAAATACATCCTTATTACCATCCATGTAAAAATAAAATGAAAAACATTTCATATTACTATATGGAGGTGGTAGTCCACATGTACGCATGAGAAACATTATTGTTTTCCAATGGATTAGAAAGTAAGAATATATATGTGATATTATATATAAATAATTATGGTTATATAGTAAATATCACATATATTCCTTAAATTTAACCTTACTTCCTTTCATGTAAATCATAAGTGAAAAACTAATCACATCATTTCGTGAGGTGGTAGTCCACCGTACACATGAGCGATGCTATCATATCCCCCAAGGAATGGAAACTAAGAATGTATATGTTATATCATAATTAGATATGTATATTAATTTCATTAATATAATTTAAATATATTAAATCCATCATTATTTATATACTTTAAATATTATGATGGAAAATGAATTACATCGGTTCGTGAGGTGTTAGTCCTCCATACACACGATCGACAATTTCATTTACATTTTGAAGGAAGTGAAGATTGAAATGGGTTATGAAATTAACATAATAACATATCGGTATATATTATATAAATTTATATTATATTTTCATAAATAAATAAGTTTTTAAGGAGGTTGAATAATAAATAAAATAAATAAAATAAATAAACAAGTTTAAAAAATTTACCTCTTCCTTGGAGATCCTCTTTTGGTTTATACCAAAAGCCGTCATAAGAGGGATTAATAAAAAAATAATGCCTTTAAGATGTGGGAAGGGAATTAAGGAATGTAATTGGATGTTTAATGGATGAACCAAATGGTTTTTTAAGTGTGAAGAGGGGAGGAGAGGGGGTGTCCATTTATAAGTCAGGGAGAGGACCCACATGGAATTTTTGAAATGATAAATTGATACACATGTTTTTTATCATGAAAAAAACCTAAATAAAGGATAATTATAAAAAATTATGGGTGATACGGTCCAAATATATCAATATTGTGTATTTTTTACAAGTTTTAGATTATTTCTAACCCTTATCTTCTTATATTTTGTCCCCTATAAATCAATTTTTACCTTAACCATGATTATTAATTTTTAATATTTGCACTATTAATTATGGTAAAAAATTAAGTTTAACTTATTTTATAATATAAATAATTTTGATTAAAAATATTTAATCCATTTTTCTAAATTCAATTCATATAATTGTTATAATTTAATTTGAAATTAAACCACAGACGCGACAAAAGAGCAGTTTTTCAAAGAGAAAATTCTCATAAGTATAATATGTTTTAATATCAAAATTAAATATAGAATTGATTATAATGAAATAAATTAGATAAATTAAAATATAATGGAACTAATTTTACTTTAAACCCAATTTAATATATAATTTAACTTTTTAAATAATTTAAACAAAAAGGTAGTTTTCAATAAAAATCAGTATTTTTCACTATTCATCAAAAATTCATATTTTCATAAAATTATCAAAAATTTACCCAAAGATAAAATTTTCAAGTATATTTAAAAAATAAATTTTATTTTTTTAAATAAATTTTATAAAATAGATAAAATTAATTTTTAATTATGTGTTTAAAGCACGAATATACTATCTTTTAGAACAATACCGTCTTTTAGAAAACACAAATTTTTCTTTCAAAAGGTTCTTATTTTATTTCTAATAATTATATAACCAATTAATTTATTTTATACATGTGTAAATCATATAAGTTTCATAATTTAGTTAGTACTATTCATACTCTCCAACTTAACATCTAGGTTATAATGCTCATCTTTAAATAATAATATTTTAACAGAGTATCGCATTTCGTTCAAACCTGATTTTGCATGAATTCAAATATATCAAAGATATTTAATTTATCTAATATATATATATATATTAAAGTCTCTAGGTGTAAAATTCTCTTCTAATCTTTTTTTTGATACATATACTTTATCGAATATGATGTTCCTCTTTTAAAATCTCAGGGCGTTACATTTTACCCCGCTTAAATAAATTATGTCTTTGTAATTTAATCTTGATCTCGGTAATCAAGGGTTTGAAATTTTAAAATTCCTTTCCTAAAATACCACATCATGATAAGGGTTAAAAAATGATCATCTTTATTATATATAAAGGCAAGTAAAAAGGTAATATGGAATACTCACATAACTAGGTTTCCGTGTTGGAGAACATAAGTGGGAAGTGAAGATACAGACATGGAAGAAAATCATAAAAAATTATATAGAGTTATATAGATAATTTATCATAATATAGTTTGTGATCGATAGAAGTTCAAATACCATAAAATCATAAATATGTAAAGGGTGAAAAATTATCGATTCATAAAAAATGAAGGTATTAGGATACCATTTTTCTTTCAAGATCCTTTTTCTAGAGTTGATGAATTATTTTACTCTCTAATAATATATGTAAATATAGTTACTTGATATATTTATATTTTATAATAAAAAATTCATCCTCTAGTTGCACTTAGATCAATTTCCACTACATCTCTTACTCCAAAAAATTAATATCCAAAATTGATTTTTTTTATGAATAAAGAACTAAAATTAAATTTTAATGGGTCATAAAGCCTATAAAAGAGTAGAAATATATTAATCCTATATTTAATAAGACAAAAAATAGTATAAAAATTTATCCAATAACACCCAAAGTTCTAATTAATCCATTACATAAATATGTCTGACCAAATTTAGAAGGAAGGTCACTAAAGAAAAATTATATTCCACAGACAATATAATATGCCCTTAATATCACATTACAAATATGTGAATACATTTATCACCATAATACCTTAATTAAAACATGAATGATTCAAAAAATAACATCTCAGGTCATTAAATTTATTCCATAAATCCAAACATGTAGTAAAATCCAACCTAAACCATCAAATCACTAACTAAATTCATGGTCACCAATACTATCCCATAAACATATTTTTATAATTATTATCTCAATATTAAGAACATTTTAAGAGTTATGTTCCCTCGATCATGTGTTTTTTAAAAATATCAACTGTCCACTAAAACACTTTTCTGTGTCATCAATACCATTTAATACATGGTCTAAAATCCTTAAAGAAAAATTTCTATAATACAATCATTATAAATTTCATAATACGTATAACTATAATTTCATTGATAAAATACTTCTATAACATAATTCTTTAATTTAAACACAAGGACATTAATCTTTCAACTTTATTATTAAACTATGAACTATGATTCATCTTTTATTCCTTAATTCCTCCTCCCTTTCATATGTCATTTGTAGTCTCTTCATTATCAGAAATATAACTATTACTCATACAACATTTATATTTATCTTCGTGATATTTACCCCTAGTACATTGATTTGCATAATTTTATACTTTCCATATTTAAAACATTCAACGATTGATAATAATTTAGGGAGACCAATATTCTCATCCATTATATTAACAAAACATTTAATTTTTCCCCACTTATTACTTTATTTGTGTCCTTTTCCACACAAAATATATTTTCCTATTTTATTGAGACCCTCTCTTGGATGTCTCTTTCTACATTTATGACATGAAGGAAATTGATCCTTCCTTCCTCTATGGTCTTTACTATTCAAGCTCTTAATATACTCCATCATTCTCTTCTTTGGTTAGTCATATAGCTGTTTATGGTGCAAGTTATTAATCATATATCATGATAACTGATTAGGAATAATCACAATACCCTTTACCCCAGTGACTTGGTTCCTCATCAACACATTATCTATCACATTCAATGTTAACCTAGTTCCTTCTAGTTCCATCCATTGAATAAAACCAAAAATCATAGTGTGCTCAACCCTAATCATAGTGGGAAATCACATAGTCATAAAGAATCATTTATAGGATGTCTAAATCATGAAACCATATTTTTATTCTATAAATTTTTAGGTTTAACCTACATAATTCATGGTTATCATCTATTCAAATCCTTTAGGATGGTTTATAAAGAAATTTTGAATTAACCTGAGACTATCTCTCAAGATTTTCAAAATTGGTGGACAGTAAGGACCATTTTCATGTACCAGGTAACACTCGGGTCAAGATTGATGTACCTTTTTTAGAGTTATTACCCCTAGTTACATCTATTCCAAAACCATGTACACTTGTTATATCTATACGTGGATGTATTTTAAGGAAAAACCACATAATCTATTCCTTACTAAAACTTTAGGATATTCTTATATACTAATCCTAAAATTCTAGTACAGTATTATGTTCTGTATTGACTAAGATTTTCTAGAATTTATTTTTTGAAATTATTTGGGAAAATTCTAAGACCAGGCGCTCAGACGGCTTGAGATTTTGAGGCCTGGTGTGCCCGGATCAGTTCGCTGAAAAATGTTAAGTTTTTAATAGAACACACTCGAAGTTTTCCTGAAAATGTGGGATAACTACTAAAAGTATGCCTAGATCCAAAATCGGAGGGCATCGTTGTGTTTAGAGCAGCGGATTTACCTTAGGTAAGACCTAACACCGACTGACACGGACAGACTATGAAAGATAGTTTTTTAGACGCAACGGTAAATAAAATAATTAAATAAAAATTATTTTATTTTGAAATCCTAATAAATCACGAATGGTGACTCAAATTAAAAATCTGAGACCATCGTTGAGCTCTTAATGTGGTTTTTTCCCTAGGTATAACTTAACTTTAGTCAACGTGGGCCTTCTGGTAAAACCCCAAAGGGCATATTCATCATTAAATAAATTAAAGATAAATTATTTTATTAACGCAATGAATATTTACTTTAAAAGAATATTTATGAAGAAATCATAGGGTTAGCCGCATAACCCTAGGGATACTGTAAAATCACTAAGGAGATTTTGGAGAAAGAATCCTCTTGAGTGAACGATGACATATCAGATATTAGATCATGGATCATCGCGCCAACAAAGTTGGAGGATCTCGTCAACAATGATGACACAATCATTTCATGTCAATGACCAATCCAAACTTGATGTAGGGTGTTGATCTATTTTTGATTTCTTATCCCTTCTTAGATTTATATGATGAACACAAAACAACCCACAAACAGGATGATCTGCGGTTTGATCGTTCACGCAGGATGAATTTTATTGCGGGTATTAATGGGATGTTAGATCTTTGTGAATATTGGTTGATTGTTCTTTGTTAAACCTTCTAACATAAATGGATCACAACGGACATGAAAAAGGATAAGATTAATCCATTGGGACATTCATGTTCTTTGTCTCTTCCCCCTAATCTCCACAATCTTTGTTCCTCGTAATTTATGATCCAAGGATCGTTGCGCCTTTAATCTATGGTGAAAAAATCTGAGACCAGGGATCTGATCCCATGGCAGTGTAAGGTGATGGCAGGGAGGGATGACTTCGGCTGGTTCATGTAGAGCGAGGTAGGGAAAGGCCGCCGACGGGGCGGCCAGGTCAGGTGGGGCATGACAGGAATGAACCGCCGGCACGACGGCTGACAGTGGCAGCGAGACACAATCTCGGCGGGACCATGTTAGATGGATCCCACGGCGGATGAGGCTGTGGGTGGCGAACAAGATCCACAACGGCGACAACTAGGATGAAGACCAAATCCGCTTCGGATGGAGGACCCCATGGCGGCGCGGTCGTGGGACCAGTTGGACGAGGCGGTCCGGCACCATGTGAAATGTGGTCCAGCGCTACGTTGTCATGCCCCTACCTATCTAATTATTTATTTTATTATTTCATTTGGTTTTTAAATTTTTTGTTGAGGTTCTGGTTAAATCTCGAACAAGATTTTTGAGTTTTGTCAAAAAATGAATGTTTTTGAGTTGACGTCACTGGGAAAACGGGCGAAGTGCATTTTGGAAACCCCGTGCAGCTTCGCCCAGGAAACGACACAGTCCGCCTGCCTTCGAAAATTTAAAATGTGTAATTTTTTTAATTTATTGCGTGATTTAAAATTTTTGTGGTTGATAATAATTTTTTTTATTCTTATTAGTGATATTATTAATAAGGCATTATTATTATTATTATAAATTAAATTTATTATTATTATTATTATTATTATTATAAATTAAAGTTATTATTATTATTATTATAGATTAAAGTTATTATTATTATTATTATTTTTGTTGTTGTTGTTTATTATTATCATTATTTTTGTTTTAATATATATATATTTTCTAACCCTAGTGGCATCCCCGTTTTTTATCTCTCTTTCCCTTCGTCCATGCAGTGCCACCACCCCACTATTTTTTTTCTCTCCCATAGCGCACCTTCCCTTATTCCTCACGTGACCACTCTTCACCTATCCAGCATCCCATGCAAGAGTTTTTTTTAAATAAGTTTTTTAAAAAAATATTTTTTTAAAACAGGCTAGGTTAATTTTTTTTTTCTCGAAAATACGCCACAAAGGCAGCATCCACGATGTCGCCTTTGGGCCTGGGTGAAAGGCGGCATCCTAGATCCCGCCTTTCTCCTAAAACAGAAAAAAAATATTTTTTCTAGAATTTTTTTATTTTTATTTTTAGTTTTTTTGTTTTGTTTATATATATAAACAAAACAAAACAAAAAAAAAACAAAAATAAAAATTTCAGCAGAATTTATCCGCTATTTAAAATCCAGAAGTACTGCCATTACAGCAGTCTAGATTCTGACAGAAGCTCTCACCCAGGGCTCCTTTTTATAAGAGAGCTTACCCTAGAAATCATTCTTCATTTCCGATGTGGGATTCTGGTTCTCCATTTCCTGCACAGAACATTCTGCATTTCCGATGTGGGATTCTGTTTCAAGTACGTGACTTTGAGAGACTATAAAATATAAACTATAAGGCCAATATAAATGAAACTTAAAAAATGGATTAAACATATAAAAAATAGTTTAAAAAAAAAATAATTTCATAAAAAAGGATGATAAAAAATAATTTATAGGCTTTCAAAACCACTTACTTGAAACTTAAGAAGTTTCAAGTACATGATTTTGAAAGCTTATAAAATATAAATTATAAGACAAATATTAATGAAACTTAATACATGGATTAAACATAAAATAAATAGTTGAAAATAAAAATATTTTCGTAAAAAATATTGATGAAAAATAATTTATAAACTTTCAAAACAACCAACTTGAAACTTAAAAATGTTTCAAGCACGTGACTCTGAAAGCCTATAAAATATAACTATAAGACTGATATAAATAAAACATAAAACACAGATTAAAAATATAACAAATAGTCAAAAAATAAAAATAATTTCATAAAAAATGTTCATGAAAAATAATTTATAATCTTTCAAAACCACCTACTTGAAACTTAAAAAGGATTAAAGTATGTGGTTTTGAAAGACTATAAAATATAAACTATAAGACCAATATAATTTAAAGTTAAAACATGGATTAAACATATAATAATTTATTTAATTATTAAATTAATATTATTAATAACTAATTATATAATAATTAATTAGTTAATTAGAAATTATTAATAATTAATTATATAATAATTAACCAATTTATTAGTAATATAATTATTCAGCATATAATAGTTAATTAGTTAATTAGTAATATAATTATAAATGATATTTATCCATTATAATTAATAATTAGTAATTATGAAAAATTATTATATAATAATTAATTAGTTAATTGGTAATATAATTATTAATTATATAATAGAAAATTAGTTAATTAGTAATATAATTATAAATTAAAATTATTCATTATAATTATTAATTATAATTATTCATTATAATTACTAATTATAATTATTCATTATAATTACTAATTATAATTATTAATTATTAATAACTAAATATTAATTTGTTAATTAATAATATAATTATTAATTATAAAACTATTAATTGTATAATAATTAGTTAGTTAATTAGTAATTATTAATAATAAACTATATAATAAATAGTTAGTTAATTACTAATATAATTAGCAAATTAGTAATATAATTATTAATTATTTAATAATTAATTAGTTACTTAGAAATATTATTATTAATTATATAATAATTAATTAGTTGATTAGTAATATAATTATTAACTATATAATTTGTAATTTGTTAATTAGTGTTTATTAATCATTAATTATATAATAACTAATTAGTTAATTAGTAATATAATTATTAATTATATAATAGTTAATCAGTTAATTTTTTGATAAAGATAGAGTCGAGGCCCTTTTTATAATTAGTTAATTAGTAATATAATTATAAATTATAATTATTCATTATAATTATTAATTATTAATTATTAAAAATTATTATATAATAATTAATTAGTTAATTGATAATTTAATTATTAATTATATAATAGTTAATTAGTTAATTAGTAATATAATTATTCACTATAATTATTAATTAGTAATTATAAAAAATTATTATATAATAATTAAGTAGTTAATTAGTAATATAATTATTTATTATAATTATTCATTATAACTATTAATTATTAATTGTTAATTATTAATTATTAATTATATAATACTTAATTAGTAATATAATGATTAATTATATAATTATTAACTATATAATAAATAATTATTTAATTAGAAATATCATTATTAATTATATAATAATTAATTAGTTAATTATAAATATGATAATTAATTATAATAAGTAATTATAATTATTAATTAGAAATTATTAGTAATTAATTATGTAAAAATTAATTAGTTAATTAGTAATAATATTATTAATTATATAATAATTAATTAGTAAATTTGTAATATGATTTTTAATTATAATTATTCATTATAATTATTAATTAGTAATTAGTAATATAATTATTAATTATAATTATTAATTATAATTATTAATTAGTAATTATTAATAATTAATTATATAAAAATTAGTTAGTTAATTTGTAATATTATTATTAATTAGTTAATTAGTAATATAAATATTAATTATAATTATTAATTATAATTATTAATTAGTAATTATTAATAATTAATTATATAATAGTTAGTTAGTTCATTAGTTATATAATTATTAATTATATACAATTAATTAGTAAATTAGTAATATAATTTTTAATTACATTTTTTCATTATACTTATTAATTATTAATTATTAATTAGTAATTAGAAATTAGTAATTATTAATTAGTAATATAAATATTAATTATAATTATTAATTATAATTTATTAATTATTAATTATTACTTATTAATTATTACTTATACAGTAATTATTTAGCTAATTATTCATATAACTATTAATTATATAATAATTAATTAGTTAATTAGTAATATAATTATTAATTATATAATAGTTAATTAGTTAATTAGTAATATTATTATTAAATATAATTATTATAATTTTTAATTAGTAATTATTAATTATTAAATATGTCATAATTAATTAGTTAATTAGTAATATTATCATTAATTATATAATAATTAATAATTAATATAATTATTACATATATAATAATTATTTAGTTAATTAGAAATATAATTAATAATTATAACTAATTAATTAGTAATTATTAATTAGTAATTATTAATTAGTTAATTAGTAATATAAATATTAATTATAATTATTCATTATAATTAGTAATTAGTAATTAATAATTATTAATAAGTAATTAGAAATTATTAATTAGTTAATTAGTAATATAAATATTAATTATAAATATTCAATAAATTATTAATTATTAATTATTAATTATTAATTATTACTCATTAATTATTACTTATATAATAATTATTTAGTTAATTATTAATATAACTATTAATTATATAATAATTAATTAGTTAATTAGTAATATAATTATAATCTTTCAAAGTCACGTACTTGAAACATTTTTAAGTTTCAAGTAGGCAGTTTTGAAAGCTTATAAATTATTTTTCATTAACATTTTTTTGGAAATTACTTTTGTTTTCAACTATTTCTTATATATTTAATCAACGTTTAACGTTTCATTCATATTGGTCTTCTATTTTATGTTTTATGGTCTTTCCAATTCACGCACTTAAAAAATTTTAAGTTTCAAGTAGGTGGTTTTGAAAGCTTATAAATTACTTTTCATCAACATTTTTTTGGAAATTCCTTTTGTTTTCAACTATTTATTATATGTTTAATCAATGTTTAAAGCTTCAATTATATTTGTTTTATAGTTTATATTTTATAGTCTTTCAAATTCACGTACTTGAAACATTTTTAAGTTTCAAGTAGGCGGTTTTGAATGGTTATGGATTATTTTTCATCAACATTTTTGAGGAAATTATTTTTGTTTTCAACTATTTATTATAGTTTTAATCAATGTTTAAAATTTTATTTATATTGGCCTTATAGTTTATATTTTATTGTATTTCAAAGTCACGTACTTGAAATAGAATCCCACATCGGAAATGCAGAATGTACTGCGCAGGAAAGGGAGAACCTGAATCCCACATCGAAAATGCAAAATGATTTTCAGGGCAAGCCCTCTTATAAAAGGGAGTCCTGGGTAAGAGTTTCTGTCAGAATCCAGACTGCTGTAATGGATGTAGCGCTGAATCTTTAATAGCATAGAAATTCTGCTGAATTTTTTTGTTTTGTTTATATATATATATAAACAAAATAAAACAAAAATTAAAATTAAAATAAAAAAAAAATTTAGGGAAAAGGCAGCATCGCGAATACCGCCTTGCACTCGAATTGCAAAGGTGTCATCTGGGATGTCGCCTTTCGGGTGCATTTTTTAAAATATTTTTTACCTAACCATTTTCTGGATTTTTTTAAAAAACGTAAAAAAAAACTCTCCCATGCAACGTCTGCCCTCACTGTATCTCCACTCCCATCTGGATCCTCCTATCCCAGCATAACACCTCCCCTCTACCCGATCTCCCTCTCCCCGCAAGCCGTCCCTCCCTCTCTCTTCTAGACAGCCCGCTGCGCCTCCTGCCGGACTCGCCATACTGCCGCGCCCCTGCCACCCTCGGCCCGCCTCCCTCTCTACGCAGGCCGCCACACACCTCCCCTTTTCCTTGTTTCCCTATTCCACGCAGCACCTGCGCCCATGTCACACTCCCTTGCAGTGTCTCCCTTTTACAGCAGTGAAACACACCGACAACGCGCCCCCTATCCCGGCCGATCGCTCGGCCACCACCTTCCCTTATTCCAGCCAAAGCCCCACAAACCCCATCCTGTCCGGCCGACCTGCAACCCCCCGGTGCCCTTCTTCAGTGCACACTACCCCGGATTCATGAACTCTTTCTGTCCAGATGCCACCTTTCCCTTCAAGCTGGCCGCGATGAGCCCCCACCAGCCGGTCCTCCATCCAGCAAGCCTCGTCTCGCTGTAGTGGCCTTCATTTCCTTGGGACAGCTGACTGCAACCCTTATTT
Source organism: Viscum album (assembly GCA_963277665.1). Taxonomy (NCBI): domain Eukaryota; kingdom Viridiplantae; phylum Streptophyta; class Magnoliopsida; order Santalales; family Viscaceae; genus Viscum; species Viscum album. Next base: position 1,353,614,308 of record OY728150.1, on the reverse strand, counting down.
TTCCCTCGTTTTTCCAGGGTACTCTCATTTTGGGGACGGTTCTCCCCCTTTATGGTAAGATTTTGTTGTTTTGGTGTTCTCCAATATTAGGGTTTATTGTTTGGGGTTAAATCGTAATTTTTGTGTGTCCGATCCTGTTTTTTATGTTGGTTTTTGGATTCCAGCAGGTGCGGTTTTGGTGAAAACAAGGTTTCACACCATTTTCGGGAGATCCATCAATGTTTGAGGTAGGTAGTTCCATGTTTTATTATTAATTGATGAATTAATTTTCACATTTAATTAAATTAGAATATTATTTAAATTATTTGTTTGGTGAAAAGTTTGTTTTTAGCAATTGATGAATTTATTCACTTATTTTATTTTATGGCATGTTTATATGTTATAGAGTCCACATTGTGTCATAAAATAATGTTTTATTAAATCACGTAGTTGGTTTATTAAAATGTACAAGGGTTGAGAATTGCATTTTAGAAATGTGTTGGTGTGCATTTGTTTATAAAAGAGGTTTTTAAGGGGTTTGGTGTTGGTTTCATGTGTGTAAAGCTATGGTTTACTACTCAAAGTATATTTATAAACTTTTGAATTATTTATTAAATAATATGGATGCTGTGAGTCTGGTTTTGAAAATGTGTTGAGGCACGCATGCTTTTAAATGTAGATTTCAACTTATTGTGTTTTTTTCAGGTTGCGCACTCTAAGTGTTTTCTTGAAATGGCCCAGTGGCTCTTTAAAATGATTAGTGAATTTTTATGATGTGGTGTGGTTTTTGTAAACACATTGAGAAGTATAAAGTGGTTTAGTAAATAATGTAGATGGTGTGAGTTGTTTTTTGAAAACATGACAAGGTGGTTCTTTTGTGTTGTTTGTTCATTTGGATTGTTTAAGTCCGTGTTTATGTATTTTAGTTATCTTTGCGGTTTTAATGCATTGGAAAGATTTTTCCATAGTCCTGCGATCGTCTGATTTCATGTGCTTGCGCGCCCGTGCGAGGCGCGTCACATCGTCATGATTGGTTTGCGAGTCGAGGTAGGTTTCCCACTACACTCTCCTCTAAATTTAGAATTTATTAATTGCTTGATATTTCATTGATTTTAAATAAATTAGAAATAATATTAGATAATTGATTTTGGAATAATTTCTTATTGTAAACGAAGCTGTTTATTTTATACATGACACTTGAATTATTTTCTTGATGAATTGACACAAAATAGTGAAAAAATTCCCATTTGGCCTTTGAAAATAATTCATGGGTTTTCAAGAGTGGTTCTGGTTTGCTGGTAAATGTTTTCTTCTAACACGTGAGAAAATGGTTTCCTTCCTCTTGAGAAATGATGTTTCATTTAAATGTTTCATAAGGCCCGTTTGGCACTTTGATAAAATAAATTATTTTGAAAAACCTTCTTTGGGATGACTCTAGGGTGATCTTGTTGTGTAAGTCGATTTTGTGAGTTGTTGTGTGTGATGTATGTGCATCGTGACTAGTTACTTGATTGACATTATCGGCTGACCCATTTTTATTATACATATTGTCATGGGAACCTGACATAGTAAGTGAATCTTCTGAGAATGATTGTTGCACTAGTTTAGATTACGTACTGGCTAGTGGCCCTTAGTACAGACTTTTCTCTCCTAGGGGATTGGGCCCCTCGGTTAGGCCAGGTAGGGAAACACCGGGTGTTTGGGAATTATGGCATCATCGAGAGTAGGCATGCCTTCAAGATGAGTCACACATTTAGTACATTATAGATTGTTCACGAGCTCTTAGGTTCGACCCACTTTTCTTTAATACTTATTTGGATGTGGTAGATGATTGAGAGGCCTAGTTTGGTTGTTGTTCCAATTTTCTACTTTCCCATTGCCCTTATTATGTGTTGTGTGTGGTTTTCCTCTTGACTAACAACTAAACTTTTAGATTTTAAATTTTTCATGAAAAATTATTAAAATGTTATGCACATTTTTTTCCTTCAAACATTAAACTATTTTTTAAATTAAAAAGGGAAATGGACTGTTATTTATTTTAGAAATGAAAGTGTGTGTGGAAACCCATATTTTATATAATTTAGTTCAAACCTGGAATTAGTAAATTCTTTATTTAATGGTAGTTCTTTGTGTATAGTTTGTTGGGAACGCCTACTGAGTTTTAATACTCATGCCTATAGTGTTTTCCATTTTTTAGTTTCTGTTGTAGGTTCGACTCGTGCTTGATCTCCATGGGAGAGAATTGGTTGTGGATTGGTGAGCGACTCTTGAGGTCTCAAGGAGTTTTGGTCGTGGTCAGGTTAGTTTGTTGTCGTTGATTTTTCTTATTTTTTCGTGTTATTTATTTGTTTTGCGTTGTTATATTTTATTTCTGCTACTATATTTTTTTATTGGGAGAAATCATTCCCCTGTTATACTATTTTGATGCCCTAGCTCTTTTCACTAGCCCAGGAAGATCAAGAATGCCTCTCAGGCCTTGCCGCGGATTGGATCGGGTGACCGGCTTAGGGTCGACCCGGGCTGGTTCGTGAAAAATGGTATCAGAAGAGGGTGGATGTTGAGAAAACCTTGTTTTTCAGAGAGCCCGTCATTATTTGGGGTTTTCATGGTAGATGGAGTAGAATTTTTGGGAGTTGAGGTGTACGGATGAGAAGGATGTCATGAACCCTTGCTTGTTCCGAACCTCAGGTTACCATGGGATTTTTGGGTTTGTTGATGTCATTTGATTATTATGGTTTGTTTGGTATTGGGAAATGAAATGAGAGCCGAGAAAGTGACCTTTGTGAGATCGCATGGTTTGGAAGGCCATGTGAAGACAGAGACATTACCCCAGAGTGCTCCTTGTGACGGTGGCGTGACTAGCATATGGCCTCCAACCATATGTCCAAGTCACTCATCGACACTAGTTTCCCCTTGTGGATCATTTGGGTCTTCTTTACTTCTAAGAAATGTTTTGAAAAGTTTTATTTTGGATATTGTGAAAAGTTGAATTTAAAATGGAGATGGCCATGTTTTGATTAAGTTCTTTGTTTCCTTGTTTCTTACTATTCACCCGCACAATGATTTGATAAATTCCCAAGGTGCATCTTTTGGTGGTGTGCCCTTAGAAAATCCTCTAGTTGATCATCCCATAGACTACGTCCTTGAGTTTTGGAAATTAAACCCTCCTCTCTTTTATGGACAAGCAGAGCCTCTTGAGGCAGAGGAGTGGTTGCAAAATATTGAGAGGAACTTCAGTTTCATTGGGTTTCCTGAGTCATTGAAGGTGAAGTTGGATAACATTATACTTGAAGGTACAACCTTGAAATGGTGGAAGTATGTGTCTTGAATCAAGCCTCGAGAAGATCTCACATGGGAGTTCATCAAGTCTTCATTTATCCAAAAATATTTCTTTGAGTTGAAGAAGCTAAATAAGAGGATGGAGTTGTGTTGTGTTCAGCAGGGCATTGAATCAGTACTAGAATTCTATTAACGTTTCTTAGACCTAGTTCTGTACAAACAATGGTTTGCTGCAAATGATCCCGGGAAGGTTCAGAAATTTTAGTCTGGACTCCGACCTGAACTACAGTCGAAGGCGGCAGACCTCAACCTAACCACCTTCTTGGATGTTGTGGGGAAATCCTTTTTGGAAAAAGCTGAGTTAGAAGGAGGACATGAGGTGGTGAATCCTCCCATGGCCTTGGGGAGAAGTGTAGAAGATAGCAATAAACAGAATGAGAAGCGGCCTGATGCGGGTGGCTATAATAGAGGAATCGAGAGGCCTTCAAACCTTCAATCATCTTCTTCATAGTGCAATTCCATGATCTTTCACCAATGTGGTAGGAACGGTCACAAGAGACCGGCGTTCCTGAGTGCTCTGAGACCTTTCCACACATGTGGACGTCTGGTTCACTTGCAGCTATTCTACCGATGTGTTTCCAAGAAGCATGCTAAAGCCAGACCTAACTCGTTGAAGGTAACCCCAGCCCGTCAGCAAGAGTAGGGTGATGTTTGGGGATCATTTTGAGGTTTTATCTTTTTAGTGTTTCTTGGATATAGTAGTCATCACCTGTAGCGGTTTGCAGTGTTTCTTTTCCTTTAGTTGTAAGAATAGTTTCTGTCGAACCTCTTTGAAACCTTTTTTTGAATGGAAGTGTACTTGGTTAAAATTTTGGTTCATGTGTTATGTTTAGGAATTTTTGAAGCCTGACTGTGAGGAAGGAGATTCTTCAATCATTAGTTCTCTAGTAATAGGTTTTGGAGTAAAGCTGGCACGTAGTAAGAAGAACCCCAATGGTGAAAAAGGGTCTTGGTTTAATCTCTGTCTTTAGTGCGGAATGGTATGTGTTATTCTGGGGGTGTGAATTTGTTGTCATAGTGATGAAGATAGTTTTGATGCTCTATCAATTGGTCCTTTCTTCTCCCCCCTCATGGTAGGGGTTTTTGGTCCATATGGGAAGTTTTCAAGTTTGGTTAATCTCATTAGTTCTTATGATGGGGAGACCCACAACGGATCTCACAAAGTAACATCAGAAGTAATTTAGTGTTAGCCCAATCCTTATGGTTGGGATTCTGTTCAGGCCTCCCTGTCAGTGTCAGAGTTTCTTTTTATGTATCGTTTGGTGGAAGGTGGTCTCATGTGGAACCACATAATCCTAAGTTCTTCCTCTTGAGTAAATGTTGGGATTGGAAGTACACCCAATGGTTTCGTTGGACTAAGAATATGGGAATAAGTGTCAGAGGTGGTTTAATTTTATTCGTTCTGTGGTTGCAATAGATGGTTTGGGTTATGCTTGGTGACGGTTAAGGTGATCATGTTTTAAGGATGAGTTGTGTGTTATGGGATTTCGATGTCTGTTTGGATCGATCAACTGGAGGCATTTAAACTTTTGGGGGTTGTGATACTTAAAGAGTTTCATCTTTGGGTTTAGGGTTTGATGTGGCTTTCTGGGGGCAGAAAGTGTTATGGAGGGGAGAATTGTCATGTTCTAACCTATCTAATTAATTTAATTTATTACTTTATTTGGTTTTTAATTTTTTTTTTGAGGTCCAGGTTAAATCCCGAATGATATTTCTAAGTTTTGTCAAAAAATGAACGTTTTTGAGTTGTCGTTGCTGGGCACATGGGTGGAGCGCATTTTGGAAACCCTGTGTGGCATTGCCCAGACAACGACACAGCCCTCCTGCCTTTAGAAGTTTAAAATGGGTATTTTTTTTAATTTATTGTGTGATTTAAAAATTTTGTAGTTGATAATAATTTTATTATTATTATTATTCTTATTAGTGTTATTATTAATAAGGCATTATTATTATTATTATTATAATTATAAAATAAAGTTATTATTATTATTATTATTATAAATTAAAGTTATTATTATTATTATTTTTATTATATATTAGAGTTATTATTATTATTGTTGCTGTTGTTGTTGTTGTTTATTATCATTATTTTTGTTTTAATTTGTTTTTATTTTTTTCTCTCTAAACTTAGCGGCCTCATCGTTTTTTATCTCTCTTTCCCTTGGTCCAGGTAGTGCTGCCACCCCCCTATTTTTTTTCTCTCCCACAACTCACCTTCCCTTCTTCCTCGTGTGACCACTCTTCTCCTAGCCTGCATACCATGCAGCGTCCACCCTCACTAGATCTCCTCTCCCAGCCAGATCCACCTATCCTAGCATCACGCCTCCCCTATGCCTAATCTCCCTCTCCCCACACACCATCCCTCCCTCCTTCTCCTTGATAGCCCACTGTGCCTCCTTCCAGACTCGCCAGATTGCTACGCCCCCTACCACCCTCGGCCCGCCTCCCTCTCTACACAGGCCGTCACACCCCTCCCATTTTCCTTGTTCCCTTCTTCCACACAGTACCTTCACCCATGTCGTACTCCCTTGTAGCCTATCCCTTTTCCAGCATCGCAATGCATTGGCAGCTCACCCCCTGTCCCGGCCGGCTGCTCGGCCACCCCTTCCCTTGTTCCAGTAGAAGTCCCGCAAACCCCCTCATGTCCGGCCGATCTGTAACCCTCTCCGACGCCCCTGTTCAGTGAGCACTGCCTTAGATTCACAACCTCCACCTATTTGGCTGCTCCTTTCCCTTCGAGCAGGCCGCGATGAGCCCCCACTGGCCGTTCCCCCATCCATCCAGCCTCGTCTCACTGTGGTGGCCTTCATTTCCTTTGGACAGCCGACCAAGACCCTTCTTTTTCCCTCATTTGGCTGGCGCACTCCCATTTTGGTGATATTTCTCCCTCTTTTTTTGTAAGTTTTTTTTATTTTGGTGTTATTCAATGTTAGGGTTTATTTTTGGGGGTTAAATCATAATTTTTGTGTGTCTGATCTTGTTTTGTATGTTGGTTTTGGCTTCCTGAAGGTGTAGTTGCAGTGTGAACGAGGTTTCACACCATTTTTTGAGATCTGTCAACATTTGAGGTAGGTGGTTCCATGTTTTATTATTAATTGATGAATAAATTCACATGTTTAATTAAATTGGCATATTATTTCGATTATTTGTTTGGTGCAAAGTTTGTTTTTAGAAATTGATGAATTTATTCACTTATTTGATTTTATGGTATGTTTATATGTTATAAAATCCACATTGTGTCATCAAATAGTGTTTTATTAAATCACATAGTTGGTTTATTAAAATGTAAAAGTGTTGATAATTGAATTTTAGAAATGTTTTGGGGTGAATTTGTTTATAAAAGAGGGTTTTAAGGGGTTTTGTATTGGTTTTGTGTGTGTAAAGCTGTGGTATACTTCTCAAAGAAGATTTATAAACTTTTGAATTATTTATTAAATAGCATGGATACTGCGAGTCCGGTTTTGAAAATGTGTTGAGGCACACATGATTTAAAATGTATACTTCAACGTATCATGTGTTTTTTAGTTTACTTACTCTAGGTGTTCTCTTGAAATGGCTTGGTGGATCTTTAAAATGATTAGTGAATTTTTATGACGTGGTGTGGTTTTTTTAAACACATTGCAAATTTTAAAGTGGTTTAGTAAATAATGTAGATGGTGCAAGTTGTGTTTTAAAAACATGTCGAGGTGGTTCTTTTGCGCTGTTTGTTCGTTTGGATTTTTTGACTCTATGTTTATGTATTTTATTTATCTTTGTAGTTTCAGCACATTGGCAAGATTTTTCCACGGTCCTGGGATCGTTAGTGTGCATGTTCTTGTGAGCCTGTGTGAGGCATGTCATGTCGTCGTGATTGGTTTTCAAGTTGAGGTAGGTTCCCTACTACACTCACCTCTAAATTTAGAATTTATTAATTTCTTGATATTTCATTGATTTTCAATAAATTATAAATAGTATTAGATAATTGATTTTGGAATAATTTCTTAATGAAAATGAAGCTATTTATTTTATACACGACACTTGAATTATTTTCTTGATGAATTGATGCACAATAGTGAAAGAATACCCATTTGGACTTTGAACATAATTCATGGGTTTTCAAGAGTGGTTCTGGTTTGCTGGTAAATGTTTTCTTTTAACACGTGAGAGAATGGTTTCGTTCCTCTTGAGAAATGATGTTTCTTTTAAATGTTTCATAAGGCTCGTTTGGAACTTTGATAAAATAAATTATTTTGAAAAACATTATTTGGGATGACTCTGGGGTGATCTTCTTGTATACGTCGATTGTGTGAGTTGTTGTGTGTGATGTATGTGCATCGTGACTGGTTACTTGATTGAAATTGCTGATTGACCCATTTTTATTATACATATTGGCATGAGAACTTGACATAGTAAGTGAATCTTTTGATAACGATTGCTGCACTAGTATAAATTATGTACTGGCTAGTGGACCTTAGTACAGAATTTGCTCTGCTAGGGGATTGGGCCCCTCAATTAGGACAGGTAGGGAAACACCGTGCGCTTGATCATTATGAAGTCATAAATAGTAGGTATGCTTTTAGGACGAGTCACATTTATTGTATGTTCTGGATTGTTCAGAGCTCCTAGGTTCGACCCATGTTTCTTTAGTACTTATTTGGATGTGACAGATGATTGAGAGGCCTATTTTGGTTGCTGTTTCCATTTTCTACTTTCTAATTTCCCTTATTGTGTGTTGTCTGTTGTGTACGGTTTTCCTCTTGACTAACAAATAAAATTTTAGATTTTAAATTTTTCGCAAAAAAGTTTTAAAATTTAATGCTAATTTTTTCCCTTCAAACACTAAACTTAATTTTTAAATTAAAAAGGGAAATGGACTGTTATTTATTTTAGAAATGAAAGTGTGTGTGGAAACCCAAATTTTATATAATTTGGTTCAAACATGGAATTAGTAAATTCTTTATTTAAAGGTAGTGCTTTGGGGATAGTTTTTTGGACACGCCTACTGAGTTTTAATACTCACACCTATAGTGTTTTCCTGTTTTTAGTTTCTGTTGCAGGTTCGACTCATGCTTTCTCACCATGTTTGAGAGTTGATTATGGATTGGTGAGAGAATCTTGAGGTCATGAGGAGTTTTGGTCATGGTCAGGTTAGTTTGCTACTGTTGGTTGTTCTTCCTTTTTTTCTTGTCATTTATTTGTTTTTCATTGTTTTATTTTATTTCTGCTACTATATTTTTTTATTGGGAAAAATCATTCCACTGTTATAATCTGTTGATGCCCTAGCGCTTGTCTCCAACCTGAGAGAACCAGGAATTCCTCTCGAGCCTAGCCAAAGATCATCTTGGGTGACTGGTTCAGGGTTGAACCAGGTTGGTTTGTGACATATGTGAACTGAGGGAGCCGGTTGGCCACATGATTAGGCGACCGTGTGGACCAGAGGGACGCAGCCAGGGCAGGGCGTGTACGATAGAACAGAACTGGTCTACACGATATAGGCCAGGCTGAAGAATCAGGCTGCGGTCTAGCAGCCCAATGGGCCAGGATGATTCGGGCCGGCCCAGACTGACTGGGTCGGGTCAGGTCAGTCGGACCAGGTTGGGTCGGACCCTAACCGAACCAGACCCTTTTTACCAAATTGACCATATCTTTAAAACCATGTGTCCATTTAATGAGTTGTTTGCAGAATTGAGACCCTTGAGATGAGAAATTCATTTTGATATAATCTAAGTGATTTTTTATAGAATTTGTAATGTGACATAATGGCTTGAGAAGTCGGTTCTCCTAGAATAAGCACACAACGAGTAGAATCCTGTGGCTGGTTGTGATTGTGATATTGGTGACTATGTGACTTGGGGGATGCCTGAACAATTGATGCTCTGTGAGTCATTGAAGCTCGATGAACCATTGATTATACATGCACCATTGATGCTCCATTCTCCAATGACACTTTATGCGCCATGCGCCTCCGACGCTCAGTGAGCCATCAATGCTCTATTTTCCATTAACGCTTCATGCGCCATCGATACTCTATACGACATCGAAACTTCTAGTGTTATGGTTATTTGGAGATCAATGGAATATAATTGGAAATACTTATCTTTATGATTTAGACTTATACCCGTGGGAGATGAATGTATTTACTGTACTTCATGTTGTTCTTTGTGGTGTTTCTTCACAGTGTTCCTTCATGGTTTTCCTTAGTGGTGTTACTTCATGGAATTCCTTCAAGGGGTTCCTTAGTGGTATTCCTTAGTGGCGTTCTTTCATGGTGTTCCTTTATAGTGTTCCTTCTTGTCATTCCTTAGTGGTGTTCCATTGTGGTGTTCCTTCGCGGTGTTACTTCACGGTGTTCCTTAGTGGTGTTCCTTCGTGGTGTTCCTTAGTTGTGTTCCTTCATGGTGTTCCTTTATGGTGTTCCTTAGTGGCATTACTTCATGGTGTTACTTAGTGGTGTTACTTAGTGGTGTTCCTTAGTGGTGTTACTTCATGGTGTTCCTTAGTGGTGTTCTTTGTGGTGTACTTCGTTTATTTCTTTGTGGTATACTTTGTGTATTAATTTGTGATGGACTTCATGTATTTCTTAGTAGTATTCATTTGTGGTTTCAGGGTGTCCTACTGAGTATTGTTTTACTCACCCCTTCATGGGATTTGCCTACATGTGTCCTATCTTGTGAATAAATTTGATGCTTTGATAGATTCCTAGGTGGAAAAGGACCAGGTGTTTCTTAGATAGATCAGACAATATAGGTGTGATCCAACAACTTTAAACAACTGTCCCTATACCTACCCTTAAGGTAAGGTTTTTTGCGGATGAGATTTAGGAACTTGTGTGTTCAATTTTATAGAATCTTACTTTTGGTGGGCTTATATTCTGACCCTATTTACTTTCTAGTTTTATACTTTCATACTCTATTGTTGGTATCTTAGTGGTACACATGCTTGTTTACTTAGTGTTTTTATATTTCAGCATTTTGGTCTTGGAGATGCGTGTGTCTGTACAATTAATTAGACAAATGCCTCTCATTTGTGGGATATTCCTACTCGGTTCTAGTCACCATCCCTTGGAATATTCGAAGAGGTCTTAGGGTAGTCACTACATGGGCCCCACTAAGACGATTCATGACATGTTTTATAATCTTTGTTTTCCTAAATCTTGTTCCCATGGTTTCTACTAAACTTCCTCTGATACCAACTATAAAGACCCGGACCCTTGTAAGACAAAGCTAAGGGATACTTTATTAAAATGGCATAAGACACAAGGAATACCATCCCAATGGAATGGATATTTTAGTAGTCTTGGTAAACTATATACATACATGAAATTAAAATTAAAATTAATAAAATAAAATACACAAAGTGTTTTCTTTGTGAAATCCATTATTACTGGAGGATACGTTTCATTCCTATATATTGGATTTTAGTAGATCTTGGTAAGTCATCTAGGATTGGTCAAGTTTTATTGTAATAATAGTTACCAATTGTCAATATAAATGGATACCTTTAAGGCTTTGTTCGGTTACCTATTCCACTCACCTCTTTGTTGGTTAAAGTTGGGTGAGGCCTCTCTTATGGGAATGAGTCTCATTTAAGAGTCATCAATAATGTTTTAGGATATATTTTAACCCTTGTTCATATCTCAAATTAAAAAAAAATCATATACAGATCATTGAAACCTTTTTCGTTTCCATTTGTGATAGAGTCTTCTTGAAAATTTCTCCTCAATTGGGTCACTATCAACTTGGGAAATAGGGGAATCTGGATCCAATATATGTTGGAATGTTTGATATAACTAATTGGATTGGTTAGTTTGATTATTATTTTTAATTAACAACTTAGTTGACATGAATTAATGATGATTTCTACACATCTTAATTCAATAAGTATCATCCTAATCCTTCCCATGTTTTGATTTTGGAAGAGATTAATTTAGAGACAGATGCTTCAATTATTGATGAACCAATGAAGATAATTTATTATTAGATATAAGTTATGTATGGTAAGTCTATTCCATTATTCAAACTTTTATGGTGGCACATATCATATTCTCATGAGACTTGGGAGTGTGAATCATTGGTGAGGGGTAAGTGGCCTCATCTCATTTTGTACCATCCTTCTTTTGAATTACTTTATAGGAAAAAAGGTCCTATGGTGGGGAGAATTGTAACATCCTAAATTTTAAGGTCTATCACATTTTAAGATTTTTCACATCTTAAAAGGTGTAATTAAATGAGTTGAGGTGTGATAGGGGTGATCAGATAAAGAAATGGATCAAAATATAGAAATCTACCTACAAGATCTGGTTTACACCATGAATGGATATCCAAAACTTAAATGGATTATAGGTAGAATCCATGAATTTTTATTCAAGATATAATTTTTTTTCATGATGTGTGATATTATTCAGGGCGTGAAAGGGTATTTCTAGATTTTAAGCCAATAAAATGTGTTTTTCAATATATCAACCATTCTAAAATTTCATGATGTGAATCCATAATTCACACCATAATGGTGTCTATTCTAGTAGATTAAGTTTTTTTAGTTCCTCTATCCTTTATCATTCTACCTCCTTCACCTCTAAACCATAGGCATTCACCAAGCTATTTTGGGTAAATCCAACTCTTTCATAATCTTCTTGTTTTTTCGATCCTGGTTTGATCTTGTCAACTATTCGTATGTTTGATCAATTATCATTCTATTCATATTTCCTTATTATAATAGACAATCAACCTATTCTTTTTCAATCATATCTATCAATAATTTTATGTTTCCTTAATTTTTTATAGATCTTTCATGCAGTTATCTCACAGAGGCTCTATCTCTTGTGCCGTTCATAGTGCAAAGTGTGTGGATTTTGAGGTATGTGTTGATCCATCTTCTCCTATGAGATTTTGCTTATGGAAAACCCATTATAATATGTGATAATTGATTTTTAGGGCCTCCCCTCATTTTCTCTAGTGTTCCCTTTCTTTATAATGTGCAGATCCTATTATGGTTGGTGAGTGACCCAAGTGGGATGTAGGTGGTTCCATATCTAGACTATGTTTGATGAACCATGAATTCTCTTGGTTTTCTAAATGGTTTTATAAATATTAATTGGCATGACCCTTGAATTGTTCAATATGGGTACGTAAATGGATTTTTGATAAAATATAGTTTTTCCCTTATTTTAGTAAATGAATGATGGGTTTCAAAGAATTATTAAATGGGTTTTCAAATCATGGTTTTGGGTATAAAGGTTTATTTGTAATTGTATTGTGAAATGTGATATTGCATTTTGAAATTATTTGATAAATGAATTACATGGGAGCCTTGCGTTCCTAGGTTGATTGTTTTGTATTAGACCTTGTCACTTAACATCATAGGGGGTTCATTTTCTAGGTTTTTCCTCTATTATTATATTATAAATCCATTCGATCTAAAAAAACGATCTTTACACTATAGGGTTTCTTTTTTTTTTTGTGATGTTCCTACATACCAAAATCATGGATACTTTGGATCTAGGGACTTTAGTGTGCACTAGTCAAGATTTTTATTGGGGTGTGAGTAATCTGGATATCCTGGCCTACTTTATCCTTGGAATGATCTCTATTTTGATTGAGTTTCATGGTTTGGGTTTGATATAATACAACTCATGATTTGGTAAATGTAAACAGATTATTTGATACACAATTTAAAACCACAATATCTGGCTTATTTTAGAGCTATGAAAGGGGAACCGATTTTTGATTCTTCTGATATAAATGTTTAAAATGTTTATCATATCTTGTTTTATTTAAAATTGTGAAAGTTGGGATTTGTTTTAATGGGACTTGTTATGAAACACCTGTGTGGGTTCCTACTGAGTTTGTTTATATCACACCCTAAAGAATCCCTTGGGGGTGTGCAGAACTTGTTTTGTATGATGCTAGAAATGGAAATTCAGTATAGTGAGGTGGTGAGGCTTATTCCAATCAGGTTTGGGTAATTTGTGGTGAGACAGTGGGATGTTTATCATGTATAAAAAGGAGTAATTGTTGGAATATTTGGTTATCCTTTTTGGATGTTTCTAGAAATTTAATCTAGGGGTTTCCTTGATACCTTTGGTTGTATTTCTACTATGATCACTTTTTTGTTCATGTAATTTTTTTCTTGGTTGTATTTCTCTTTGTATACCATATATCTTTTCCTTTTTTGGGAAAATTGTTTGCTATGGTTGTTGTAGTTTTCCCAGGTACTAGTCGCTAGCCTGTGTGGATTCTAAATTCCCTTCAGGTCTTTCTATGGTCCAATTATGAGTCTAGATGGATAGGTTGTTTGGGTAAGGTTATGAAAATTAGTCAACAGTAAAATCCCCACTACATTTCTTCCCTTAACTGAGTCCCGCTAAAATCCCACTACTCTATTTTGATAAATCAGGACTAAGGGGTGTTTATCTCCACACTATCATCAATAATTATAGTAGGATACCTTGGAACCATAAATTCTCAATGGACCACGCATGAGCCACTCATCAATCCACAAACCAAAATGGGCACATTATATAACCTCCATGCACTTTCCCTCAAACATCTATACTTTCCTTGAAAATCCATGAAAATCCATACTCACCTCCTCTAAAGGTATATTGAACCTCTAAGAACCCATTCAATTTTTATTTTTATATCATCTATATTCGTCACATACATACCCAAAAGGTGTATAAACTTTGTGTTTCTAAATTAAATAATCAGACACATGCTCTAATGAGTTTAATTCCATCAAACTACATGTGCCTAAAAAACTGACCATGGTACCTTAACATGTAAATCTTACCTTACTAAAATAAATATTGGTTCTTACTTTCTAACAAGACAAACATATCTGGATCATGATGAGGTTACTATACTATCACTCACTACTCTGGAATCACTCTAAAAACACAAAGCATATACCCTTAATATACCAATCCTAGAACCATCCATCTAGGATCACTATCCACAGTCCAATAAAAAATTCCACCAGAAACCAAAAAGGATAGGAATCCAACTATTATTTCCCTCCAAACCTAACCTCGATACCAAAATAAATTTAGGTGTTTTATATCTTAAAGGAGAAAGGAATTCCACAAGTCTTTCCTCCCTACCCTTATAAGAGTATATATATTTTTAGGGAAACCAATGCTCATCCTAAAAAATATCTCATGCATACCTTATCTGTATCAAACCGTCATTAAGGAATCCAATTCTGGAACCAACCCACCAAGGGTTTCCATGTATCACCTACACATAGAAACTGTGCCATCCCAACCAAATGATGTTCTATGATAAAATTAACAAAACCTATCATATGAATTTACCATAGTAAAACTATGTATAATTCCACCAATACATATATTAAAAAACACTATATATGTTATTGTTAAAACTTAAAATAGATCAACCCACTATCATCCAAAAAATAAACCACACAAAAAACAACGCACGTCATGTGTATTATTCTTACCAAATACAATGTATATATGCATGCCTCTTTCCAATATAGCATAAGATTCAAAACAAAAAATATAGATCTCAAATATACATAAAATAATTAAATAAATACCACATGTATAATAGTTAAAACCAAGAATACAATCCCAAAACCCTTGTAACATAGAATTTTAACTGAAGATGTGTTTATGACTCATCAACTAAAGATACATCATAAGATCTAAAACATTCCTATATATTAATATGAGTCACCAAATTGTAATAAAAATTAAATGGATCACTTGTTCCATTTTTTAATTCCCCCACTAAAATCACTCGATAGTATCCTAGCTATGGTTCCATATGGCCTCAAGTGTGCTTCCTCAAATTCCATAGGTTTCTAGCTAATGGTGATGACCTAAATCTTAGGTTGTGGAGACTATGTTCTCAATATCACAACAATCAATATGAAATAATTAATAAAAAATCATCCACATCATATAATCAAAGTATGTAGAATCAATAATACATCCATATTTTAGTAAATGAACAATGAAGATTATACAGTCATGTATCCCAACTAAACCCCCATAGGATGAACATATATAAAAAATAAATGAAGAAAAAAAGTACCAAGAGGCTCCAGTGTAACCTTGATCCTTGAATCAGTCCCATCATTAATCCCTGTCAAGCTTCTCTATCCTGAACCACTACACAACTTGTGTTCAAACTTGTATAATAGAAAAAAGTTTTACATGTGCATCAAGGTTCCCATGTTGGGTATAAAAAATATAACTCAATAGAGTTTCATTAAGTTCCACTCACATAAAAAATCATATAACTTTGTATGCAGGATGAATATAAATAAAAATAAATATTTTCACACAAGAATGTGTGTTGGGTCATCATGTTCTAACCAAACCACCATGAAACCAGACCCTACTTGGTGCAACCAAATTTGTAGAAGAAGTCACCTCATGAAAAAATCCCATACATATACATGAATATGTATACTTGGGTGTCATAATATGTCATATACACTACCATATTTCTCCTAGAGGGATCCATACCAATCCCCATCCATATAATTCCCATGTCTCAATCTCTACCCTCTTACTCAGAGTTGGGTCCCAGAACCATATCCTAGACCATTACCCTCTCACCTAGTGAGTTCCATGACAATACCCTCTCACTCCGGGTGAGGTTAGGCATTATAAAGGTAACATATCATGAAGAATTAAATAATAGATCCAACCTCACACACAATACATGTCTCATATCACAAAAAAATTGGACTAATACCATATCACTCAATGTGGTCCCTTGTCGCACCCACACACATAGGGTGAGATAAAGTATCATGTCTTTTCATAAACTACAACACGTCGAACACTCCCCTCACTTAGGGTGGGTCTCACATGCACAACTGGACTAGTACCATATTGCTCAGGGAAATACATAAAAATACCCACTCTCTCAGGGTAATTTCATTAATCTAGTCTCACTATCAAGAATACAAATAGTTGGGAAAGTGCATACAAAAACAAACTTGGCACCAAAAATAATCTAATATTCTCACAATGAATCACCTATCATAGACCTAGATATCTGTTAGTCTCCCAGCCATTAAAATCTTAACTAAAATCTCCATAGTCTAATATCTTTATCCCAACCAAATTGCACATGAATAATATTCCATACCTATTGACATTCACATTTAACCCAA
This sequence comes from Viscum album, assembly GCA_963277665.1. Classification (NCBI taxonomy): domain Eukaryota; kingdom Viridiplantae; phylum Streptophyta; class Magnoliopsida; order Santalales; family Viscaceae; genus Viscum; species Viscum album. The sequence goes on along the minus strand of OY728150.1, from coordinate 1,353,597,859 downwards.
AAGGTAGTCTATTGGGTTCTATAAATATAAACTAGTATCAAATCACCTGCACCGACCCACACTTGTCACCACAAGACCCTTAAGCCCTACTTAACCCTAGAATCAATAGTCTAGCTTTAACCCTCTATACATTTATACTTCAAAGTCCTAATACCATTAACCAAGGACCATATTGAGCCAACACACACTGCACTCTTTGTGAACCCAATTACAATTCATCAAGTCAATTAAAAAAAACTTAACTTATAGTTAATATAACATAAAACTTATGAGATATTTCAAGCCCATTACTTAGAAACCCCCTTTCACACCACATATAGCCCCTGAGGACTTATACATCTCAAAGAACACACCAAGACTCACCTCCACCATTATAAGGGTGTTCTAAACCAAGAGTGACATGTAAAATTATCTCACCCAAAATCCCAAGGCCTAAGCACCTAATTCTAGTAATACTAGCATGGGGAATCAGACCTAAGCAATTGAAAAATCTTCTTGAATATTGAGACCTTCCTCAAGTTTCTCATAAAATCAATCGATATAGACTCTCCCTCGGTGACATAGTCACCAGAGGATCCTAGAATACTCAACATCCAATGGTGACCTCATATCATTTATTAGAGGATAAATTCCATGCTCTTCATTCAACTATGGTGATATTGGTCCCTATACTTTTTTCCCTAAACCAATGTTTTCATGTTGGTGAGCACAATCATACCTCATTAAGAAAATGGTTTAGTATTATAGAGAGAAACTAATTCAAACATGGAGTTACCCCAAGACAATACCCACTCATCCTAATTAATTCCCATCCATTCCTCATCAAAGGTCATACTATTCTATTCCAATATTAAATACCCTATCTCAACAGACAATATCCAAATAATTAATTTTGAAAATTTACAATTAATTATACAATTTAATTCATTAAGGAATAATAAACAGAACTCTAACCGAGTATCCTATCATGTATAAAACCTGAATAACTGATATTTCAATTTCCCATGGTATAAACTCATTACCACTATAAATAAAATCCCCATAAAAAAATATAATTAGGATCCAATTCCATGCTAAAATTACAAAAACTGAAGAAAATTTCCTGGGTGGTATGCCTATAAAGAAACAACAAAAAACATTCAATATATCCCCTTATTTAATTTCTAAAATCCACCAAAAAAAGAATCCTCTTCATATTGGGATGATTCCACCTCACTCTAATGGAATCATCAACATAACCCAAGATGAAACCACTCTAAATTAGAGAAGAGCCAAAAAAAGAGAAGAATGGTAGGATCATACCTTTCTTCGACTCTCCAATTTTTTTATAAATCATGAATTAATGGGGGAGTAAAGTGGGTTAAACTATGAATAAATTAAGGTTGGTTTCATCCAAATTGACTCTCCCAAGTTCCCATTTGACTGAAGAAGAAAATGGGATGACCTAAAAATGAAAGGCTTTACCCTACTTTAAGAAAATGTAAAAGGGGAACATCAAGGTGTGACTCTGAGCTTCATAGCACAACTCCCTAACCTTAGTTCAAGTTGCGATGTGACAAAAGGAATCATGACATAATGCTACACCCATGGTCACCCCTTATAGTGTGACCACTCTTGCCATGATGCGACACAAATCTTCTGAGTAGAGTGAATATCTATTTCTCTATCCACTATAGAAATAGACTTTTGATCATGGAATGATTCTCTTACTGTGGGAAGAATAAAAAATTTCATAGACCATGACCTTATTTCATATCCTCCCCCCTTAAGTCATAATAGATTCCCATCAACCTGGATCCATGATGTAGCCCTCAACCTTGTGGCATGACCCGCATCATGATATAACCCTAGGGGTCACGAAGTGAGCATTCTTACCCTTGAAAATTTTCCCAAAGTCACACATGAATTTTTCAAGGTGATACATAAGTTTTTAACACCTTCATAGTGTTATCACCCTCCTCTATAGAGTGATATTCATATATAAGATTTTTTACTTTACAAATTTACCAAAATATAAGGCTTTTCATTATATCATGATTCCCTCATACCACAACATGATATAATATTTAAGGGTTTCTTGATGATATATAAGGTTCATAATAATGGTGTGATAATTTACACCATGGAATGATCATCACATCATATAAAAAATCAACCCTTATATAATCCTCACCATGCTGTAATGACCAAGTCCACGACATGACCTCTTTAGAGTATATCGAGAATTATTCTCATGTAGGCACCTATTATGATTCAACCTTCACATTTTACGATGTGATAGTCTCCTGATTAGTCCTTTTAATGGAATGTCCCTTATATGTCATGGTGTGATGAGCCACCTATGTCAAAATATAAAATGGGCTCATCCCAACCCTTATATAGAACCAAAGATTCAAACTTCCTTTAAAAACAACAATCTGTAAATTCATGTGTCGTTACCCTCATATTTTCAAGATACAACAGTAAAATCACAAATTCTTCACTTATGACATGTTTGAATTAACCAAATATCAATCCAACACATGGTGTGACTGATATGGTAAAAAGTTATTATTTTCAATTTAAAATTGATATTTCATTTCAAAATTTGGGTCACATATTCAAAATCAATCAAACATGATCAGACTATTACGTTATATTAAGAAAATGACCAGTTATTCATTTGTGACATGAAACAATTAACCATAGATCCACATGAAACATGTTTGTGGTTGGTATTACTAAACTTTAATTCTTTTAATTTTAATGATACATTTTACTTCAAAACATGTGTCACATAGTGATAACCAACCAAAAATGACCAGATTGTTTTGATACTTTGAAAAAATATTCTATGATTAATTTTTGACATTTAAAAATTAATAGAAATTTAATATAATAAAAAATTTTGCCGGTATGACAGAAAATTTATGTTTTCAATTTCAAAGTGACATTTTAGTTAGAAACATATGTCAAAAACTGAAAAAATATAAAACATGATTATATTGTCATGATATATTAAGAAACAAACCCATGAATCATTTGTGATATATAATAATGAACCAAAAATCAATTGGATATGAAGTGTGGTAGTTATGACTAAAAATTTATGTTTTTAGTTTCAAACTATCATTTTAGTTAAAAAAGTTCATTATATAGTATAAATTGATCAAATACTCTTTGATTTGTGAGACATAAAATGAAAAGGATTAATGATTTATTTTTTACATATAGGAATTAATTGCATGTCAATTTAACACATGATGTGACCAATATGACTCAAAGTGTATGTTTTCATTTTAAAAGTGACATTTTAGTTCAAAACATGTGTCACATATTCAAAACTAGTCAATCATTATTTTATTATCATTATAATTTCAGAAAATGATCATTGATTCATTTTTTACCTATATAAATTAACTGCACATCATTTCAACATGTGTTGTGTATCATATTATTAAAAGTGTGTGTCTTCAATTTAAAAATTGTTAGGTCCAAGAAGATAAGGATGATGGTCATATTTAGGTATTTTAATTTGTTTTAAAGTAATTTTAAGAAGAAAATAAATCACCTCACCTTGTTTTTGGTGAAAATCAGACTGACCTTTATATTCAAGAAAATCAGACTCATAATGCTTAAGAAAGTCCATCACATTGGGAATTTGTTTTCTAAATTAAATGGTTCATAGGACTTACCTCGAGTCTGGAGTAGAAGAGAAGATTGAAATGAGGTGCTATATCGGTGTCTTCTTGGCTCCAATATAAATGTAATGATTCTTTGATGATCTTGGAGTTCTCCTAAATCATAAGTTTTCTATAAAAATTGTGATATAATCTTAATGAAATAATTGGGCGGGGATTATTCCAATTGTATTATGTTTTATGGTAATCATTCCAATCATATTCAGGCCAAGAAAGAAAAAAATATGTTGATAGGGATGTTAAAATACTTTCCTAAGTAATTCAGATGATGATGAATCTGATCTTTAATGCAATCAAAGTTGTGAGGAAAGTTATGATACAAGCAAAAATTTGTGCAAGAAGAAATTTGATTAAGCTAAATGTTTCCGATTTCAAGATCATTATAATGATATTTTCAGATGCAGATTTATTTACAGGATGGGAATGGTGATAAAAATGAAAGAGTTGGTTTTCGGTTAGAAAAAAAGCCAAAATATTTTAATCCTCAAAGAAAGAAGTTGATGCGCATCGTATTTAAAAAGAAAATAATCCACTGATATAGATCCATCAGATTTAGTGGGTCATCATATTCATCAAAATAATAATTTTTTTAATAGGAAAAGTTATTGGTATCATATTTTGAAGAGAAATAAGTTTTTGAAGTCGAAGCTATTAATACTGGTCCATCAGACTCTATATTCCATCATAATCATCGGAGGAATAATTGTTTGGGATTGATGAATTAAAATAAAAAGAAAAGTACATGGTCACCAATATGAATAAATTTTTTATATTTTAATAAAAAATGTAGTATACAATTTAAAATGGGGTGAATTGCATTGTTTTTCATTCAAATGGGCCATGATAAAAGGAGAGGAAGAATCTATTTTCTTACATTTTCTTTTATCGTAACGAGGAGGATCATAATGAAAATCATAATGGTGAATTAGAATCATAATAATGGTTTTAAAGAATTTATAAAATAGAGATAAAGTTTTAAAATATTCTAGAAGGTTTGAAAAGGGTTGATAAGTGTTGAAAAAGTCAATATGCACCCAAAATTCAAGGGAACATGCAAATTTGGAAAATTTGGTTGAGCGGGAAATAATTTTAGAAACCAACACAAACCTAGTTTGGTTCACCTATAAAATGTGAAAATACTTTGTACTTTCTAAAATATGTATTATTCATGGTGAAGAAGATAGAATGTCGAGCTCTATAGATAAGAAGAGGTTTTCAGATTGTCTTTCTTGAAGAAGTCATGATGAGAAAAAGATAAAGGAGAAAAGACAAGGCTACAACGTATTCAGATGATCATCATATTCAATATGATTATCGTATTCATCTTTCCATTATATTGAGTTGAATTATCAGACTGGGAAAATCATGTGTGGATTTATGGATTGAAGAATAATTTTTTCATAATTTTATCAATCTTATTCTAATAGAGTTATATTTTCTGTATTGAGCAATCAGACTGAGAAATCAGATTGAGTTTTATAAGAAAGACTATGAAGTTCTTACTATCTTTTGGATAATAATGTGAGGAATTTTTTTAAAAGATAATATTTGAGAAAGTTGGTCAAGAATTGATGTAACATTATTGCTAAAAAAACTTTCTTATATCTTTTTATGTTAGTTGAATCACATGTACTATTGTATAGATCATAGTGCTACACCAGTGTAATAGTATATCTGACTCATTGTATTCCACACAAAAGGATTGTTTTTAATTAGATTGTGTGGTACTGGGTCATTTCCAAACTATACCAAGGACGTATCAATTCTTATTAAATAGTTAACCTTATAAATTCAAGAGTTCCTATGGAAGTGTGTTTAATTTTTTTTTCAGTAGGGAAATTACTCTTTAACGGGAGGATAAGGTTGTTTCATAAGAAATAAAACCTAAAAGACAAAGATATCACTTATTGACCCCTTTCCATCTCAGTGATAGAATTATCCTGGCTGGAAAATTACAATTGGTATTAGATCCAAGGTTCCCAACATTTATTATTTTCTAAAATTTTGATGACAAGTTGATGGAGAAATTGAAAATTTTCAATAGTAAAGGTATCCCATGTTTCAATGGTAAGAACTATCATATATAGAAATATAGAATGATGAATTATCCCATGTTTATTGGATATTATGTTCTTGATGCTACAACAGATTAGTTTCCTCCTATTTATGATAAAGACCCTCTTACATCTGTTGATAAGAAAAATCTTGAGAATGGTGGAAGGGCCAATAATTCCTTACTATCATCACTTTTTGAAATTGATTTTCTAAGCATGAAAGATGTTTCCATATCCAAAGGTATATGGGATAAGTTGAAAAACATATATGAAGGCAATACAAAAGTGAATAAAGAGAAATTACAAATTTGGAGGATAAAGTATGAGGATTTTAAAATGGGTGAGTATGATTCTGTTGTTGACTTCTTTACGAGGGTAAATGACATTTTCAGCACTATCAGATGCCTTGGTGAAAAGTTAGAGGATTATATAGTTTTTGAAAAGATCTTAAGAATTCTTCCTGACAAGTCTGATGAAAAATTTTCTTCATAAGAAGATATAGATCTTAAAACATTATCTCAAGATGATTTGTATAGCACTCCCATCACTTATGAAATGAGAAGGGATAAATCTATGAAAAGAAAAAAAAATTGATAGAGAAATTTCTTTCAAAGATGCCAATAAATAGAATTAAAAAAATATTATTATTAAAGAAGAAGCTAGTAATTATAATTTCAAAAATTAGGTTTGTAAAAATATTGATGATATTTTATCCTTGTTTTCTAAAAATGTGAGAAGAGGTAATGGTAAATACAAAGGGAAAATTAACTTAAAATTCTTTGAATTAAGATCTATTAGGAACTTTACAGCTAATGGTCCTTGAAGTAAGAAAGAAGAGGATAATGATGAAGAAGAAATAAGTCCAAGAAGATCATGGAAGAAATAGTGTGATAAAGATAAATATTTTTCTAAAGAAAAATATAAAAAGTTCTTCAAATCCAAAACAAAAAGTTTCTTATCTAAAGATGAAGAAGAATAAGATAGTGATGGTGAATCCAAAAAATTTACTTAGTATGTTGGTCATAATAATTTTATTTCAAAATTGAATAATGATGAATTCAAAAGTATTATTTCCGAAGAAGAAGAAAATCGACTAAAATATCATCTAAAAGAATAATTGAAATAATTACTGAGAAAGATTATAAGGAAAGAGAAAGAAATGAGGAATTTGAAAAATTAATGTTCCCCAAAAAACAAGCAACAATGTTTTCTTGATGATATATCTTGATTATTTGAATAAATATCTTTAATAAAAAATAATCATAATGAAAATTTAGAAGTGAAGTTAAAGGAAAAAAGAAGAAGAGTTATAACTTGTTAAATAAAAAATTTATAAAGCTGAACAGAAAGGTAAAAGATTCAAAAAATCTATCTCTAAAGTTGGTTAAAGTTATTTAAAGAAGGAACCTGAGAAGGATGAAAAAGATTTACCTTTAAAGGTTGATAATAAATATGGATATTTTTCTAAAATGATTAAATCTAGTAAAGTCATGAATGTGGAAAATATTAATAAAGTGGAGAGTCTAGAAGTTTCTAAAAACCTTAAGTCCAAAAATGTTTCTAAACATTATGAATATAGAAATGTTTCTATTACTTCTAGTTCCAATATGGATAAAAAGAAAACTGAGATGGAAAAGAAGATTCCTATTAATAACAGAAAGGTTGGTAAGAAAGATAAGAATGTTACTGAGGAACATATTCCCAAATCTAGCCAGTACAGAAGTTTTAGAGGAAAATATTCTTTTTATGGATACTATAGGTATTTTGGTGGATTTGAGAACACATCAAATATGTTTTGGTTCAACCAAAATCATTTAAATTACTCCACAAATTATATAAGGAAATGTTTTAGGGGGAGTCAATCTCCTCAAAGGAAGAAGTCTTAGAAGGTTGTTTTCAAGAAACCTGAGGTTGGTATGAAAGTTGAGAATAAGTTCCAACCCCTGAAAGATCTTTGTAAATGATATGGACATCCTAAAAATCTTTCTAAGGGTTGTCTTTTTTTGTTACCAACAAAAGAAAATATTCCTAACCATTCACAGAAGCCAGAGGTGAAGAAAGAAAAAGGAGAAGAAAAAGATCTTATTGTTGAAACCACTTTGAAAGATATAAAAGGATAATGACCTTTTATTGTTGATAGTGGGTGTTATTTTCATATGATAATATATTTAAAGTTATTGAAGAATATGAAATAATTTTAAAAAGGAACACTGAAATTTGGAAATGATGAATCCCTAAGCATCAAAGGTGTTAGATCAGCCATCATTAGGAAATAAAAGTTAAAATCCAAGAAATATTTATATTTTAATGAAAAGAAGCACAACTTGCTAAGTGTTTCATAACTTTGTGATGAGGGTAAAAAAGTTGTTTTCAGAAAATATGGGTTTTTTGTGAAGATTTAGGAAGATTAAAAGACAGTTATAAGATTCCAATATATAAAAGGAAATTTATTTCAAATTGGTGAGATACAAAACTTTTATTACTTGGGCATGGTGGAAGAGAATTAGTTGTTGCATAAAAGGATGGTAACCATGTGTTAAAGAAACATGATAAAGTTATCAAAGTGAAAGAGTGTTTATGATTTTTCTAATTTTCCAATAAGAAGAGATAAGTGTTTCATTATTTTTCAGAAGGAAAAATTTACAAACTCAATGCATAAAAAGTTAATATTTGTTCAAAATAACCCCTCAAACTTATTCATTCCAACATCTATAGGACAATGAGAAATCAATCAAAAAATGGAGATAAGTAATTCATCACTTTCATTGATGAATTTACTCAGATTACTTGTGTTATCTATATGAAACATAAGCTAGTTGGTTTAAAAATGTTTAAATGTTTAAGGAGAAAATATGAGAAGGAATGTGAGTATTCAGTGAAGAATTTGAAAAATGATAATAGTGATGAGTATAAGAAATAATAATTTGAAATTTATCTTGAGAATCATAGAATTTAACATGAGTATAGTTCACCAGACACTCCTCACCAAAATGAGTTTTCTAAAAGGAAGAATATAAGTTTCTTGGAAATGGGGAAGACTATGTTACTTGAGCATGGTATTTCTTATTACTATTAGAGGTAAGCCATTAGTATGACTATATATATACAAAACAAATGTTTCTATAATAAAAGTTCTTATATGACTCCATATTAAATCTTTTATGGGAAAACTCTAGGTTTGAAACACTTAAGAGTTTTTGAGTGTCCATGCATTATAAATAGGAAAAGTTGAAATCTTGGAAATTTTGAGCAAAAAGGGGAAGATTGAATTTTTCTTGGCTATTATATGGAAGGAAGACGATATAGATGTTTCAAAAAATATATAAGAATAATTTTTAATTATTTTGATGTGAAAGTTATTGAAAATACTAAGGAAGATAAAGAGACTCATGCCGATAAGTAAGTTGAGTAGGATTGGGAAAATTTTCTCAATAATTTTGATACAGATACAGAAAATTGAAATTCTACTAAATAAGAAGAATCAGACTCAGCTATTTTCAGTGATGAGAAAGATACTCAAAAATATCATCCTAGGATGAGGAAGCAAGTGTAAGCTCAGAACATTATTGGTGATCAACATCAGAAAGCTCAAACAAGAAGAAAACGAAATGCTATTACACATACTTTATATTCAAAACTTTAGCTAAATGATGTGAAAGAAGCTTTTGAGTATTCAGAATGGGTTCATTCCATGGATAAAGTGTTGGATCAAATAGAAACGAATGATACATGAGAGCTCATACCTAAACCAGAAAACAAAAATGTTATTGGTACAAAGTGAATTTTCTGGAACAATATGAATGAATAAGGTGAAGTTATAAGAAACAAAGAAATATTAGTGTGAAAAGGATACTAAAAAATTAAAGGTGTTGATTTTAATGAAACATTTTCTTCAATGGTAAGGTTAAAAACAATCATAATTTGTCTTTATATTATTGCACAATAAAGTTACAAAATCCTTCAAATGGATGTAAAGTATGCAGTTTTGAATGGAGATGTTGATAAGGAAGTTTACATTCAAAAAGATTGTGTCTTTATTGTTGATAAATATGAAATATATGTGTGCAGATTAAAGAAAGCCTTGTATGAGCTGAAACATGCTCCAGGGTAATGGTATTCCAAATTAGATAATTTCGTAAGGAAGATGATTTTCAAGAAAGGAAGAGTTGATATATTTCATTACATGAAAAAAAGTCAAGAGTTTTCTCTCATCATAATTGTTTATGTTGATGAAATTAACTTGTCTAGGAGCGATAAAAGATCTTGTGAAATATTTTCTAAAGAAATGAAAAATTTCTTTGAGATGTCCATTCTAGGGGAAATGAAATACTTTCTTGGGTAAAAAATTGTACAAAATAAAAAATAAACTATTCTTTCTGAAGAAAATTATGATAAGTAAATTCTTATAAATTTCAGTATGGAAAAATTTAAACCAGTTTCCACACCGATTTTAGTGGGAACATATTTTTCTAAAGATAGAGAAGGAAAGGAAGTTGATCAAAAATATTTACAAAATATGATTGAAAGTTTTTTGTATTTGAATTCCTCAAGACCCGAAATTTTTTATGTTTCTGCCTTATGTACTATATTTTAGAGTGCTTCTAAAGAATCACATTTACTTTTTGGAAAAATAATTCTCAGATACATCAAACGCATAATTTTTTTTGGAATCAGGAATGATAGCTCAGAAAGTATTGATTTTTTTGGGTATTCAAATGCTGATTTGGTAGGAAATATTGATGATAGAAGATCCATATTTGGTGGAGTTTTCTTTTTAGTGAATTTTTTCTTATTTGGCATAAAAATAAATATAATTTAGTAACTCTTAGTGTGGATAAAATTGAGTATGTTGTTGTTACTCAAGATGCTACTCAACTTATGTAGATAAATACTCATTTAGAATATTTACTTGTTGAAGTCAAATTACCCTTGCTCTTGGTTTGTGATAATAAAAGTACAATAAACCTAATCCGGAATCTAGTAAGACATTATCATTAAAATCATATTGATATGAAATATTATTCCATCAAATAGCATGTGGAGAAGAATTATTTAAATCTAGAGTATATTCCTATATTGGATCAAGTAGCTGACATTTTCACAAAACTTTTATTAAAGGAATATTTTTATAAATTGAGGTTGGACATGGGTGTCCAACCTATTTCTCATCAAGGTCTAGGTATGTTTTCCCCTATCTCATATTACCTTTTGATAGTGTTGTTAAGGGGGAGATTTGTTTCATAAATCTATCCTGGAAGAAATCATGTATAAAGGGGCGTTTTTTTGGGTAAGCTGTTAATCCAATATTATATGTGTGTGAACTATTCTAACTGTTTTTTGGAGAGGTTATAGGAAACTAAATTTTGTATTCCTAGAAATTTGAAAATCTATGGAAGAAAAGCTAAGGGAGGAAGCTAAGGAAGAAAGCTAAGGATGTCTTCATAATCACTAATTTTGGAAAATATGGATTTTCTATCAATAATTATTGGTTCCTACAATGAGTTTTCTCAAGTAGGATTATAATTTTTGATAAGTAATACATATATTGAGGTTACAAAGTCTAGGTATTTATGAACCTTGGTTTACAATTAAATCCAAATGGGGATATTGTTAGGACCAATATGATAAGAATGATGATCATATTTAGGTATTTTCTTTTATTTTCAAGGAAGTTTAAGAAGAAAATAAATCACCTCAATTTTTTGGTGAAAATTGAAATGAACATCATATTCAAGAAAATATTACTCATAGTGGTTAAAATTTTACATCATATTGAGAATTGTTTTCTAAATAAAAAGGTTCATTAGAGTTACCTCAGGTCTAGAGTGGAAGAGAAGATCATAATTAGGTGATGTATCAGAGTCTTCCTAACTCCAATATAAATGTGATGATGCTCTTATGATCTTGGAGTTCTCATGAATCATATGTATTATGTAAAAATTATGATGAAATATTGATGAAATAAAAGGGTATAAAAATATTCTTCTAATCGTATTAATTCTAATGGTCATCATTCCAATTGTTTTAAGGATAATAAATTAAGAAATATTTTGATAAGGAAGTTACAATACTTTCCTTGGTAAGCCAGAAGGTGCTAGAAATTATCTTCAACATAATCAAAGTCATAAATAAAGTTATGATACAAGAAGAAGTTTGTGAAAGAATAAAGTTAATGAAGCCAAAGGTTTCTAGTCTTAAGATCATTGTAATGATATTTCTGAATACATATTTTTTTAAAGGATGAGGAAGAGGATCAAAACAAAGTTTATGATTTTCAGTCAGAAAAAAATCCAAAATATTTTAATCCTCAAAGAAAGAAGTTTATGAGAAACATATTCTAAAATAAAATAATCCACTAATACTGATCCATCTAATTCAGTGCGTCATCATATTCATAAAAGGAATAATTTTTTGGGAATTAAAAGTTATTGGTATTGTATTTAGAAGATAAAAAATTTGTTGAGGTTAAAGCTACTGATACTGGTCCATAGGACTCTGTAATCCATCATAATCATGAGAGAAATACTTTTTTGGGACTGATGAATGAAAAAAATAAAATTATGTGGTGATGAAGATGTAGAATAATTTTAGAGTTTAATCATCATGTATTTAACCATTTTAAATGGGGTAAATTACTTTTTTTTCATTCAAATGGATCAAGAGAAAAGGAGAATAAGAATATATTGTTTTAAATTTTCTTTCATCGTAAGAAGGTAGACCGTAATTACAATTAGAATGGTGAATCCGAATCAGACTGATGTTTTTAAATAAATTATGAAATAAAGATGATGTTTTAAAATATTCAAGAAGGTTTGAGAAGTATTGAAAAGCATCGAAAAAGTCAAGATGCACTGGAAATTCAAGTGAACAGGAAAATTCAGAAAATTTTGTTGAGTAGGAAACATTTTTATAATCCCACCCAAACCTAATTTAGGTCACCTATAAAAGAAAAAAAATACTTTATACTTTTTGAAATATGTATTGTTCACAGTGAAGAAGATAGAAAAAAGATATCTAGAGAGAAGAAGAGGTTTATGTATTGTCTTTCTTAAATAAGTAGTGCCGTACATAAGAGAAAGGAGAGAAGTCAATATTAGTACATATTCAACTGATCATCATATTCAAGATAATTATATTATTTATCTTATAATCATATTGATATGAATTATAAAACTGGGAAAATAATATTGTGATTTCTATATTGAAGAAGAAGTTGTTCAGAATTGTCTCAACCATATTCTGATAGAGTTATATTTTCTGTATTGAGCAATCATATTGGGAGAATCAAATAGATAAATCAGACTGAGTTTTATAAGAAAGTCTAGGAAGTTATTACTAGCTTCTAGGTTAGAAATTGAATAATTTTTTTGAAAGATCATATTTGTAAAACTTGGTAAAGAAGCACCATAGCATGTTTATTACAAAAATTTTCTTATAGCTTTGTGAGATACTTGAAGCACATGCACTGTTGTATTGATCATAGTACTACATGAGTTTAAGGGCATATCCTACTCACAATATTCCACACAAAAGGATTGTCTTCTAGTGGATTTTGTGGTATTGAGTCATTTCCAAACCATACCAAGGATGTATATATTCTTATTTGATAATGAACCTTTTTAAATTCTTGTGTTCCTATGGATGTGTGTTTGAATTGTTTTCAGCAGGGAAAGTAATTTATATCAGGAGGAAAATAGGAAACATAAAATAAAAATATATCACTCATTCAACCCCTCACCCTCTCAGTGATACAATTATCCTGACTGGAAAATTACAAAAATAAAATATATTTCAGTCTAAAAAGTAAATCACATAGTTAAAATTGAGTAAATATTACTATACTATCATGAAACTTTAGTAAAATTTTCAATAATTCATTTGTATTATATAGAAATTAACCACACATTAATCCAGTGCGAGGTGTGGTTGGTGTGACTGAAAGTGCTTATTTTCAATTTAGAATTAAGATTTTAGTTCAAACCAAGAGTCATGGATTCAAACGCAATGAAACATTATTAGATTTTTGTGAACATTATCAGTTATTAATTTACAATATTATATAATTAACTACACATCAATTTGACACATGGTGTGTCTGATATGATTGAATTTGCATGTTTTTAATTTAAAAGTGACATTTTTAGTTCACAATTTGTGTCACATAGTATAAACTAAGAAAACCACTAGGAAAGTCATGATACTTGTTGAAAATGATAAATGTTTCATTTTTCACATGAATAAATTAATTGAACATGAATCCAACATGTGGTGTTTCTGGTATGACTAGATGTGTGTGTTTTTTATTTAAAATCATGATTTTAGTTCTAAACATGAATTTTGTAGTTAAAACTTATCAAACTTGCCCTTATTTCATTGATACTTTATGAAAATGATTTGTTATTCATTTATGACATATAGTAATTAAATTCACCTCAATCAGTCATAGGGTGTGGCTGATATGGCTGAAATCCATGTCTATAATTTAAATGTTACATTTTAATTAAAAACATGTATCACAATGTCAAAAATGAGAAGACATGATTTAATTTTCATGACAAAAAATTAAAAATAACCATGATACATTTTTTGAATTATAGGAATTAACTCCATGTCAATATGATACATAGTGTGGAAGGTATAAATAAAGGTGTATGTTTTCAACTAAAAAGTGACATTTTAGTTCAAAATACACATCACATACTCAAAACCAAGAAAACATGCTAGTATTGTCATTATACTTTATAAAAATGATCAATGTTTTATTTTTTACATTTATGAATTGACCACACATCAATCCACCATGCAACATTTCAAGTACTAATTTCATGTTTTTAATTTAAAAGTGAGATCATAGTTCAAAACATGTGTTACATAGTCAAAACCAATCAAACATGCTCATATTTCCAAGATACTTTAGGAAAATTATTAGTTATTAATTTTTGACATGTAATAAAAAAATGTCAATATGATACATAGTGTTTTTGGTATGACTCAAAGTATTTGTTTTTTAATTTAAAAGTGTAAATTTAGTATAAAATGTGTGTTATGTAGTCAAAATTCATCAACACAATCAAATTTTCATGATAATTTAGAAGAAAAAAAATCCATTATTCATTTTTCACCTATATGAATTAACCTCACATCAATCCGATGTGCGGTGTGCCCGATGTGACTAAAATTGCATATTTTTATTTAAATGTGATATTTTAGTTCAAAACATGCATCATAAACTCAAAACTACGAAAAAAAATCTCAAATTGTCATAATTATTTAGGGCAATGATCAATAATTAATTTGTAACATTTAGGAATAAATCACACGTTATTCCGACAAGTGGCGTGTCTGTTTGGATTCAACGTGGGTGTTTTTAGTTTAAAATTGATATTTTAGTACAAAAAAACATCATATTCTTAAGAATATGAAATTGTGATAAAAGTTTCATGTTACTTTGTAATATGTTTTATTTATGTATTATGTTATCATTTTTATTTATGTATTATGTTTTATCATTTTTATCCCTTTTATTTATACTTTTTCATGTATTTTTGTATCATATTTGTATTTTTTTTATTTTTTTTATATAGTATAATTAAAATAAACATTGTTTTTATTATAGTTTAATGATTCTATATGGGTTTAGGTTAATCCATGAGAATGAATCCTATGAGTTTCATTATTTTTGAGTTGGTTCAAAATTGTAATTTTTTATAATTATTGTATATATCAATGTAATTGTAATATATTAGAATATATCGATGTAAATTTATCTGTATTTTAATGGTTCCTGTGAATATATTGTCTATTATAGGAAAATATTTGAATTACTATAGTAGATATATTTTTTTGATTAATAGAATGATGTATTATGTTTTTCATGTAATAGTACATTATAACAACTAAGATTGAATTTTATCAGCACAAGCCATAGCACTGAAAGAATCTATTTTGATCAATTCTACCATTAGAATTGATAAATTAAGGGTTTTATCAGTGGTAAAAGTTTTATTTCTATAATATTTATTTTATAATCACTAAAAATATCACCGATTAAAACCGTATTTATCAGTCTTTTTTAGCATGGACAAAAACAAGTGACCATTATTATTACTTGTATTATCATCAAATTGAAAGTACTAAAAAAATCATATTCCATGTTTTTAAAGACTATATATATATTATATTATTTTTATATTATTTTATTCTATATCTAGTAACATATTGTTTGTTGTTTTGTTTCAATTTTTGGATTTATGCATGTTGATTTTGTGGCTTGATTCCTTTTCATTTGTTATCACATGATACTGTAACTATGGTCAATGACCCTTTATTATGTCCATAAATTATGAGAATAAATCTTATATTAATGTGGGTAAAATATCTCTATTAATATTGGGGATAAAATTACTCTATTTATATGTTGTTCTGTAGCCTTGAAAGGCATCTTGTATAAACTCTATCTCATAATTTTATTCAGAACTTTCCCTACCTATGGTTTTTTTGATTTAGTGATTCCATGTAAAATTATAGTGCTAAAATTTTCCCTTTTTTATGGATGTTTATGGAATGTTTTTTCTATAATAAAATGGTATCAAATATATTTTTCATGATCTAAATAACTTTGAAGATATAATATTTTTTTGCGATCTTATTTAAATTTCTTGCAGTGGAAACCATGAAGTTATATATTCATAATTTGAATCATAACAGTAGATTTTCATTATGGAATATTAAAATTCATCATTTTTTTTGAAAATATAGATCTGGATGATTTTTATTTGGATTAAAAAATATTCCTAATTCATTAATATTATTGGACAATCAATGAAAGGATCTTAAGGTTATCTCATAAATTGAATTTCATATTTCAAATCTAATTTTGAATTATGTATTGAAAGATAAAACTATTCATATGTTATGGATGAAATTATAGAATATTTGTATAATGAAGATTATTACTAGAATGTTTCATATTATTTAATGGATATACTCCCATCACATGTTAGAATGTATATCTACTGTGGATTATTTATTAGTTTTTAAAGAAATTCTTTATGATCTAGAAAATATGGAGGTGAAATACAATGAAGAAGATTTGGTTTTAATTTTGTTATTCAATTTTACTACTTTTTATTTTAAATTTATATAATCAATTATTTTTAGTCATGATAAACTTATTATTAATAAAATTTTTGAGGATTTATTTTTGAATGAGCAAATAAAAAACCTTGTGGTTGGTTCTAAACCTTGGGCATAAGGTTTGGTTGTCAGAAGATAAACAAGTGGAAGAATTTTTTTTCCTAAAAGGGCTGGTCAAAATCTATAAATTAAGATAAAACTTGAAATTATTGTAAGAAAATGGGGTATATTAAATCTTAATGTTTCAAGTTGGAAAATAATAATAAGAGTAATTGACCTATTAATCCAAAAGGAAAGAAAGTAAAAAATTCTATCGAAGCAAGTGTAGTAGAGGATAAAAAAAGTGGTGGGGAACTTATAGTTGTTTCTAATAATGAATCCAAGTTGTGGGATGATTAGATTATTGATTTAGAAAGTAATTTTCATCTATGTCCTAATTGGGACTATTTTTTAACATATGAAATTATGATAAAAGGTGATATGTTGATTGAAAATAATTCAACTTGTAGGATTGATGGAATTGGAACCATCAGAATTAATATGTTTTATGTCATTCTGAGAACTATTACTGATGTGAATTATGTTCATGATCTAAAAATAATTTTAATTCCTTTCAATTCCCTTAATAGATATGGGCCCAAGTACACTTTTTATGGTAGATTTTTATAGGTTATAAAAGGATCACTTATTATTATGAACGAGCATAAAAATTTTGATTGGTTGTATATTATTCAAGGTTAGACAGTCATTGGTTGTGAAGCTATTTCTACTCCCAGTTTATCTAAGGATTATATTCCTAAATTATGGTATATTCATCTTGGGAATATGATTCAAAATGGAATTATTGGATTGAGTAATATAGGTATTTTTGAGGTTAGGGTATGATCATTTTGCAATTTTGTAAGCACTTTATATTTGGGAAGCATAAAAGTGTTAGCTTTAGAAAAGGCACTCACTATTCGAAGGGGACAATTGACTATATTCATTATGATCTCTAGGGTCCAGGTAGAGTTATTTATAAAATTAGTGATAACTACCTATTAATCATTATCGATAATTTTCCTAGGAAATTATTTTCATTCATCTTAAAGTATAAACATGAATTATTTGAAACATTTAAGTAGTGGAAATTTATTATCTAAAAGAAAACTTGTAGAAAAGTGAATCATGTTCACACCGATAATGGCCTTAGATTTTGATCTCATGAATTTAATTCATTTTACAAATACAGAATTACTTTTTGTCATTTTAGGATTCTAGGTACTCTAAAGAAAAATGGTGGGGAAAAACATATGAACGAGACATTAATGGATAAGGTACAATGTATGCTCTAAAACTCTCATTTACCCAAAACATTTTGGGATGAAGGTGTTATAATCATATGTCTACTAATTAATTGGTCCCCCTCATTAGATATTGGATAAGGACTCTATAAGAGTCATGTTTTAGTACTCCTTAATCTTACTCTGATTTAAAAATATTCGGATATCCTTCCAATACACATGTAGATAATGGAAAATTAAAACCTATATCCAAAAAGTGTATCTTTCTTGGTTATAAATCAGTTAATGGATGAAATTTATTTTTTACTGAATGTATCAAATTTATTTTTAGTAGGAATTTAATATTTGATGAGAATTATATTTTATGTCCCTCGACTTCCAATGATTTGCGAAAACATACATCAAGAACCCATGTTTAGGTTGATCTTCAGTCAAATTATATACCAAATATCTCATCTTATGAAAATTATAAG
The DNA here is from genome assembly GCA_963277665.1 of Viscum album. NCBI lineage: Eukaryota > Viridiplantae > Streptophyta > Magnoliopsida > Santalales > Viscaceae > Viscum > Viscum album. Next base: position 1,353,579,233 of record OY728150.1, on the reverse strand, counting down.
ATATCAGGTGCTATTTATCCTTCTCCACCACCATAAAAATATTCTATTTCAATAAAAAATCATAAAATAAATATCAGAACACCGTAGAGGTCTGTTGAGGCTGGCTTGGTTGCTTATGCGCCAAATGGGTATGATTGTATTGATTCAAAGTAAGAACTTATGAATTATTCTGATTCAGTTTGTTATAATGATTTAGGTATATGTATATTGGCTATGAAATAAGTGATTGAGTCTATTTATAAAAATTATACACTAGATTTATTGAAATTTTTAAGGGTAAGAATTTTTTCTATTAAAAATGAGTGTTCAATAAGAAATATAGCATTCCAAGAGTTTATGGAGAAATATAAAAAATCATAGTTAGTTGATAATGGTTACAATTAGGATACATGTATTGTATTCATATATTTATTCTCCCCAATTATAATGTATATCTCTATTTGAGTTCTATTGGGTATTGTGGCTTTAAAAAATCTTGAGTTGGATCAGTTGGATGTGAAGACTGTTTTTCTTAATGGAGATCTTAAGGAGGATATATCTATGCAGCAATAAGAGGGATTTATAGTTTTTGGTAAAGAAGACTATGTATATTCATTAAAGAAATCTATTTATGGACTAAAAAAATCACCCAAATAGTGGTATAATAAGTTTGACTTGTTTATGACCTCTCATAGTTTTGGAAGGTGTACTTATGATAGTTTTACTTATCTAAAGAATTTTGTGATGGTTCATTTGTTTACCCACTACTCTTTATTAATGAGATATTGATTAAAACTAAGGATAAGATAGATATTAAGAAGGTTAATGATATATGGAATTCAAATTTTGAAATGAAATATTTTGAAGAAGGAATGAAAATTATTGGAATAGAGATACCAGAGGATACAAATTTAGGCAAATCGTATTTGAGTCAGAAGCAATATATTAAGGAAGTTATTGATAGGTTCAATATGAAGAATACCAAGCCTATAAGTACTCATTTAACTATTCATTTAATAATTTTATCTTATTTATGTACCCATTAAGATGATGAGGTTGAATATATGTCTCAATTTCTACATTCTATAGTAGTAGGTTATTTGGCATATTATATGATATGAACCTGTCCATATTTAGCTCCTATAATCAGTTCCTTTTGAAAATATATAGTTAATCCAGGTAAGGAACATGGGAAGGATATCCTATGGATCTTCAGATATCTATATGAGATTACTATTGTATAATTTTATTTTTGGAGATCATAGGATTGGGTGATTAGCTATGTAGACTCTAATTTTATAATATATATTGATAATATAAGATCTTTCATGGGTTTTGTATTTACCATTGGCAAGTTTTATATTAGTTGGAAAAAAAATTATAGAATACGTTTTCTTTATCTACAATTGTGGCTGAGTATATGGATATTAAAGAGGATATTAAAGAACCCATATTGCTAAGGTAAATTATTGGTGAACTCAGTACAAATATTTATATTTCTTCACTTTATTCGGATAGTCAAAGTACAATATTTTTCATAAATGATTAGATGTTTCACGAGCGGACAAAGCACATTGATGTGCGATATCATTTTGTAAGAGATATTATTTCTAATATTGATATTATTATGATAAAGGTTAGTAATCATGATAATTATAACACCCCAAGATTTTATAATTTATTTTCTTTAATTAATTTTTATGATAGCGTGTGGTATACGCAATACCAAGTTTAAAACAAAATGTGATTTACTATAATTATTTAAATATGAATCTCATGACCTAATCGTTGGTTTGGAGGGTATGAATATGAATGAATTTATTATTAAATATATGTATAAATATTTTCTATGATAAAATGAATAATCAACCATATATTGATTAATTGGTTGGAAATGAAGATAAAATCTTTTGAATGTAAAATATAAGTTTTTTATAAAACTGTTTTTACGTGCACAATGTATTTTTATATTAATAGATTAAATATATCACCATTTATAAATGATTATAATTATATAATTATATTATGTATCCAATTTAATTAATTAAAATTCATTTATTTATGGTTATTAATAAATAAAGGAGAATGAAGTCATTTTATGATGTGAAAATACATTTTCTTCAAAAATGGTTTTTATTGCATTTTATGCATAGATATCATAATTAATTTATGTAAATTTTATAAATTATATTTAAAAAATTTATGTATTTTTTTAATTAATAATATCAATATTACTTTATGATGAAATTTTGAGATTTTTCAAAAAAGATTAATTTTTCAGCGAATAGTGAAAAATACTGATTTTATAGAAAAATGTCTTTTATATTAAAGCATTTAAAAAGTAGATTTTTTTTAATTAAATTTAAAATTTCATTAGTTAATTTTTTTGAAAAAAAATCCAATCAATTTCATTATAATCAACATTATTCTTGAATTTGGTATAAAAACATTATTATATGTAAAAATGCATTTTTCAAAAAAAAAACACTTTTCCTCGTGTTTTGAAATATTGTTTTTAAAAAAGTTTAGTCACCATGGTATGTGTTAAAATGGGTTAAAAGGGTCTCTACTTTATAACTGACCTTTAATAGTGTGGGTATTTATCCGTGCAAGAAAAAAATACCGACAAATGGCATATTTATGAGTGATAAGGAAAACATTGATAAAAGGAACCTTTATCAGCACTTTATTTTTAGCACTCATAAAGGGTATCCTTTATCAACACTTTATTTTAACACTGATAAAGGGTACCCTTTATCAATGCTTTTTTAGCACTGATAAATATTTATTTCATCAGCTCTTTATTAGTGTAGATAAAGGTCTAAATAAATAAAATGTAATAATTAAATAAAATAAAAATAAAAATCAAGTTTATTAAAAAAAATATTAAAAATATTATTAATTAAATAATTATTGGTAAAAATGAATAAATTGATTATACATTATTAAATATTAAACATTTTATTAATTAGATAATAATGATAATTAATGTTTTTAAATTGTATATATTAAATATATAGATATATATTAATGCATATAAACATGATTTATATATTACAAAAATATTTATGCGCTTTACTTTAAATAGTCATATATTTATTGAGTAATGATTTATAATTAAAAATTAATATGAATTAAAAATATTCACTAATTTCATAGTACTTGACATATAATTAAATTTCATTTGATTGTTCAATTTAACATAGATTAAATTTGTGTAATATTGTTTTCACATATACGCAATTAATGAATTTTTATATACAACGCACACACATAAAACTTATCCATTTTTTAAATATTTTTTAAAGTGTACTTATTCTTAATTTATTCATTTTCAATCATTTTTAACATATTTTCATGCACTTAAAATTAGATATTTATTAATAATGTTTAAAATATAATTATAAAATACTATTTATAAATAAATATATTTATAAATGTACATTTACTATATTTATACAATTATATATTTATGATTATAAATAAATAAATATTTTTTAAATGTATTTATATAATTATAAATAAATAATTATATATATTTAAATAATTATTAAATTTATAATAAATTTACCTAAATAATGAATATATTTACTATATTTATATATATTTATTAAATAAATAAATAAATAAATATAAATATATATAATCATATAAATATATATAATGATATAAATATTATTTTTAAAAACATTTCTATAATTATAAATAAAAAATTATAAAATTGTGATAAATATATTTAAAAATGAATATATTTACTATATTTATATTTATTTATATTTATTAAGTATATATAAATATTTTTAAAAAAATTATTTATAATTATAATCTTAAATCATTTATAATAACTTAAGTAATGAGCGCTGATAAAAGCATCTTTATTAGAGATTTTTTCATGCTGATAAAGATGAGGCTTTATTAGTGCTAAACAAAGCGTTGATAAAGAATATTTATCTGTGTTGTAACTTTATCATTGAAAAAGATTGATTTTATCAGTTCTTTTTTAGCTCTGATAAAGAGTCCTTTTATCAGTGCTTATTACTTAAGCACTGATAAAAGTGTCTTAATCTATTTAGAAAACACTAACCATTTGTGAATCCATGATGATATCAAAAGCTTTCCATGGAAGCCACTCACTACCGGTACTCCTCAGTGAATCAAAGCTCAAATCACACCACTCAACTACCTCGAGTTTCTTGAACATCTCGTTTGACATCTAGTGCCTGATTGTTGTTTGGGTTTCCAAAGAGGGTTTCATATTTTCTTCTACCTAGCGAGGAAGGCCTTATGATTTTCTTTGTGTATTTTTGATTTCATATTCGATTTCTTCTTCGATGATGTCATCATTTGTGGTCCATTGATTACATACTATTTTGATTTTAGATTATGAACATAATTTTTTTTATAATTAGTTGTTTGATTGACTACTGATGTATGAAGCCTCTCGATATATGAGGTTATTAATTATATCTAACACTGAACCTTGGATTTATTCATTATTATTTTATTGGTATGTTTTATATCTTCTTACTAAATAATTTTTTCATATATTTATATAAATGTGTATTAATGTTTATTCTTATTTATTGACTACTGATTTGAGGTACATTGGTGGTTCCCTAATGATTATATATATATATGCTGACACCTTTCATGGACACCTCAGTGGACATGCAGCTTCAGATGCAATTTTTCAAGAATCATGTTGGTGGAGTGATATATGTTCCTCTATTGGTTATGTGTATCATAGGATATAGTTCATCTTAGAATTCGCTATGGTATTTAGTTTTCTTATGGAGAAGATTTAAAGGGGCCATCCCTAGTTTAGCACATGAGATTTTATCACATCAAGCCTTTACTTTTTGGATCATTATGGTGCCTTTAGTTCACGTTATGTTTGAGTATCAGGTTTTTATCTATTTGATATTTCTGACAGACAATAAGTGAGTTTTTATACTTATGTGACATGTATATGTGTATATATATCTATTTCATCATTTATTTCCACATTTTTTTGTCTAACATGTATGCCTATATCGGGTAATGATGATTTTGGGTCTGCATGTCTATTGACCCCAAGGGTCATGCAAGAATTTTGTTCGACCTCAGGTACCAATTGTTTCTATTTGGGGGGGGGGACCTCCCATTTATGGTTTTTTATGCCCAAAGTTTAAACCATCCTTTAGTGACTTTGAGGTGTGTTAGAGGTCATACGATGATCTGATATGGTTTTTTTTAGGTAATTCATGATAGATTCATTACACTATCCATATTCTAATTTACACCTATAAAGTTTAGTGATAATATCATTTACTATCCGCCTTTATATCCCATTCATTATCATATTCTTCGAGATGATTCAACATAGTGTATCTATCTATGTCCTTATATTGTATCCTTAAATTAGATACATAACTAATAAAATTATTCATTATAAATATAATGCATTACCTATGTTCCTTCTATAGGCATCCTTATCACCCTCACTCTATCTACGTGGTTGATAATAAGGTATAAGGGACTCCAACAAATTTAACTTCTATTCTTGGCATAATATAATGCATTAGTGTTTGTACCACTTCTAGAAGTTTCAATTGGATATGATATTCTATTTAACCAATTTAGTTCTTAAGGAAAGTGATGTAGTCAAGTAACCTTTCATTATCTACAAAAATAAAATAATATTTATTACGTTTTAATTATTTATGATTGTGATGTTATTAATGATTATATTATATCTCCTATTATTTTTTCAAATCCCAACAACCCTTATTGATAGATTTGGAATATCCAAGAACTCATATATTCTAGTAGAAATGATCCATGTTTCCCTTCATCAAAGTAATAATCCCCCAAAAACAAGATATATTTATTTCTTTCCAAATTCACCAAAATTCTACAAAAAATATTGATAGTTATATCCCCTTTATCATTAGCGTTATTCATCGATCCATGAAACCATTGATCTGGTTGATTGAATGAGAGTTTATTATTCTTTCTTATCATATTTGAGTTTCTTATTACTCCTTAATTTCTTATATTATATTTTCATTTGTTTTAGGAATTTAATAAATATTTGACATGGAATAATTATTTTCTTAAATTTAATTACCCATTTTCTTCAACATACTGGAATTCTTTGAAATAATCAAATGTTGAGTCTCTATTATTAGAATTTTATATAATATTTACTTTTAATAATGAATATATTATGTGTATTTATTTATATTTTTAATAAAATTAATCTTTTATGAACCCAATAGGATTGATATGAACTGAAAATGGATGCACACTAATCATTTGAAAAATGAATATGAATATGGAGTTAATGAGTTCATCAAGTTTATAAGAGAGCACAAAGACAACAATTCTAAAATCCTTTTTTCCATGTTTATGTTGTTTTTATTCAAGAAAAATTAGTCTGAAATAGTTGGAAGAATATTGATATATATTTGGATCCATTGATTAATGGAGACAAAATAAGTATTGGATGTAAATCAATCACAAAGCTAATAACAAAAATAAAGATTCTATTTGCACTTCACTACTGTTGGTTATCTACCACTTAGCATAACATCTGACCTGAAATTCCTACCTAATATCCCTATGATGCTCTCATACTGCACATAGAGAGAAACAAACTAATTAGATCCTCAAACATATAGATAAAATTTTATATAATAGGCTAATTAATTGGGTAAAGGTTTTGTAGAAAACATATATAATTGAAGAAGCGACATGATAATTAGAAAATTCTATGATGGAAAAAAATTACCATTTGTTTTAATAATGAATAATATTATGAGGAAGATAAGGAAAAGTGAATTCTGAATGGTGATATGATATAGATGGTGTTGAGCGTGTGTGGGATGAGAGAATCATGGGTATAACAGACAGAAAGTTCAGGTCAGATGCTATACTAAGAAGTAGTTAAACAACAATAGTGAAGTGCATAGAAAATCCTTACTTTTGTTATTAACTTTGTGAGTGATGCACAACAAATACTAGTTTTGGATCCATTGATTAATAGATCCAAATATACACCAATTTCATTAATTTTCTCATGTTTTCCTGACATCCATATAGTCTTCTAAATTGTAATGAAGTGAACATAGAATCCTTATTTTTTTCTTAGCTTATATCTGGACCAAAGAAACCCTCTGGAAATATGTAAATGTAATGTTATGGTATACTTTCTCTATTTTACCAAAAAATTATATAATGAAATGTTGATTTAATTTTCATTATTCCTTTCATATTTTGTTTATTTTAGAAGATTTTTGTCCATGTTTCATGCCTTTTTAGGAATAAAAATGAAGCCATATCTACTCAATAATAGAGGTAATCTTGATGTTTGAGAAATAAAATAACTGTACATAGAATTAATGTATTGTTTCATATTGATATTTAATTTATTTATTTTTAGTATTACTCACATAATTGTTTTTGTTATTCTGGTGTATTATTTTATTCGAGTTGGGGTGCTCTATCCATCCTTCAAGCCTTTCTGCACCAAAACCTTTATATACTTCTTCTCCCTCAAATCCTTTTCACCCCTGTAGTGCTGCATTTATCAATTTCTTTCAAGTTATCTCCACTTCCTTTATAGGAAGAGAAACGATGCTACCTCTCCTCAATTATAGAGGTAATCTTGATGTTTTCATAGTAAAATCATTGTTCATTGAATTAATGTATTATTTAATATTTGTGTATTATTTATTTATTTTTATTATTACTCACATAATAATTTTTTTTCTTATATAGGTGGTTTGATTTGTTCGAGTTGGGGTGATCTATCCAAATTTAATGCTTCTTCTCCCTCAAAACCATTTCACCCCTATAGTGCTTCATTTGTCACTTTATTTTATGTTCTATCCACTGCCTTTGCTAAAAGAGAAACACCTCTGCCTATGCTCAATTATAGAGGTAATCTTGATGTTTGGATAGTAAAATAATTATACATAGAATTAATATATTGTTTCATATTTATATTTAATTTATTTCTTTTTAGTATTACTCACATACTAATTATTTTCTTATACAGTTGGATTCTTTTGTTCGATTTGGGGTTCTCTGTCCATATTTCATCCCTTCATACACCAAAACTTCCACATACTTCTTCTCCCTCAAAACCTTTCACCCCTGTAGTGTTGATATTTATCTCTTTTCTTCAAGTTCCCTCCACTACCAAATCACAAAGGAAATCTTGATATTTTCACATTAAAATCATTATCCATAGAATTAATGTATTATTTCATATTTATGTTTAATTTATTTTTTTAGTATTACTTATAAGAATTGTTTTCTTATACACATGGAATATTTTTTTGAGTTCATGTGGTTTGTTCAAAACTTCTCATACAGTTTTGGAAATTAAGAAAATAAATTCAATAGAAATTTTGTTAACATTGAAAGTTAGGATTATTTTGAGAATTTGGGACATGTAAGAATCAGTTTCTTAATAATAAGACACATGATGTGACCAGTATGACTCTAATAAATTATTTCTATTTTAAATTGAAATTAATTTTAGTAAAAAAGGCAATTGATTCAATGTGTCTGTTATCAATTTAAAATTGATATTTTACTTTAAAAAGTTTTACTCACTGAAAACTGAGCAATTTCGCTCGGAATCATTCACACCTCAATCTGATGAACGGTGTGACCAATATGGCTCTAAGTACTTCTATTTAAAATTTACATCAATTTTAGTAAAAAAACTGACCTACTCAAAACGAAAAAATACATTTATATTATTTTTATACTTACAAGTGATTTAAGACATGCATGAATAATCCACACCTCAATCCGATGAAAAAAGTGTATGTTATCAGTTTAAAATTGAAATTTTAGTTTAAAAGTATTACTCACTAAAAAATGATCAAACACGCTTGTATTTTATTGATAATTTAGGGGAATGATTCATAAGTAATTTGTGATGTGCAGGAATCTGTTTCACATAAAATTGATACATTATGTGATCAAAATGAGTAAAAAGTTTGTGTTTCCATTTTAAAATTAAATTTTAGTAAAAAAGAAAATTGATGTACTCTAAACTGAGAAAACACATTCATATTGTTTTGATTCTTTAGTAAAATGATTCACATGTTATTTGAGACATGTTGGAATCATACACACATCAATGTGATGCACCTTATAAGATCGAATGGCCTGAAGGAATTATTTTTATTTTATTATGGATAATCCCCCTTTTATGGGTTGAAGGGGAACCCTTACATGACCCATAGGCCCAAGGCACAAGGCCCGAATGACCCGTAATACATGAGTCAGGACAGGATTAAAAGATAAAGGGAGATTGATGTTTTTGAATGTATGAAATAATTTGTATTTATGTAACTGTATGAACCAATGTATAAAATGTCTAAAATATAGTGATTTTTTTATTGTGTTTGTGTTGTAAATTTCATCTCATTTAAATCCTGTATTGGGACTTGTTTTTTTTCATATTTTGTGTGTTTCTGGTACTACAATGTGCTATAATAGCACACTACTGTGGTGATGTAGTGTACGGTTGCAACAGACTATAGTGTGGCCCTTTATCAATTCTTTAAAAGAAATGATAAAGGTATACTTTATCAGCACTCATAGAAGCATTGATAAAGGCCTATTTTATCAGTTCTCAAAAATCACTGATAAATGGTTCCTTTAGAAGCACTAATTAAAGTATTGATAAATGTCTTCTTTATCAGCACTTTTTAAAGCACTAATAAATGTCTAATTTATCTGGGCTTTTTTTAGCACTGATAATGGTCTATTTTATCAGTGATTTTTTAGCACCAATAAATACTAGGTATTTTAACCTCTCTCATGTAGTCAGTGTTTTTCTTACACTGATAAAGTCAGTTTCTAGTGCTGTTAAAGGCCAATTTTGTAGTATTGGGTTAAAACTAAACATATAAGGGATAAAATGACCTAAAAACTTTTCAAAATCATATAAAATTTTTATATTTAGTCCCTATATTATCTATTCTTAAATTATGAGTCATCTAGGATCCATTTGTCTTGAGTAATACATTAATATATTTTAATATTTTGAAAAATTCCAATTGTTTCCTCAACTACACTTATAAAAGGACACCTTATCCTCTCTTATTCACACTTAAAAAGCCTCTTATATCAAGAAATACGTACCAAAATCCATTCATAAAATCCATCCCTACATAATTAATACCCTAGTTTTATCATAATACCATCCTAGTAAGGATTTAGGTATAAACATGAGGAGGTTATATAAAGAAGTGGTATAATTCTTCACCAAGCATTTTTTGTTTCATTACTTCTTACACCTCCTTAGAATCTTCATAAACCATCATAAAATAAAAATAATAGTATCTTAAATATATTTTAATATTATTAAGTTTATGTTTTAACCCATATTCTTCTACTTAACCATTTTATGAAAATTAAAAACACTGCTCATGCGTATGTACAGACTACTGTCTCGCGAGATGATGTGTTTCATTTTTCATTCCTGACTTTTATAGTTAGTCATAATGATGTTTCCAAATTAAATAATATTAGTTTTTAATGGTAACTAAATATTATACATCTTTCATTACCATCCAATGAAAAATAGAAATATTTATCAGGAGTAGGTGCATACTACTACCTTGTGAACCGATGTATTTGGTGTGTATCTCACTATTTTAGGTAGTTTTGAATGATAAAAAACACACATTTTTTGTTTCTAATGATTTTTTTAATGATTTTAGTATTTAAATTTTAGAAATTTTTTCATATAGGTTTCTTACCAAACAAAGGGCACAAGACGATCATAAAGATCATTTTTTGAGACCCCCCATATAGGTGCCAATGGACACTGATTGGGTACCACCATATGGATAGTGGACCACATCAGTAAGTTGGTACATTCTAAAAAAACCATGTTTCTATCCTATATTAACTAGTTAGCTGATGACGCTCACTGGATACCCGATGGAACTCAGAGAGACACAAAAATATATAATTTCCAGATCCAAATTTTGTCAAACTGCTCTCTCTCTCTTCCTCCCTCCCTCTATATCTCTCTCTCTCTTGTACTCTCTTAGAATTGTACAACCTTCTATAATTTTTTTTCATTTCATCTTTCTAGATAATTGTGAGTTTTCTTCATTGGGTATGCATATAGCGAGTCTCTATTTTTTTCTTTTCTGATGTTCTCACGACCAATGAGTGTAAGGGGTATAGGTTATCATTACCTTTAAAGTTAGGGATTGTATTCTCACAACCATTGAGTGTAACTGGATATGGGATTTCTACCTTTGAATTGAGGTATATGAGGTTTCAATCCCAAACCATTAAAATTTTATCTATATATTTGGTTTTCTTGGTACCAGCCATTAAAAACTAAGGGTATTACTTATCGTAACGAGTTTCTTACTACAAAAACTAAAAATAAAGATTGGGGTTTCTTCCTACAACTATTGAAAAAAATGTTTAAAACAAAACCTCTCAATCTTACATGAATGGAGAATACATAGGTATCCCTAGTTGATTGTTACCTAGTTTCATTACCAATTTATTATGCTTTATCTTTTAGCATTATATTTCTTCCGCATTTAACTCTTATAATTTCAATTTCAATTTCATTTATCGTTTTAATTACATAAAATATAGTATTAATTTTTAAAAGGTTTTCTAAATGAAATTAAACCTCCTCTAATTTTGTTTATACTCGGACCAACAATTGGTATCATAGAAAAAATTTATTTCAATAACCAAATTTATGTTATTAAATGATAAATTAAGTATGGACTCTAACACTAATGCACAAGTTTATCCATAAGGACACTTTATGGAAAGATCCCCTTTTTTTTATCGAACCGACAATGTTTATTGGAAAAAATAATTTTGACATTTTTAGAAACATAGTTTATATGGTTTAGATAATTTTTATACATGGATATACCCCCACCAAAGTGTTAGAAGAAAAATAGTCCCCCAATGATATAACATGATTTGAGCTTGATGGAAAAGAAATAAATACACTAAATTATATGTTAGATATAAATTAATTTAATAGACTATACACATGTAAAATAGATTGTGAAATTTGGAAATTATTAAAAGTTAAACATGAAGGTTCTAGTAAGATAAAATTTTCTAGGCTTGATATGTACCAAAAATATTTTTAAAGATTTAGTATGAATCCTAATGAGTTTATAACTTAAATATTTACCTGTTTCACTAATATTTGTAATGTAAGGAAGTCTTTAGAAGATGATCTTTCAATAGGGACACTTGTGAAGAATAAAATTTTATTATTTTATAGTTCTTGGGAACCCAAAGTGATAGTAGTATAAGAAGTTAAGGATGTTAAAAACATGATGGTTGAACAATGCATAGGGTCACCAATTGTTTATGATATTACAATGAAAATATAAGTTGATAAGGAATACAAATAGTTCAAGGAGAAGAAGAACATTTACTTTAAAGAAAAAATGAAGAATATTTAGAAAGTGAATAGGATATTGATCATATTTCTAAGAATATGAACAAGTTCTTAAAGAAGAATAATTATTAATATTGTGATAAGAAAGAGAAGAAAAAAAGTAAACTAGAGGTAAAATGTTTTGAATATAACAAATAGGGTCACATAAAGTCATAATATCCTTATCTAAAAAAGAAGAAGGTGAATAAGGAAGACAAAAAGGACTTATATTTATTAACATGGAGTGCTAGGGATGACTCCATATCTTTGACTGACTCAAGTGATATAATCCTCAAGTGCCTCATGGTTGATATTGAGGCAAGTAAAGTGGTATTTTCTTCAACTTTTTCTTGCTTATATATCTACTTAAATTATGAATATCTAATATATAATAGGGATCAATTGAAAGAGGGATATTTTGAAATTACCCAAAATTTCAAAGAGATTAAAAAGAAGTATAATATAGTTGTTAATAATAGGGATTATATTTTTAGATAAAATGAGAAATTAAAATATTAAAATGAAAAGAATAAATATTTTATTTTAAAAACTTATGAAAAAAAAAATATTTTATTTGTTTTTGAAATAAAATTACTATTTGAAAAAATAGATAAAGATTAAGGGAAAAGGGGTTAGTAATCAAAGAGATTAATAATTGATCTTTCAAAATTCACAAAAGTTGAGAAATTTTTTATTTTTTTTGGGTTCCCAATTCCATAAGAAAGTTATTTATAGTTTTGAGTTTTCAAAATTATGTTAGAACGTCAAAAAATACCTCCAATTTTTTATAAGAGTTATCTCAATATAAAATTTTCAATTATTGTTGGATAAACTAGAATCTAATTTAAGAATGTTATTACAAAATTTCATATTATGGAAGGATAAAATCCATTAATCTTTCATCAAATGTTTATTATAGAAAAAATATTTCAAAGCAATTATAGGTTCCAAAATCTCTTTTAGATAACATTTGTGGACCCTTATTTTGGGTACCAAAGTATTTATTCTCTTAAATATTTTTTAGGAAAATGTCTCAAGAACAGGTTTTGAAGAGATAAATAGTACATGGATAGTGGGTTCCCAAGGCATATGTGTGGTGACTACACCAAGTTTAACTACCATGAGGGTTTTGATGGTGGTCATGTCACCTTTAGTGACAACTTAAGGAGAAATATCATTAGTATAGGTTACATTGCATTTTCAAAATTCTATTTTGTTGAATATGTTTTATTTGTTAAAGGTTTGAAGAAAAATTTACTTAGATTTATTCAATTATGTAATTGTGGTTTTAAAGGTTCATTTAAAAATGATGTTTATAATGTTTTTTATTCCCATGGAAATATTTTATTTTCCACTTATATATTTCAAAAATTTTGTGTCATTAATTTGAATTACCTTGCAAGACAAAATGTTTAATACTTAAGTGCACAAGATAGTGAGTCATGGATATGGATTTTATGAATTAATCTTTATTGCACATAGTCACTACTAAAACTTAACGAAAATCATATATTATGATACTTGCTGAAATTGCATTTTAAAAATGAAATTTTGTGAGAACCATGCTAACTTGGTAAACAACACAAGTTATCCTTTAAATCTCAAAAGGAAGTTTCAACCTTTAAATCCCTTTAACTTATACACCTATATCATTTTAGACTAATTAAAGTGTAAAGTATATGAGGTAAATCTTACTCATTTGTAATTTTTGATGACTATACATGATTTAATAAGGTTTACTTCTTGGTACATAAAATGAATTTTTCATTAAATATACCAAGAATGTTCAAAATGAAAAAGAGTATATGAGCATTTCCCTTCATATTTGTCATGGGGGAGAGTTTGAAAATATATATTTTGATGATTTTTGTGTTTTACAAGGTTATCATCAATCTTTTTCACCTCCTAGAACTCCCCAAAAAAATGGGGTTATTGAAAGAAAAAATATAACTTTGAAAGTAATTTCTCAAAATCACCTTAATGGATTTAATATTCCTAAATATTTTTGGGAATAAGTGGTAAATGCCACATTTTATACCATTAAAAATGTTCTTATAAGACCCATTATTAAAAATACCCCTTCAGATATTTGGAAAATTAAATAACCTAAGGTTGTTTAATTTTAGGTGTCTGGTTTTAATTTTATTATTCTTGACTCTAAATATAATATTGGTAAATTTGACTCTAAATTTGAGGAAGGTATATTTAATAGGTATTCTAACTCATGTAAAGCTTACCAGGTTTTAAGAAAAAGGACCAAGACCATTAAAGATTCAATTCATATCAAATTTTATGATAATTTACCCAAACCTCATACTAAAATTGATGATGTTGATGTATACCTTGATAATTTGATCTTAAATGAACCTTAACCACCTAATGAAAATGAATTCCAAAAGTAACCTGTTGCTTTACCTAAGGCATGGGTTAAATCTAAAAACCACCCCCTTGAAAATGGTATTGGTTTTTTGTAATCCAGTACTTTTACATAGAGGTCATTTTTAAATCAAGTAGAACATCGTGATTTTATGTAAAAACTAGATCCTAAAAATCTTGATGATTATATTAATTATGATAATGAGGTTATTTCCATGCAAGAGGAATTTAATAAATTTATCCAGAACCATATTTGGAATCTTGTGGAAAAGCCTAATAATCATCCCATTATTAGCACAAATGGGAATTTAGAGATGCATTGGGTGAGAAATGTAATATTGAAACACCATATTATTTTTATGAGATATATATTTTTTTTAAAATTCTTTGATTTGTTCTATTGTACGCTACACCAAGATAACCTTGTGCTACACGTAACACCGAATTAGCTTGTGGTATACACAATACTTTTCTTGGATTATGTTACATACAATTTTGAGTTAATTTGATATATTTCATTTCATAAAAGACCAATTTTAAGAAAAAAACTAAATATTATTATGTTACCTTATAACCTAGTCATTATAATGGCAGGTATGAATGATATTAACTTTATTTTGAAAAACTATTTAAATAAAAATTAGTGAGTTTATAAAATAATAAAATCACTCTTGATAGATTTCCTTAATGAAATATATATGTAATATATTTAATATAATGTTTAAAATTCATCTTATATGTTTTTCTAGATATGATATAAGAACAAATTCAATTTTTCAGATAAAAGAAGTATTTTTCAAAAAATGCAGTTTTCCACCTTTTTATAGATATCCCATTTTAAATCAAGTTTTTAAGACATTTTTATATTATATTTGAAAAAATAAAATTTTATTTGGAATCGGGATATAAAAATTTACTTTGGATGAATTTTTTATATTTTTCTAATAAGTTTCAAGTTTTGATAAATAGTAAAAATATATTAAAAATTAATTGAAAACAAATTTTTTCATAAAAATAATTTATATGGTCAATTTATTTTATTTTAACGTTTTTAAAATACAAATAGATTTTATTTTTATCATTTAATATAATGTAGATAATTGGCATTAATTTTATATCAAATTTTGATTTAAAAACATTTTAATCTTTTGTAATGTTTTAACTTTTAAAACTTGTTCTCTCTATCGGGCAAGATGATTAATTTTATATTAATTACTGAAACTTCTATTTTTTAAATTTTGAAAAATCGATTCCACATTCAAAATTAGTATGTATAAATTATTTAAATATCTTTATTTTTTTGGCATTATGAATAGTAACTTCGGTAATTTTTATTAATACGGTAAAAGGGTAAACCAGGTAATTAAGGGTAAACATAATATTATAAAATTACCCTAACCCTTATAATAATATCATTGGATGATTTTTTTTGATCTAAATCATCCTTGGGTTGAAATGATATCCTTTGGAGGCCACTTGGATGAGACTGAGATGTTTAATATATTTTATTTAAAGAAAAGTTAAATATGTCTTACTCAAATTTTAATAACTTTATCATTTTTAAGATAAGGTTATACAAAATATAAATTCAACTATAAATACTCATTTTCAATCTAAAATATTTTTATTTATCATGGTAATTGTTTTTTAATTTTTAAGAAATTAATAATTACTTTAAAAGCTTATACATTAATGATGAAAAAATTATTTAATTGATGAAAAATAAATAAAATAATTGTTATTAAAATATAATAACTAGTAAAAGACAAAAAAACTTAACCAAATATTATTTATCTAGTATATATAGACCATAATAAATAAAGGTTTGAGTTATTAACCATTTGGAACCATATGTAAAAGATTATGACACTTATAATATTTTATTTAAAGTAATGTTAAAGTTGTCACATTCAGGTTTTATTAAATAAATTTTTTTAATGTAGTATTTTCAAGGAGATATATTCTTTATAAATATTATTATAAAATATCGAATAATTTTATTAGTTATGATATTTTATTCTTAATTTTTACCCATCAAATAAGTATATTAAATAATTACACAAAACTGATTTAGTAATTATTTTATTAATGAAAATATAAACCTAACGTTATTAAAAATATTAAAATACATATAATTTTGGATAATTAATATATAAAAAAAATCTAGATGATATTTACCCCTTAGGGATATAATAAAATATTTGGTTTGAGGTTAAAATCTTATCTTGATATTTTTAAAAATCAATAAATTGAATAAGGTCAAAATAGACATTATTGATTGTTTATCAAAATAATGTATCATTAAATTATTTAAAAATAATTTAAAAATCATTTAAAAATAAAAAATAATTATTATATGGTATAAAATGTTCTAAATTAATAATTTATGGTATAATTTATATCAAATATGTAAATATTTCTCTCTTTTAATATTTAAATATTTGTTACATTAGTTAAAATTAAATATAATAACTAAGTGTTAATTAAAAGGATAAGGTTTAAATTGATATAAAAACATGTATAAAATTTATTGTTTGATTATATTAAAACCTTATCTCATATCATATTTGAAAATAATAAATTTTGGATGTTTTTGGATGGGTTTTTATTTTATTATAAATTAATATTTTTTGGAGATTCCAAATGTTCTCCTCACCTCAATTATAAAAGGGAACATCCTCCCTAATAACTTAAATTAACTTTGATCCTTCTATATCATCCATAAACTGGCCATTTTTCCTTATAAAATTAATTATTTAAATTATATAGGTTATTTTCTTCTCAAAAATACCAACTCTAGTGCCTTTTAGAGGAGATCTAGAGGGAGTTGGTCGGAGAAGAGGTAGTCGCCTCTACCATTTATTTCAAAATTATTTCTTATTCTACTTACTCTTTATGAGTTGTATCCATTATAAAGTAATAAATCTAGTATAAACTATATTTTAATATTTTATTATGATTATTTAATAACCATATTCTACCTTCTATCTATCCTGTGAAAAATGAAATCACCATGCATGCATATGTATGGCTTACCATCTCTACGTCGTGGTGTAATCTGTTTTCCCCACCACCATAAATGGATGGGTATAATTATGGAAATAATAACTATATATGATTATTATAAAAATATTTTAATTCTAGAACAATATATATACCATAAACTTCCATTTCATTCCATGATTAATGGAATGATATCGTCGCTCATTCATACGTACAACCTACCGTCTCCACAATGCGATACGATTCATTCTACATAATCTTCATTAAATCATTATTATATAATTGTTTATAATGAATAATATGATATGTATTATATCAATATCACTTTGGAAATGATATAAGTATAACCTAATAATAGGAACAAGAACTTATCTAAGAAAACATGCGTAAGAAAATAAAGCAGTCAATACTCAAAGGACAAGTGATAATGTTATTAACAAACAGGTAATAATATAATCACTTATGATATCATAAAAATGAATATGATTATAGAATAAGTTAATGACATTATTTAAACCCTTATACAGGAGGTTCGACCTTGTATGAAGGAACCCAAACCTAAGGCAAGGGATAATTTCGTAATCTAATTATTATTTGAGATTGTTTAAATATAAGTATTTATTGGGGTTTATTTATCATTTATGTCCATGTTTTCTAAAAAATATTTCATAAAATATTTTACTATTATCCTATAGATGTTTAAAGTCATTTTTACCCATTTTTGACTTTTATTACATGGTTTGAAAGGAATTTTTCTTTCATTTTCCATATGAGGTACTTTTTGACTTTTCTGGTAAAATAATGAGAAGAATGTTTTTTTAACTTATATAACATGAACATATTTTTATGCATTCATAACACATTATTTACATGAATATTACTTTACAATATTTTAAGGTTATTTTTGAATAAATAATTTTCTTTTAAAATTGCACGATATTTTAAGAAAAGAAAATGTTTTCAAAGAAAGAAGGATATTTTTTTCAAGAATTAATTTCAATTATTCTATCAAAAATATTTTTCATCTAATATGTAATTCTTTAATAGAGTTATGTTTCAAGTATCCTATCCATATTATTCCTATAGTGTGATTATGTTTATGAGGTAATTCTATTTATGAAATCCATTTTTTTACATGGATTATGTTATAATGGTATTATGTTGACGAAAACCATTTTATTCTTTGGGTTATGTTATAATATATGAATTATGTTTTTGTGGCACATATAAGAATGATTTCATTATGATATGGGTGGGACCTCTATCTCACTCAAATTCATTGAGTAAATATGGATAAATCATGAGGTATATATGTTATTCATGAACATGATTTAATGTTCACAATTCTATAAATGACCCTGGTTTTAATGTCCATAATTTTATGGATGTACATAGTTTTTCATGTCCATATGTTTAAGAAAGGGTCTGGTTTTATATCCTTAATTTAATTAGTTAACGTATTACTATTTATACATGTTTACAAAGTTACATGTTTATGTGTATTCCATAATTTCGTGTATTATGTTAATTTTATAGTCTCATGGATTATGTTCTATGATTTATTTATTATTTATGTTTTATGAACTATCAAAATTTATTCCATAATTTTTGATATGCAGGGTATGATCTTTTATTTTGATTATCATGTTATCATACCCTTATTCTCATGATATTCCTACATATTTTATTTTTATACCCTTTCTGATCATCTGAGCTCACCTCTTTATATGTTTTCGATTCCTCATGTTATAAAGAAAGGTTTTAGGTAGGGGTATTAACGGGGAAGATCTTTATGGGAGATGTTGAAGATATTTTACCAAATTAGAAGAATGTTTTCCAAGTTTCCAAAGGCACTAAACTAATGTGGTCTTTGGGCATCTGTTTGTATAATGTATTAAGTACTCTACAAAATTAATGTAATATTCATATACATAAAGTTTGGTTCATTTGAAATATCACACGTAATAAGGCCCAAATTGTAACAAAAAGTTACACCCAATAGGAATGAATTGATTATTTTGAGACCTTTTCCCCAATCACTAATCTTGTATCCTTAAGGATCTTATTGGAATTTACATCTCATTTAAATTTTAATCATTTTCAAATGGATGTTAAATGTTATTTTTAAATAGTTTTACTTCCAAAAATGTTTTTGTAGAACAACCACCCAGTTTGGAAGATTAAAAACTTTAGAATCATATATTCATATTTAACAAAGAAATTTAAGGATTGAAACAAGCCCCTCCTACTTGGTATGAATGGTTGACTAAATTTATTTTAGAAAATAATTTTGAAATGGGTAAAGTGGATTACACCTTGTTTTTAAAGCATACTTAAAATTATATTTTGATTATTTAATTATATATTTATGATTTCATTTTTTGTTCAATTATATTCTCTTTAAAATTAATTTTTTTTGATTTAATGAGTAAGTAATTTGAAATGACTTTTATGGGAGAACTCAAATTTTCCTTAGTTTTTAAATTTATCAAATTCTAGATGGAATATTTCTTAACTAGAGTAAATATACTAATAATATTTTAATGAATTTTGGAACATATCAAGTTTATGAGATTATTAATCCAATAAGTACTCCTTTAATGCTTTGGATAAAGCCAA
Organism: Viscum album; assembly: GCA_963277665.1. NCBI lineage: Eukaryota > Viridiplantae > Streptophyta > Magnoliopsida > Santalales > Viscaceae > Viscum > Viscum album. The sequence goes on along the minus strand of OY728150.1, from coordinate 1,353,558,808 downwards.
AAAACTAGTGGAAAATATGCTTTATAGAGGTAAGACTAGGAGTCTTCTCAATCTTACCACAACCCGATTGGGTATCTTGTTTAGTGTATACCTTTTTGGATATTTTCAATCTAATACAAAATAATACCATTTAAAATATCTTAAAATAACTTTTAATTATTTGAAATGAACTAAAAATAATGGCTTGATTTATCCAAAAGAAACCTCCTTACAACAAACTAGAGTTTCCAATATGGATTTTGGTGTCTTCCAACTAGAAAGGATGAGTAAAAGTGTAACTTTACACCTACTTGAAAAATACCTTACCTAATGGAGTAAAAAGAAGAAAATTTTGGTTTCAATTTCTATGGATAGACTGAAATATATTGGCATATGAATTTTTTCTCCAAAATAATTTGGATGAAACATACTCTCCTAGATTATGACTTAAATTATTGCGATGTGAAAATTAAGAGTGAAAACACAAGTGACATTTCCATTTATAAAAATAAAATTTAACACTCTCACACAAAGCACATTGACCTCAGGCACTATTTTCTTTGAGATTATTTCCAAAAAGGTGATATCATGCTAGAATTTAATTGAAGTAGTATTCAATTTGATGATATCTTTACTGAACCCCTTATGGTTGATCAATTTTATTTTATTAAGGGGGAGTTAGGAATGAAACATTTGTAACTAATTCATTTAATTTCGACAAGAATAATATTTATTTATTTATTTTTTACCTATAGAATCATTGAGTTATATTATTTTCTTTAAATCTTGATATTATTTATTTTTTGTATCTTTATTTTAAATCATGAATTATGTTAATCTCATTGATATCGTTGATCGATTTTTTATTTAAATATTTATGTTATTAATTAATTTTTCTCATTTATTTAAATCTTAATGTTATTGATCTATCTCTTTCTCTCTCTTAGGTATTGTTTTTATTTTTTATTTAACTCTTCATTTTTATGATTTTCATGGTCCCTTTATACTTTTAAAAGTAGGAATAATTTGATAGAGATACAAACCTTTTAAAACTGAAATGTTATAAGAGAGAGACCCATTTTCAAATTATATTTGATATTTTTAAAGATCCATGTGTAACAAAAGGCATGTGTGGTGTGTAGTTTTTGATTTTCAAAAGTCTATTTTCAAATATTGAAATCCTTTATGTCTTGATTTTTTATAAAAAAATCTGTTTTTTTGGAAATATAAGTTTTATATTTATAAAGAAATGATGGGTTTTTAGTCTCTAAAAATAATATTTATGATAGCCTTAAAAAATGTAAAAATATTTTTGATTCTCCAAGTATCATTTTATGAATACATTTTCCTTTTTTTTCTATAACCTCTATCCATGATCTTATTGATAATTTCAAAGGGTAAGTAGGCTTTGATCATGTTAAAGGTATATTTTTTCTTGAAATAAATTTATTTTTATCGCTTCTAGAAAAATAAATCTAAAATATATTGTTAGTATTTTTGGAATTTTGATAATCCCAAAGGGGGAGAAAATATTATCAATAGCATTGAAGGTACATTTTTAAAACAATAGAGAGAAATTTTTTAAATTAAATCGTTTTTCAAGTTATTTTTATACTTGAATTGTTTTCTTAAAAATTTGGAAATGTTTTTATTGGATGAATTCCATTATGAAATATTTATATTCTATTTGTTTATATTCCTGAAGAATAAATTATTTATACCTTTTTATTATTAATTTCAAAAGTGTTTATGATAATAAAAATGGTGGAGAATGTGGTACATCTCACTCTCTCTTAGGTAGTTTTGAATTATCACAAACAAAAATCAGTTTTTTCTAATGTTTTATTTTAATTTATTTCAGTATTTACATTTTAGAAATTTTTTCATGGTGGTTTTGGACAAAATAGAGGTATCAAGAGAATCATGTGGATCATTATTTGAGATCCCCCACATATAGGTGCCAATGGACACCCGATGAGTACCACTAAATGGCCAATAGACCCCACCGACCAACCAGTGCAGTCTTGATAGAACCATGAACTGTTTAGTTTCTATCAGTTGACTAGTGAAACCCATTGGCCACTTTGTGGTTCCCAAATAGATACAAAAATATATTCATTATAGTGGGCCTCTCTTTCCTTAATTTAATCTATAATGGTGCACTACGACCCCCAATACCTCCAAAATATTCCTAAACCCACGGGAGGATATAAATACACACCTAATGGTTCTTGTAAGATACTAATTTCATTAAAAATCATTTATAGAGATTAATTGTGTCTAATTTATCTCTATCTTATCCTCTATTTTAATTTTCTTAGCTTCACTCATTTTTTTCATTGTATCTTATAGGAGAAGTGTGAGTGTTATTTTTGATCTTATAGAAAGAATATAAATTCTTTTTTCTTTCCTCAGGTGCCCACTACTGTTGAGTATGAGGGGGATAGGTTATCACTACCTTTAAAGTGAGGGATTGAGTGCTCACCACCACTCAGTGTAAGGGTATAAGTGATCACTAACATTATAGTGAATGAGAATGGGTTTATGGCCACAAACATCAAAAAGAAATGTCATGTATTTGGGTTTCTTGGTACTGACCACTAAAACCAAAGGGTATAACTTTTTTTAATGAGTTTATTTATAAAACCTCTAAAAATAAAGAATTATTTTTATTTCCACAACCATTAAAAATAAAGGTTTAAGATAAAACCTCTAGATACCCAAATATTGACGTATATGAACATTACATTACTTTTGCAGAATACTTAATACATAACAAAAACAGACACCCAAGGACCGTAATAGTTTAGTGTCTTTGGAAACTCGGAACAAAATATTTTAATCATGGTGAAAGATCTTCAACATCTCCCATAAATTTATTCCCCTTTTTTTTCTTACCTAAAACCTTTATTTATATCCTGGGGAAAAGAAAACATAAAAATGATGAGCTCAAATGCTCAGTAAGGGTAAACATAGAGAACATTAAACAATCCATGAAAATTTTAATGTAAAAACATGAACATAAAACATGAGTAATGACATAAATCTTGGCAGTACATAAGGCATAGATCATAAATGAAAATTAATCATGATAAAATATCATGGGAATAAAACATGTAATTGTGGAAAACCATTAAGCACATGATATGATTTCTATTGTAACACCCCAGGTAAATAAAGAATATGACATTTTTATATTTATCCATATTTGTGAATAAAATATTAATGTTACTTTAAAGGAGACGCTATGCTCGATGGCGTACCCAATACGCAACAACGAGTCTCTTGGGAATCTTACGTTGCACTCTAATAATAAAATAATATTATTTTAAATGGTAGTTAACGCCTAGCCGTTGTAATGGCGGGAATGAACAGAACTAACTAAAAAATGATTATATATGTTTGTCAAATATTTTTAATCCTTACAATAAATATTAGAGGATTAAAAATGCGAATGAATCCAATTTTTAAGCATTAACATTCTAATATTCTTTAAAAGGTCGATTAACCGCCTTTTGATGGCGAACCTCTTTTAAATCCACTTTGTGACAATTTTATGTGTTATATTTGACAAAATAAAATTATTCTTTAGAATCGGGACATCAAAATTTACTTTGTGTAAATTTTTGGTATTTTTCCGAAAAAGTTCAATTTTTAATGAATAGTGAAAAATGTTTTATTTTAATTCAAAACCGCTTTTTAATATAATTTATTTATATGATTAGATTATATTTTTAATTGGTTTTAAAGTAAAATTAGAATATATTTTTACCATTTAATCCAATAGTGTTCATTGGAATTAATTTCACTTTGAAATCGGATTTAAACTAGTGTCAATCTTTTGATACATTTTGTTTCATAAAAACACGCTATTTGTTTTGACAGCGGGAATTAATTATTAAATTAATTAATGAAACTTATATATTTTGAATTTTGTAAAATAGACATCATTTTTGAATTTGTAATATCAAATATATCTTAGGGAGAATTTTTGGTAATTTTCTGAAAAACTTCAATTTTTGATGAATAGTGAAACCACTAAGTGGTACTTATAAAAACTGATTTTCCGTTTAAAAGAAATTTTGCCATATTTTTGTTTTGAATTTCAAAAATCCGACATACATGGTTCTCATTAAGAAGTAAAATGTGGTTCAATGGGATTAGAATAATTTTTTGGTGAATAGTAACTTATTAAGTTTTTAATCGCGATTAGAGGTAATTAGTGTAGTTTAAGGTAAGAATAATATTTTAATAAAATGAAATGACCTAGAAACATGTCCTACCCACATTGGATGTTTTATGGCCGACCAAGAAAATCCATGGGTCAACTTGGGGACCCCATGAAGCCACTTTGGTTGGAAAATGACATAAATACCTTTTTATTTAATGTTAAAGTAAAAATAACACAAACATGAGATGTTTTACTAAAATAATTTTTACATGGGGTTATACAAGTCAGATTTTTGACTATAAATAGTAATTGGAAATATAACAAGAGTTACTACATTATAGTATTTGTTTTATAATTTTTAGACATTAAATAAATTAAATTATTTATGACATCATGATGATGCAGCGATGACCTCATTATTTAACGATTTAAATAAAATGGAAATATAGTGTAAAATCTAAGACCTACAAATGTAAAAAACCTATTGGATGGGTGGATGTCGAAACCTTATCACCTTATCCTCAAACAAAATCAATTTGGGACCATTAAAATTCGAAAATCATTCTAAAATAAAGTAACATTTATTTACTTTCCAAGAGTGCCCCTCCTCTCCTCTTATAAAAGGCCCCCACCTCTACCTCCTTACCCACACTTACAAAGACTTTGGCTCAGCCAAACTGTGCCCATTTTGTCTCTCCACATCCCTCTATAACTCCTTGAAGCCTCACTTTGGGCAGAAGTCTTCCCAAGGAAGCCTTTTAGCTCAAACCGAAGAGAGTTACCCGATTTTAAGGTAATGTCTTAACTTGAGTCCTTTTGTTTTATTTTGCTTCTCCATCCCCCTAAACTCTTTTTATTAATTTATTTTGTAACAAATGCAGTATCTTAAATATACTAGGATGTTTTTATAAGAATTATTCGAGCTACACTTACACACACCTCCATCTAATGGTTAAAGAACATACTGTTTCCGTGGATGGTGAATTTCTGCCTCACGAAACGATGATTGTTCAACACTCATATATCACCTTCAAAGGTGGCCATTAAGATGTCACTATATTTATATATTATATATAATATGTTTATGTTTTACTTAATCTTCTGTATTTTTAATTTATGGCATATCCTTTATGGTTACCATTATGAGTAAACGTGATATCTTCATTTTAGGAAGTGCGGACTACCGCCCCCTCAAAGTGATTTGATTCGTTAATGCCATATGTGGGACATATAAAGGATGTAATTAATGGTATTATATATGATATTATAATGGAATTATAATATACCTTTATATCATTATGATTCCATTCTATAAAATACGAAATAGAAATGAAAGTAGCGTTCATGCGTACGTACGGATTACCGTCTCCATGAACGTTGCATTTCATTTATTACCTATAAATGATTATGTAATATTATAAATTCATGTATATACTGGATATATATGATATATATGATATATAAATCATTATTATAACTCTGGATATAATGGATACATGAAAAACTTGTAATTATAAAGAGCATATTTTGACTCAAGTACCAATGATCGTTTAAACGACCGTTATTAACTAAAATAATTACATAGTGTTCATGACATGGTAATAAGTGATATAAAAGGAATAATGAACTTGAAAAAGGTTATTAAGGAATTATAAATTAACTCAAGTTTATTATTCAGGATATTAAAGAACGATCGAGTCAAGTCAGACCTGAGGTAAGGGATCCTACCCCTCTCTTTCTTTTTAAGTACACTTTTTTATGTCATTACTTTTAAGCTCATCTTTCTTATGATTGGGATGTTATTTTATATTAATCCTACTGTAATTTTTATGTTCATATGATGAGATAAACTATTTTATCTCATAAATCCATTTTTGTAAGTTTTAAATGGCGTTATTAGGCTGCCGAGTTTTCGTAAGGGATTGTTCATCTCACTTTTATTCCCGTGAGATTTATGCTACATTTGCCACAATTTCCTTTTAGTGGTGTATGTAATTCCAATTATTTTACTCATTTTGTAATATAATTTCATTAATGAGTATTTACATCAATGTTTTATTGTCCTTCTTTCACGGGGTGCATGTCTCGAAAGATACCCATGTCGGTAAGGGAACCTTTCACCCTCCTCTTTTTACAAGACTTCTTTCGTTATGTCTTTTAATTCACATACTATTATGTTGGGATATGTTCTCCTATATCCTTATTGATTTAAATTTTATGTCAATGTGATGATATACCCTTTTTATCTCTCATTAACTCATTTTATGAATTTTGTAGTGACGTCGTTAGGCTGTCAAAGTTTTGCAAGGGGACTTCTTAACCCAAATTTGATTCTTTGGGATAAACCTATACTCCTTGTATATGTCGTTCTATGAATATGTGTGAATAACCTCTGATTGTTTTACACTTAATATCCACTTATATTTTGTGTATTCATTTGTCACACATAATTATGTAATTTATTTATCCTTAATCCAAGGATACCGTCTTTGTATGGGACTTCGTCTCAATCTCCATTAATTGAGGCATATTTTGTTTTATACACAAATTTCTTTTATATGGTGTATAAACTCCTTTTACTTTTACTTTTATCCAAAAGGAATCTTTTTTATACGAAGCGTTTTACAAAATGACAAAAGGGAATGTTTTTGTCATACGTATGCGGCGACAACGACTTCTCCGCCGCCGTGACCATTATTTGAGTTTCGGCTTCCTCTACAAGCCATACCTTCTTTTTAAAAGAAAAATAAATACCATGTTTTACTTTTATTTTATTTTGGTATTGAAAATGGTTTTCATAAGGTTTTTTATATCAATGTGTTTTATTGATATCTTGTGATTGAAATGTGGTAATGTTATGTTCCCTTTATGCATTTATTATGTGGTACGATTATGTTATGGTTCTTGGGCATTGTTATGAAGACGGGTGGTTCCGTGATAAACTAAGGGTGGGTGAGCCCGATATAGCTCTCCAATGCATTGGGTAACGCGAAGGAGTGAAACGTTAAGGTTTCTCCAAAGAGATTTAGGGAATATACTGTGGTGGGTATTCCAAACGTAACTAAGAGGGTTACTCCCTACGTAAGAATGTTATGAATGCCCCAAGTTACCTTTTATGTCTTATGATTTCTATGATTTATTCATGATTTGATGAGGTATGTTAAAGTGCCTATGTTTTATGGGTAAAGTATGATTTCATTCTTATGTATATATGAACTCATGTTTCCTTTCCATATTTTTTATAACCCTTACTGATCTTTTTATGCTCATCCCAAGTTTTTGAAATGTTTTTCACAGGTCAAGTGAAAGGTACATGATATGATGATAGTGTCAAGGAAGTGTCAAGAAAGAATCCATGCTTTATTTTTTAAATATGTTTCCGTTGATGGAAAAATAATGAATACTATCTTTTATGTAACCACTTTGTTTAAATGTGGAATGTAATGCAAGTTTTATGATCTAATTATCTAAAACTCTAAACCTGAAAAGATCCTCAATGTGTAATCTTGTAATAACTCAAGATTAAGTAAGGTTTAAGGCTGGGGCCTTATAGTTGGTATCAAAGGTCGGTTTAGATAACTTTAGAGGTTAGAGTATTCTCTAAGCACAAGTGACATTACCATAATGGTTAGGATTTCAGAAAGAGTCCTAGTTTTAGATAAAGTGAATGTGTAAGTATATCTTAGTGTTTATCTTTCTAATTAGTACATGATGGTTTTGTTGATATACTCACATTGAACTTTTTGGTTTTAGTAAATGGCTGGATCTAGAAGGCACCAAAGTAATAGTGTATGTGAAGGAAACTGTGACAGTTTTTTGAGCAAGCAACTGAATGATATGGGAGCTGCAATGAGAACTCTTGTGTTTATCCTCAACCAACTATCTGGAGTCATGATTGACCACATAAACCTTGGTGATTTCTATAAGGCATCATATATGCGAGAAACAAATCCCTACGGAACTACGGGTAATAATCATAAAGGTAAGTATGTTCAAAAACCTATGTGTCAAAGATGTGGAAAGAAACACCTAGGAAAATGTTTCAAAGGGACAGAAATATGCTATAGATGTGGAAATGAAGGTCATAAAGCAAGAACCTTCCATGGAAAAAGGAAGCATCCAGTTGACTCGAGGAAAGGGAATGAAGTTCTTTCTAAGGGATCAATTGAATGTTTTAAATGTGGTGTGCATGGTCATTATGAAAACACATGTCCTATGAAGAAGTTTCGTGAATGGGATCACCAAGATCGTACAAATATTCGTTTACCAATACCTAATGCCATTCTGATTGAGGATGAAGAAACTGACAATGACCAATCAAAGGTATGGATTATTTCATAACTTTTGTTTTCCTATTTTGGAATCTTAGGATATGATTCATGATTTTGTTTGTAGGAAAGAAGTATTTCAGAATAAGTTGGAAAGGAATGGTTAGTGGATCATGAAGAATGTTGAATGAGTAAGAAGTCAACATATAAGGGCTTCAAGAGTTATGGTGAAATTATTAAGAGTATTAAGTCTCTTTTGATGATGGGGTTACATTAGAATACTTTTTATAGTATGTGTAACCCTGATGTTTAATATATGAAAATTTTATTCAAGGAATAGTTATCTATTCTTTTGTGGACATAGTTATAAAGAACTATTTGGGTTTATATGATCCTTACTTTTGAGGTAATTATGGGTTACTATATGTTATGATGGAAGTGAAAGGCATGAGATTAAATTGAGGTTAAATTATGTTATGGTTATTTTTGATGATTTTATCTCTTTTTGGGAATGATTTGAGAATTATATAGTTTTCAAAAAAGGACAACACGCAGACCGTGTGACAACCCGTCGCGTCGGACAAAGCTGCGGGAATCGAACCCACAACCAAAGTGCAATTGGTATTTATCACCTACCACTGGACAACGTGAAGTGCCTGGTTAGTTTGACTGATTCTTTTTAGTTAGATGATTTTATGAATTAAGAGTAAGTTGATTTTGGGTTATCTATGGAAATTATTAACCTATCATCGAGGATATGTGATTAGGTTAATTACTTTTCAATACGAGACATTAAGAGCAACTGATGTGTTTGGAGATAAATGTTACGATTTAACTTGGAAGACTATGTGACTAAATCCTTCAAATATTTGGGTTTCAATCTTATTTTGGTTTACTTTGAAGAATTTTATGGACAAATTGTTTATCAAATGGTCCTCTTTGAACTTTGGGTTTTGTTGGACAAATTTTAGATATTAAGAATAGATTTTCTTTTTATAAAGGGTTATCCTTTTCTAGATTATCTGATCTTGTAATAACCTTTTTGGTTTTGGTTTTGGTTAAAGTCTAAAGACATGGGAAGTATATAGTTCTCTTTTGTGGATTAGGTGATTCTCTATAAGTTGATTATAGTACTCTTAATGCAAACAAGTCTTCCTAAATACTCATCTTTTGGAGAAAATATGAGTTTGATTAAGGAATCTAGTAAAAGTTGAAAGTCAACATGATAAGTGATTATGTTTCCTTATGAATAAATTCCTCAATAAAAAGTAACTTAAAACAAAAATTTTGTCTATTAACTTTTCCTACTGGGGAATCGAATACCGTTTAACCCATCACAAGTTTGTGATTTTCTTATGGTTAACTTTCTCCTAGACATGTTTACTATCACTCTCCATTAGAACATGACCCTTTGTTTTTTTCTTCCATGTCCATGTTTTCCTACACGAAATCCTAGTATGGGTTAACTCGGGTTACCTTTGTACTTATCTTTCTTTATTTTAAACTGATTGTTTTACCGACACTTGTTCCGATGTGGGACTTTCAAGGATGTTTCCAAGCTCAATTTTTAAATTGCGAGGACGCAATTCCCAAAAGGGGGGAAGAATGTAACACCCCAGGTAAATAAAGAATATGACATTTTTATATTTATCCATATTTGTGAATAAAATATTAATGTTACTTTAAAGGGGACGCTATGCTCGATGGCGTACCCAATACGCAGCAACGAGTCTCTTGGGAATCTTACGTTGCACTCTAATAATAAAATAATATTATTTTAAATGGTAGTTAACGCCTAGCCGTTGTAATGGAGGGAATGAATATAACTAACTAAAAAAATGATTATATATGTTTGTAAAATATTTTTACTCCTTACAATAAATGTTAGAGGATTAAAAATGCGAATGAATCCAATTTTTAAGCATAAACATTCTAATATTCTTTAAAAGGTCGATTAACCGCCTTTTGATGGCGAACCTCTTTTAAATCCACTTTGTGACAATTTTATGTGTTATATTTGACAAAATAAAATTCTTCTTTAGAATCGGGACATCAAAATTTACTTTGTGTAAAGTTTTGGTATTTTTCCAAAAAAGTTCAATTTTTAATGAATAGTGAAAAATGTTGTATTTTAATTCAAAACCTCTTTTTAATCTAATTTATTTATATGATTAGATTATATTTTGAATTGGTTTTAAAGTGAAATTAGAATATATTTTTACCATTTAATCCAATAGTGGTATTTGGAATTAATTTTACTTTGAAATCAGACTTAAACTGGTGTCAATCTTTTGATATATTTTGTTTCATAAAAACACGCTATTTGTTTTGACAGCGGGAATTAATTATTAAATTAATTAATGCAACTTATATGTTTTGAATTTTTTAAAATAGACATCATTTTTGAATTCGGAATATCAAATATAGCTTAGGGTGATTTTTTGGTAATTTTCTGAAAAACTTCAATTTTTGATGAATAGTGAAACCACTAAGTGGTACTTATAAAAACTGATTTTCCGTTTAAATGAAATTTTTCCATCTTTGTATTTTGAATTTCAAAAATCTGACATACATGGTTGTCATTAATAAGTAAAATGTGGTTCAATGGGATTAGAATAATTTTTTGGTGAATAGTAACTTATTAAGTTTTTAATCGCGATTAGAGGTAATTAGTGTAGTTTAAGGTAAGAATAATGTTTTAATAAAATGAAATGACCTAGACACATGTCCTACCCTCATTGGATGTGTCATGGACGAACAATACAATCCATGGGTCAACTTGGGGACCCCATGGAGCCACTTTGGTTGGAAAATGACATCAATACCTTTTTATTTAATGTTAAAGTAAAAATGACACAAACATGATATGTTTTACTAAAACAATTTTTACATGGGGTTATACAAGTCATATTTTTGACTATAAATATTAATTGGAAAGATAAAAAGATTTCCTACATCATAGTATTTTTTTTATAATTTCTAGACATTAAATAAATTAAATTATTTATGACATCATGATGATGCAGTGATGACCTCATTATTTAACGATTTAAATAAAATGTAAAGATAATGTAAACTCTAATACCTAAACATGTCAAAAACCTATTGTATGGATGGATTTAGAACCCTTATCACCTTATACTATAAACACATCAATGTGGGACCATTAAAATCCGAAAATCATTCTAAAATAAAGTAACATTTATTTACTTTCCAAGAGTGCCCCTCCTCTCCTCTTATAAAAGGCCCCCACCTCTACCTCCTTACCCACACTTCCAAAGCCTTTGGATCGGCCAAAATCTGCCCATGTTTTCTCTACACATCCCTCTCTAACTCCTTGAAGCCTCACTTTGGGCTGAAGGCTTCCCAAGGAAGCCTTTTAGCTCAAACCAAAGGGAGTTACCCGATTTTAAGGTAATGTCTTCACTTGAGTCCTTTTGTTTTATTTTGCTTCTCCAACCCCCTAAACTCTTTTTATTCATTTCTTTTGTAACAACTCCAGTATATTAAATATACTAGGATGTTGTTATAAGAAGGATTCGAGCTACACTTACACACACCTACATCTAATGGTTAAAGAACATATTGTTTCCGTGGATGGTGAATTTCTGCCTCACGAAATGATGATTGTTCAACACTCATATATCACCTTCAATGGTGGCCATTAAGATGTCACTATATTTATATATTATATATAATATTTTTATGTTTTACTTAACATTTTTTATTTTTCATTTATGGCATATCCTTTATGGTTACCATTATGAGTAAACGCGATATCTTCATTTTAGGAAGTGCGGACTACCGCCCCATCAAAGTGATTTGATTCGTTAATGCCATATGTGGGACGTATAAAGTATGTAATTAATGGTATTATATATGATATTATACTGGAATTATAATATACCTTTATATCATTATGATTACATTCTATAAAATATGAAATAGAAATGAAAGTAGCGTTCATGCGTACGTACGGCTTACCGTCTCCATGAACGGTGTATTTCATTTCTTACCTCTAAATGATTATGTAATATTATAAATGCATGTATATACTGGATATATATGATATATATGATATATAAATCAAGATTATAACTCTGGATATAATGGATACATGAACAACTTGTAATTATAAAGAGCATATTTTGACTCAAGTACCAATGATCGTTTAAACGACCGTTATTAACTAAAATAATTACATAGTGTTCATGACATGGTAATAAGTGATATAAAAGGAATAATGAACTTAAAAAAGGTTATTAAAGAAGTAGAAATTAACTCAAGTTTATTATTCAGGAGATTAAAGAATGATCGAGTCAAGTCGGACCTGAGGTAAGGGATCCTACCCCTCTCTTTCTTTTTAAGTACACTCTTTTATGTCATTCCTTTTAAGCACATATTTCTTATGATTGGGATGTTATTTTATATTAATCCTACTGTAAATTTTATGTTCATATTATTAGATACACTATTTTATCTCATAAATCCATTTTTGTAAGTTTTAAGTGGTGCCGTTAGGCTGCCGAGTTTTTATAAGGGATTGTTCATCTCACTTTTATTCCCGTGAGATTTATGCTACATTTTCCACAATTTCGTTTGAGTGGTGTATGTAATTCCCATTATTTTACTCATTGTATAATATAATTTCATTCATGAGCATTTAAATCAATGTTGTATTTTCCTTCTTTCACGGGGTGCATGTCTCAAAAGATACCCATGTCAGTAAGGGAACCTTTCACCCTCCTCTTTTTAAAAGACTTCTTTCGTTATGTCTTTTAATTCAAATACTATTATTTTGGGATATTTTATCCTATATCCTTATTGATTTAAATTTTATGTCAATGTGATGATATACCCTTTTTATCTCTCATCAACTCATTTTCTGAATTTTGTAGTGACGCCGTTAGGCTGTCAAATTTTTACAAGGGGACTTCTTAACCCAAATTTGATTATTTGGGATAAACATGTACTCCTTGAATATGTCATTCTATGAATATGTGTGAATAACCTATTATTTTTTTACACTTAATATCCACTTATATTTCGTGTATTCATTTGTCACACATAATTATGTAATTGATTTATCCTTAATTCAAGGATACCGTCTTTGTATGGGACTTCGTCTCAATCTCCATTCATTGAGGCATATTTTGTTTTATACACAACTTTCTTTCATACGGTGTATAAACCCCTTTGACTTTTACATTTATCCAAAAGGAATCTTTTTTATATGAAGCATTTTACGAAATGACAAAAGGGAATGTTTTTGTCATACGTATGCGGAGACAACGAATTCTCCGCCACTGTGACCATTATTTGAGTTTCGGCTTCCTCTACAAGCCATACCTTCTTTTTAAAAGAAAAATAAATACCATGTTTTACTTTTCTTTTATTTTGGTATTGAAAATGGTTTTCATAAGGTTTTTTATATCAATGTGTTTTATTGATATCTTGTGATTGAAATGTGGAAATGTTATGTTCCCTTTATGCATGTATTATATGGTACGATTATGTTATGGTTCTTGGGCATTATTATGAATACGGGTGGTTCCGTGATAAACTAAGGGTAGGTGAGCCCGATATAGCTCTCCAATGCATTGGGTAACGCGAAGGATTGAAATGTTAAGGTTTCTCCAAAGAGATTTAGGGAATATACTGTGGTGGGTATTCCAAACATAACCAAGAGGGTTACTCCCTACGTAAGAATGTTATGAATGCCCCAAGTTACCTTTTATGTCTTATGATTTCTATGATTTATTCATGATTTGATGGGGTATGTTAAAGTGCCTATGTTTTATGGGTAAAGTATGATTTCATTCTTATGTATATATGAACTCATGTTTCCTTTCCATATTTTTTATAACCCTTACTGAGCTTTTTATGCTCATCCGAAGTTTTTGAAATGTTTTTCACAGGTCAAGGGAAAGGTACATGATATGATGATAGTGTTAAGGAAGTGTCAAGAAATAATCGATGCTTTATTTTTTAAATATGTTTCCGTTGATGGAAAAAAATGAATACTATCTTTTATGTAACCACTTTGTTTAAATGTGGAATGTAATGCAAGTTTTATGATCTAATTCTCTAAAACTCTAAACCTAAAAAGATCCTCAATAAGTAATCTTGTAATAACTCAAGATTAAGTAAGGTTTAAGGCTGGGGCCTTATATCCATAGTATCCAAGGCATTACTGTGAAGACTATCATAGTGGACAAAGTCCATTACTGAAGCGGGTTTACTTGTCGTTCCAGCCCTGTATTACAGAACCAGATTTTAACTACCATTCCATCAATGTCTATCTCATGAGATATAAATCATTACCCAATGCATTGAATATAGATATAGGTCTCACCCATCTCATAATGAAATCATTCTTACGTGTGCCACAAAATAAACATAAATCATTCATTATAACCTAAAGAATAAAATGGGTTTCATAAACATCATCCCATCATAACATAATCCATATAAAACAAATGGATATCATTTCATCATAAGAAAAATCAAAACATGTAAATAATAGAGACATTATACTTGAAACATAATCATACTAAATAATTTCATCTTATATGGGAAATAGTTTTGATAAACCACTTGAAATGAATTCTTTAGGAAAATATCCTTTCTTCTTCAAAATAATTTTCTTTTCACAAAATGCCATGTAATTTTAAAAGAAAAGGATTTTGTTGAAAATAATCATGAAATAATATAGAGTAAGCTTAATGAAAATAAGGTGCTATGAAACCATAAAAATCTGTTCATTCCATACAAGTTAAAAAAACATTCTCCTCGTACTTTTTCCGGAAAAGCCAAAAAGTACCTCGTATGATAAAAAAAGGAAAGATTCCTTTCATACCTTGTGGTAAAATAAATAAAAGGGTAAAAATGAATTTAAATATACATGGAATAATAGTAAACATTTTAGGAAAACATTTTGATAAAACATGGACATGTATGATAAACATAACCCCATTAAATACTTATGAATAAACAATATCAGATAAGAATGAGATTGGAATAATTATCCCTTACCTTATGTACAATTTCTTCCATATGTGTCCGAGACTCCTTTATAGTGGGTTTAAAAATATTATTAAATTATAACAGAACCCTAATATTATTTATGATATCATATATTATTCACTTATGACTTTATATTACCCTTTCATTTGTCAATTCCATGTTAAAGCAGCGTTTTGGGCAGAATTGTTTCATTTATCGTACATGTTTTGACATGTAATTATTTATATGATTAATTAGATAATGATTAATTAATTCAAAAATGTAAAACATGATTTATATATAATATATATTTATAATATATATATATATATATAATAGATCGATAAATGGAATGAAATACACCGTTCATGGAGACGATAGACCGTATATAGGCATGAACACGGTTTTCGTTTCCTTATTAAATTGAATGGAAGTAAATGAAATATATATATATATATACATAAATACAGTAGAATTATTATGTCATATATTTCATCATTACTTATTATATATACTTTATAATCATTTTTGAATGGTTAACATGGAGAATGAATCTCATTGCATCGTGGAGACGGTAATCCGTACGTACGCACGAGTGATGATATCATTCCCATAATTATTGAATGGAATTGGCGTGGATGATATAATATAAAATAATTATTATTATGTTATAATAATAATATATAGATATTATTTCCACCATTATACCCATCCAAGTAAGGTGGTGGTGGAAAAACAGATTATACCACGGCATGGAGACGGTGAACCGTACGTACGCATGCGCGGTGATTTAGTTTTTCATAGGATGGATAGATGGTGAAATATGGTTGTTTAATATTTATAATAACATATAAATGTATTAGTTATACTTATGTTATTACTTTATAATGAAACAACTAAAGAAGAGGAAGTAGAAGAAGAAATAAATTTGAAAGAATCGGTAAAGGATATTACCTCTTCTTCGACACGACTCTTCTAAACCTCCTCTTAGGGCACTAAAGTTGGTCTTTGAAGAAAACCAGGAACTATAATATTTTTCTAGGTAATTGGAGAAGAGAAATGGATAGGTTTTGGCTTAGATTGAAGGCTCAAAATGCTATGAAGAGGAGAGGGAGGAGGTTCCCTTTTATAAGAGAGGAGAGGGGCACTTTTGGAAACCTCCAAAATATTAATTTACAATAAACTCAAAAACCACCTAAAAACTTCCAAAATGTCTCAAATTAGAAGATGATATGATTTAGGGTTTCAATCTCATCAACCAATAAAATTTAGACAGGTTGGGAATTTATTTTAAACCTTATCATTTCGTTTTATCCTTATTTAATATATTTAATTTTATTTGTGGTAATAATATTCTAAATTCTAAATTGTTATAAATACTTACTTATGTGTTTTTAATTGTCTATAATTGGATAATTTATCACATTTTTTACCATATAAATTTCAATTTATAATTTCTAAATATTTTTGTGAATTTTTAAACAATTTAATAATATGTTATTTTTATAAAATATCAATAGTGTCAATTTTTACTCTATTCAATTATTTGAATTTAGATAAAATCCACACAGAAGATATATTCAAACCAAAATATTTAATAGATCCCTAAAATGTAATATTTATCTTGAAAATTCGTGGATAACATTAAATAGTTCATATAATATTTATTTTAATATTTTTAAAAGCATTTATTTGATATTTCAATCAAGAAAATAATTTCTACATCACTATTGTGTCACCATTAATGATAATTATTTAATCCATAAAAATTATAAATAAATTAAAATGATGTAGATAATTTTATTATATTTCTGGTGACTATTTATGTTCTAAGTTTTATGAAGTTTATCACTAAATTAAAATTATTACACTTATAAGATATAAGAGAGTGACTTGTTGTCACTTTCTTTGGTTTTAATAATAATTACATCCTCTTAATGGTCAAAAGTCCATTAAATGAATATATTCCAACCCTTAGGTGATATGGGTCTAATTGTTTTCATCCAATAGAATTTTTTTAGGTGTTAGGATAATTTTATAATCTTATTTTTACCCTTAATTACCCGATTTACCTTTAACTATAGTAAATTAAATTTAACGTAGTTACTATTCATAATGTCTAAAAATAAAAATTAGCCTATTAGCATAATTTGGACCTACTACTTCCAAATATGAGTCCATTTTTTTAAATTCAAAACCCACAAGTTGCAGTATTTAATTTAAAATTAATTCCGCTGTTGAGAAAACGAGTTTTAAAAGTTAAAACATTGCAGAAGATTGAATTGTTTTTACCTATGAATTCAATGTAAAATTAATGATAATGACTTAAATTATATTAAATGGTAAAAATATATTATATTTATATTTTAAAACCATTCAATATTATAATATTACCATATAAATTATCTTGATGAAAAAAGTTTTTTTTAATTAAAATTTAGCATATTTTTACTATTCATCAAAATATAAAAGTTAACAGAAAAATATTAAAAAATTATCCAAAGTAAATTTTTATATAATTATTGCAATTAATAAGTTTCTTTTGTCTAATTGAACTCATAAAAATGTCATAATCTTGATTTAAAGTGGGTGCACCATCAAAAGGCGCAAAAATGCATTTTTTGAAAAATACTTATTTTACCCAAAAAATTTATTTTGTTCTCATAACATGTTCTAGAATATGTGTAAGATGAATGATAATGTTATAAAATTAAAAATGCGGTTAATACTATTCATAATGGCTAGTTCATAAGAACAATATATCATTGTTTAGTGAAACTCGGTATTGCGTACAACACACGCTATTGAAGAAGGTTGCTCTTGAATGCAACATAAGCCAAAAATAGTGTTTGCGTATACTATAAGCTAATACGGTGTTGTGTATAGCGCAATATAATCTTGGTGTAGCATACAACACAAGACATCAAAGAAATTAAAAATAGTATTTCTCATAAAATCTCAGGGTGTTACATTCTACCCACCTTAAAATGAATTTCTCCCTCGAAATTCATCGGGGTTATAAATGGTTTACTATTTCAAAGTTTCTTTCATAGAAACCCACATTGTAAAAAGGAATACTGAAGCATAATTTGAAAAACTAAAGTATGAAATGTAATGATTTCCCAAATTAACTCATCACTGGGTTTCCTCATAGGAGAACATAGGTAAAAATATGTATATGGAAGAGAAATCTAACCATCAAGTTCTGATGGATAGTGGTAGAGAACATGGCTATGAAAAATCCAACAATCACAAAGCCATAAATTTGTGATGGTCTAAGGTACCATCTGATTCATCGGATATGAGGGTACTAGGACAAAGTTTTTGGTTTTCAAGGTCATTTCCCTAAAGTTAATGAATTTTTTCATAAGGATAAATACTTACTTGATTTCAGTGTAATATCATCATTGGTCATTCCATGAACAATTTCCACTTCATCTATTATTTAAAGAAATGAATTTGAATTTTTCCTTCTTGAAATGTTAGCAGATCATGCGACAGAATGATAGGTTATTCCATCTGGCTCAAAAAGTTAGTAAAAGTTATTAAATATACATAAGTCCATATATGGTGAGATTAACCATATATTATTCCAAAAATGGAATATTACTTCAACTATCGTACAACTTAATAAAATAAAATGAATTTATACTAACCAGGGAATTCCTGTAGGCCAGTGGTAGGTGATAAAGGCCTATCGCACTTCGGTTGTGGGTTCGATTCTAACATCCTTGTCCGACGCGACGGGTTGTCGCTCGTCCTACGGGTTGTCTTTTTTCTAAAACTATACTATTATAACATTTCCGAAACAATATCAAAACGTTCTGGCCTTAAAAAATACTATCTGATGTCTAACTTAATCCATTCCAATCTTTAGGCTTATTCAAAATACTTCTGTCCAATCTCATAGTATAAAGAAATAAGATTACTTGAGAGGTCATATACAAAGCATGTGATTACTATCATTTATCCCCCATATATCATAAGATATATATTGTTGGTCATATTCCAAACATGTGAATACCTTAATAATGTATTCTCTTGAAACATGAATTACCATAGAACCTTAGTGAAAACATGAATGCTTTCAAAAGTTAATTATTTCCACATACCAAAATCCCAAAATTTCTATATACTCAAACCATGATGTAACTTTGTGCTTATATCTGTCATGAGCTCATTAATACTATCAAACATATTATTTTCTACCTATACCTTTATTATGCGCATATCATCTTCTTTCCAAAAATATTTCAATCACTTTTCATGGTTACCGATACCATACAATTATTGAAAACCAATACATAGATATTTCAATATTCCATAATACTATAAATGAGATTCCACAACACTATTTTGGAATCCCGTTACATATACACTTAATCATTCCACCACTTCGTTGTCATATTCAAAGTCACCAATAGTGATCGCATGTGACTTCCCTTTGTCCTTTTCCTTAAGAGGTTGTTGATGTCGATCATCATTAACCCTTGGATTTGGGCATTGGTTAGCATAATGCCCCATTTACTTGCACTTGTAGCATTGAAGTGTTGGTGGTGCGTTCTCTGTAGTCTTTTCTCTATTCACATCATTAGCTACCTTTTTCCCATTACTTCGACACTCAGCTACTTGATGACCTTATTTTTGTACACTTAAAACATTTTCTAGTCCCTTTAAGACAATCTCCACCATGCTTCTTTCTACACTTTGAGCATAATGAAACATTTATCTTCTTTTCACCATTGTTTTGAGATTTTTCCTTGAACTATATCTTTTGTTTCTTGTCAAAACCATGATATGGATATGTAACAACAACTTCCATTTCTACCTTCATAGCACAACACACAATTTCTTCATTTCTACTGAAGTCTCTTATAGCTAATTCCCTTCGAAGACTTGGTTTTAAGCCACTGAAGAATTGATCAACTTTACTTTCAGGTTGAATGATAAAGCCAGATACATACGTTTCAAGCCTTGTAAAATCCACCTCGTATATACCAACAAGTTCATCATCCTTCTTCTTAAGCTCAAGGAACTCCTTTTCCATCTTTTTTTGAAGAATACGAGGGAAGTACTTATTGAAAAACAAGTTCTTGAAATCATCATATTCCATGGATTAAATTTCATCTTGGGGACTTGTATTCTTAATTAGAGTCCACCACTGGTCTTCTTCCACTTCTAAACGGTAAACAACCAAAATGATTTTTTCATGTTCTGAACAACTAAGTATGGAAAATAGATTTTCAATGGTACCGATCCATTGTTCAGCAATAAGTGGATCAGAAGACCCACTGAAAGAAGGTGGACGTTGCCTCATAAAGGACTTAATAGAATAATGTTCCTTTCTCTGCTCATTTGGAATTCCAAAATGATTCATATCTTGTGTAATTATAGCAATAATATTTTTCACTCTATTTCCCATAACATTTGGTTATTCATAAGGACAATCATTGCATTGCCCAGTGCTTTGATCATTAACACGGTTCCTTCAGGTTCCAGCCATTACCTAAAACCCAAAAAGAATAGTGTGAGAGGCCAAAATCATACTAGGAAAACAACATAATCAAGGGGATTACTTTCAATCTCTAACATATTTGGTTTAATCCTAGGTTATTCATGATCGTTATTACCTCTTTTTTGACGCGCCTCTTCTAAACCTCCTCTTAGGGAACTAAAGTTGGTATTTGAAGAAAACCAGGACCTATAGTATGTTTATAGGGTAGTGGAGAAGCTAAATGGACAGGTTTTTGCTGAGATTGAAGGCTCAAAATGTTGTGAATAGGAGATAGATGAGGTGCCTTTTTTTAAGAGAGGAGAGGGGACTTTTGGAAACCTCCAAAATATTAATTTACAATAAAATCAAAACCCACCTAAAAACCTCCAAAATGACTCAACATAGAATATGATATGATATAGGGTTGTAATATCATCAACCAATAAAATTTAGACATGTTGGGAATTTATTTTAAACCTTATCATTTTTTATCCTTATTTAATCTATTTAATTTTATTTGTGGTAATAAGATTCTCAATTCTAAATTGTTATAAATAATTACTTATGTGTTGTGAATTCTCCATAATTTGATACCTTATGACATTTTAGACCATATAAATTTAAATTTATAATTTTTAAATATTTTTGTGATTTTTAAAAAATTTAATAATATGTTATTTTTATAAAATATCAATAGTGTCAATTTTGACACTATTCAATCATTTGAATTTAAATAAAATCCAAACAGAAGATATATTCGAACCAAAATATTTAATAGATCCCTAACATGTAATATTCATCTTGAAAATTTGTGGATAACATTAAATAGTTCATATAATATTTATTTTAATATTTTTAAAACCATTTATTTGATATTTCAATCAATAAAATTATTTATACATCACTATTGTGTCACCATTAATGATAATTATTTAATCCCTAAAAATTATGAATAAATTCACATGATTTATATAATTTTATTATATTTTTGGTGAATATTTATTTTTGAAGTTTTATGAAGTTTATCGCTAAATTAAAATTATTACACTTATAAGATATAAGAGAGTGACATGTTGTCACTTTCTTTGGTTTTAATAATAATTACATCCTTTTCATGGTCAAAAGTCCATAAAATGAATCTATTCCGAACCTTAGGTGATATGGGTCGACTTTTATTTATCCAATAGAATTTTGGAAGGTGTTAGGATAATTTTATAATCTTATGTTTACCCATAATTACCCGATTTACCTTTAACTGTAGTAAATAAAATTTACCGTAGTTACTATTCATAATGTCTAAAAATAAAAAGTAGCCTATTAAAATAATTTGGACCTACTGATTCAAAATATGGAATCCATTTTTCCAAATTCAAAACGCATAAGTTTCAGTATTTAATTTAAAATTAATCCCACTATTGAGAAAACAGGTTTTAAATGTCAAAACATTGCAAAAGATTGAAATGTTTTTACATATAAATTCAATGTAAAATTAATGATAATTACTTAAATTATATTAAATGGTAAAAATATATTATATTTATACTATAAAACCATTAAATATTATAATTTAACCATATAAATTATCTTGATGAAAAAAGTTGTTTTTAATTAAAATTTAGCATATTTTTACTATTCATCAAAATATGAAAGTTAACAGAAAAATATTAAAAAATTATTGAAAGTAAATTTTTATATACTTATTATAGTGAATAAGTTTATTTTGTCAAATTTAACTCATAAATGTGTCAAAAAATATATTTAAAGTGGGTGTTCCATCAAAAGGTAACAAAACTGCATTTTTTGAAAAATACTTATTTTACCCGAAAATTTTATTTTTTTCTCATGCCATGTTCTAGAATATGTGTAAGATGAATGATAATGTTATAAAATTAAAAATTTGGTTAATAATATTCATAAAGGCTAGTTTATAAGAACAATATATCGTTGTTTAGTGAAACTCGGTATTGCGTACAACACACGCTATTGAGGAAGGTTGCTCTTGCGTGCAACACATGCCAAGAATAGTGTTTGCGTATACTAAAAGCTAATAAAGTGTTGAGTATATCATATTCTAATATTTGTGTAGCATACAACACAAGACATCAAATAAATTAAAAATAATATTTCTAATAAAATCTCGGGGTGTTACAAAACCTATTAAGGTTACTTGAGGAGAGTAGATATAAGGATCCCTTGTGGATATTTGCTGAACTACTTCACCAATTTCATATGAATTATCTTTAAACATAATATTTCTACTGAATTTAACTCTAATAATTTTAAGATCATTGATTTTTTTATTTTTATTACATCAAATATAGTTTTAGTTTCTAAAAAAATAAAAAAGAGATTCACCCCCCTTTCCATCAATCCTTAAATAAAAAATGCGTTTTTTCATCACTGACTCAAATAGATTGTATATATATGTGGATTTAAAGAAATAATATTATATTTATGATATAATCATAATTATCAAAATATTAAATGATACTTACCTATTTTCCCTCATGTTCATTGAAAAAGGGAAAAATTACTCATGCGTGTGTACGACCTACTATATCCATGATTGTAACGTAATTAAATTTTAATATCCATATTACATAGTTGGTTATAAAATTATAATTAATGTATAAAAATTATAATTATAAAATTATTAAGATTATGAAAATTATATAATCATGACCCATTTGACCAAATTCAACCTATCGAAGTCATTTTGGACATATAAGATGAATGTTCTGAAAAGGTCCAACACAAACTTAATCGATTAAGTAATTAATTATATCATGGATATATGTGAAATGAAATTAATGATAAACTTAAAAAAAGTCATTAATAAATTGAATAATTAACATAAGTTTATTATTAATGAAGATAAAGAATATATGTGACAATTCGTACTTGAGGTAAGAGACTCTTTACCTTAAAACATCAATTTTAAACATTTAAAGATTTATTTTCTAAATATTTTTCTTCCATGTACATATTATAAAAATTATTTTATGGGTTTATTTATGTGGACATAAATAAATTATAAAGGAAATTTTATGTATCTCTTTATTTTCTTTAAATGGTTTTAAAAAGGAATTTATTTACGTATTTTATATGGAGTTCTTTGAATTTATTTACAAAGGAAAAAAAGGAAAAATCTATATTAATGTATATGGAATGTCAAAAACCAACCCACAAAATCCTATCTGGTCGATGATAAGATTAGTGTGACACCTCAATCCCACCTCTAATAGGCCATAGGCTGGAGACTAAAGTCGAGTAGGCATATCACACACATGGGAGGCATTAACTAAGAGTACCTGTACACATGCACACATATCCAAATAACCATAAAATGTTGAACAATAATACAAAAAATCTAATATTAATGTATAAATAATATCTATCCCATGTCAAAGTACGATAAAAGTACTGAAAATCATGAAGGTCTAAATAGAGGCCCACAAAAAAATGTAAAATATATCAAAACTACTATGAAGGAGGGGAATACTGTAAAATATAACACCTAGTACAAACTTGGTCTTTCTAGCCTAGACTATGACCCACCTACTCCTAGTCCTCAAAGGACTCTATAAAAAAGGCATGTCATCTACATAAGACATGAAATGTATGGGAAGAGCCCATGTTGGGGTGAGTATAAAAATACCTAGTAGTAAACCCTAAAACTAGAAAACATAAAGCATTAAGAGAGTAGTCATCCCATTATAAGGTTCATAAATCAGGATATGAGACATAATAATAATAACCAAAAGACAATATATACTCAATATAGACTCCAAGTTTCAAATAGGTCTCATGCATACTTCCAGATATGTGATTCTGATCGAGGCTTCAAGGTAACACTCATCTAGGAGATTCCACTCCATGAGATAAGTTGTCATAGACGAAACTTACCTGATAGGCCTCACTCATCATATATATCCATAGAAGATACATGTTGGAAGTCCAAGGATCTTGACACCTAGGTTGGGGATCACACCCAAGACCACTGTCGGACAACAAAAACCCTACTAGAATAACCTGCTAAGTAGGGGATCGTATGTATAATGTTAACTTGAAACCCTACTAAATTAAAATTTTCAATAGGTGATTGATGACCAGTGCATGGTGATCACACTGATACCACAGACCCTACCCAGGGTAAATAAAGGAATGATAGAGGATCAGACCCCAGGTTATATAGAGGGACACCATGAACTATATCAAAGAATCATCTAGTAAAGGGGATCACAATACTATAATGGGGATGTGATACCACACTATAACCTCATATGTATAGACCAAGGGAACAAACTCTACCATTATTAGTCCACACTGAAACAGTTCTAGGGAAATCACCCAAGCTTATACCAAAGTTAAACTAAGAATAATATGGGCTCTAAATTTACCTTTATAAAGTACATGACATGTCCCAAAGGGGT
Organism: Viscum album; assembly: GCA_963277665.1. NCBI lineage: Eukaryota > Viridiplantae > Streptophyta > Magnoliopsida > Santalales > Viscaceae > Viscum > Viscum album. The sequence continues at coordinate 1,353,533,458 of OY728150.1, read as the reverse complement.
ATATGGTGTATCTATCTAAGTTTGGAACTACCTGTGTGTCTCAAACACACATGGAAGTCATTTCTAAATAATACATGGTGTGTCTCATAGGGTAAATGATGTGTATATACTTTTCCAGTACTCAGTGTGAGGCTTTCCAATGCCCGTGTACATCTGGTTGTGCCTGTGTTCTTTGGGTCGTGCTTGTGTACCTATTTGTGACCATGTACATGGTAATTTTCGAGTACCATGTCATTCTCATGTACTCTACCTGTGTATGTGTGCATGGATATGTTCATTTCCATCTACCCTTATGGGTACATTCTGAGCTTCCAGTATCGGGTCACACAACATGTGACACATGTCACACAGTATGTGAAACTTGTCACATGGCATGTTATATTTTTCTTTATGCATAAACCTTAGTACTAAAGAAGGGAGACTACAAGACATGTGATCTTAAAAAAACATGTCATGTAGTTGATAATTTCATAGAAATTAAATACTATACACGCATCTCTGTCATTCCTAAACCCATTGATCCAACTGTGATTACCATCATAGATCACAGATCCTGATCCGACTGAGCCTTATCATTGTTTTCCATTAGATTATGGTCACCCAAGATGATAAAAAATCCACCACTATCACACCAAACCATTGCTGCATGCCAAACTGAGAAAACAAGGATCTATAATCTGATCACGATCCTCCACCGATCACCCACAATCATCATTACCCCCTTTTCACTCAATTGATATCAAAACCAAACTTGTGGTTTTAATCCATTATCGTTAGAATGACGAATGAAGAAAAATATAATAAAACAAACAATATCAATTCCTATTATTGAGTAAGATAAATCATTAAACTTAATTCATCCATCAACATGAAAAATCAAAATGTTAGATGAATTGATTTTTTATTGATTTGGGATAATAAAAAATGGAGTGAAATCCACAAAACAAATACTACATTGAGTTTGGATTAAATTTCGGCGAATAATGCTTCAATTTCTTCATCATTGGTGAGATCCACTAACACCATTATGGTTGTCAATCTCTACGGTTCTTTGATCATTGATCCACAATCCCGATATCTACCAATGCTCCTCCACACTCTCCTCTCAAATACCTAGGTTTATATAAATAAACCTATTATTTTGATATAAGAACATATTTATACGGGGTGTTAGATCATGGAAAATAATTTATCAATTTAATTAATTAATTTTACAATTTCTCCCATGACCACTTTGCAACCAAACACCTAATGTTGATAAATTTTATGTCGCGTATAAGGTAAAACCCGCATTCTAGATTCAATGACGGTCATCAATTTACCATGAAAGTCCTCGTTCAGTATTTATTCCATTATTACATAAAAATTTCATGTATGTGATATAATATATTTAATATTTTTATTATATCAACATCGAGGCTTATTGAGTTTTGGAATCTCATGTCAACTTAGTGTCTGGCTCCAAAAAAATCCTTAAAATATTCCAAAGTCTTATTAGAAAAAATAAGGATATTACTTTCTCTCCCCTTATCAATTTTCATCAATAAAAGAAAAAAATAAGACTAAAAAAGATGAGGTTGTTGAACTCACATTTGGGTATTCTAGTCCCAGGTGATCTTTGGAAGATTCTCATGTGGACACCATACATGCACCAAGCTAATCGCTTTCCCATGGGGGATCTTCTCCTATCGATCCTCAGTCCCCATTAGGTACTCTAAAAAGATATCTCTATCCTCGATTTTATTCTAATCCTATTAGAAATCATGAAATAAGTTAGACATATGTCTCCTCAACTATAAAACATGGAAGAAACCAAGTACCTAGTACAAATGTAGTCCTTGGGTATAACAATACTCCACCTTTCAAACCCAATACAGTGACTAGAATAGGTTCTACAAACCCTATAGATAGCTAGTCATCCTGGGAAAATCCCCATAATCCTCGATGAGGGAAGATCTCTATGAACACATGATATCTTTTCCAAACCCAAAGGTCAATTTAATTAGTCCAAAAAGTCCTCCTGACATTACTGGGTAGTCCTCATCCACCACTGGATGAACTTCACCCCTTTATAACCATCTTCAATACCCAATATGGGCCCACAAGTTCTATATACCACTGGTTATGAATAGTATAGCTGTGACTTGTATGGTCTCCCATACATGGTCTTATACCGATGGTGGAGAGGTATTTATTATGATACACAACTCCACTGATATCATATGATCCTCTTAGCTATACCTGAAAGCTAACATGAAATCTTGGAGTATTTCTTCCACAAACCTAAATAATATGATTTTCCTATCCCACTACCTAGAGTAGAAAAATCATGTTCAAACACAAACGGGTCACAAAGTCTCATGCACCCTATCTTTAATCATGATTGAAAGTGATAATCATATTTTGAAATGCTTATTGAGGGAACTCCATGAAGTTGGACTACCTCCTACTTTTAAATGAATCCAAATCTCTCAACTGAAATTTGTACTCATATGGTTAGAAAGTGGGCCAACCAGGTGAGTCTGTTGATGATCAATCAAATAGAATTGTGACCTTTCCCTGGTAATGGAAGCTCCAACATGAAATCCACAATGATACTATCCCATTTAAACTTATATCTAGGAACCTAAACCCACACTTATTAATAGGTGAAACATAAAGAGTTGAACTCAACAACATGTTACACCATCATTGGCCACCAAACCTGATGCCATATGATCTTAGTACATCCTCATCACTCTTGGATGTATTGATAAAGGAAAAAACCTCCTCATAACCTCTTCTAATAGCGTGATATGTGTCATCATCCATCCTAAAATAAGGATGATGTACTACCCATCATCAAAAATCCATCAAGAATATGTCTAGTGGATATCTGGTCACACAAGACCTCACAATTGATATCACCAAGATGTTCCTCCATGAATCTCTTAAGAAGAGGAGGGGTAACCACCATTGATGTGGGATATTATGCACTATCATTATCCTTAATGATCAACTATAAAGTGTTCAAATACTTCATCACCTCTCTCATCAATATTGAATGGGAAAACTTCACTATGAGCATATATAGTACATACACACCCTTGGGTGGATCCCAAGCTATAATTTACTCTTCCTTTAATAGGACAAATATCACTCCCATGTATGAGAATACATATCCAATTAAGTGGACCTCCCAAATCTAGAATGAATACATTAAGAGCTCTTTATAAATTTGGTACTCTCAGAGTACGTTTAGAACCATCCTCAAGTGTCTTGTGTACTTCATCTATAACACTGAGTACACTTGGATGCTAATAAGGAAGTATACTATAAAACAATAAAAGATAGTTAAAATGATATAGTTCATAAGTCTCACAAAATTAATGAGAATTCAATGCACCAGAATGTATCACTAAGAACTCAAAGAAACTATATCGGCTTTAGAAATCCACCTTCAGCACATCCTCATCTCGATCCTAGAGCTGGTGATAACCTACCATAATGTTAACTTTGAGAACTAATTTTCCACTAACCACTGGTGAATAATTCACCAATTATTTGGTGTGGATACTCATTCTTAATAGTAATTGGGTTTAGGTGACTTCAATCCACACCTAAGATCAAGATCTCATCTACCTCATAGGCGAACAATGATAGGTTTCCTAGAAAAAAACTAGGTATTATGAATCCCTACCTATGAAATCCCTCCATTACACCTCCATAACTCATAGGTCTATGAGGAAATCTAATAATCTGGAAAAAATATCAGACTATCCCTAGTGTATGTCTTTATAGAAAACAAAGTTTCAATGGTGAGGTAATCCGGACATGTCCTCAAAAAAATATTCTTGTGCCTCTCCCACATCACATGAACTAAAATCTCATAAAATCCACTAGTCTAAGGGTCATAACAGACAACTAATAAGAATTATTTAGTATCCTTTTACACATGATCTCATCCGACCATTCTTGGTATTCATCCTTACCAAATGAGGAAAACTTCATCCCAAAACTTGAATTCACTTCAACCCTCGCTAGTAATGGTAAACTAAGAAAAGATGGTAGAAAACTATTACAAAATGAATAAAACATCATAGGGACCCATTTATAATATGTAAATTTTCCACATGAAGCTCTCCCATCTTCTTTAAAGTCAGATCACATTTTCGATAGAAGTGTTTGAGCATTGATCCTCTCTGTTGGAGCCTCCAAACCCAATGGTCGATCCAAGTTCTTAACTAGAAACTATATGTCTCACAATAGATTTAAAAAAGTAAAAGAGTGGATCATACCTTTGTCTATAAAGATTGTATATAAAGTATAAAAACACACATGGTACCTCAAATAACTCTCAGATCCTCTGGGTCAAAAGATTATAGCACTTGTAGGTGCCAATATCCCTGACCATCAGCTCCCCAAGCCTAGCATGGAGTTCCTGGGGTGGTGGTGGTGGAAACAGATCAAAGAATCATCCATCTCATGCTTCTATCAAATATCCTATTCCCTACCCAAATATCTATGGAACTTCCTATTCCAACCACTGCTTCTACCTTGGAGATCTACTGAACATCTCTTTATCTGCAACACCATGTGTGAGAAAATCCCACATGATATGTCCACATCCATAAAAAGAATAAAAATACCTATGACTTGATAAAATGTGTTGTCCCTGAGGTCCCCAATAATGACGCAACCTCTTATTTCATGACATAAAACAAATTCATACTATTAGTGGGTCCTACTCACCATAGATCCCAAGCAATCCCTCACATATAAGTTCATGATACAAATTTGACCCCTATGCATCAGTAATTAGAACCAACATTTCCATCCAAAGATTAGTCTAATATGATTCATCCACATGAAACACCAGATGTGGGCCTATGATCTAATCAATGGAAAAAAACACCACCTTATTTTTACCCTGGAGGAAAACTGCATCATTACCATACCCCTTTATAGGGTCCTCATCACTCATCGAGTCATAGTCTCGACCCGACCACAAAAACCTCATTGGATGTCACTATGGAAACATCCTAAAATAAGGAAAGATACACCGTAGTCAAGGAGTATATCCAGGGAGTTGACTCATGAAGGACATGAAAAATAGAAAATCATTACTATATGATGCGTGTACCAATTTTTTACCTACAACAAGTGTCTACTTGTACTGATTCAACAAGAAATTTTTCAAATTCCTAGTGAATGGTTATGTCAGTCACCACACAAACATTGGATTCCCTAGCCTAAAATACAATCCTGAAACACTTTAATAGTGTTTCCATAAATACCTAACAAAACCTCACTCCTAGAAAATATCAAAACTCTAGTTCTATGATGAAATATAATTGATACCACTCTGTCATGACCTGACCCACCAAGACCTACCTAGGTGACGATAAGCTGAGAGTGACACCCCAAGATCTCCTCTAATAGGCTAGGGGATGGAAACCAACATCAAATAGGAATATTAAACACATGGTACACATTATACTAGAGTACATGTATACAAAATTTCACCTCTAAATTCTCATACAATGCTGAAAGGTAAAACAAAACATCTAATTGCAATTCATTAATAACATACATCCCACATTAGAGTGCAATAAAAGTACTAGAAAGCATAAATATCCAAATACAAGGCCACTAAAAATAGGAAAATAAATCCAAACTTCTATATAGGTTGTAATTAATATAAATTGTTACATGTATTAAAAACACAATATATCTAGCCCATACTATGCTCCACCTACTCCTGGTATTCCCAGGACTCTATAAAATGGCACATCAGTTGCATAATACATGACATTTGTGGGAAGAGACCATATTGGGGTGGGTATAACAACACCCAATTGGACACTCTAAAATAACTAAACATAAAGAATCAATAGATTATTCATCTTAGTATAAGTTATGTTAATTAGGATATGAGACATAGAAATGTGAAAAAAACCCAGATATACTCAAGATACACTCTAAGTCTCAAAGAGGTCTATCAATATTGTTAGCCATAGGATTCCACTTGAGGGTTAAAGGTAATATTCATCTGACATATTACACTCCATGAGCTATGATATCACTAACATCTCTCACCTAATGCGTCATGGTTTTCGAGTGTCCTTATAGAATATAAATGCTTGATCTTTGAATATATCGACACATAGATAGGGTATCACACCCTGGATGACTAGAGAACATGAAAACCCTACTAAAATAACCCTATAAGATGGGAATCATCTGTATAGTGATACCATGAATCCTAATAAATTAACCTTATATATAGGGGATTGATACTTTGTGCATGGTGTTCACACCAATACCATGAACCTTACCTAGGGTGAATGAGGGAATGATATAGGATCACACCCGAAGTTAATAAAAGGGTTTCTGTGAATTATATTTAAAAATCATCCCATACATAGGATCACAATCCTAAGTAGAGGAAATAATGCTAAACTATACACTTGTAGGGATAAACCAAGTGAACACACTCAACCGATACCAGTATATACCGAAATAGTTCAATAAAAATCACTCAAACTCTTACCAAAGATGAATTGATAATAATTAAGGCTTCAACCTACCCTTTAAAGAGTGCACAACGTGTACCAAATGGGTACAAGATGTGTCTCTAATTTTTTCACTTATCATTCTTTGCACTCACATGACATTCATTTCTCCAAAAAACACAGTTTTTTCTATAGGGTATAAAAAGTGTATATTTATATCCATCACTTGGCATGATGAATGCCTATGACCATGTACATCTTATCATGCTTGTGTAATTTGGTTCATCCCCGTACAACTGGCCTTGCCTGTGTACTTGGACACATACATATACAAGTTTGTTCCCATGTACTCTACCTATTCCCATGTACCTAATTTTTTCCCATATACCCTTCAGGGTATATGCTGACCCACTAGAACTAGGTTACATGAAATGTGACACGAGTGACATGGAGTGTGATATTTTTATCTATGTATAAACCCTAGTGTTGTAGAATGTAGACTAAATTTCATGTGTTTTTCAAACAACATGTCTTTCAGTCAATAATTTCTTAGAAATTATAGAATGTTTTTGTATCTCTGTTGCACCACTTCCCTTTTATCCAACCATTATTCCTACTGTAGATCGCAGATCTTGATCCAACCGATCCCTTTTATCAATTCCCACCATATTTTTACCATCCAAACCGATTAGAAAACCACCACCATCACACAACACCATCACACAACACCATCACCACATGCCAAACTGGGAAAGAAGGGATCTCCAATCCGATCTCAATCCACCACTAATCACCCACCCTCATCATCACACCTTGATCGTTTCATAAATCACAAACCCAAACCTATGGTATCGATTTAAAGTGTCGAATAATGGTCGTGTAATGATCGGATGCCGAGTATTGGTCCGACCAATATTCAATAGAATTTCTAATGATAAATTTGTATCGAAGAAGGGGAGGAATCCATGAAACACAAAATATTAATGAACCACATCCATTATTTTGGTTGGGCTTGATTCATTATTTCTAGAAAAATCAATAAAGAGAAAAAATAAAAAATAAAAAATATCAATTACCATGCTCTAGAAAAATAAAACATCAATAGTAAATCATCTATCAACCCAAAAATCAGACAGTTAGAATAATTGATTTTCATTTTATGGGTGATAATAAAAAACAGGATGAAATTCATAAAAAACATCCTACCTCGAGTTTTGATCAAACATTGGGGAAGAATGGTTCTGTGTCATCGTTGTTGGTGAGATCCATGAACTCCTTTGTCATTGAAAATCCTTGGGGAACTTTTATCATTGATCTGTGATCCTGATATCGTCCAAATCTCATCCACACTCTCCTCTCAAATCCCCAGGGTTATGCGAATAGCCATACTATTTTCCTATAACCACATATTTATAGAAGGATATGGGTCATGTAAAATAGTTAATTAATTTAAATAATTAATTTTACTATTTATACCTTGACCACTTTCAAAAAAACTATAACACCATAGGGTTTTATGAAATATTTTTTTTTTCAAAATAATTATAATTTATTTGATAACTTATGTTACATGAAAACACCAAGATTTAATGAACCATGATATGCTATTAATATTATTATTTAAATAATAATGTTATAACCTAGTCATTAAACATAGAGATATGAATAGAAATAACCAAATTTTAAAAATTAATAATAATGAATTTATATAAATAAATCATATTGATAGAAAAGTACTTATTTTTTAGTAAAGTCTTTATATGTTTCGAAAATACTATTTTCTAAAAAATTATTAATTTTTGTGAAATGATAATAAAATTCATTTGTTCAAATTTTAGAAAATTTATTTGAAAAAATAAAATTACATTTTGAAATAAACATGTCAAAATTATCTTTAAGTGAATTTTTGAGAATTTTCTGCAAAGATTATTTTTTCGATAAATGGTAAAAAATACCGATTTTTATTAAAAACTGTATTTTCATTTAAATAATTTACAATATAAAATTTATTTTAATATATTTTTACAACTAAAATTAGTTCAATTATATATATTTTTAGTCTAATTTATTTCATTTTAATCAATTTCATATTTAATTTTGTTATTCAAACATTCTATACTTATGAAAATTTTCTCTTTGGAAAAACTTTTTTTCGTCACGTCTATGGGGTTATTTAAATTTGAAATTTACCACTTTAGGAATGGAATTTGGAAAAATGGATTTCATATTTGATATAATAATAATTAATATTATATAATAATGTTAGATTAATTTTAGGTTAAAATTAATTGTAAAAACAAAAAATATTAATTACCAGAGTTAAAGTTAAAGGATTTTACTTGGGGTTAAACAAAAAAATTTAAGTGGTAAAATGAGAAATAAACTTATAAAAATCCTATTATCTGGAATTATTTAAACCTTGTATCATCTATGATTCAGTAATTATCCATTTTATCATTTTTACAGGTTTAAAATGCGGGTAAAACTTTTTCTTTTCAATAATTCCAAGTGTGTCCTATCCCATACTTATAAAAGGGAACCCTCTCTTATCTCCTATTCACACTTAAAAAACTCTTTGGTTTGGAAAATAACTAAACAAATACATTCCTTAATTATATAACCATTTATAATAAACATTATATTTCTTATTAAATACTCCTAACAATGATTTTGGAGTGAACCTAGGGAGGTTGTCCGAAAAAAGTGGTATTGTTCTTAATCAAGCATTTTTATTTTATTTATCCTTCTACTTACTTCAAATACTATTCAAATATGGTGATATAATAACATCATTATCTACTATATACTGATATGTTATTATTTTAATGGAATAACCTACCTCTATTTTCTCTTCTATCAAATGTAAAATGAAACTATTGGTCAAGTGTACGATGGACTATCGCCTCATGAACCAATATAATTAATTTTCCATAACCGCCTCTTGAGAAAGGATATAATGATGGACTATCACCTCATGAACCAATATAATTCATTTTCCATAACCACCTCTCGATAAAGGATATAATGATGGATTTAAATTATATATATGGTATTAATAACATAATTACACTTCTAGTATTATAATATCACATATAACTTCTTACTTTCTATTATGTGGGAATATGATAATGTCGCTCATGTGTACGGGGGACTACCACCTAATGAAGCAATGTGATTTATTTTTCACTTACAAATTACATAGAAGGTAATAAAAATAAAAATAATTAGTATATGTAATATATATGACATAATAATGACTCTATAATAGTTATATATCATTTACCTTCCTTTTTTCCATCCATCGATAAAATTGAAATAGTGTTCATGCATACGTATGACCTACCGTCTCCATGAACGGTGTAATTCATTTTCTATCTCTAAATTTTATGGATTAATATAAATTAATATAGAATTAAAATATATGATATCTATATAATGTTTAAAATTTATGGGATGACATAACCATGATAAAATTAAAATTACTAAAAATATCAAAACAAAACATACATGAAAAGTGAAACAATTATTACATGAAACATTATTTTAACAAGGATTTGTTAATAAAAGGTAATAAATAGATATAATTAAATAATATATGGTATGATATATATAATTATAATTCTATAATACATTTTTTATAAACCTATATTTTTTATACAGGAGGTTTGAACATGTACAAAGGAATTCGAGACTTAAGGTATGTGATTTTCATCTCACTTTTATTTCTGTGGGACACATGCCTTATAAGCCACTTGTTTATTTTGTGTGGTGTATATATACTTACCATTAATTCCTTTTATGATAACACTCATGGAAATTATGGTTTAAAAATATCTATATAAGTTTATTTCTTTCAAGGGGGTTACAATAAAAAATTTACCAAAGTGGTAAAATTTTTATGTTACAATCTCATTGTTTATCGGGATTGTTTATGATTAAGTTTATAATGACAAAATATTATGATATACCTCTCAAGAAAATCATTTATTTTCTTATCCTCTATTTATATCTATAGAATACATGTTTTCCTTATATTTTTCCCTCTTTGTAAACTCAATATTACAAAATAACTCTTTTTAGGAAAAACTGAATTTATTCCTGTCTTTGGTCGAAACCCCTTTTTCTTCCATATCAATGTTTTCTAAAAATGTCTTAAAGAAAGTTTTAACTATTCTCTAATGACCGTTTAAGGAAATTTTTACCCATTTTTTAATATTTATAAAAAATATTAAAATGATTATTCTTTTCATTATATGCATAATGTTGTTTTGAATTATTAAAAAAAATGTGAATAGAATATTTGTTTTAATGTGTATGAAATGAATGGTATCTTACTAAATCATTAAAACTAATTCAATCATTATCTAAATCTTACCATACTAGTTTCTATGGTTATTATAAACAATTTTTTTAATATTTGGGAAATTTTTATATTATAAAGAAGTTATTTCAATTTATAAAGTATATTTTCCTCAAGAAATGTTCCAAGTGATATTTCAAAACTATTTTCCATATAAGATGAAATCCATTGATGATACTTGATCTTTACTAGGGAAATAAAACAAGGTTACCATCATTATTATTTATCAATATGATTTATCTTTATGATGGAATTATTTTTATGAAACCCAATACTTTTCTACGGGTTATGGTAAGATGAAATGATGAAATTTTTACTAAACCTATTTATTTTATATTGGTTATGATACGGTAAAATGTTTATGAAACCCATTTATTTTCATGGGTTCTGATATGATGAATGTATTATGATCTTGTGAAACACATTTGTTTTATTTTAATTATGTAATGGGTGGGACCTATTTTTCCCTCCAATGTATTGGTTAAATTTTTTTATCTTATGAGATCATGATGGGAAACTTATCAATGTACCTGATCCACTATGGGAAACAAGATAATGTTCCTGATCCACAATAAGAAATGGGTGATTATTCATGATCCATTTTTATGGGAAACAGGTAGGTATGCCTGATGCACTATTATTTTATGGTCTTGGTAGTTATCCTTGACATATGAAATGGTTTCTATACTTATGATGGTGCCACAATTATATAACATGAACTCATGGTTTATGATTTATTTATGATGATTTCTAAATATTATGGTTCATGTATATTGAATTGATAATGTTTTATACAATTTCCCATGATTATTATCCAAGATAGATTGTGTATAAACTTTCTAAGTTATATTTTTACTCTCATACCCTTATACTTATATTATGCTTTCATATGAGCATCGATTGATATCTTCCATGTTTTTCCTTACTAAGAATCTGAGCTCACCATTTCTTATGTTTTCTTCAACTAGGTTATGATGAAAGGTTTAAGTAGGTTATATCTATGAATAGTAATAAATGGTAATATCTTTATGGGAGATATTGAATATCTTTCCTGAAATAAGAACATTGTGTAACTAGTCTCCAAATATACTAATACTTTATGATCCTTGAGAATGTATTTGTTAAATATATTAAATATTCATCTAAAAAGATATAATATTTATGTATGAAAATCTTGGATATTTATAGTTGGTATTGGAAGAAAAAGGTTTAGTTAACATTTAGAACTGTGATGAGAAATATTTTGTCATAATCCTAAGGATAGGTCTATGTATATGTCAGTATATAGGAAAAGACTTGGAATTTTGGTAAAGGATAGAACAAGTGGTTTCCAAGCGATTACATCTATGCATGGATACTACAAGTGGATGTGGATCTAGTACATATATACACCTAAGGGTAATAACTTCGAAAAGGGTGCATTGGGATTTCACTCATTCTTCACCAGGTTCATAACAACAGGATTTTATACACACCTTCTTTGACACTCTCAGGGGATATACTTTGGAAATTCCCAAACTCTTTTCAAACCATCATGAAGGATTTGAATAATGACCGTGAATGGACTATGTTAAGCCTAGATTTTAATATATTGAAAATAATTTTTCATGATTTAATACTTCTTATAAATGATTTTTCTTTCTTGATTATGTGGTTTCCCACTATTATTATTATTTCTCACACTATGTTTTTTGGTTTTAGTTTATGGTTGGAACTAGAAGAAATCCTGTTAATGATGAATGTGATGGAAAATTTAATGATTTTCCTCCTGGGAAACCAAATGTTATAGTATATGGAATGAAAAACCTCATTGAAATTCCCACAAAAATTTCTCAAACTATGAATCATATTGAGATTATAAATGATCAAAGGGGAACAACATTATATTGAGTCCTTTATGAGGCAATGGCCACCTTCTTTTAGGGTTTCCACTAATACAATAATCACTAAACAATAGATCAATGCCACTAAAAAGATATTTTCCATTCTCCATGGTTTGGAATATTGAAAAATCATTTTTACTACTTATTGTTGAGAAGGAAAATCTTATCAGTGAAAAAATATTATCAATAACATGACTAAACATGGGGAAATTGATATTATGGAGAGGGATGAGTTTAAGGGATTATTTTTCAATAAGTACTTACCTTTTATTATATAAATATGGATAAATAATTTCTTGATCCTAAGTAGGAGGAATATGAATCTTTTGGTACTTATGAGAAAAATTTTACAAGACTTATTAGGTATGATTCTAATATTATCATCCAACCTGAAAGTAAGGTTGATAGATTATTTAGTTTCCAAAAACCAATTCTCCAAATGGAATTATCTATAAGAAACTTTAGTATCTATGAAGAAACATTTTGATTATGAAATCAAGGTGGAAATAAAAATTATGGATTCCCACAATTCCCATGGTTTTGATAGGAAAAGAAAGATCGAGTATCATGAAAACTAAAATAAATCACATGGTGGAATGAAATTCCATCCATCTACATGCTAGAAATATGGTAATATATATAAAGTTAACTGCTTTAAAGGAACTTGGTGGTGTTTTAAATGTGTAAGGGTAGGTTATTAATCATGTGAATGTCGAAAGGTAATGAATGGGATAGTTAACACATCATAAGAGAAGAATATTCCCACTAACTTACCACCCATTATCTAATGATTTAAATATAAGGAAAACAGTCATTATAATAACTAGTGAAAAAATATGAAGGCTAATGATGATGATCAACATCATCAACCTCTTAATCCAAGAGATAAAGGGAATTATCATGTGATCAATATTTTTAATGGGGAGTACGATAGTGACGCAGGGAAAGTTACAATTACCATACACTCTATAATTTATAATGGATTATTTTACTCTAGATCTAACCACTCTTTGGGATTATAGTACTAGATCAATGATTAGATTTTGAATTAGTAGTAAAAACCCATAATGGTATGATGATTACATCTACAGTCAGTGATTCTTCTCAAGTTGAAGTTTTTGGGAATATGATTCCTGGAAATCTTATTATTCTCCCTATGGTTGAATTTGATGTTATCTTAGGCATGGATTGGATTTCATTATATAAATCCCACATTAATTTATGAGGACATGAATTCAAGCTTGATATTTAAAACCAACCTATGATTGTCTATCAGTGTAATGATAAATATAAACTTTTGATGGAGATGACATCCATTATATGGGTCTTGATTCCAATTCAAAATAACTATCTATAATATATGTTTGGGGAGAAAATCATCATCTATGATATGCCTATTGTGAATGAGTTTTTTATGTCTTTTCGAAAGATTTTCCTAGTCTTCAACAAAAAAATGAAGTTGAGTTATCAATAGAACTAATACTAGGTCCCACACATATTTCAAAGACTTTCTATAGTATATCCCCGATTGAGTTTCATGAATTAAAGAAGAAACTCTAGGATAACCTTGAAAAGGGTTTCATTTTTCTAAGTGTTTCCTCATGAGGTGAACCATTTATTTTTTTAAGAAGAAATATGGATTGATGTGACTCTGTATTGATTATTAAGAGCTGAACAAGATCATGATCAATAAAAAGTGTCATATAACCTATATTGATGACTTTCTTGATCAAATATGTACAGCTCAATACTTTTCCAAGACTGACCCTCATTCTGGAGATCATTAATTTACGATAAATAAGGAGGTTATACCCAGGAAAACATTATGTACAAGGTATGGAAACTTTGAGTATATATTTATGCCATTAGGTCTTGCTAATTCCCCCAGTATATTCAATGTTTTAATAAATAGAGTCTTTAGATATTACTTTGATTAGTTTTTGGTTGTCTTTATAGATAATAGTCTTATCAATTCGAAGAGAAAGGAATAGTATGAAGATCACTTGAGAATTGTACTCAAGACTCTTAGGATTGAGAAGTTGTATAAAAAATTTACAATGTGTAAATTTTTATTATAAATGTTTTCATTTATGGGTCATATAATTTCAATCGAGGGTATATTGGTGGATCCATAAAATTAAAAGGCTATTTAATGTTGGCCCATACCAACCATTATGATTGAAATTCATAGTTTTATTTCTTTATCTGGATATTATCATCGATTTGTGGATAATTTCTCTTGACTATCCAATCCACTCACCAAGTTAACACATGAGGGATCCAAGTTTCTCTAGATAGATGAATGTTTGGGAAATTTAAGTAATTTAAGATAATATTAGTCATCACACTTGTACTTATATTACCCTATAGTGGATGAGGGTTTTTAATCTACAATGATGTGTACAATAAGGGATTTAGATGTGTTCTCATGAAGAAGAACATGGTTATAGATTATTCTTTACAATAATTCTAGGTTCCTGAACAAAATTACTCAACTCAAGATTTAGAGTTAGATATGGTAATTGTTTCATTAAAGATATGAATGAATTACTTTTATAGATAAAATTGTGATATATATTCTAATAAAAAAAGTTTAAACTATATATTCACACAGAATGAGTTGAATATGAACCAGAGAATATATTTTGAGTTGATTAATGATTATGACTGATCAATACATTACCATCCTGGGAAAGTGAATAAGGTGGTCGGTGCTTTGAGTCGAAAGAATCATGATATATTATTTATGATAAGGATTATAAAAGATCAAATATTTATTGATTTTTAAAGTTTGGATCTAACAATCTTGAAGGAAGGGGATAAATCTTGTCTTTATCAAATAAGTGTTCAATCGTCCACCCATGTGAGGATGAAAGAGGTGTAGAAGAATGATATGGAGCTATAAAGGAAGGTGATAAATGTTCCTAAGTTCAACCTTGATTATGATGGAATTATAAGGTTAAGGAAATATGTATTTTTTCCATCCACACCATATTTGAAGAATAAGTTGTTGGAAGAGTCTCATAGTTCTTCATTCTCAATCCATCCTAGAAGTACAAAGATATATAGAGATTTGAAAGATTGTTTTTTGTGGGATGGAATGAAGATATATATTTTAGATTTTGTATCTTAGTTCTTAGTATGTCAGTAAGTTAAGGTTGAGAGAGAAAAATTCTAAGGGGATGTTACAACCATTATCCATACCAAAATGGAAATGGTAAAACATCACCATGTATTTTGACATCGAAATCCCCAAAATATCTAAATGGAATAATGATATATGGGTTATTTTAGAACACATTACAAAGTTAGTACACTTAATCGCTATAAAATAATGTATTTCTATAGATCATCTTTCCAAGATATATATTAAGTTGGTGGTAAGGTTGTATGTAGTACCACATTCCACTGTATCTGATCAGGATCCAATATATACTTCAATGTTTTGGAAAAGTATTTAGCAAGATCTTGATAAAAAGATGACATTATGAACTATTTATCAACCTTATAAAAATGGTCAGTCTACGAGAAAAATTAAAACCCGATAAGATATATTGATATCATTTTATTTGTATTTCATATGTATTTGTGATCAGCACATTCCTCTGGTTGAGTTTTCATACAAAAATAGCTTTCACTCGATAGCATTCAGATTGCTCTTTATAAATCCCTATATGAAAAGAAGTGTATAACTTGAACGTGCTAGGATGAAGCTAAAAAAAGAAATCTATTAATACATGAGCTAGTTAAATAAATGGTAGATAAGTTTAGATCAATTCAATAGTACATCAAAGCAGCACAATGTTAGTTGAAAATTTATAATGAAAATCACCAGTGTGATCTGGAATTTGAAGTTGGTGACAAGGTGTTTCTAAGAATTTTTCCATAGGATAAGATAATGATATTTGGAAATAATGGAAAATTAATCCTTGGGTATATCCGACCCTTTGAAATTCTTGATCATATCAGGATGATAGCTTATTGATTTTCACTTCCACCGAACCTCTCTGAAGTCCATGATGTGTTCCGTGTATCTAATCTTAGGAATTAAATGTTTGATCATTTATATGTATTGAACTCATAGGTTATACCCATAGAAAATGATACATCCTATGAATAATAGATATTGGAGATTATAGACCATAGAAAAAAAGTTCTATGGAACAAGACCACTCACTTGGCCAAAGTTTTGTGGAAAAACCACCTTTTTGAAGAAGCTATTTAGAAAAATAAGGATATGATGAGGTATAAGTATCATTATTTGTTTTTACAGGAGTGAATAATTTTGAGGTAAAACCTCATTTTAAGTGGGTATAATGCAACACCCAATGTTTTATGAAATATTGTTTTTTGAATAAATTTAATTTCTTCGATAATTTTCATTAGACTTAAGCACTGAGTTTTAATAAACTTTAATACACTATTAATATTATTATTTAGACATGGATATTTTAACCTAGCTATTAAAATTATTGGTATGAATAGGAATAACCAAATTTTAAAAAATAAGTATAATATTTTTATATAAATAAATAATATTGATAATAAAGTGATTAATTTCTAGTAAATCCTTTATATGTTTCAAAAATACTATTTTTACAAAAAGAAATTATTTTTTTTGTAAAAAAATCATAAAATAACTTTTTTCCACTTTTAAAAACTTTATTTCCCAAAAATATCAATTTTGAAATATACATGTCAAAATTATTTTTGAAATTATTTTTGATAATTTTCTGTAAAGATTAATTTTTCGATGAATAATAAAAAATACTGTTTTTTATTAAAAAATGCCTTTTTTGTTTAAAGAATTTACAATATATGTTTTGTTTTAATTTGGTTTTATAAGTAAGATTAGTGAAATTATATATTTATTAATCCAATTTAGTTCATTTTAATCAATTCCATATTGAATTTTTATATTAAAACTTTATATACTTATAAAACATTTCTCCTTGGAAAATCATTTTTCTGTCACGCCTGTGGGTTTAATTTTAAATAAGTTTTTGAAAAACAAATTAATGGAAATTGGAAAAAAAGATTCCATATTTGTAATCACAATAATTAACCTTATTTAATAAGTTTAAATTAATTTTTTAACAAAATTAATAGTATAAACATTAAAAAATAATTATTGCAGCTAAAGTTAAAACCGATTTACCGAGGGGTTAAACTAAGAAGATAAAAGAAAAAAAACTAGAAACTTCTAAAAATACAATTTTATGGAAATATTTATACCTCATATAATATAATGTTTATAAATATCGATTTTGGAGCCTTTTTTCATGTATAAAATGTGGGTACACCTTTCATTTCAAAAATTCCAAGTGTGTCCTCTCCCGCACTTATAAAAGGGCACCCCTCTCCTCTCCTCTTAAAACTTCCAAACCAATTTTTTTCTAACAATACCTACCAAAATTTACTCATTACTTATATACACACATCCTATAGGACTTAGTTTTATTATTAAACATCATAATAATTATTTTGGTGCTAACTTAAAGTGGTTGTCCGAAAAAGAGGTATTATTCTTAATCGAGATTTTTTATTTTATTTCTTGTTTCACCTTTTTAAAATCCTATTAAAATATGATGATATAATAACATAATAATATAAAATATAATAATATATTATTATGTTAATGTAATAACCAATATCTATATCTTATTCTATATAATTGGAAATGAAACCATCGATCATGTGTATGACAGACTACCGCCTAGAAAACTGATGTAATTAATTTTCCATCATCGCCTCTCATGAAAGTACATAATGATAAGTATAAATTATATATATGATATTAATAAAATAATTATACTTATGGAATTATAATATCACATATAACTTCTTAATTTTCATTTTTTGAGAATACAATAATCCCGCTCTTGTGTACGTCGGACTACATCCTCGTGAAGTGATGTGATTCTTTTTTCAGTTATGCATTACATGGAAGGTAATAAGTATAAATTTATTGAATATATGTTATATATATGACATCATAATAAATCTATAAATGTGATATATTATTTACCTTACTTTTTTTCCATCGGTTTTGGAAAATGGAAACAATGTTCATGCATATGTACGACGTACCGTCTCCATGAGTAATGTAATTCATTTTCAATCTCTAACTTTTATGGATTTTTCTGAATAAATATATAATTAATATATATGATATTTATATAATGGTTAAGAATATGTGTATTATACAACCATTATCAAATTAAAATGACCAAAAATATCAAAACAAAATATACATGTAAAATGAACCAGTTATTACCTGAAACATCAATTTAACAAGGAATTGTTAATAAATAGGTAATAAAATGTCATATTTAAATCATATATTTTATGATATCTATAATTATGGTTATATAATATATATTTAATAAACCTATATTTATTATACATGATTTTCTAACTTTTACAAAGGAAGTCAAAACTTAAGGTAATAGTTTTTCATCTCACTTTTATTTCTATGGGGAACATGACTTATACGCCACTTGTTTCTTTTATGTGGTGTATATATACTACATATGAATGTATTTTATAATTATTTTCATGAAAATTATTGTATATATATATCCATATAATTTTTTTTCTATCATGGGTGTTATTATTCAAAATTTACCAAAGTTGTAAAAGTTTTATGTCACAATCTCATTGTTTATCGGTATTGTTTATGATTAAATTTATGATGATGAAATATTAAAATATAACTATCAAGAAACTCAAGTATTTTATTATAATATATTTATTTATATATAATACCTATTTTAATTTCATTTTATCTCTTTATATACTCAAGATTACGAAATTATGTTTTAAGGAAAACCCAAATTTATTTCTCTCTTTGATAGAAAACATTTTTTCTTCCATGTCAATATTTTCAAAAAAAAAAAAAAATAATAATTTTTTCACTATTATAATTTTTTTAAATACATTTTTACCCATGTTTTAATTTTTATAAAATTATTAAAATAAATCTTCTTATCATTTTCAACATAAGGATCTTTTGAATTTTTACTAAAAATGTGAAATTAATATTTGTTTTAACCTATAAAACATGAATGACATATTCTTCCATCATGAAAACTCAATTAATTAAATATTACCCTACTAGTTTCCAAGGTTATTTTCAAATAAAATATTTTAGATAATAGTTGGGAAATTTTTAGATTTAAAAGAAGTGATTTGAAAGTGGAAAGGATGTTTTCCTCAAGAAATGTTCCAAGTGATCTTTCAAAATCATTATTCATATAAGATGACATCCTTTGATGTCACTTAAGATTTATTGGGGATATGATCCATGGGTAGAATCCTTATTATTTGTATAGATGATTTACATTTATGATGAAAATATGTTTATGAAACCTTTTCTTTTTCCATGGGTTACACTGCGATGAAATGATGAAATGCTTGGGAAACCAATTTCATTTCCACATGTTATGCTATGATGAAATATTTATAAAACCCATTACTTTTGAGGGTTTATGATATGATTAATTTATTATGATATTATGGCACACATATGTATCATTTTTATTATGTGATTGGTAGGACCTATATATACATCCAATTTAATGGGTAAAATTTTATATCTCTTGAGATAATGATGGGAAATAGGTCAATGTGCTTCATCTACTATAGAAAATTGGATGACGTTCTTTACCCAAAATAGATAATCGGTGATGATGAATAATCTATAATGTTATGGAAAAAATATAAGGAATCATGATCCACTATGATTTGATAGTATCAATAATTAACCTTGACATATGAAATGGTTTCTATACTTATGATGGTGACACACTTATATGACATGAACTTATCGTTCATGATTGATATATAATGATTTCTCTCTCTTATGGTTCATGTATTTTGAAATGATAATTTTTTATGCCATGGTTCATGATTATAATCCATGATAGATTAGGTATCAAATTTTTAAGTTATATTTATAATATCAAACCATTATTATTATATTATGCTTTCATATGATCATCAATTTATATCTTCTATGTTTACCCTTACTGAGCATCTGAGATCCCCCTTTCTTATGTTTCATTTTCCTAGGTTATTATGAAAGGTTTAAGCATGGTATATCTATAAAGAGTACGAAATGGGAAGTTCTTAATAGTATATATTGAATATACTTCATGAAATAATAATTTTGTGTGATTAGTCTCCAAAGACACTAAACATTTAAGATCCTCTTGAATGCATTTGTAAAATGTATTGAATATTCCTAAAAAAATATGTAATATTTTTGTATGAAAATATTGGGTTGTTATACAAACACCTATTTCCAAAACAATTTATGTCTTGTATTTATTATGCTTTCAATGAGAATCTTGGATTTACTATCCAAGTTCAGATTTGGGGGTTATAGAATTATTATAAAAAAATTATGCACACGTGATATAACATATTTAATATTTTTATTTTATCAACACCAACAATCATTAGGACTCTTAATCTCATGATGTATTAGTACATATCCCTTTAAATATTCCAAAGTCTTTCAAGGTGAAAATAGAGATGTTACATGGAATGAGTTGAATTTTTTTCCATCAAAGTTGTTATTATTTAAGAAGTTTCCTCTTCAAGATTAAATATTTTTTTATAAATTCTATTTCCCATTATTCTATGACAATTTGTAAATATTTTTCATGGAAAAAGGGTTTTTTGAATATTTTTACCTGAATATTAAAATCACTTCTTCATATGTGTTGAATGGAATATTTTAAAAGATTTTATTGTGGAAATGAAAGATCCTTTTTGTTTTTTGTATGTTATGGTCCTTAATAATTGTTTACGATGATAGATAAGCCTAATATAGCTCTCTAATTCACTCGGTAATGATTATTTTCTCCATATAATTATGTTGGAATTATTCGAGTAGTTTATTCCATTTGTATGGGATTTTCTAAGGGTTCTATGAAGATGATACTTCAAGGAACATACATGATTTTTCTATTCTTACTAATGATTTTTCATGGAAAATTTTTATATTTCATAAGGTAATATAATGATCTTTTTTATAATGGTATGATTATACCCTTTAAGAGTAAAAGGTATATTTTTTAGAATTTTTTTGGGGTTCTCATGTTTTTTAAGAAATCCTCATTTTTTTGATTTTTACTTTAATTTTTCATATAATTTTTTTATTAAATACTTTAGGTAGTAAATTTTACCTCATATAAATAAAATATTATTTGAGATCTATGTTTAATATGTTAAAGGAAAACTATCTTATATGATCTCATGGTTTTGAAATAGACTAATAGGTTTATTTTCTTTTTTTTTTATGTGTCCCTTACTAAGATTTTTGTGGTCATCCCATATTTTATTGTTTTTCATAGGGTTTAAAGATATCTAGGATTAATGATGAAGTCAAGTTAAAAATTGTATATTTTTTTCATAAAAATAACTTTTTTTATGTTAATAGTTTTATATTTTGATAAAAATGGATACTGAGTGGAAGTGTCCACTTTATAATGTTTGGATTTGTTATGTAAGATTTGTAACCTAATTTTCTAAAACTATAAATATTAAAATATAATCAATAGATATAAAAAATGATTTCTTGATTTAAAAATCATTATTATGTACTGTTTTAAGGACGAGTCTTTATAGTTGGTATCATATTAAAGTTTTAGATAACTTTATAATTTAGGATGATTAAGATGATGATAGTTTAATATTTTTATATACTTTTATAGGTTAATAATTATAAGTATTTGATAAAATAATAAAGTTTTGGTAAAGAAAATACTGTGTCATTTTTTGAGAAATTACATCCTGTATTAGATACTGGTAAGTGGATATGGTTGTGGAATATTTTCCTTGGGGTTTAAACTCTATAAGGGGTGATTGGGTATTAACTCGTTCATCACACTGTGCATGATAAGTGGGTCTAAGTTTGAACACATGGATAGAAATTCCTGAGGGATATGAAGTGGTTAATTTATATATTTTATATTACCATTATTAAGGATTTGAAAATAAGGTTATATAATTAGATGATGGCCATGGTTAACATATGGTGTCATAGACTGAGAGGAAGGGTTCTAGATACTAAAAAATCACAAAATTTATTTCGTTATTTAATCTAATTTACATAATGAAATTATCAGATTTTGACTCACAAATTTCTTTAATCAGGGTAAAATATTTTCTTCAAGATGGATGGATATAAATAAATGAGAAACCTCATTTCTCTTCCAATACATTCACTTACAACAATAATGTCAAGATCTTGAGATTTAGACATCATATCTAGTATTAATATTACCTATAAAATAATTTATAATGTATCCCAATACTCTTCTATACTTTGATATCATGAAAGACCTTGGAATACATTTGATCTTTTTTTGGGAAGGAAAACTATATTATCATACTATTTTTGGGAATTAATATAACAGAATTTATCAATTTTTTACAATAGATTAATCAGAAAATGGATTTACAACATTCTACTTGGCTTTAATGGTGGGTGGACTTCAAGCAACTTATGTCTTTATATTATTATTGATTTTTTTTAATTTTATAAAAATCAACCTTTATTTTTAAAATTCAAGTCAAATCATATCCTTAATTATTATGGGAAAAATTTATTGATATTGTCTCAAAGCTATATATTCCAAACATAGGATTGTTTACAAATTTCACTCTCTGCCAATAACCATTTCAATTTGGATGTGATTATTATACATGGATAAAGGAAGAATATTGATAT
The DNA here is from genome assembly GCA_963277665.1 of Viscum album. Classification (NCBI taxonomy): domain Eukaryota; kingdom Viridiplantae; phylum Streptophyta; class Magnoliopsida; order Santalales; family Viscaceae; genus Viscum; species Viscum album. Next base: position 1,353,509,980 of record OY728150.1, on the reverse strand, counting down.
GGCTATTTTTCATTAATTTTTTCCACATATTTTTTTTATTTTTTATTAATTTTTTATTATCATAATAATGTATTTTAATTAATATTTATTTAATGGTGTTCTTTTTGTACATAATTAATAAAAAGATATTTTTTTGGTAATTTTGTATTTTTTGTTTGTTTTGTCATTTTTTGATAATTTTAAATTAAATTATTCATTCTTCTTTAAATTTCATTTTTTATTCTTTTATTTTTATTTAGATAATAAATTTAATTTATTTTTATTCTTTTATTTTCTTAGTTATTTTTTTTTAAAAATAATTATTTATGTTATTCTTTAATTTAATTAAGTATTTTGTAAATAAATAAATTTTTTTGTTTATGATACTTTAAATAATTAAATTAATTCTCATATTTTAATTTAGTTCATTTAATACTTTTAATTATTAGTTTTATTGTATTTTAATTTCATTATTTATTTTATTTATTAATTTGTTAACTAACTTAACCAAACTAGATTTTTTATTATTGATTTTTGGATTTTAAATTTAGTATGAATAAATTGTAATACGTAATAGAATAAATTCAAATTAATTTTTATTTGTTTATAAAAATTTAAAATGAGAATTTTAATGTTTCAATTTTTATTTTTATTGTTGTATTAATATCTGATTTTTTTAGTTGAATTAATTTAATGCTTGTAAAATAAACTAATTTATTTTGATTTATTTTTTTGTTGCAGCTACTCGCCCCTAATTGACTTCAACGGTGACTCGTTGAGTCACCATTCCACCAATCCTTTTCCATTTTTACCCAAGATGCCACCATACCCTCTTGTTGGTGGTGTCTCATTTTCACACTTACAGACCACATTCTGCCAAGCCTAGAGATGCCTCCCCCTTGGTCATTTTTTTCTTCATTTGAAGCACTTCCACACCCCTCGCAGCACCACACCCCTCACACCACCTGCCTCATCTGCTAGATGTGTCTCATACTTGTATCCCTTACACCACCACACTACACTACCATCATGAACTTATACCATAAATTCAGTACAACAAATTGAATAAGCATAAATCAACTCCAACACAAACTAGAAATTCCACCGCATCACAAGAAAATTCCAACAAAAACAGATATTACACAAATTGAAAAGATTAACAAAAACTCAATACATAATTTTAGATATGAATACATAAACCATTTATAGTTGTGAACAAGGAAACACCAAACTGGATATTTACCTTCACCCCTCGATCATTCCACTATCATTGTACTACCTCCACAACACTGAATCTAGAACCTCCCTTCCACGTTGAAGCCGCTTGCAAGCCTGAGTCACTCCTCACCAGACAGGGCCGCCACTGAAGCTGAACTCCCCACCTGAAACTAAGTAATAACCCCCTACTTACTCTAGATATGTACTTTTGATGAACACCATCACCTGTCCTAGGAACCACCGCTGACAACTATACCCCGCTCACCCATTTCTTAAAGCCCAATCAGCTGAAGCCGCACCCCTTTCCTCCTGTGTGATTCCCCCCAAATCAACTTCTTTATTTTCTTTTATTTTATATAATATAATGACAAATATAATATATAATATATAATTTAATATAATAATAATAATAATAAATATTATATTTATGTATATATTAATTATTTTAAGTATATAATTGTTTATATATATATATTATGGTACATATTAAACAATTAAATTATATTATTTATATAATAATAAATTTAAATATGTATATATCTTAATAATTATATATATATATATATATATATTAATTGTATATAGTTATAATTAGTTTTATTTTTATTATCAATTTATTTGAATTTTTTGTTAATATATGTATATATATCATTAAATATTTGGTATAAGTTAATTGTTGTAGTTTTAATCTTTTAATTTACGTTTTTTGTGTATGAACTAATGAGTATTTCAATGAAGTGTTGCATGGAACAAAAAATGGGAGGGTGAAGAGATTTCATATGGGAATCATATTCCAAAATCATCTAAACCATTCCAATATCTTCTCAAACATTTCATAACACTAAAGGGGAGATAAGCAGTAAATAATCACACATATCGCCTGCACTACTGATCCTTTCACTCCACGATCAGATCATCCCTACATCCATAAATTTCCCAATCAATTCTAGATCTTCCCTATCGTTTAACATCTCATAATCAAACACCATCATATCCATTCATTAGGATAGAGAATATAGAATGACAACTGATCTTGAAGTAGAAATCAGAGTAGGAGTTTGAGCTTGAGGAAGCATGCTCGCTAGATATGTTTCTTTACTCCTTCTTCGTCTTTTCATTTTTTTACAAGACATGAATAGTTAATTAGATTAGGGTAATCGAGTTGTAATGAACTGATCATATCTTATCTATTATCCTTTGTTAATTGATTGTTCATTGCAATTTTTAAGTTTGGTTTTTCTTTTATGTTCAATTATGAGTAACAACTTACACTGCCTAATAACTGACAGGTGAAGCTAGTGAATCAATTAAACTTGGATCATTGAAAAAAGTTCCAAAAATTTGAAAAGGAAATTGTATCTCTTCTCCATATTAAATGGATTGATTCAGTGGTTAAGATCGAAAGATCGAGACTCAAGAAAGTTAATAGATCTGTGTTGATCCACTGAATTAGAAACTCAGAAGATTTACACCATTTTTCTTTGCACTGGATGATTTAATTAAAATAAGAAGAACATGATATCATCATTTTATTAGTTCAAAGTATCATGAGGACCCTAATTATTCCATTGTTTCCCTCACTCTTTCTCTCACTACATTCTCCCTGCACCATTATATACACCCATTTCACTATTCACCTTCTATTTTGTTTTTAGTTTTAGTTTTTGTTTTATTTTTAGTTAGCTTAGTCTATAATATCATAAGCCCTTATATATGGTTTAAAACTCTTCTTATCATAATACTAGTAGTTTTTAGGGTTTATAAATATTAAATTTTTCATTCGCTCAATGACACACTTGTCAAATTTTGGCATCATTATCAAGTAAGGCACATGTGGCCAATTTGAAAAAACAATAACAAGAAATTAAAAAAAAAAACATAAAATCAAAAAATAATAATAAAAAACCTAAGAACTGTACATAAAAAAAATCAAATTTGTATCCATTATTTGCATGCACACTAGGTCAAATAAATCAGAATTGAAAACACCAATTCAAGAAATCAAAAAACACAAATCTAATATTAGGAAGAAAAAGAAATTTGAAATGGAATACCTATAAAATAGAGTTGAAAATAAAAATTTCAATGTTCCATAACATCTAGTTCTTGGCCCTCAGAGACCTAGGATTAGGGAGTTTCAAATTCCAACCATGTCAAGTAATCTATCTTGCATTAGGTTTTCCCCTAGGTCTAAGAATTGTGAAATTAAATAGTCTCATATTTCTCAGCTACCATCATTAAGTGGTTTTCCATGAAATGAATCACTTGAATTAATTATAGATTTTTATGGTTCTATGCAGAAACTGCCTCTGTGAGATATGAGTGAGGAGGAGTTGAGGTTGAGATTGTTTCCATTCTATCTAAAGGGTAGGTCTAGGACGTTGTTCCAAAACCTTTATGAGGAAATATTTGAAACTTGGGAAGATGTGTTTAATGATTTTGTATCTAAATTCAATCCCAATAACACTACCATTGAGGTTAGAAACAAAATCATTGGATTTGTCCAGTATAAGGGAGATATTTTTCATGAAGCATGGGATAAGTTCAGATGTATTATTAGGCAAAGTCCCAATCACCAATTGGCTCCTCTTCTACACATAGAGACCTTTTACACTACTCTCACCCCCTACTACAAAAATCTAGTTGAAAAATAATGTGGTGGTGACTTATCTGACTCCACTGTAGATAGTCTAAAACACTTGTTTGAAAAACATTCTCAAAAGTACCAACAAAAGTGCACAAGAAATAGAGTCATCCATAGGTATGAAACAAATAACCAGGCTATTGTTTTTGATGATAAGGTTCTTAGGGAGCAATAGTGCCACTGTGGGATGTTCGGTCACACTCAAAAATGTTGTCCCAAATTTGATCTCCCTATTTAATTTTAAGAGAGTTCCCGGTTTTTAGATTTTGGGGCTAGAAATTAGTGTGTTCAAAATCCCTTCTCAAATCAGTATAATGTTGGATATAAAAATCATCCAAACCTGTCCTAGAAATAACAAGGTGTAATAAAACGGAACACTGCCCCAAATTCCCAACCACATACCAAGAAATTTTTCCAAAATCAATATGGGTTTGAGTCATATAATTCCAAAGGATATTTAAAGGGGATTTTTCAGCAAGTGTTGGGTGAGATTAACTAACTGGGGAAGGATACATATTCCAAGATTCACAAGTTAGAATTTCAAATGGGTCAAATGGATAGAGATTAAGGTGGTAGGGAAAATGGAAATCTACCCAACACTTCATTTCATAATCCAAGAGATAAGTTCATGGTTGTTACCAATATATTGGGACTTCAAACCCAAGAACAAGGAAAGAAACCACCTGGGAAAATTAAAATTAATGAAAAAACTATTCTTGAGAAGGAAAAGCTAGAAAACTCCCAATATAAAAATCTGGACAGTTTGGTCCAAAATGACCAAAATGTAAAATCCAAACCTGAAAAAGCTAAAGAACCATGGAATATGAAATGGTAACTTATTAAGGAAGAAAATAAGAAATTAGGGTTTGAGGAGAAGGTGAATAATTGACCAGTTCTAAAAAATTATGTCCATCTCATTCCTTTCCCTAAGAGAGTGAAAAAGAGTGATGAATCTGACCACCTGAGGTTCTTGAAAATGATTTGAAGTTGTAACATCAGCATTATATTCTTAAAATACTCAAATAAAATCCATTAAAATATTTCATTGAACAAAATCTTTTAAAAAAAATGATTAGAAGAAGTTGGATAAAATCGATCCTAATGAGGAATGTAGTGTGGTTATGTTGGGGAAGTTGCTTCCAAAATTGAAAGACCTTGGAAGGTTTATTATTCAGTTCCAAATATGAGGAAGAGGGAAACTAAATTATCTTTGTGATATAGAAGTGAGTATCAATATTATTCCTTACCCATTTTTTAAGAAGATGAGCCTTACAGATATGCATAAAACAATTTTTTCTATTCAACATGATGATATGTCACTCAGTCACACCTATGGGAGGGTGGATGACCTATTAGTGAGTGTAGGAAAACTCACACTACCCACAAACTTTCTCATCCTTGATATGGAATTTGATTAAAAGGCCCCTATCATTTTAGTAAGTCCCTTTATTTCTACTGGAGGAGCTATCATTGATCTGTTTAAAGGAAAAATCACCCTCCAAGCTATTGATGATTTGGAAGAAATTTTAGTATTTGAAAATCCTCAACATGAGGCTAGTTGTGATATGATTGATGTTGATGAGAACCAATTTTTCAAAATTGAGGTCAGAGAAGAGTATTATTATTTCCCTCTTGAGGTCAGAGATATTAGGTATCTCCATCCCATTGAAAAATTTTATTTGGTTGATTCTCTTTCTCCACACCCTCTAATTGATGAGCAGATTCTTTCCTTGGAACCCAATTTGAAGTGTGAGTCACAACATTGTCCTAAAATGTCTCAACATGTTTATGAAATTTTTCCTTGTAAAGTTAAATGTATGAAAGTTCCTAAAGTTAGAGAAAGTTATGGGTTGAATCCTTCTGAAAAACATGATGATTTCCACTATAAACTAGTGTATTTCTTTGAACCCTTATTCTCTACTCCATATGTTGTTGTGTGTGATGAGTTACAACCAGAACTTGAAAGTTTCATATCATTTGAGTCCTCTATGGACATTGGTAAGAATATGTTGGATGCTAAATTTCATTCCTTCACTTGGGATTATTCCAAGTTGTCTGATTTGTGAGATATTTTAGGATATATTGAGGTTTTTTCTGCTATGTCTTCTTATGTTTCTGGGATTTGTTTAAGCCTCTGAGTGTGGGGGAAGCTATGAAATAATTCTTGATTGGATGGTTGGTTTTCATGGTATGTTGTTGAAAACTTTTAGAGTTGAGGAAGTGGTTTTTAATGACCAAGATAACCTAGATAGGATGAAACCTCATGTTTTTATAGATGATTTTGGGAGAATCCTGCTTGTTGCTGAAGATGAAAATGGTTTGGGTGATCCTGATTTTGATTCCATAGACAATGGTGGAGTCCACACCACTAATAATTCATACCCATTCAATGAACACGGTTAGAAATATTTTGGGGAATAAAGTATAGCTGGGGAATATACACCTAGAATTTCATGGGAGACAACCCATGGTTTTCCTATTTCTAGTTTTAAATTTTTATTTTGAATAAATTCTCCTTGCTCAGTTGTTTGTATCTTGGGATTGGTGAACCATGTTTTCTAGATTTAATTGACATATTTTTCTCTATATTGATGACTATTTGTTGTTGTTTCTAGTTTTTATAAGGTTCACATGTTCTGGTGGTCTTAGTTGGTTGTGATAATTTTTACGAGTTTAAGACTCTTTTTGAACATCCATGCTAGAAGGAAGATGCTAGTTGAAGAATAGTAGATAACACTCCATAGCTATAATTTATATGCTTTATACTTTGATCATTAAATTCTGAAGACTAAAGTTAATTATTTAGAACTTGTAAGTACTTCAATGGAGAGGCCAGAGTCTCTTCACAAAGAAACAAAGGGGGAATAAAAAATGAATGAGAATGTTTCACATTTAATGAAGTACTATGTTTTATTTTGTAAATTATTTCTACCTACTTATGTGAATTAAGTGTGAGGAAGTCCCCCTGATTTATTATACAAAGCGTGAATATGTTTTCCTTCTTCGGTATTAACTATTCAAATATAGTGAGTTGACAATTTATTTTGAGTTGTATTGTTTATCCCTGCTTGTAACCATTGTTTTATATTCATTCTATTGTTGATGTACTATGGTGATATAATTCTACTATTTAAACTGAGTTGAAAAATCTTTTTTCCACTCTTAAAAATTAAAATCATGAACTTTTAAACAAATATTTCTCAATTTTCTAGTGGTGTGGACTGGTGGGTTGTTTTTTTGTGTTTTATTTTACTTTGTTTTTTTCTTTGTTTTTGTTTTCCCTTTTTCTTTTTAAATGTGGAAAAAATATTTTTAACTTAACTATTACCCCTTTACAATTATTTTTATTCTAAATTTTCCATCTGTTTTGAGATAAGTTTTCTCCCACCTTAATAATAAATAATGGGGACATTGTTGAGTTTTAAGTGTGGAGGAGAGGGGTCCTTTTCTTACTTTAAATTCCCTCGATTTTTTGGTTAAAAAATGGTTAATTTTTTCTCAATTTTTTAAAAATTTCCCTTAATTTTTTTTAAATATTCTTTCATAACCTATGGGTCTGTTGTATTTTACTTTTCACTTAAATTTATTCCTACCTAAGGTATAAATACTTCTAGTTGTTGAGGGTTGCACTGAGTATGAATTGTTGGGAATGTATGATTTCTAAGTGAAGTAGCTAACAATCTCTATTGATTTTCTATTTAGTAACTAAGGAAGGGAATAAGATAGGATAGATTTTTTGGAATTAAGATCACGACTTTAGGTAACTATAAATTTTTACTGGAAACTATGGAACTCACTTTTAATTAAAAAATCAATCAATTTAGGGATCCAACTCAAATGGTAATCTTAAAATTCCTTTAAAACTAGAGTAAAATTGGAAAATTTGATCCCATGGTGAATCTATAAGATTCTAGGCGTTGTGTGTGTGTTCACTCTATGTATATATTAATAATTTATTTTTCACAGTGCTCTGCACAAGTACATAGATGGGTAAAAAAATGAAAAATGAGAACAAAAACAAAAAAAATAAAGTTCAAATTAGTCAAAAATGAGTTCATTAAGGTGAGGGAAATTTTAAACCCTGATGAAAAAGGGTACAATTTAATTGTTTGAAGACTATTTGATTTGTATCAATGAAGTGATTAAAAAATAATAATAATTTTTTTTAAACCTAGGAGAAAGTGAAAGTTGTAGGTGCCTTTTGTTAAGTCTTAATTCCAATTTATCCAACCTATTATTACTCTCAGAATTAGAACTTGACCTAGAATTGAAGTAGGGCAGTATGTGATTTGATATAGGAGGCATGTCATATTTAACAGTGGACAAATCTATGTTGCCTTTGATTTTTAGTTTTTTTTGAAACTAGGCAGGACCACTTGATTTTGAGCATTCTCTAAAAATCCAATCGAGGTTCTATGCCTCTATTTGTAAAAGTTATTTCATGCACTTTTTGAATTGAATGTCACAAATCATACTTTCTATTTTAAAAATTAAATAAGCATGCATTTGGTTTTGAGAAAAACTATTTAAGTGTAGAGGAGTTTGATGTGGTTTTCTTCATTACTTTTTTTACCTCATTTTTTATATTTTATAAACTTTTTATTATCAAAATAATTTATTTTACTTAATATTTATTTAATGTTTCCCTTTATTTACATAATTAATAAAATGATGAGTTTTTGTGTAAATTTGAATTTTTTGTGTTTATTTTTGTTGTTTTTGGATAATTTTAAATTAAATAATTTATTTTAATTTAACTTCCAATTTTTATTAATTTTTTTTATTTAAATAATAATTTTTATTTCTTTTTATTCTTTTATTTTTTTATTTATTTTATTTTTCAAAATAATTTTTTTATTCTTTAATTTAATTAATTCATATAAAATAAATAAAATTTAATATTTGTTTTTCATAATTTAAATAATTAATTTAATTATTATAATTTTATTCAGTTGATTTAATACTTTTAATTCCTAGTTTTATTTTATTTTAATTTCATTATTTTTTTTAATTTATTAATCTTTTAATTAACTTAACGAAACTGGATTTTTTATTATTAAATTTGTGTTTTAAATTAAGTGTGAATAAATTGTAATATGAAATTGAATAAATTTTAATTAAGTTTATTTTGTATATAATAATTCAAAATGAGAATTATAATGTTTCAATTTTTATTTATGTTTTTGTCTTAATAATTGATTTTTTAGTTAAATTAATTTAATTCATGTAAAATAAAAAAATTTATTTTGATTTAATTTTTTGTTGTTGCAGGTACTCGCCCCCAACTACCTTCAACGATGACTCATTGAGTCACTATTCCACTATGTCGTTTCCATTTTTTCCCAAGACACCGCCAGACCCTCTTGATGGTAGTGTCTTGTTTCCCCCCACCAAAACTCATTCTTCAAGCCTAGTAGTGCCTCAACTTTGTCATGTTTTCCTTTATTTGAGGCACTGGCACACCCCTTGAACCACCAACCTCATCTGCTAGTGGTGTCTTCTACACCTATCCCTAACACTGCAAAAATTCATCGCCATCACAACCTTCAACCATAAATTCAGCACAATAAATTGAACTATAAAAAATCAACTCAATCACAAACTAGAAATTCCACAAAAACATAAGAAAATTCCAATAATAAACAATATTCCATAGATCATAGAAGATTAACACAAACTCAATATAGAATTTCAGATCTGAATATAGAAACCATTTGTAGTTGTAATAACTGAACCACTGACCCAGATATATACCTTCACCCCTTGATCCTACCATCACTACTGTACTACCTCCACAACACCATATCTGAAACCTCCCTTCTTTTCCAAAGCCGCCTGAATGCCTGAGTTGCTCCTCACTAGACCACACTTCCACAAAAGTTGAACTCCTCACCTGAAACCAAGCCACGACCCCCTACATCCTCTATATCTAGACTACAGACGAACACCATCGCTAGTCTCGAGAACTTATACTAGCCACTATACACCACTCACCCATCTCCCAAATCCTAATCAGTCAAAGTCTCACCCCATTCCTCCTACATTATCCCCCTAAATCATATTCTTTCTTTCTATTTATTTTATATAATATAATAACATATATAATTTATAATTTATAATTTAATATATAATACTTATATTATATTTATATAATAATAATAAAAAATATTATATTTATGTATATATTAATTATTTTAAGTATATAATTGTTGATAAATATATTGTGGTACATATTATACAATTAAATTATATTATATATATAATAATATTTTTTTAGATTAGTGGTACCGTGTAAGCCGACCACTCTCTGGAAACGGAACTAGCTTAGGTTTGAGTCATTCCACATTCGAAATTAACTAGGGGAGTGTGGCACGTAGGTGATGAGTTGGGCCCAGGACATGCGTGGTGTGGCACCCACCTATACCTTATAACCCAAATAACACATTTTGTAGTTGGGGTTTGGCTTGGTGGTAAGAACCCCATAAAACTACATAAAAAATGGGGGTTCAAACCTCATTAAGTGTAGGTATTGTAGTAGTACTGTATTGTACTATAGTAGTGGTGAAACTATTGATCAGTGACACTGTAGTGGAGGAAGCACTGTAGAAATTACTACAACATCCCAGGTATTGTAGAAGTACTATTCACTAGAGGGCCTTTGGGTAAAAAACTTGGGCCTTCAGGTCCATTTACTAATATTTCATGCCCACTAGGCCTATGGACCATGTAATGGGCTTCATTCCTACTAGGCCTATGAGTCATGTTCTGAATAAATAAGGCTTGTCAGGTGGGATATTCCCTTAAGGGGTCTATGACCTTCCTTTCCATCCTGTGTGTGAGGTGTGTGCATATCTAAATGTAATTATACACCCAAGAACCTAATATATTTGAAAATAAATTTAAATAGGTTCATTTTTAATAATTTAATTTATATATATATATATTTCATATAATTTTAAGTAGTTTTAATTTTATTATTAATTTATTTCTATTTTTTTATTAATATATTTATATATATTATTAAATATTTGTTATAAGTTAATTGACATAATTTTAATATTTTAATTTACATTTTTTGTGCAGGACAAATGTTTATTTCAATAAAGTGTTGCATGGAATAAAACTTAGGGGGTGTGTGGAGCATTTAGTTGTGAAGCATATTCCAGAATCATTTGAACCATTCCAGTCCCTTCTCAAACTTTCCAGAACACTTAAGGGGAGAAAAATAATAAGGGATTATGCATACCAACCACAATACTGATCATTTGACTCCACAATCTGATCATCCCTCCATCTATCCATTCCCCGATCCATTCTAGATCTACCCCATATTTCGACATATCCCAATCAACCATCATCATCTCCATTCATCAGGGTAGAGAACAAAGATAGAAAATTAATCTTGGAGCAGGAATCAAAGCAAGATTTCAAGATTGAGTAAACATGCTTGAAAGATATGTTTCTTTATTACTTCTTCTTCGTCTTTTCATTTTTTTTCAATACATGAGTAGTTAATTTGATTAGGGGAACCATTTTTTAATGAATTGATCATCTCTTATCCATTATTCTTTGTTAATTTATTGTTCAATGCAATTTTTAATTTCAATTTTCTTTTCAATTCAACTATGATTAACAATTTACACTACCTAATAACCGATTAGTGTGGTTAGTGAAACAATTCACCTTGGATCATTGACCGAAGTACCAAAAACCGGAAAAGGTCAATGTATCACTTATCTATATTAAATGGATTAATTAAAGGGTTAAAATTAAAAGATCGAGACTCAAGAAAGTTAACAGAGCCATGTTGATCCACTAAATTGGAAACTCATCAAATTATAGCTATTTTCTTATACACTTGATGATTGAATTAAAATAAGTATAATAGGAGAATATAATTTTATCAATTTAAATTAGCCTAAGGACCCTATTTAATGTATTTTTTGCTTCATTCTCTGTCTCACTACATCCACCCTACACTATTTCATACACTCATTTCACGTTTCACCTCACATTTCACCTTCTATGTTGTTTTTAGTTTTTATTATTGTTTTTTATTGTTTTAGTTTTATTTTTCTAGTACATCATAAGTCCTTATATGTGGTTTGATACCCTTATTACCATAGTACTAGTAGTTTGGTGGGTTTATAAATATTAAATTTTATATGAGCTCAATGATGCGCTCACCACAGATTAACTTAGAATTTTTTTTGAGTCATTCTAACAATGTATGGAGTTACCTAGGTAGATAATGGGGTATTAATATTATAATAAATGGTTATTTATATTTAAAATGTATGAGTTACTTATATTTTAAGTAGGAAACATGAATATATTGAGATTAATGAATCTTAGGAAGTGATTTGTATTTTTTATTATAAGAAGGAATTATCAAGAAATAATATTAAAAATCATTGTTAATGGATTAAAAAAGACATTTAAAAATTGAAGTGTTTATATATTATGATTTAGTAGTTATGATGTAGTGATGAATTTAAGAAAGATCATAATTTTAAAGCCATTAGTACCTTTTAGGGTTTTATATGATGGGTGTATATTAGAATATTTTTATTAAGTTTTCATAAATGTTTGAGGTATATGTAGCCCTTTTTATAACTTTTGTTTTAATAATAATGTTATTTGGAGAAGAATAATTTTTTATTTTGTGGAAATAAGTTGAAAGGCAAAGATAACCATTAGGGTTAATATGATAATTGATGTTGAGGTAATTATGGTTAATTGGAATAAAAGGGTTATTACATTTTGTGAACATATGTTTTTTCATTTAGAAAAACATGAGTTTAAAATGTTATTTAGTGACTAAGTTATTAATTTTATTTATTTATATTTTCACTATTTTTGGGAATATTATATAATTAAGGTAAATGGAAATACTATTTCTAATACTGATTATTATTTAAGGAATACAGGTTAAATTATCTTTGGGAAGTATATATGATTTTATTTTGGATTTAGGGTAATTTAGGTTATTTATAGAAAATATTAGCGTATTTTGGAGATTATATGATTAGGGCATATATAATTTTTTGGTATATGGATTTATGAGTGATTTATAGATACTGATTATGTTGATCATGGAAGAATATAAGATCAAATCATTCTAATATTTGGGTTTTAGTCTTGGTTAAGAATATTTTTAAGAGTTTTTAAGTTTATTTATCTATAGAATTATTTAAGTAAAAATTTGGGTGTTTTTATTGAGGCATTGAATATTAATATTTTCTTCCTATAAAGGTTTATAAAAATTGGGTATTATCTTAACTTATGAAAACCATTTTGGTTTTGATTAATTTCTAAATATAGGATGAATATATTTTTATCCTTTTTTGGATATTTTGATCCATTATAAGTTTATTTTAGTGCTTTAGGCATAAAATATTCTCCTGGAATATTCATTTTTTGGAGTAAGAAAATATATAGATGTGGAAACTATTGTAAAAGTGAGTTCCATAAACCCAGTTTGAATAATAATTTTTTATTACCATATCATTTATATAATATGTTATGCATGATTTACACTTATAGGGTGAGCCTCTCCCCCGGTATCTACCCGCCTTGTCGGGTTTCCCAGTCTCATCTGGGCGGAAAAAATGAGGTGCAACACAATTGCTGATGGATCTCTTAACGGACCATCGCTGCCAGGTCGTCACCCTTTGGGATGCTCTACCATCTCGGCTGGAAACAACTCCTTCCCTAGCTGGGGCGCTACCTTAGGGGAGTGACCTCTTCATGGGGGAGGGGGATTTCCATGTGTGGAGGGTTCAAAAAGGCCACACAGGGGAAGTCGTTTCTATGAAATGAGAATGTAAACTTATTATAATAGTTTTGATATTTCCACATCCACTATTTATATGGTAATGTCCATCGATTATTTTTCATATCAAAAGGTTGCAGTAGTTCTCATGCTATAATGAGAACAATGAGATACTACAACATTAACCTTAAACAAATATCCTATGGTCTAGATACATCATACTAACTGTACACAAATGATGTCTATCTATCAGGTGTTAGGGGCTCATAAGCATTGATACTTCTTCTCATGAAGTACACATTTGGAAATCTTGGGTAGTTGAGATCACGAGGACTCACCTTCTAATAGGAACATGACATATTTCAGGTGTGATTGTTATTTCCTATCTGGAAACACATGTAATGGTCTTCTAACTTGATATTATTATTAGTGGATTCCATTTGATCACATACTTTGATACACGGAAAAAACCATGAAATTTATGTCATGGTGAGGTAGCTTGAGTTAGGTGTTCCATTGGTGGTATAGAATTGACTAAATAATCAAGGCATAATTTTTCACTTCCAAAAGGAAGTGATATCACATGCTTAGTTGGATAGGATGGTAGTACCTTTATTAAATCCATGGCCATGGTAGAAGAAGATAAGTCCATCCAGTAAGGTCAAAAATAATAAAGTAATAAAGGATTGTGACATGAAGTGTAAATCCTAATTTATGAGATATCACGAGACAAAGAGATTATATTACATGGTGTGTGTTCATAGGAAATTTTTTCATTTTTATTACTATTCTTTATCTTCTTAGGGTCCTCAATTCATTTTAGAGTCATCTCATAGTCCATGAATAATATTCACTACTATCAAGAAAAGGGCCTAGATGGTCACACACTAAGTGTATTCAAAAGTCTAGGCATATTAAATGAAGATGAGATTAGGAAATGGTGGGACCCACCACTGGGGTTCAGGGAAGTTAGATAATATACAATCTTATTGAAATAAATAAATTCATATTATTTGAGTTTAGAATAATTGGTATTGAATTTATTTATTAATAGTTTTCATAATATGTTAATTTGAATACAAGGGAAAATATTTAATGAATAAATATCATTTTAATATTCATGGTTCGTTTGATATTTGTGGGAATGATGAGTTGAGTTAATGGATTGTTATTATTATGTAATATATTTATTATATTACAAGTAATTGATAAAAAATATAAATGACATTCATGATATGGTTAGTTGGTCTTAACACATCGTTTATAGTTTATTTAGTGTGTAATTAATATTCCATTTTCCGGTATCCATTTATAGGTATTTTTCACTTTTCAATATAAGGAGGATGAGGCTCTCATGTGAGGTACTATTCATCATATGATTTTGAGAGATCATCTCTCCTATCTCCAACTTTCTAGAGATATAATCTCTCAATAAAATTAATTGAACCATGGTATTCTTCAAATATCTAAAGATCGATATAGTGATGGTAGTCAGTACATTGATGAAATAATTGGATCTATACTCTAGCACCCAAATTTAAATGATCGAAACTTCCACATACTTTTGAAGTACATGTGGATGATCTAAAGAGATCCATTTCGTGGATGCCAGTGGTGAGAGGTTGTAAAACATAGTTTTAGATTGAACATGGTAATTGTTTGTTTTATTATTCTAATTAAATATTTCAGGAAAGATCATTGGATTCCATGGTAGGATACATATCCTTAGGGATGATAAAGTTACATCAATCCAATTATAAATTTTTTTAAATCCCCAACCCTTCTGTTTTTTCTTCACACCCCAATACCTTCAATTGATATCAGATTGATCACATGAAATTTTAATCCTAGAAAAAATAAATTCTTATTAAATACTTTAAGAGGGAATCATTATAGTCCCAACACCATATAAGGCAATCCAAACTAATATCAGATGGTCAAGTTATGGTCATCTGAAGATCAAAAGTTGGATCAAAAATAATTTAGAGGGTATTAAAATGAAGAAAATATATATGTGTGTGTGTGTTATTTTTCCTGATGGTGGTGGGTTTTTATCCAAATTTTGGAGCCATGTTTCTTGAATAGTATTTTATGGCTGATGATTATAATTCAACTAATTTTAGAAATTATTTAAAATAATCAAAGGCATGCTATGTTAGGCTTTGGAAAATTTTTATAAAAAAAATAGAAAAATCAATGTTGGGGTGGGGGTGGCTACTAGTTGCACAAGGGGAAAAAAAATAAAAATAAAATTCACAAAAGGAGGATGTCAACTAAGCTGAAAAAATAAATAAATAAATAAATTAAAAAATGGGGGCAACATTCATGTTGCCACACTGTTGACCTCCCTTCCCATCATTACTTCCTTGGACCAACCACCACCTCTTTCCACACTCCATCAAACTGCCCCCCCTCGACACCATCTCCCCCTATCTAGTCATGTCCCACCATGCACCTATCTTCCTGGTCGGCCCTCTCACTAGTGAAACCTCCCTCAGTCGGCCTCTATCCAGTGTTGTCACTCCTGAGCCTCCTCCCATTTGACTAGATCCAGCATCATGTCACTGTCATCCTCCTTTGTTGGCACTTTCCTCCATTATGCTATCACTAATAGACTCCTAAAATTCACTAACCACTCATAACACTATATCCCACCATGTGCAGTCCATGTTGGCCGTCCCGTGGCCAAGTTGGGTCAACCAAACCCTGGCTAGGGAGTTGGGAACTTCCTGACCCGCCTTGTCCATTTTGGGTCTAGAGTAGTTTTGGTACCATTTTTCATGGTTTTTGTTGCACTGCTATGGGCTCAAGGAAAATTTTAAATTTTCAAAAAATAATTAAAAAATTTTGAAATAAAAAATAAATAAAATTTGGGACCAAACAAAAAATATTAATTAATTAAAAATAGTAGAACTATTTTAATTAATTTAATTCCCCTGATATAAATTTATCTAATATTTAAATTTTTATTTCACATTTAATTTTCATGCCGACCAATCTTAATCATCAAATAAGAAATGTATGTATACAATTTATTTTTTAATTAATTATTTCAATTTCATGTGGTATGTAATAATTAATTTTTTTATAGTCTTTGCATCTTATTTCCTCAATTAATATGTATAAGGGTTTTCATGTTGATAAGAGCTACATTTCTTGTGTATTAAACATTTATGATTCCCCCTAACTTGTGTGAAAGTATTTATGTATTATGAATAGGATGTTATAAGTCACGAGTCATGCTGAGATGAAGCGGTAATCCAAAATATATGTGGATACATTAAGCCATGGTGTAAGATACGATACGATTCAAACACAACTGAGGTATTATACCCTGAGAGTTTTGGTTGATCCATTTATCGTAATGGATCTACTAATGATTAATGATCAAGATTAATTGCTTTGTTTATTAAAATTAGGCATAATTTATTTTCTTTTCATATTTAAGTACACATGAACAAATAAAATAATAAAAAACTAATGCATAGATTAAAACAAATCAATATGTGGTGAATATTTTTATATTTATTGTATATCTAGGTTGCGAGTTTGATCAAATAGTATGTTCATATCAGATAGAAAATGATTTCATTCATCATGAAATAATAAAAACCCTCAAATAAATATTAAGTTGTAACATCTTCTATCATTTGAATTTCAAAAAAATCGTGTGTACGGAATGCTCGTTATCCATAGTAGAGGGAGCCTCCTACTATTTGGGAGTTATTATGAAAGCGATGGGTAAAATTAACTAAAGATGGAATGAAATAAATACCCATATTTATCTTGTTGTATATTTATAGGTAAATAATTGAGTAAATAAATTTTATGATTTATAGATATTGGGACTTCACTCAACATTTCAAGGAGCCTTGAGTTAATGTGGCTGGCCAGTCAAACACCTACCTTGAAACTGTACATATAGTGTTGTAGTCATAGCTTGGACTATGAGTATAGGTTTTAAGGATACTTTACACTAGAACACTCTAACTACTGAGTATTATGAGTCCAGTAGTGAGGTCTACTAGAGTTCGATAAAATAGTACGAGACATTTAAATATTTAATTAATCGATAATGAATAATTGGTAATAAAGGAAAAGTAATTATCGATTAATTATTTGTATAAAATAACAAGTAATACCATGTATAAACAATGATCCATATTGGTAAAATAATATATTATACCTATAAATATTTTCCAATAGGTGTACAGGTGCTTGTGAAAAGTACTACGATATAGTAAATTCTATGCATTGGAGTCCCCACTACCTATTGAGCCACCTCAATAAGAAAGGGAATGAAGATGCTTATAGGAGACTCACGTATGACAAATTTTATGTTTAAATAATGATTTTATCATCAATATATAATCAGTTATAGATGTATCATGAGATCATGGATGGTTATATCATTTTGTCTCATCTCCGAATAGTCTTTGAGGAGAAAGTGAAGAAAGATATGAATAAGGTGGTTATTACACTGAATACATGTAAATTAAAAGAGGGATCATGATATTTTAATACATCCTTTTCTCATATAATTTTTCAACACTTACTCCAATTCCATTTAAGATTAAAAAATGAACAGTATGGAGAAATTTCTTCATCAGATTTTGGGTAAGGCTCTCTATGCAGATAAGAACTTGAAGAAAGATTAATCTTTAGATCTTATGGTGAACAAGTTAAATAGAATGTAAATATTTCAATTGAAACTATGATTCCAAAGGAATATTATCAACATCCTTTAAATAACTAAGGTAGATAATCGTACAAAATGTTATATACTTCACATGTCATGAGATAAGTCTATGGAATATTAATGTAATGAATTAAAGTATAATCAAGTGGAGGCTTCAACTTTGTGTATATTTATCATTGTATGTTATGTTTCTATCATAATTATTAGGTATTAAATATAATATTTTTATTCTATATGTGTATTTAAATATAGTAACCAATTAAGAAAGGAAATGTTATAAGAAGTAAGGTGAATTATTCAAGTGGATGAGAAATGGTGATTCCTGAGTTAGTGGTGAGAAGTACACAAATTCTAATTTCCAAGTTTATTAATTCGTGTTTAATTTTGTTAATTATTACCAATAAATTTATCTCATGTGTTCTTTGGACAAAAGGATACATTATTCCATTTTGTAATGAATGTTTTTATAGTGCCTAATATGTAACTAATAGTTCGATAATATTTGAATCATTAGTAATAAGTGGTAAATATAAAATGTAATACATTTTTATACCTAACTATGACCATATAATTATTTTTATAGAAAAAAATAAATAGTCTTCAAGGGTATACCCAATATTTTATTTATACTATTTGGATCTAAATACCTTAGATATTATCTATAAATTGAATTATCTAGTTTTGGAAAAATAAATCTTTATAAATAAAGGTTAGTCACAAAGCTTGTAAAATTAGTTCAGCTAGAGAACATGTACTATTTCAATGAAAATATAGTGGTAAATTCATACAATTCATAAGATTCCTTTATGTTAAAAAAAAATGTAAAAGTGAAGTATGAAATATAAATGGTCAGATGATATGAGTTGTTTTGATCCTGTGTGCTGAAGAATATCTTATCCAAGAATTCATCGATCATTATAATGTAGCATGGAGTAATTCATAAATGCAAATTTTACTATATAAATCAAAGATACGATATTGGTAAGGAGGATCAATAATGATTCATACATGTAATCATTGATCATTATAATGTAATAAGGAGTAATTCCTATATGCACATTTCCTTATACACATCAAAGTTATGATATTGGAAATGAGGATTGATGACAAGTCATACATGAAAATATTGATCAATAAAATGTATCATGGAGTGATTTATAAATTCAAATTTCCTTATAAACATTAGATTCATAATTTAAGTAAAAGGAGCCTCAATGTTGATATTCATATATATTTCATAAACTTCAATTTTTTCGAGATATGCTTCACAAGTAGAAGTGCTATCTCATAACCATATAACAACTATAATGAAAAATGGATATCATATGAGTTGTATTATGATATAAATAAATCATTTTATAATAAAATGTTTTTGGATGAAAAGTGTTTGTTATAAATATAAATAAGCTTGTATCAAGAAAAACACAATGTTCATCTGTAGTAATAATCCTAATGTTTTCTAAGGATATTAATTAAATCCATATGATAGGAAATTTATAGTAAAATTTTAGACTATATTTCTATATAAGTTTAAACATATATCTTTGAGATAGTGGGATTAATATTGAATTTCATTTAGACAATGTTAGAGATGCACAAATAATTGAAATAGGAACAATTTTCACAAGAGATTATGGAAAAGGAATGTTCTGATGACACATATTGTGTAGGGAGGTTAAAACCACAGTGGTGGTTTTATATTCTTTATGGTGGGTGATACATTATTTATTGAGAATAATGGATCCTACAAGTAAGAATTATATGGAAATTAGATAAGATTGAAAAGTTCAATTAAAATTCAATAATGAATTCCATGTATCAATGTACATGTGTTTAATATTTTTAATGTTTCAAATCTTGATACTACAATGGTATTCAAGAGAAACATTACATGCATAGTATAATAGTGGTATCAATAAGACTCGATTGGTTATACCAACTCATAATGCCTAAATCCATTAGAATTTCCTACTTTTCATATCTACTTTCTAGGATCATTTTTTTGTCAATGGATGTAAAGACCAACTTTATTTTAAAGTGTCTATAATATACAACTAGAAAGATTTGGTGACACTATAGAATGACAATAAGGGGTAAAAGTTATAGAAATGTATTTTTGTATTGAAGTAAGAACCAAGATAATTGAATATTAATTTAAAATTAATTGTTTCCAGGTGTCTACAAGAGGTTATTGGGAGTTCGACTGTGTTATAAGTAAAATATATTGATAACATATGAAAAAAATGGTATTATATTTAGTTTAGACTAGAATGAAAGCAACACTCCAGAGATTGAATTAAATTAGAAACTTGTGTTCTAGAGAATGAGAACTACTGATGTATATCTAATGTATTTCCTACACCAAGTCAAAGTACATATCAAAAATATATATAGTGATTTTGACAAGTGATGTTAAAAGTGCCCGACTTTTATCAGTGCTTTATTTCAACACTGATAAAGGAAACCTTTATCAGCACTTTCTTTTAGCACAGATAAAGGGGGTATTTTATCAATTTTTTTACTAGTGTTTATAAAAGGGGCCTTTGTCAATGATTTTGGTAGCACTGATAAAGGATATTCAGCTGCTGCAAAGCTGGAGTAACCCTATAACATCAAATACAATTGTAAACCAAAAAAATAAAAAATACAAATACAAAAAAATTTTAAACTAAAAATTTAACATTGCACTATAATTTTAATTCAAAATTTACATAAATAATATTTGTATTGATGTAATATTTGTAATTAATACAAAAAAATTACAACCAATATAAAAAATCATAACACTTATAGAAGGAATTATCTAAATATAAACCTCCATACAAAATCTTGTCCTTGAAATAAAACAAATTTTGATTGTAGTAATAGTAAATAAAAAATGAAAAAAATCATAATTTTAATGTTATGTAATCCACATATGATAAATTTTGTTGTTAATTATTATATATATATATATTAATTATATTATGAGTTATCCATGCATCAAATTGACATGCAGTCTGTTCCTTCACATCACAGATGATTTATGGATTGTTATTTTAAATTTTGAAATAATATGATATCATTTTCTTGGTTTTTTCTATGTTATACATGTTTTAAAATAAAATGGTGATTTTATATTTAAAATACACATTTTGATTCATACCAGCCACAATGGGTGTCAGATTGATTTGTGGTCGATTCCTACGTGTCATAAATGAATTTCAAATCATTTTCCTAAAGTTTAAAAATGGTAATATCCCTGGCCCGATATCCACTATATCCAGTTCCCCGAGTCGGGTCTCTACATGACCTCGGGTGTACCTCCTCATATGCCAGAGGATATTGACTAGTATCAAGGGTTTAATTGAACACATGGGGAGACTATTCCCTCTTTATCAGAGCAATCCATAGTAGATAAAATATGAGATAAAGGAGATAAGTAAATGATAAACATGTTTATCAAATCCATTTTCTAAAATTGATAATAATCCCACAACCTATAATAAATAAGCTATGTCATGTAATACAGTTCCAAGTGTGAGAAAACCCCAAAATAAAGACAAGATAAAATCCCCAAAATGGGTCCTGACTCCAAACTGGTTCCCCCATCCATGCACATCAAAGGATCAAATCAACCATTTATAATAGGTCTCTTACCCTTTTCCTAACCTGAAACCATGAATTCTACTCAAGTACCCAATGGCGGCCCGAGCATGGTGTGAGTACAAATCTATAGGCCACCACCAACAATGTCTACAAAATATCCATTCTAAACAGATAGTGTATTCATGTACATAATGAATAAAAATTTAAATAGAACAAAATCAAGGTTCCACTAGTTAACAAGGTTCAATTTAACCACTTTTATAATTAGTTCAAAGGGTTCACCATTTTCATAAATTACACTTCATCCTATGTCGGTCATATAAACTATGCAAAAAATAAAGAATTAAGTTCCCTACATCACTAGGGAAAAAATTTCACAAATCAGTACATAACACTTACCTGAAGCCTCAGTCTAGGTAATCATATCCCATGCATCCATTGGGGGTATAGATCCTCAGTCTAACTTCAAAAATTGTTTATTATATAACACTAACCTTGGAACCTCAGTCTAGGTAATCAAATTAAATAAATCCAATGTGGGCATAAAGCATCAGTCTAACTCCCTAACCCATGCATGATAGGTGTGGGTTTAGAACATTAATAAATCTTGACCTGTGGGCGTAGAGCCTTATTCATTCCCCACAAGCCACCAAGACACGCTTCTATGATTATTCAACCATTTACCACATATACCATTTGTAAACCATAGCTTGTTAGCCCGTTCATCATTTTCAACCATGGTACATTCAATACATATATTTTATTCATACATTAACCTATTACCACATTTTTAATTTACATGCCTTATCCCATTGACACATTCCCATATTTCATGTAACCCATGCACATTATAACAAACACCCACTTATTCCATGTTACACAACTAAACACAACTATCATTTTTTCCATTTCATAATGCTTATTAACATGCCAACATAATTTTCATGGGATCTATCTCATAACACATCAATTGTACACTTAAAATCTCAATTTCATGTTCAAGAAGCGGCACACCCCGTGGGTGGACCTTAAATTTGTCTAATCAACCTCAATGCATCCCATAGGGATTATGAGAGGTTTAATTCATCATTTAGCCAACCAATTCATCATTTCAACCAAGGAAAACCAAAAAGACAGCAAAACAACACAAATTCAAAACCACATACACTTAAAAAAAATCAATAAAACTACGGTATATTACTTTTAGACCATGTACCTCAGTTCCATAGACAACTGCACGATCAACCTTAGCCTTTGATTTGAAAAAACCACCTTCAAATCCCCAACATTGAATTCTCTAGAAAAAAAGAGTGTTTTAGGGATTCATAAAAATAATAGTGGTCCCAAAACCCCTAATACAAAAAATAGGACAATGAGGAGTGTTAGACTCACACATCTTTGATTCGCACCCAACATCGCTCTAAACGACTTAGAAACAATGGAGATAAATCCTTAGAAATTTTGGTAGGGAGGGTTCATCATTCTTGGCTGTTGTATGAGAAATAGAAAGGAAATTTGGGTAAGAAATTTTAAATCCTAATGGGGGGGGGGATGGTAAAAACAAACATTTTTAATGGGGTACATGGTCTGGCCACATGGTTGGCCAAACCATGCACCAACCTTTGTCTAAGAGGGGTCCAGGGTACACGAATTCCTAAAGAGGGTAAACGGTTTGACAAACCATGTGGGGGTGTCTCTGTCCAAGCCACACAGTTTTTCTCCCCTATTCATGGATTCAAAAACTATGCACCCTACCTCCAAGAATGCATGGTTAGGGAGAATAGTTAGTACTAATCATGTGCCAACCATGAAACATGCACTGTATGGACACTTCCACCCCTATTTTGGGTTTTGAACCCCTGAAACACCCCCAAGATTCCTCATACACCAAGTAAATAGTTTATTAACCAATTTAAAGTGACTTAAACCAAAACTTTGACAAGAACATAACTCCATGAAGTTTGGGATCTTACAACCTCACCACATTATAATGTTTTATCCCCGAGCCATAATCCCACGCATTAATGAGTCTCTAGGGTAAAGATATTGGGCCACTGGGCCCGAATATTTGTCTCCCTCTCCCATGTTTTCTCCCAAACTTTATAATTATTCCACAACATTTATACTAGCATCTCAAACTTTCCTCGTAAAAATTCCTAACTGTGATCCATAATAAAAATCGGATGCTTCTCAAAGGACACATCAGCCTCAATCTCTACATCATCAACATCCACCACATGGGAAGGGCCAGGGTTATACTACTGAAGCTATGACACATAAAAAACATCATGAATTCCACTATACCACAGTAGAATATCCAATCAATATGCCACTGGTCCAATATTCTCCACTACCTCAAATAGCTCCATGTACCTAGGAGCCAACTAACCTAGTTTCTGAATCTTAGGTGACCCAACCTTTTTGAAACCTAAAGAAACATACGATCAAACACCATAAACTCAAGAGAACAACTACATCAATCTGCATATGAATTTTTCCTACTCTAAGTCATACTCATATGTTTTTGAATCAATTTAACCATCTCCGACATCTCTTAAAAGATACTTGGTCCCAAAAATTCTGATTCCACACCCTCCATCCAACATAATAGAAATATACATGGCCTAGAATAGAGTGCTTCATTTAGTTCCATATGAATTTTCGCCTGGTAATTATTGTTATAGTTAAGCTCAAAAATCACCAAGTTCATCTCCCAAGATTCACCAAAGTCTAGGAAACATGCCCTTAACATGTGCTCTATCACATGAATAATTTTCTCTAACTGACCATTTGTCTGTTGGTGGAATGTCATACTCAATAACACCTGGGTACCAAGAACCTTCTGTAACCCCTTCCATAAGTGTGAATTAAAATAAGGACCGTGATCCAAAATATATTCCATGTAACCCCATGAAACCGCACTATTTCCTAAATATACAACTCACCCAACTGGTCGGTGGTGAAGGTCTATTGTATCGACAAGAAATGTACTACATTGGTCAACTGATCCACAACTACCCATATCACATCATTCTGCCGAGGAGTCCTCAAAATACCTTACACAAAATCCATTGTAATTTCATCCCACTTCCATTATGGAATGGTAAACAGATACAAAAAACCACCCGACTGCTGATGCTCGGTCATCACCTATTGATAGGTGTAGAATCGTGTCACAAAACATACAACATCTTTCATCATCCCAAACCACCAATACTATCTACAAAGATAATGATACATTTTGGATAAACTAGGATGCACTTCCCACTTTGAAGCATGAAAATAATGCATAAACCTTTCCTGCGTACAAGTAGGCACAATAAAATGACCATAAACATAAATAACCTCATCATTATCAATAGTCCAATCAGAAGGTTACTCCCCACATTCAAGACTTTCACTCAAGGAAACACTTTGGATCCTCATATTACCTCTCCTTGATCAAGATCAGAAGCATGGACTAAACTATTCAAGATGTAAAGGTCATATTACCGTGCCAATCCCGAACTTCTAGATGAACCCCAGCCAATAGTTCCATCATCCTCCACACAGAACTGAATTCTTGAACCACCTAATTTTGATTATTCTAAATCAAAGCATCTATAACATTATTTCCCTTCCCCAACATGTAAACCAGCTCAAAATCGAAGGAATTTATATAATCCTCCCACCTTCATAGTTAAATAACTAAAAAATGTGGGTAGAAGATTTATTTAAGTCTCTTATGATCAATAAACATGGTAAAACTTTCTCCCAACAAGAAATGTTGCCAAAAATTTAAAGAATAAACCACCATGGCCAACTCAAGATCATGAATAGGGTAATTTTGTTCATGAGGACTCAAATTCCATGAAAAATACAGAAAAACCTGATCATTCTATATTAAAACTGTCCCAATCCCAACATCGGACACATCAAAAAATAAGATATACCCCTTATCCATCTCGGGTAGGATCAGAGTTGATGTGGTATTTAATTGCTTATTTAAATCCTAGAAATCAATCTCACATGCCTCAAGCCATTAAAACTTTATTCCCTTCTTGGCAAAGCCAAAGAGTGGTTCTACCAATAAAGAAAGTGTCCTCGATGAACATTCTATAATATCCCACTAAACCCAGAAATTTTTAGATATAAAAAACACTATAGGGTTTCTCACAAGATACAACTTCTTGTACTCTATTTGAGTCCACTAACACACCTTCCTCAGAGATGTGACATATAAAATGTACCCTTTCAATCCATAAATGACAATTATATATCATGGAATATAGATTATACTCTCTTAGTATACTCAAAATGATGTCAAGATTTTTGGCACAATCATCATGAGTCTTAGAGTGCACCAAGATGTCATCCAAAAAAAAAAGACTACAAACTAATCCAGGTATGGGTGAAAGATTCAGTTCATCAAGGCCATAAAGGCTTCTGGAACATTGGTCAACCCGAAAAACATCACAAAAAACTCATACAAACCATACCTGCTTCTGAAATAATTCTATGGTATATCATAATATCTTACCCTCAGATGATGATACCCTGATCTCAAGTCAATCTTGGAAAACAAAGAATCACCTCTCAATTGGTCAAAAAGATCATCTATCCAAAGAAGAGGGTATTGGTTATTAGCTATCATCTAATTCAACCATTGTAAATCAACACAAAACTATAGTGTCCCATCATCCTTCTTGGAAAACAAAAGTGGGGACCCCCAAGATGATGTACTCGAATGAATTAACCCTTTATTCTCTAAATTCCTCTAGGTGAGTTTTAATCTCACCGCTACAAAACCCGCCTATAACAGTGTTGGCACTTATCAAAGATCAAAAAATTCATGGATAAATTCCATATTTATCAGCACTAAAATAACCACTGATAAAGTAATCTCTTTATCATCACTGATAAAATGCACCCTTTATCATCGCTTTTTTTAGTGCTGAGAAAAGGTAACCTTTATCGGCACTTTATTTTAGTGCTGATAAAGGAAACCTGTATCAGCGCTTTATTTATGGTGATAATAAAAGGTATCCTTTATCAATGCTTCTTTAGCGCTGATAAAAGTTTCCATTCATTAGTACTAAAAAAGAACTGATAAAGGTTCATAATGAAATGAAAAATTTTAAAAATAAAAATAAAATGAGTAAATTAAGAAAATATGAAACATTTTATTAATTAAATAATTATTGATAAAAATAAATAAATTTCATATATATATATATAGATTATAAATATTAATAAATAGTATATATATTATGTATATTTATAATGAATTAGTATAATATATATAAAATGTTAATTAAAGACATATTAATGTCTTATTCATTTTTAATGTTGTTTGATTTTCAATTTAACCTATATTAAACGTCGTGTGTTGCATTTATTTCACAAACACACACACAAATATGTATATATATATACATACATACGTATATATATACATACATATATATATACATACATATATATATATATATATATATATATATTAATTCATTTGTATACACAAACGCACACACAAATATATTACACAATATATAGAAACACATACACATAATATTTATATAATTTATTCCAATTTTAGTATATTTTAGAATGTAATTATAACATGATAAATTTTATATATATTATTTTTTTAATTAGTTGATTTTATTTATTTGTTTTTAATATACCACATTTAGGGTATTCATTTTTTATGTTTTTTATTTTTTATTTTATTTTTGAATTTGATCATTTTTTATTATTTATTTATATTTATTTATTTACTATGTTTTATTATTCTCAATCTGTATTAATCCACTTCAATATATATATATATATATATCCATATTTTTTAATAACTTGTATTTAATTAATAACACTTATCCATTTTTTCAATATTTTTAAAGTGTACTCATGTTGAATTATTCAATTTCACTCATTTTTAAAATGCATGTATTTAACATTATATATCCATTAATAATGTTAAAAATATATTTTTAAATAAATATTTAGAAAGAAATATATCAATAAATTTATATTTATTATATTAATAATTATTATAAAAATTATTATAAATAAATAATTATTATAAATAAATAATTATTATAAATAACTAAATAATATTTCTAAATAAGTATTTATATAATTATAAATAAATAAATATATATATTTAAATAATTATGAATTTATAATAAATTTAATTAGATAATTATAATTATAAAACTTTTAAAAGCACTTTATTAGCTCTCTTAAAATACATATTTATTAGTGCTAAAACATCAGCGTTGATAAATATAACTTTTATCAGCGCCTTTTTAGTACTGATAAAGTTTTATATTTATCAGTGCTAAAGAAGCACTGAAAGATACTTCTTTTATTAGTGCTTATAAATTTAGCATGGATTAAGGATATCTTTATCATCAGTTTTCTGAGAGTGCTGTTAAAAGTGACCCTGATCTATTTAAAAAAACTCTAACCATGAATCAATTTCTCACAATTCTCAAGACCTTGCAGAACTCATCTACTATTGATACAACTCTTCTACATTCCCTCTGATTAATCAAGGCTAGAATCCATTGTATGTTATTTATTACTCTTCCTCTATCCTTGTTTGATGTTTTGGATTCCACATTTTTCATTTTTTTATGTTCTTAAACAAGATGAACCATACATCTCTTCTCATTGCTACTGAAAGACAACGAGTGTGGTTATATTTCTTATTCTCCTTTCATATGTATTTGAGTGTCCATCCCATTTGTCCCTAAAGACACACATAAATGGTTTACTCTACTCTCGACATTAACAAGTAGACCTCTCATCCCCCCTCAGGTTTTTCTTCATTCGAATAATATAGGGTTCCAAAATTTAGGTAGTTTCTAAAATTTAATTAATCTCATATACTAGATTATATATTTGAATGGATTAATTAGGAGGGTTTTTAAGGATTAGAGGATACCAAGTTGTGGCCCTCATTTATGGGTGATGAACATATAGTGACCAAGGTAAGTATACAAATCATTAAAACATGTTTTGTGGTTTTTGGTCATTCATGTAAATTGTTAAACCATGAAATGGGTTATTTATATTTATGATTTTGATGAATAATTTTTTATTTAATTCAAAAAAATATTGAATTAATTAGTCACATTCCAAAAAATATTTTAGTGATGCATGTTGTGAGAATTTTGTTGTATTAATTAATTAGTGATTATTATTAATCTTTAACAAGTCATGGAGTATTATTGAAGTTTCATCATAGAATATGATTGAGTTGCGAGGATACCTCTCTCCAATATTATATTTTACAACCAATAATATCATTATTAGTCATAAAGTCATAAGTTATTAGAGGTAATTCAAGATCTACTTCAAGCTATGTGGTATAATTTTCAATGACAAAAAGTATCTATGGTTCTTCTATAAGATTTTATTATAATATATCGTAATAATAAATTTAGGATTTCATTGAATATATTCATTTCATTTATAAGAGTAGAAACAATCTAGATCAATACTGAGCATAAGTTGAAAAATTCACCCTTTAAAAGGATGAATGTTATTAGAAGAATATTATGGTGGATTAAAAAATATCCAAAATTGGAAGTTGAGGAATACTCGAGTAGATAGAAGTGATTTCCAATGTAGGTGGGGTGAGATTAATTTATACAAGACCATTAGAGTTGAGGTATTCCAATTCCTCTTCAAATGAGGAGACTTTTTGAGTGATTCCATTAGAGTAGGTTCCTAAGACACTTTAATACACAAATGCTTGACTGTCTTCTATCTCTTGATTTTGGATTGGAGTCCCTCTTTAAAACTAGCTTTCCTCCCATCATTGTGGTTAAAAAGTTCATTGATGACATACCTCTCAAATAATGATGGAGGAAAGGCTAGTTTGAAAGAGGGAATGAGTAACCTCAAATCCATCATCAAGAGATAGAAGAAAATAAAGCATCTGAGGATATATTAAATAAAGATAGTGAAGGTTAGTTGTATTTTAGTTTTGAAGTATTATATCTATGTTCAATAAAGTAACATTTTTCATGCAATATGAAATCAATTGTGGACTTTTATGCATGGAGTGCATTGCATTGTTGTTACTCAAGAGAAATTAAATGTTTGACTACTCATGTACACAATGTCTTCTGAACATGATGATGTTTCCAATCCTGAGTAAGAAAAAACTATTGATGATGAAATAGTGGAATTATTAGGGTATCAATTACATGTTTATGAAAAAAAAGAAAAAAAAATAAGAATGAAATAGAATCATAGTTTTGAATAAAATTATCAAGGCAAGAAGTCAGGGTATAAAATTTGAGGTTGTATGGAATCAACAATGCTAACCTATTGACCCTAACAAGTCAACACGCATTAGTTATCTTGGGGTAAAAATGAGGATGAATGTTCTAATTTATATTGACTAATGGCACCGTGTCCAACCTGTAACAAAGGAAATACTTTGGAAAGATATAACGGTAATGTTACAATATACTCTCTGTATTTTACTAAAAAATTATATGATGAAACATTTATTTAGTTTTCATTATTCTTTGCAGACTTCATTTATTTTAGAAGATTGTCATAAGAAATTTTTCTTAATGGCCACTAGAAAATCCCATAGAGGCTTCCAGATTCTTCTGATGAAGTTATATCTTAGGAATGTCGACGGAAAAATAAGGCCCTACCCACCACTTTGTTATAACCACATTATAAAGAAGGAACCATGGATTGTTTTCAGTAATTGTCACAATGAGAAATTATTTCAAGTGAATTTTGGTCGATAATATATTATTTTACATTATTTATTTTATCTAACTGGATTAAAAATTGTTAATTTATGAAATATTAAATGTGTGATGAAAATAAATAGCGTGCATTAAAACCAGCATACCCCTATCACAAAGGAAGGATGTGTAAAGACCCATAATTTCTGTGGAATTTTCTTCTTCTTAAAACATGGGAATTTTACGAGTCTGCAAAAATTTACAGCGCTTGATTCCGAGGCCTGGTGTGCCCCGAATAAATGTCTGAAGTTTTTTTGGGTACATTCAATAAATATATGAGCAGGTTTTTATAAATTTTGAACCGTTGCTCAAAATTGAAATATGAGGGCACCGTTGAACTCACAGCGCCGATATTCTCTTAAAGAGACTTTCCCCTCAACGATAGTTAGTCAAGAGTAGAAGATAGATTTTGGGTTTTTGTGGAAAGTAATAAAATAAAGTGAGTTTTCACTTTATTTTATTAGAGCCTCCATGTGGGTGTTTGGTGGTTAAAACCTCCTCATGGGAGTTGGATGTTGGACCACCACACCTTAACCTCCCATGAGAGGTTATGGTGGTGGGGCCCACCCGAACATAACCTCCTGCGAGAGGTTACAACTTGGGGACCACCGGACCCCTATTAATGGGAGGAGAGTATAACCTCTCAACTCTCCCTCATTAATGAAGGAGATCCTCTTGACCTTTCCTTAATTTAATTAGTGCCAACTCCCCAATTAATTCGTGCCAACAAATGTGAATTAATTAGGTAGAGCCTTTTAATTTAATTCACCTTTTTGAATTTGTGCCAACGAAATTATAGATTAACAAATCTATTATTTGGCACAATGATTTCACTTGGGTGATTGAAGAGAAAGCTCTCAACAAGGAACCTAATCTTCTAACGAAGAATGCGTTCTTACAATGAAGAACACCGATGATGATCCTTCTTCGACTTCTTCCTTGGACACCTACCGACGTGGAGTGACTTCCAAGAGCCGACGTAGCTCGAGATTGGAAGAGTGCGGCAGACATGATGAACAACGATTCTCTTCATCTACTTTCCGTGACTCCGTCAATGAACGACTCCCGAAAATCAAAGGTAGGGGGTTGTTTTGTGTAATTCTTATTTCCTTTTCTGTTCTTCTAATAAAAGGAATTGTTGTGGAGGATTGTAAGAATAATTGAAGTTCAAATTTCTTCCTCTTTGTTTAACCAATTGCTATCTCTTTTAAACACGGAGGGTGCGGGAAAAACAAACATGGCTCGACTCCCTACGTTGATCTATTTGTGATGTTTCTTCGGTATGGCGATGAGGTGATAGAACGAAAAAGGTGACGACGACAAAGGCCGCGCTACCCACAACCTCCGCGAACCGTGCCACCCACACGAAGCTCCGGTGCTCTGTGCCGAACCGCGGCCCTCCGGCCGAGACACCCTAGCTGCGTCGTCCACCGGTGAACTAGCCAAGCTACCCCGGCCTGCAACGCCTGGCCGAACCCCGCCGGGCCGCGCCCCGCCTGGCCGCGCCCCGCCTGGCCGCGCCCCGGCCTGGCGGCGCCCGGCCTGGCCGTGCCCCGCCTGGCCGCGCCCCGCCTGGCCGCGCCCCGCCTGGCCGCGCCCCGCCTGGCCGCGCCCCGCCTGGCCGCGCCCCGCCTGGCCGCGCCCCGCCTGGCCGCGCCCCGCCTGGCCGCGCCCCGCCTGGCCGCGCCCCTCCTGGTCGCGCCCCGCCTGGCCACACTCCGCCTCGCCGAGACACTACCCATCCGCCCCGCCGACATCCGTGCACGCCCCATGTGCCTCCCTGAGCCGGCCCCTTGCGGCCTCCCAACCGATCTAGAAACCCAGCTCCTTCGCGGCATCCCGACCGAGCCGGCGTCCCAGCTCCATTGCGGCCACATGGCCAAGATGGCGTCCCGGCCCCCTCGTGGCACCTTGGCTGAACCATCCCGGCCACACCGTTTAGGCCGAGCCGCACCGGGCCGAACCGACCGCAAGCCGGGCCGGACCGCTCTCGCGGCCTGTTGGGTTGGGCTTAGCAGGACGGGCCAAACCCAATGGACCGGCCCGCCCAATGGGCCAGGCCAGACCCATTGGTTCAGCATGGGTCGAACCGAACCAGGTCAGACCAGACTAAGTCGGGTCCGGTCGAACCGACTGGGTCGGACTTGACCCGGGCCCACTATCGATCCTATATTTTCTTTGGGCATATCTTTGGCACCAGACGTTCCTTTGATGATCCGTTAGTGGAACTGAAAATCTTGGAGCATAGCCGTCCCTTTGAGTATACCCCACTCGAGTTTGAGGTTTAGTTGAGATACAGTCAGGTTGGATCATACACAAATCCAACCGGGCTCAGAGACTAAAAGGCTAATAACTCACAGACCGGGCGTCCGATTGACCCACCGTCTGTTGCGTTGAGACCCCTATGACAATGAGGAACTTTGAGATACTTCTTCTTGGGACTTTGTGGTAGTTGATATATCGAAACTCGTCTTGAGGAGTGGACCATCCCAGAATAAAGCGTGCTTTTTGTGGAACCCTATGGCTGGTTGTGCACTGACGACTGTTCCTGGATCCTATGTGGGTTTGACAGTACTGATGACTATTCTTGGATCCCGTACAGATTCGACAACTCTGACTACTGTTCCTGGATCCTGTGTGGGTTCGACAGTTCCGACTTCTATTCCTGGATCCTGTGTAGGTTTGATAGAATAACTGTTCCTGGATCCTGTGTGGGTTCGACAGTTCTGACTTCTGTTCCAGAATCCTGTGTGGGTTCAACGGAATAACTGTTCTTGGATCCTATGTGGGTTCGACAGTTCTGATTTATGTTCCTAGATTCTATGTGGGTTCGATAGAGTAGATGATTCAGTGTCCACATCTGATCATCTTTATCTCACTAAAAAAGTTGTATACCTGTGTGAGATGAGTCAGTACTTTGTGTTTACCTCATGATTAAGATAGATTACTTGATAACTTAGGTATATATATGGGCATATACATAAGTTGTGATATCTGTTGATTTCATACTTTGTGGTTTATCCTTGTTGGATTTTGTGAGACCTTGAGGGTCTCGGGGTCCCTACTGAGAATAGTTATACTCACCCCTGCACAGGCTATGCCCGCCCCGCATTGTGTTGGATGCAGACGACAGACAACACTGACCGAGGCTGAGTGTATGAGGACTGGACGGTACCCGGAGGTGGACCTCACGAGGAGTCGGTACTCAGAGGATACTGACAGACGTGGAGTGCTGAGGAGGCTATCTATACCTACCCTTCAGGTAGGATCTGTGGTGGATGATCTGGGATCTTCTTTTCACCTTTCATATTTTTTTGTCTTTTTTAGTTGTACTTGTACTTTTAGTTGGGCTTGTATATCCAGCCTATTTACTTTTCAGTACTCTATTGTTATAAAGTTTTTACTTAGTGTTTGCTTTCAGATGTGTACTCTATTGTGCATGTTTTCAGTTATAAAGGAAATGTCTTCCCAGTTTGGGGATTTAGGCCTTTGGTGCTAGTCGCCAGCCCCTGGCCTATGGAAGGCGGGATTGGGGTAGTCACGACACGGACCCCGGGGGACGGGTCATGACAAATTGGTATCAGAGGAGTCAATTATACCGTATAACTTAGGAATTTGATATTTTCTGTGAAGCAATAGTGTTAAGGGTGTTGAGTATGGTTTTCAGTTTAGGGAGTCCCGTGTTGGTGCGGTGGCCGACGTATCCATACACCTGGACCCTGACCTCTGATTTATGACTCAGTGCATGAAAACACTGATTGCATGTGTGTTTCTAGAGTTTTCTTAGTGATCTCTTTGAGTCAACTCACCAGGTATAACTTATTGACCATGGCACACCTATTCCTTTTCAGATGGCCCCATGTAGATAGGCTGCCAGGGTTCCAGGCTTTGTACGAGATGGAATCCCACCGAGCGACGAGGCCTCAGTGCAGTGCCCTATCATAGCAGAGGCACGAGTGGTACCACTACCCATTGGGACACCGATGCCACCAACCCCAGAAATAGAGAGTGCACGCCACCTGAGCATGTTGCATGAGTTCTAGCGCTAGAGGCCACCCAGGTACAGGGGCTAGACGGACCCGCTGGCAGCTGAGGATTGGCTGGAGGCTGTGGTGAGAGTCTTCAGACTGGTAGGGACACCAACAGACCTTATAGTGATCCTTGTCGCGAGTCTCTTTCAGGAAGAAGTAGAAAAATGGTGGAGCCTGATGCTACAGGTGCATGAATAGGTGAAACTTCTCTGGGAAGACTTCGAGAGCCTGTTTTGGGCAGAGTTTGTCCAAGCCACCCTACATGTGGTGCGGATATAGGAGCTACTGTATCTATAATAGGGTAGCATGATGGTGGTACAGTACTCAGTGAGTTTCACCGACCTCTCACGCTACTCCACATATATGGTGCGAGACCCATTCTTCGGGGCCTAGACCTTCGAGCAGGGGCTCAGGTGAGAAATTATGGCTTCGATGATCTCCCTCAGCATCCCGACGCAGGCGGGGGTGTTGGAGAGAGCCCTCTTAGTGGAGAGTTTCATTGCTGAGCAGACACCAGCAGTGATACCCGCCACCGGGAATCACGTAGTGGAGTCTTCTGTAGCTGGCATCAAACAGATGCTACAGAGGTCTAAGCAGACCAGACCATCCGGTGGATGACCTCAAGACACAGGTTCGGTTGTCCGAGGCACACAAGACAGAGCCAGTCATTCGAGGAACAGACAGTGTTTCACATGCGGAAGGCAGGGTCACATGGCTAGTGACTGTCCGACCTGCCGTATGGATGATCAACAGACAGTTGAGGGACCTCCAAGGTAGAGGCATAGATTTGATCAAGGCGATCTGCAGGGTGCAGGAAGATGTGGAAGAGGAGCTGGTCATGGAGCTGGTGGTGGACGACGTTACAAGGTGTTACCCCCACCACCACGAGGAGGTCTACCCTGACCGTAGGGAGCAGGTGGACATGGGAGAGGTCAGCTCCAGGAAGCTGAGGCTTACGATCACAATGATCTGGAGATGATTCGAGGTACGATCGATGTCTACTCCACCTTAGCTGCAGTTCTTATAGACACAGGTTCCAGTCACTCTTTCATTTCCACCACCCTCATTCAGAGCTCGAAGATTCCGACGGAGCCATTGGCTCGATCCTTATGGCTAGAGACATATACGGGAGCAGACTCGGTGATTACGCACTGATGCCGACAGTGTGAGATTACTCTAGGAGGCAAGAGATTAGACTGGTATCTTCTCATAGCGGCGTCTAGGACTTACGATTCATCTTAGGTATGGACTGGTTATCTACAATCCATGCTTAGATCGACTGTATTAGGCGAAAAGTGCGGTGTGTCCGCATGAATGTGACCAGGTTTACCTTCACCGGTGAGAAGGGAGCCTTTGCAGCGTAGGAAGGACTTACTCGGAGGAGGGTGCAGCCGATCACTCATCAGTTGACCTACTTTACCCTCGGAACAGTTGATGTGGAGAGTCCGAGATATCATTTAGTGGTGGACCAGTACATGGATGTTTTCCCTGATGATGTTCCAAGACTACCTCCTCGCAGAGAGGTGGACTTTTACATTAACTTGTACCCCGTGAAAACACCTATATCAACACTAGCGTATCATATGGCTCCCGCAGATCTTCGCAAGCTGTAGGTACAACTAGAGGACTTGATGGGGAAGGGATTCATCCGGCCTAGTGTTTCTCCCTAGGTAGCCCCGATTCTGTTCACCAAGAAGGCGGATGAAATATTGAGGCATTGTGTTAACTACCGTCTCCTGAACCAGGTGACCATGAAAAACAAATACCCACTCCCGAGGATTGATGACCTTTTTGATCAGTTGAAGGGGGCATGGCGGTTCTCAAAGATAGACCTCAGATCAGGCTATCACCAGCTCAGAGTTCGAGACGAGGATATGTAGATGATGAACTTCAGGGGTCGGTACGACCACTACGAGTTCTTGGTTATTCCCTTTGGCATAACCAATGCTCCAGCAGTGTTCATGGGACTCATGAACAGGATCTTCCTACCGTACCTTAATCACTTTTTTGTAGTCTTCATCGACGACATTTTGATCTACTCAACTACTGAGGAGGGACATGACTAATATTTTTAGGTTGTACTGGACACACTCCGAGAGAACCAACTTTATGGTAAGCTCTCACAGTGCTAGTTTTGGATCCGAGAGGTTTACTTTTTAGGAAATTTCATCTTAGAGGCTGGAATTGTAGTATATCCAGCGAAGATTGAGGCAATACTTTCTTGGGTGCCACCCAGGAGTGTGATGGAGGTTTAGAGTTTCCACGGTTTGGATGATTACTACCACAAGTTCGTACCAGACTTCTCCAGAGATGCAGCACCACTATCAGTCTTGAAAAATAAGGGGAAACCCCTTGTGTGGTTGGAGAGATGCTAGTAGAGCTTTCAGGAGCTGAGGCAGAGGCTGACTAGTTCCCCCATCTTGAGGCTTCTAGAGGAGTGCATAGGGTACGTAGTCTACTACGACACATCAGGGACCAGACTCAGGTGTGTCCTGATGCAGAAGCGAGTAGTGATCACATATGGTTCTCTGCAGTTGAGACAACATGAGAAGAACTACACTACCCATGACTTGGAGTTAGCAGCAGTGGTCTTCTCCTTGAAGATGTGGCGACACTATTTGATGGGAAAACATTTTACCATGTACTCTCATCACAAGAGTATTAGGTATATCTTATCTCAGAAGGACCTGGATATGAGATAGTGGCAATGGATTGAGTTCCTCCAGGATTATGACTTCAAGATAGTCTATACTTCTAGGAAGGGGAATGTTGTTGCAGTTGCACTCAACAGGAGATCTGGTATACGACTGTTAGGTGAGACGACAAATAATCTTTCTACCTTACAGATATCCTTTGTGGATAGAGATGGAGAAGATTTCCTTCAGTCTATTACAGTAACTCCTCCACTTCTTCAGCAAGTTAGGGAGGTACAGTGTGGAGACTGTGACTGTGAGAGACGACGTGCTCAGATATCCACAGGGTAGGCACCTGATGGATTTTATGAAGGCGGGGAGCACATCATCCTCTTCAGAGGACGTAAAACGCTTCCAGTGTCACTTCAGGAGGAAATGTTCAGGGAGTTCCATACATCCCCTCTAGCGGTACATCTAGAAGTGGCAAAGATGCACCAGGACCTTCGACAATAGAATTGGTGGCCAGGTATGAAGAAGGAAGTAGCGGAGTTTGTCTCTTGATGCATCACTTGTCAGCAAGTGAAGGCGGAGCACTAGGAACCAGCAAGCCCGGTTCAGCCTTTAGAGGTCCCAAAGTGGAAGTGGTATGGGATATCCATGGACATCGTGACAAGACTTTCACATACATCCAGGGGTCATGACTCGATTTGGGTGATCATCGACTGACTCACCATGTCGGCCCACTTCTTACCGATCATAGAGCAGGGTTCAGTAGAGGGATTGGGATGTCTCTATGTGCATGATATTGTGTGGCTAAATGGATTACCTTCATATATTGTCTCTGATTGTGATGCACGGTTTACTTCCCGGCTATGGAAGGGGTTGCAGGAGGATTTTAGGACACAACTTTATCTGATCACGGCCTTCCATCCTCAGACGGATGGTCAGACTGAGCGGACCATTCAGACTCTCTAGGACATAATCTATGCATGTGTCTTCAACTTCGGTCGTATATGGGAGGATCACTTACCTTTGGTGGAGTTTTCCTACAATAACAGCTATCACTCCACCATAGGGATAGTACCTTTTGAGGAATTGTACGGACGACCTTGCAGATCACCCTTGTGCTGGACAGACCCTGGGGAGTTAGCATTGGTGGGACTAGAGATGGTACGGGATACCACAGTGAATGTACAGATCATACAAGAGCAGATGAAGACTACACAGAGTAGGCAGAAGTCATATGCTGAAAGGAGACAGAGACCTCTAGAGTTTGAGGATGGCGACCACGTCTTTCTATAGGTCTCGCCTCGATGAGGTTTATGGATATTTGGCTGAGGTGGCAAGTTATCTTCGAGATTCATCGGACCTTTCCAGGTCCTCAGCAGAGTAGGTGGGGTGTCTTACCACTTATCTCTTCCACCTCAATTGCACCGGGTGCACAACATCTTCCACGTATCTCAGTTGAGGAGATACATGCATGAACCTTCTCACATCATCAACCATGGAGAGCTGGATGTTGATGATGGGGAGACTTTCACGGAGGTTCTAATGGAGATTGAGGATCGACAAGAGCAGGTCCAATGTGGATGGTCGATACCTCTGGTGCGTGTATGCGGGAAACACAAGAACTTATAGGAGATCACATGGGAGCGGGAGGCTCAGATGCGTGCTCAGTACCCCAATTTGTTCTTTTAGTTCGATTTGTAGCTTGTAGGGATGTAAAGAAATAAGGTGGGAGAATATAAAGACCCATAATTTCTGTGGAATTTTTTTCTTAAATACATGGGAATTTTATGAGTTTGTGAAAATTTATGGCACTTGATTCCGATGCCCGGTGTGCCCGATATCAATTTCTGAAGTTTTGTTCGGGTACGTTCAGTAAACGTACGAGCGGGTTTTTATAACTTTTGAACCGGTGCTCAGAAATGAAATCTGAGGGAACCGTTGAACTCACAGTTCGGATATTCTCTTAAGGATACTTTCACCTCAACGACAGCTGGTCAAGAGTAGAAGATAGATTTTGGGTTTTCGTGGAAAGTAATAAGATAAAGTGAGTTTTCACTTTATTTTATTAGAGCCTCCATATGGGTGTTTGGTGGTTAAAAACTCCTCATGGGAGTTAGATGTGGGACCACCACACCTTAACCTCCCATGAGAGGTTATAATGGTGGGGCCCACCCGAACATAACCTCTCGCGAGAGGTTACGATGAGGGGACCACCAGAACCCTATTAATGGGAGGAGAGTATAACCTCTCAACTCTCCCTCATTAATGAGGGAGAGACTCTTGAACCTACCTTAGTTTAATTGGTGCCAACTCCCCAATTAATTCGTGCCAACACACGTGAATTAATGAGGTGGATCCTTTTAATTTAATTCACCCTTTTGAATTTGTGCCAACGAAATAATAGATTATCAAATAAATTATTTGGCACAATGATTTCACTTGGGTGATTGAAGAGAAAGATCTCAATGAGGAACCTCATCTTCCAACGAAGAACGCGTTATTCAAATGAAGAACGCCAGAGACGATCCTTCATCGACTTCTTCCCCGGACATGTACCGATATGGAGTGACTTCCACGAGCCGACATAGCTCGGGATTGGAAGCGTGTGGCGGACGCGACGAATGACGATTCTCTTCGTCTAATTTCTGCGACTCCACCAATGAATGACGCACAACAATCAAAGGTAGGGGGTTGTTTTGTGTTATTCTTATTTCCTTTTCTCTTCTTCGAATGAAAGGAATTGTTGTAAAGGATTGTAAGAACAATTGAAGTTAAACTTTCTTCTTCTTTGTTGAACCGATTTCTATCACCCCTAAACATGGAGGGTGCGGGCCAAACTAACATGGCCCGACTCCCTCCGCCGATCTCTTTGTGATGTTTCTTCGGCATGGTGATAAGGAGAAAGAACGACGAAGGCGGCGACGACAAAGCCTGCGCTACCTGCGGCCTCCGTGAACTGCGCTTCCCCCACGACGCTCAGGTGCTCCGGGCCGAACTGCGGCCCTCCGGCCGAGCCGCCCTGGCCGCGCCGTCCGCCAGCAAACC
This sequence comes from Viscum album, assembly GCA_963277665.1. Classification (NCBI taxonomy): domain Eukaryota; kingdom Viridiplantae; phylum Streptophyta; class Magnoliopsida; order Santalales; family Viscaceae; genus Viscum; species Viscum album. Next base: position 1,353,469,597 of record OY728150.1, on the reverse strand, counting down.
GGTCAAGATACCCCATCCCGCACCGCCTGGCTGCACCCCACCTGGCCGCGCTTCGATTGGCTGTGCCCCGCCTGGCCGCGCTCCGGCTGGCTGTGCCCCACCTGGCCGCACCCCGCCTGGTTGCACCCCGCCTCGCCGAGCTGCTACCTGGCTGCCCCACCGGCCTCCGCACGTGCCCCACGCGGCTCCCCGAGCTAGCCCCCCTGGCGGCCTTCTGGCCGAGCTAGCGACCCGACCGTGCTACCGAACCAGCTCGGTCGCGCCCTTCAGGCCGAGCTGTGCCAGGCCGCACTCTCACGGTGCACCGGGCCAAACCGGCCCCAATCCAGGCTAGACCGCTCTCATGGCCGGCTGGGCTGGGCCCAGCGGGCCGGCCTGCCCAACGGGCCAAGCCGGACCCATCGGGTCAGCACGGGTCGACCCAAACCAGGTCTTCACGAGTCGAACCAGACCAGGTCTGCACGGGTTGACCTGAAACGGGTCGTCCCAGACTAAGTCAGGTCGGGTCAGACCGACTGGGTCACACCAGACTCGGTCCCACTACCGAACCTATATTTGTTTTGGCCATATCTTTGGCACCAAACGTCCGTTTGACGATCCGTCAGCAGAACTGAAAATATTGGAGCATAGCCGTCCCTTTGAGCATACCACACGTGAGTTCGGGGTTTAGTTGAGATATGGTCAGGTTGGATTATACACAAATCCAACCGGGCCCCCGGGACAAAATGGCTAATAACTCACAGATGGAGTGTCCGATTGACGTGCCATCTATTGCGTTGAGACCCCTATGACAAGGAGGACCTTCGAGAAACTTATTCTTGAGACTTCATGGCAGTTGATGTATCGATACTTAGCTTGAGGATCAGACCCTCATGGAATCAATCATACTTTGTGAGGAACCCTGTGGTTGGCTGTTCACTGACGACTGTTCCTGGATCCTGTGTGGGTTCGATAGCACTGACGACTGTTCCTGGATCCTGTGTGGGTTCGATAGCACTGAAGACTGTTCCTGGATCCTGTATGGATTCGACAGCTCTGGCTACTGTTCCAGGATTCTATGTGGGTTCAACAGTTCCGACTTCTGTTCCTGGATCCTGTGTGGGTTCGAAAGAATAACTGTTCATGGATCATATGTTTGTTTGATAGTTCCGACTTCTATTCCTGGATCTTGTGTGGGTTCGACAGAATAAATGTTCCTGGATCCTGTGTGGGTTTGACAGTTCTGATTTCTGTTCCTGGATCCTATGTGGGTTTGATAGAAAAGATGATTCAGTGGCTACAACTGATCATCTCTATCACACTACAAAAGTTGTATACCTATGTGAGATGAGTCAATACTTTGTGTTTACCTCATGATTGAGATGGATTACTTGATAACTTAGGTATATGTATGGGAATATACCTAAGTGGGGTTATCTGTTGATTTCATACATTTTGGTTTATCCTTGTTGGATTTTGTGAGACCTTGAGGGTCTTGAGGTCCCTACTGAGTATCATTATACTCACTCATGCACGGGCTATGCCCGGACCTCGTTGTGTTGGATGCAGACGATGGACAACGCTGACCGAGGCTGAGTCTACGAGGACTGGATGATACCTGGAGGTAGACCTCACCATGAGTCGGTACCCGGATGAGACTGATGGATGTGGAGTGCTGAGGAGGCTTTATGTACCTACCCTTCAGGTAGGATCCGTGGTGGATGATCCAGGAGCTGCTTTTCACCTTTCAGCTATTTTTTTCCTTTTTAGTTGTACTTGTACTTTCGGTTGGGATTGTATTTCTGGCCCCTTTACTTTTCAGCACTCTCTTGTTATAAAATTTTTTTCATAGTGTTTTCTTTCAGATGTGTACTTTGTTTTTTGTGTTTTCAGTTATAAAGGAAATTCCTTCCCAGTTTGGGGATTTACGCCTTTGGTGCTAGTCGCCAGACCCAGGCCTATGGAAGGCGGGCTTGGGGTAGTCACGGCAGGGGCCCCGGGGGACGGGTCGTGACAGGATGGGGTGCACTATATTAGAGAATAAATTGGTATGTATTTTAAATCAAAAAATAAAAGTTTAATTATGTGATATGAAACAACATATGTTCCTTTTTTTATATGTAGATTGATGAATCAAAATCTGAAGCCACTTCCATTCCACGTCATGTGCAATTAAAGGAGGCTCATGTAAATAAGGATGGTATATTAGTTGATGAAAACAAAAAATCAGTTTGGTAAGCATGTGTAAGTATGAAATAATTATAATTTGTTATGATTTATAAAAATATTACATAAAATAAATATGTTTATATTTTTTATATGGTTTAGACACAAGAATCAACAATGGTCGTACCATAAGAAAAGCAATTTTTAGTAGCTTTAAAGAAACCTAAACAATATGGCCACGTTAGAGGATTAGGTTTTAGAGTATATCCTTGGAAATATTTCATGAAGATAAAACCACATTAAGATACATATAATATAATGAGACAAATGTAGACACAAATAGGCTTAGTGTAAGATATTATTTTTTATTCTAGTTTGGCAGACCGATGTATAAGAAAAGATCAAAGTGAATTAGAGGTGAAGAAAAGATATGAACATGATCCAAATTATCCCACCAGATTTGTGGATAGTCATTCCCCTAAAAAAATACCTGAGGTAATCAATTTTTTTCATTAATCTTCTCCTAAATGTGAATCAAACAACTTTTGATAACTTCATATTATTAAAATTCTGCAGGGTGTAGATGTATGTGATTTTTACCTGTCAACACCCATGTACCACCATGTTGTGAGGGGTAAAATGTATAATATCTTTAGAGACCTGCTACAAAATCAACCCCTCCCAAAATATCACATGAGAGTGAGAATTGAGGTAGCTTATGATCTGACTAATGAGTTGCATGTTCCACTTGATGATCCTAATATTACAACGATCTAAGCTGCTATTGGAGCTTTTATAGCATGGATATCTAATCTTATAAAGATACATGGGGTATGTATTTAACAAATTTTTTCATTTGAAAAACATGTAACATTTTATGATAAAAGTTATGAAGTGAGTTATGATATTACATATATATAAAGCGGCAGAGAAACAAAAGGTCGAATCAAGAAAATCTGCTGAATTGGACAAGAAAAAAAATGAATTATGAGAGTACCTTCTCTCTTCCAGTTCTAGAGAAACATTTATTAACATTACCAATTCAAGAATAGATCACATTTAAGGATAAAGCAATGTATTACATTCACTATGAAGAAGAAATATTTGGATTTTCCATTATGGACCTAATTGGTCTCGAGACTCTAAATGAGATTCTTAAGCAAGAATGGCTGGGCATCTCAATTGTGAATACACACATAAGGTACATTTTCATAATACGTATAACCAAATAGTGATATAAAAATGATTATTAAAGTTAATAAATATTCATATTTTGTACAGGTGTTTATATTACATCTATATAAAGGGAAGATCGCATGAAGCACGATTTGGATTCATTAATCCCAGTATCATTTCTACAATAGAAATTACTTTGGATAAGAAATAAATAGATAAGAAAAGAGATGAGTTACTCCAAGTTTTTAATAGAAAAGTATTAGAAAACATACTTTTGATGCCTACAATACAGTGGTAAAAATCTACGATCTAATCACAGAAAATAAATTTTTAATTTTTTCATTACTTAATTTTTTTTAGGAAGCACTAGATGATAATAGAAGTCAACATAAACACCCCAAATATTTATTTTATCGATTCAATGCATGGAATTCCAACCAACCACACATGATGTGTATTGTGAATATGTAATACATGACAATAAACATTTTAAAGATAAACTTTGAATTATATGTTTAGTCTATGTTTTAACGAGAATTATTTTATGATAGGTATATCTCTAAATATAGGATAAATCATGGCATGAGGCCAGCGTATGAAAATATAAAGTCTGTAGATTAATATAAATGGAAACAAATTAAGCTATATATAGAAATAATTAACTATCAAAACATTTAATTTTTTTTAATTATTTTGGTCAATGTTTCTAGAGTGTCTGAAACAAGATAATTTAAATTATTGTGGATATTTTGTTTGCCAATTTATGAGAGAAATAATACAGCATGGAATAACTAGAATTACCCTATATGTAATTTCTGAAGGTAATTAAAATTTCATTAAATATATTTCATAATCATTTTTTTGTTTATAATTTCTCACTACTATCAAGATTGTCGACAAAAGAGTTATTCAAAAGAAGAAATAAATTTTTCTAGAGACGAGTGGGAATCATAATTTTTGTCAGAATTTATTACAACAACAAATTTAGGCAATTACACACTATTTTTTTGATCTAGTATGAGTTTTGGCCATCAAAAAATATTTGGGGTGTGAAGTATAAATGTCATAATGCTTATATATTATTCTTCATCTCTTTCTCAAGGAGAATATTAATGTAGGAAATCAATTTGTTTATAATTTATAACCTGAAAATAATAAAATAGTTGGAAAAATTCAGAGGTAGAGGTGGAGGTAGTGGAGAATGGAGAGTTAGAGTCGGAGGTGAAGGCGAAGTTAGATTCAGAGACCAACATAGAGGAGGAGGAAGAGGTGAATACCGAGGTGGAGACCAAGGCAGAGGAGGATAAGAAGCACTGGCTTACAAATAATAAAATTATTGAGAAATTAAGTAGAATAAGGATCAAAAAAAGATTTTGTTTAAGAAAAATTGTTTAAAATTTTACACGACACTTGTCACTTAAGATGGGATCCATTGTACATCATTCCAGTTTAAAATAGAATTTTAATAAAAAACACATGTGGCGTAATCAAAACCAAGAAAATGAATTCTGATTGTTTTAATACTTTAGGAAAACAATCCACGAGTCATTTGGGACATATAGAATTCAGCCACACCTCAATAAAATGCACGGTGTGACCGATATATGACTCCAAGTGTGTCTTTTTTATTCCAAATTGACATTAATTTTAATCAAAAAAACAAATAACATACTCAAAACCAAGAAAATGAAATCTGATTTTTCAATAATTTAGGATCCTTGAGTCATTTGGGATGTGTATCATTTAGGAACACCTCAATCTGACGTACAGTGAGACCGGTATGACTCCAAGTACATCTTCTTTATTCAAAACTGTTATTAATGATAATCAAAAAAACAAATGACATACTCAAAACCTAGAAAATGAATTCAGATTGATTTGGTACTTTAGAAAAATTATCCATACATCAATTGTGTAAAGTAGGGATTAGACTCACCTCAATATGATGTAATATTTGATGGGTATGAATCCAAATGCATCTTTTTTATTCAAAAGTGACATTCATTTTAATCAAAAAAACTAACATACTCAAAACCTAGAAAATTCATTCGGATTATTTTCATACATTAGGAAAACTATTCATGAGTCATTTGTAATACCTAGAATTCAAGCTCACCTAAATCTAAAACATAGTGTGACTGATATGAATCCAAGTGCATCTTTTTTATTCAAAACTAAAATTAATATTAATAAAAAAACAACCGAAATACTCAAAAACAAGAAAACACATTCATATTGTTTTGATACATTATGAAAATGATACATATGTAATTTTTGATGTGTAGAGTTTAGTTGTACCTCAATCTGATGTACTGTGTGACCGGTATGACTCCAAGTGCGTCTTTTTATTCAAAACTGATATTAATTTTAATAAAAAAACAACTGACATACTCAAAACCAAGGAAAAACATTTCTATTATTTCAATACTTCATGAAAATGATGTATGAGTTAGTTGGGATGTGTATAATTCAGTCTCACCTCAATTTGACGCACGGTGTGACCAGTATGACTCCAAGTGCATCTTTTTTATTCAAAACTGACATTAATGTTTGTCAAAACAAATTGACATACTCAAAATAGAGAAAATGAATTCATATCATTTTGGTACTTTATGAAAATGATCCATACATCATTTTTGACATGTAGGGATCAGTCTCACCTTAATGTCATGCACGGTGTGACCGGTATGACTCCAAGTGTGTATTTTTTATTCAAAAGTGACATTAATTTTAATAAAAAAAACTAACATACTCAAAAATGAACAAACGCATTATGATTGGTTTTATACTTTAGGAAAATGATGCATGATTAATTTGGGATGTGTATCATTCAGCCGCACCTCAATCTGACACACGGTGTGACCAGTATGACACCAAGTGCATCTTTTTTGTTCAAAACTAACATTAATGTTAATCAAAAAAACAGCTGACATACTCAAAACCAATAAAACAAATTCATATTATTTTTTTACTTTAGGAAAATGATCTATACGTCATTTTTAATGTATAGGGATCACCCTCACCTCAATCCAATGCACTATGTGACCGGTATGACTCCAAGTGTGTCTTTTTTATTCAAAAGTGACATTCATTTTAATCAAAAAAATAACTAACCTACTCAAAATAGATAAAATGAATTCTTGTTGTTTTTATACTTTAGTAAATTCATGTATTATTCTTTTGGAATGTTTATCATTTTTCTGTACCTCAATCTGACGCATGGTGTGACCAGTATGACTCCAAGTGCATATTTTTTATTCAAAACTGACATTAATGTTAATCAAAAAAACAATTTCCATACTCAAAACTGAAAAAAGTATTTAGATTGTTTTGGTAATTTATGAAAATAATTCATAAGTCATTTATGACGTGTAGGGATTAGCCTCACCTCAATTAAACACACAATGTGACCAGTATGACTCAAAGTGTGTTTTTTATTCAAAACTAACATTAATTTTAATAAAAAAATAACTGACATACTCGAAACTGAGAAAAAACATTAATATTGTTTTTATAATTTAGGAAAATGATGAATGAGTCATTTGTGACATGTATCATTCAACTGAACCTCAATATGACGCATAGTGTGACCAGTATGACTCCAAGTGTGTCTTTTTTATTCAAAACTGACATTAAAGTTAATAAAAAACAACTGACATACTCAAAATTGAGAAAATTCATTCATATTGTTTTGGTAATTTATGATAATGATATATATATCATTTGTAATGTGTAGGGATCAAATGAATCTCAATCTGATGAACGGTGTGATCGGTATGACTCCAAGTGCGTCTTTTTATTCAAAACTAACATTAATTTTAATCCAAAAAACAATTTACATGCTCAAAACTGAGAAAACGAATTCTGATTGTTTTGATACGTTAGGAAAAAACATATGAGTCATTTGGGACGTATAATATTCAACTGAACCTCAATCCAACACATGGTGTGACCATTATGACTCCAAGTGTGACTTTTTTATTCAAAACTAACATTAATGTTAATAAAAAAAACAACCAACATACTCAAAATAGAGAAAACGTATTCATATTGTTTTTGTACATTAGTATAATGATCTATACATAATTTTTTATGTGTACGGATCAACTGAACCTCAATCTAACACATGGTGTGATTGGTATGACTCCAAGTGCGTCTTTTTTATTAAAAAGTGACATTCATTTTAATCAAAAAAAACAACCGTCATACTCTATAATAGTGTTTGGGTTTTCTTATATTTGTGTTAGAAATTTTATTTCATTTAAATTTAGTATCTATATCTTATTTTGGTAAATTTTTTTGTTTCTACTGATGCAGTGTGTTGTTGCAGCACACTACACCTGTTTCTAGTGATGTAGTGTATTGTTGCATCACATTGTAATTTTCAATTTTATTAGCACTATTAACTGCAAAGATAAATCTATTCTTTATCCATGATTTGATAAGTACTGATAAATGAGTCCTTTATATAATGTTATAAATGTGTTGATAAATTCTATTTATATAATCGCATTCAAAAGCACTGATAAATAATAATTTTATCAATGCTAAATGAAGGCACTTAATAGCAGGGTCTTTTATCAGTGCTTTGAAAAGAACTAATAAATAGTACCTTTATCAACGATTTTATATATGATGTTAAATCTCCCCTTTTTTAATGATTTTTAGCGCTGATAAAAGACATGAACTTTTAACCGTTCTAAGTTCATCAACACTGATAAAGCTGATTCTAGCGCTGTTAAAAGCGTGTTTTGTAGTAGTGTCTCGTGAATATCTACCAGTTCTATCCTATATGGTAGAATAGAAATAGGATCTGCTAAGAAGGAAACTCAATCATGAACTCCCTATATCTCTTGGGTGGTAGCCCTAATAAGTCCTTAGGAAACAAATCATGAAACCGGTCCACCATGGGATGAAAGATAATATGCTCTACTTCCCCATCGTCATGTACAAGAAATTCCACTTAGGCTGTGAGATCACCCAACCAATAATAAACAGGCCCTGTACAACCTACCTAGATATCCCATTCCCCCAAATGAACATATGTATTACCCTAAAGGGATATGAACATTACCATAAAATGGTAATAGTAAATATGGGCTTGATATAACACTAACTAATAAATCCACAAGATCATATCAAAACCTATCATCTTGAGAACACACAAGTCCCATAGGAATCAGTATCTACCAACAATCAAGGCTACACTCCTTACATTGTCGGATATTTTATACTCTATGCACTAAAGGTGTATCAATCTATATAACCCCACACATATGTTCCACCACTTTTCCCAACACACTCACAAACTCAGCAGGTATAAAAGAATGTGAGGAAACTATTTCAAATAAAGAATTAGAAAGTGTGGCTGCTAAAATAATCATACCTCAAAATGTTGATGGTCCATCCTAAACCCCTCCTGGTGCAGGATGAACTACAAGGATATAACTTGTCCCTCTACCATGAGCTCTGGTCCGAGTCCCTAGTGTTGCACTGCCCGGTTGATAAGGATGTCCTTATCTTAGAGTACTATTCCCACCACCCCAACTGGTACAGCTAGTAGAAATCCAACAACCTACATGATATGGGGTAGCCAACCCTATACTTTAACTATGGATTGACTTTGATACTCTATCACTTCCCTCCTATTGCGGGTTCCTACATAACCTTTGTACATTCCTCATCCTTCCCCGCACTCGACACTCAACTGGTGGTCGAGGACACTGACCACGCATGTGTCCTGGTCTTCCGTAATGATAACATAAAATCTAGTCACCACCCTGAGAGGTCAAATCTCTTCCCTAGGTACTCTTCCTACCACTTCCCATGTTAAAACCCTCAAAATAGTGCTTCCTACTGTCATAAAACACATCACTAAATCACCCAGCTAAAACCATATGTTAACCACTAGAATCCTTTTTGAGGTTCACTTCTAAAATAAGGTCATGGTCCACCACCTCAAAAAATCTAATTAAACAAAATATATTTACCTGGGACTTGAACTCATGTATAATTATATCCTAAAAAAATCTCATCATAGCAGCCTCATACCCTTCCAATGCTGGATAAAAATATTGAAAGTCGATGAAGGGGCCAACATAATCCATCACTGTCATAGTCCCCTACGTCAAACTCATATACTCTTTGGCCTTATTTTTTCTCAAGATATCTAGATAGAAATGTTCTAGAAAATTTTCTTGGAAAAATTTCTATAAAATATTGTCTTTATACTCAGTCTGAACAGGAATATCCCACCAACAATTTGTTATTCCCTATATCATATAAGCCACAAACTTGACTCTCTTCTCAGGAGGAATCTCCAGGTTATCCAGAATATTTTGTATGGAATCTATCCAGAACTCGAATCCCTTAGTTCCATCCTCTCTAGAAAACATAAGAGGGTGATGCAACTGAAACTCACTATTCAGGTCAAATATACATGGCACAACCATCCCTAGGTCTCATTCCATCATCTGCATAAAAGGATAAAATTCCTCATGAAACTCCTCCTCCCAACTATTATGATTGATCAACGAGGTTTCCTTGTCTTCCACTGGAGTATCATTCTCAAGAATATCCTCTTGTTACCCAACCTACACACATCTTCACGGTGTCATATATTTATAATTCCAAACACACATCTCAAATCACTTTACATAAAACATCCGTAGTTTTAAAAAAATAAGTATCTCTACTAGATATAAAAAACCCATTTCATATACACTATCCCATCAGATTTAGTCACATTTCTAGAACTACCCTGAACCATCCCTACCACGGGTCTTGTTTAACATGAGGTCAACCAAATTAAATTTCCCCAAGTCTTTCATTAAACACCCTTTTTAATCGATTTCACTTTCAAAACATAAATAATTTTCTTTTAGTCACATTTCCATCTTTACAACTTATTACAAACAAATTTAAACCCATTTATAATGATTCATTAAGAATTATTCTTTAACCATTATTTCACATTATTTACATTTACCCATTTTCATCATCTTTATTAGACTCCAGTTCTTTCAAATTTTCAAGAAAAATGAAATGAATTATATCCCTCGTGTCCCTTACATCTTCTATAAAGCCCCATACTTAAACATTACATAATATTAAATTAAGTTAGTAATTCACATTAAGGATCTTTTCAGGTTTATATTTTTAGAGAATTAGGCTAAAAATATTACATTACATCTCAAAAATTACAAAGTAGACACTTCTACTCAGTATCCATTTTTTAATAAAATAACTTTTAAGAAAACAATAATTATTTTCTTGATATAAATCTTCTTGAATTATTCCTTTCTATTAACCTACCTTATACCCTATGAAAAACATTTAAAAAACATGGGATGAGCATAAAAATCTCGGCAAGGGTTATAAAATAAATAAAGAAAACATTATTTCATCAATACATACAAAAAAATAAGCTCTTTAACATACCTCATGAAATAATAATATTTATGAATAAAACATAGAAATCACAAATCATAAATGTAACTTGTGGAATCGTTATCAAACATACATTGTAGCTTTCATAGGTATGAAGGGAGTTAAATTTAGAATACCCATCAATATATATTCCATAAATCTCTTAGGAGAAACTTTAACATTTACCTCCATCATATTACCCAAGGCATTGGAGAGTTATCTTGGGCTCACCCGCCCTAGGTTTATCACGGAACCACCCGTATACGTGAAAAATTCCAAATAACCATAACATATTCATAACACATAAAAAAGCATAAAAAAAGATAACATTTCCACATTTAAATCACAATATATCATTTCAAGATAATGACATAATCAATGCATTATCAAACCATTTTAAACACCATTTAAAATATCTAATAAAGATATTATTGAATCAAAGTTTCCAATACCACTTTGAATCTTTTGAAAGAAATTTTAATTTCAAAACATTCAAGTACATATAAATAAATCCTTAAAACCATTTTTAAAACATGTAAATTAATGAAAAAATATTTATAAGAATAAATCTTTAAAACATTTAAAACGATGTTTTAGTTAAAGAGTTCCTAACCAAATAAGAGAAGCTTGAATACAAATATTTGAGGAATAACATTAATCAAAGATTATAATATCATGGGAATAAGGGGATTCATGATATAATATGTCAAAGGAAATTATATACACCATTTAAAACTAAATTGGTGTGTAACAATGAATAAGTCTCAATGGAATGTAAATTGAGATAAAGACCCTTGTAAAGATCATATCCTTAGATTAAGAACAAATAAATGAAATAATTAGGTTTGATAAATAATAATACACCCAATATAAGTGTAAATTAATTGTAAAAAAATCAAAGGTCATTTACACATATTCATAGCACAATATAATCAAGAAGTAGAAGTTTAACCCAAAGAATTGAAATTGGGTTAAGAAGTTCTCCTACAGAAATTCAACAGCCTAACATTGTCGCTTTAAAATTCAGACAACGAGTTGATCAGAGGAAAAATGGTATCTCATCACATGTACATAAAATTTACATAAATAAGGATATATAATAACATATCCCAACATAATAAAATGGAAATTTAAAAGACATAAAAGAAGTCTTTAACTAAAAGAGTACGGTGAAAGGTTCCCTTACCGATTTGGTAACTTACGAAAAATAAACCACATGAAATAAGGAGAATAAAATGAAGATTTACATGACCATAAATTATATTATATTAAAAAAAGAATAAAATAATGTGAAGTACATACACCACACGAAAGGAAATAGTGGAAAATATAGCATGAATCTCATGAGAATAAAAAGAGGGATGAAAACCCCTTACCACATTGTAATCAATCGATTCGTATGACCAAAAGTTAATAACCACAAAATGAATCAAAGAATACCGTGGATATAAATATAATCATGATAATATATATCAAATTTCAGTACAAAATACACCTCATGCAACAAATAAGTGGCGAACAATGGAAATATCACGGAATTAAAAGTGAGATAAAAACCCCTTACCTCGTGTATGACTTGACTCATATGTTCCGTGTTCTTCCTGAATAATAAACTTAAGTTAATTTATAATTCCTTAAGAACATTTTTCAATTTTATTATTCCTTTTATATCACTTATTACCTTTCTATAACAATTAGTTAATTATTTGATTTAATATCGGACATTTTGTCGATGTTCGGAACTTTAGTCAAAAATGAACTTGTTATAATTACAAATTGTCCATGTGGTCAAAATTACATTATCTACATAATAATATTCATGATTTAGATATCATATATATAATATATATCTAGTGTATATGTATTTATAATATTCCATATCATTTTGAGTTAGGTAATGAAATGCACTTTTCATGGAGATGGTAAGTCATACGTACGCATTAACGCTACTTTCATTTTTATTTTATATTTAATGGAATTAAAACATAAAAATGAATAGGTATATTATAATTAAATTATAATATATATGTTATGTAATTTAATTAACTCCATCCTTTATAATTTCCACGTATGGAATGAATGATTCTTATCACTTTGAGGGGGCAGTAGTCCGCACTTCCTCAAAAGAAATTATCGAATTTACCCATTATGAAAACCATAAAGGTATGATATAAATGAAAAATAAAGAAGTATAGAGACAATATAAATATAATATATATCACATGTAAATCTAGTTCCATATTAATGGCCACCATAAGAGGTTGTAGGAGAATATTGAAAAATCATCGTTTCGTGAGTCAGTAGTTCACTGTCCACAGAAATAGTATATTCGTTACCCATTAGATGGAGGTATGTGTAAGTGTAATTTGAATACTTCTCATATGAAAAATATAGTATATTGAGGATATTGTTTTTGTTATAAAATAAAATAATAAAAATATTTTATGGGGTTGGATAAGTAATATAAAAGAAAATAACTTAAGAGAAGACGTTACCTTTAAATCAGGTAACTCCCTTTCGTTTGAACCAAAAGGATTTATTGAAGTGGCTTCTGCCTAAGGTAATGCCTCTAGGTGTAAGAGAGGGATATTTAGAGATTATTTAGGTAGAGTTTGGATGAGCCAAGGATCTTTAGAGGTGTGAGTAATGGGTTATAGGTGAGGGATTTTTATAAGGCGGGGGAGGGGCTCTTTAGGTATGTTTTTAAAATATTATTTTATTATATAAAGATTTTCGGTTTCTAAAGGTCCAAACCTTATTAAAGTAGAAGATAATATAACTCTGTTTCTAAATAAAATCATCAAATAATAATTTTATAGGTTTTGGATATTATTCTAATCTTTATAATCTTATTTATTTAAATCATTCATTTATGAGGTAAACACTGCATCATTATTGTGTCATAAATAATTTTATTTATTTGATGTCTAATAATTATAAAAAAATACCATGATGTAGGAAATATTTTTATATTTAAAATTAATATTTATATTTGAAGATATAACTTATATAACTCCATGTCATAATTGATTTACTAAAAGATATATGTTTATGTCATTTATGTCATTACTTTTAATTAATTAATATATAGTGTCATTATCACTCTCCAGTGGCTCCACGGGGTCCCAAAATAGACCCAAGGATGTCTATGGTCAGAAATGTATCAACCAATAGAATTATGACATATGTTAGGGTAATTTAATATTATTATAATATTATTTTTACTTTAAATTACCCTATTTACCTTTAATTGCAGTAAATAAAAGTCAAAAGTTACTATTCACTAAAAACTATTTTCATCTTATTGAACAAAATTTTACTTACTAATAACAACCATGCATTTAGGATTTTTTAAATTCAATTCATAGAAGTAGTAAAATTTCATTTAATTGAAAAATTAAATTTTTTAACTACTACTCATTGTTTTCACTATTGATCAAAAATTGATTTTTTTCATAAAAATACCAAAACTTCAGCGAAAGATATTTTTGATATTATGAATTAAAAAATAATATCTATTTTACCAAATTAAAAATATAGAAGTTTCATTAATTAATTTAAAATTAATTCCCGTTGTCAAAACAAAAGGCGTGTTTCTTAAGAAATAATAACTATCAAAAGATTGACACTTGTTTATGTTCAATTTCAAAGTGAAATTACTTCCAATGACCAACATTGGATTAAATGGTAAAAATATAATCTAATTACACTTTAAAATCAATTAAAAAGATAATATAACAATTTAAATAAATTATATTAAAACTAGTTTTGAATTAAGATACAATATTTTTCACTATTCATTAAAAATGAATTTTATTAGAAAAAAAACCAAAAATTTACCCAATTTTTTTTTGATGTACCGATTCTAAAGAAGAATTTTATTTTTTAAAATAAAACATATAAAAGGGACCAAAAATAAATTTAAAGAGATTTCTCCATCAAAAGGTGGTAAATCGATCTTTTAAAGAATATTAGTGTATTAATACTTAAAATTATATTCATTCACATTTTAATCCTCTAACTTTTATTGGATAAATGTAAAAACATTTAAGAAACATGTTTAATCATAATATGGTTAGTTCTATTCATTCCCACCAATACAACAGCTAGGAGTTAACTACTATTTAAAATAATATTATATTATTATTTTTTAGTATGACCCAACGTTGTGTGCAATGTAAGATTTCAAAGAAACTCATTGTTGCGTATCAGGTACACCATGAAACATAGCATCCCCTTTAAAGTAAAATTAAAATTTAATTCACAAATATTAATAAATATGAAAATGTATTATACTTTATTTACTTGGGATGTTACATCCTTCCCCCCTTTTAGAAATTTCATCCTCCCAATTTTAAAATTGGTCTTGGAAACTTATTTAAAAGTCCCACATCATAAAAAGAGTCAATAAAACTATCACTTTAAAAGAAAGAAATAGAAGTAAAAAGGTCACCCGAGATAACCCATACTAGTATTCCTTGAAAAAATATATATAGTGGAGAAACTAAGTGTCAAGTTCTGATGGAGAGTGATATAAAACATGTTTAGGATAAAGTTAACCACCAGAAAATCACAAACTTGTGATAGGTTAAATGGTCTTTGGTTTCCTAGTAGGAAAAGTAAACAGACAACATTTTTTTTTGTTTTAAGCTCCTTTTCCTAAAGTTGGAGATTTTTTTATGAGAATGACTTAGTACATAAGGAAATGTATGTACATTTAAAGTATAGTTTCATACTTTAATAAGTTTATACCAAAAACACATCTTTTCTCCAAATGATGAGTATTCAAGATGACTTGTTCACATCTGAAGTGATAGAATCAACTTCTAGAGAATAACATAATCCAAAAAATATTAACCATATATTTTCCTTGTCTTTATATATTACCCAAAACCAAAATGGTTAGTACAATATCAGATAATACAAAAAAAAGAGAAATATTATTTTTAATCTCTAAAATTAGACAAATAATACCCAAAGTTCAACAAATACCATTCAATAAACAATTTTCCATAAAATTATTTAAAGTAAACCAAACTAAGATTGAAACCCAAAACTCAGAAGGATTTAATCACATAGTATTCCATAGTAAATCTTAATATTTATCTCCAAATAACACCGACTACTCTTAATGTCTCATACTTAAGTGTAATTAACCTAATCACATATTCTCTATGATAGGTTAATCATTTCCATAAATAACCCAAATAGCCATAAAACATAGATTCTTCCAAAATAAAATTTCAACCATTATTCAACAAATTAAACCCCATAGCATTCTATTTTCCTTAGACATATAGTGTTTCCTCAAAAGAGAGAATGTCTTCCAAAATAACCTTTATCACTTAATCCCCAAATCATTTTTCTATACAAAGTATGTCCATTTGATAAAACATATATTCCCAAAATAAACTTATTCTTGATCCATAAAATCATTTAACTAAAGTAATAACTCATACTAACCAGGGAATTCACGTAGTCCAGTGGTAGGCAATGTGCCCTTGTCGCCCTTCGGTTGTGAGTTCAATTCCCATGGCCTTGTCGGACGCGATGGGTTGTCACCCATCTTAAGGGTTGTCCTTTTTCTAAAACTCAAAAATAACCCTAACGTATTTTGAACTCAAAGGTTGTCTTATACCAATCATTTTCATCCCAACTCATTAAGACCTCAACATCTTAATGAAGACTTATATATATTGTCATTTTTTATTTCACCTCCATATGATAAAATAAAACTATTTACAAAATAAAGAACATCATACCTTGATCATGGTGTCCACATGGTTTTATTATCATCTTGTTCACGTAGGTAGAATGTCCATGAATTACAATAATGATTTAGATATCCTTCAATATCATTTTATTCTTTAATACAAATACATCTTATACAACATGGGTCATGTAGGTATTCACAGTAAAATAGTTTTGGAAAATAATCATGTATAACTTATAATTTCAAAACATCTTATAAAAATTGATTTTTATAAAATAGTCGGACTGTGTTTGAGTTGAAACTTTCAATCAATGGTCCTTTTAAAATACCATAAGTATGTGCTGAAAGATAAAAATTTAAAAGAAAATATAAATAGGCTGTGTAAGGGTCTCCTTCTTCACCACACTTTTCAAAATCATAACATGATTTAAAATCTTGGGATAAGGTAAAATATTTGAAAATTCCATGATAATATTTACCTTTATTAAAAATATAAGAATATTTTGAAAATAGGACTTGATTAAATACCACCCCTGATCCACAATGATATCTAGGTATAGTGGAGGTTTTTGATATCTCAAACAACTTCTTTAAAGTGAGTTGTATGCTAGAAAACGTTTCACAATCATCTGAACATGACTTTGCAATAATTATTGCAAGCATGTCATCAGGAAGAGATAAGAATATTGTTTGAGATCCTCCTACTTCAATTTTTAACTGAATTTCCTTGATCTAAAAAAGTTATAAAATAAGGATTTAACTTAAATAATAGACATATAGACTACCCATGTGTCTAATAAAAACTCACAATCCTTAATGTTATCTAAACTGACATTTGATACCAACTATGAGTCCCCAGCCTTAAACATTACATAATCTTGAATTAAGTTAACAATTCACATTGAGGATCTATTTAGGTTTAGAGATTTAGAGAATTAGGCTATAACTATTACATTACATCTCAAAAATTACAAAGTATACACTTCTACTCAGTATCCATTTTTTCATAAAATAACTTAAAAGAAAACAATTATTCTTTTTTTATATAAATCTTCTTGAGTTCTTCCTTTATCTTTCCCTACCTTATACCCTGTGAAAAACATTTCAAAAACTTGGTATGAGCATAAAACACTCATTAAGGGTTATAAAATAAAGAAAGAAAACACCAGTTCATCAATACATACAAAACATAATCTCTTTAACATACCTTATGAAATCATAAGATTTATGAATAACACATAGAAATCATAAATCATAAAGGTAACTTGTGGAATCCATATCAAACTTACATTGTAGATTTCATAGCTACATAGTGAGTTACATTTGGAATACCCATCACAATATATTTCCTAAATCTCTTAGGAGAAAATTTAACGTTTACCTCCGTCACGTTACCCAATGCATTAGAGAGCCATCTTGGGTTCACCCGCCCCAGGTTTATCACAAAACCAACTATATACGTGAAAAATTTCCAATAACCATAACATATTCATAACACATAAAATAATAATAAAGGAAATATAACATTTCAATATTGAAATCACAATATACATTTCAAAATATTGACATAATCAATGCTTTATGAAACCATTTTCAAAACTATTTATAACATTTAATAAAGAGATTTTTGAATCAAAACGTCCCATACCACTTTGAATATTTTGAAAGATATTTTAATTTCAAAACATTCAACTCCATATAAATAAATCCTTAAAACCATTTTTAAAACATGGACATTAATGAAAAAGATTTATAAGAATAAATATTTAAAAAATTTAAAATGATATTTTAGTTAAAGAGTTCCTAACTAGATGAGAGACGCTTGAATACAAATATTTAAATAATAACATTAATCAAAGCTTTTAATATCATGAGAATAAGGTTATTCCTGATATAATATGTCAAATGGTAGTATACACACCATATAAAAGTGAATTGGTGTATAACAACGAATAAGTATCAATGGAATGTAAATTGAGATAAAGTCCCTTGCAAAGATCATATCCTTAGATTAAGGAAAAATCAATGACATAATTATGTGTGAAAAATAATAATACACTAAATATAATTTTAAATTAAGTGTAAAACAATCATAGGTCATTCACACATATTCATATCATGACATAATCAAGAAGTAAAAGTTTTACCCAAAGAATTGAAATTGGGTTAAGAAGTTCTCTTACAGAAATTCAACAGCCTAACGACGTCGCTTTAAAAGTTTGAAAATGAGATGATGAGAGAGAAAATGGTATCTCATCACATGTACATAAAATTTATAGAAATAAGGTTATATAATAACATATCCCAACATAATAAAATGTAAATTTTAAAGACATAAAAGAAGTCTTTATCTAAAAGAGTACGATGAAAAGTTCCCTTACTGATTTGGTAACTTACAAAACATAAACCACATGAAAGAATGAGCATAAAATGAAGATTTAAATTCCCATAAATTATATTATATTAAACAAATAATACAATCATGGTCAGTACATACACCACACAAAAGGAAATAGTGGAAAATATATCACGAATCTCATGGGAATAAAAAGTGAGATGAAAACCCCTTACCACATTGTAATCAATCGAGTCGTATGACCAAAAGTTAATAAACACAAAATTAATCATAGAATAACATGAATATAAATAGAATAATGATAATATATATCAAATGGAAGTACAAAATACATCACACGCAGTAAATAAGTGGCGAACAATGGAAATCTCACGGAATTAAAAGTGAGATAAGAAACCACTTACCTCGTGTCCGACTTGACTCGTATGTTCTGTGTTCTTCCTAAATAATAAAATTAAGTTAATTTATAACTTATTAAAAACATTTTTCAATTTTATTATTCCTTTTATATCACTTATTACCTTACTATAATAGTTAGTGAATTATTTGAGTTCATATTGGACATTTTGTCGATGTTCGGAACTTTAGTAAAAAATGAACTTGTTATAATTACAAATTGTCCATGTGGTCAAAATTCCATTATCTACAGAATTATATTTATGATTTTGATATCATATATATCATATATATCCATTGTATATGTATTTATAATATTCCATATCATATTGAGTTAAGAAATGAAACGCACCGTTCATGGAGATGGTAAGCCATACGTATGCATGAACGCTACTTTCATTTCTATTTTATATTTAAATAAATGAAAAATTAATAATAAATAGGTATATTATAATTCTAGTATAATATCTATGTTATTTAATTTAATTAAATTCATCCTTTATACATTATATGTATGACATTAATGAGTCATATCACTTTGAGGGGGCAGTAGTCCGCAATTCCTCAAATGAAATTAACGTATTTACCCATTATGGAAACCATAAAGGTATGATATAAATGAAAAATACAGAAGTATAGAGACAATAAAAAAAATATCACATGTAAATACAGTTCCATCTTAATGGTCACCATAATAGGTGGTAGGATAATATTGAACAATCATCATTTCGTGAGGCAGTAGTTCACTGTCCACCGAAACAGTATGTTTTGTACCCATTAGACAGAGGGGTGTGTAAGTTTAGTTAGAATCCTTATAATATAAACAACCTTGTATATTGAGGATACTGGTTTTGTTATAAAAGAAAGGAATAATAAGATTTTAGAGGGTTGGAGAAGTAAAATAAAAGTAAACAACTTAAAAGAAGATGTTACATTTAAATTGGGTAACTCCCTTTTGTTTGAACCAAAAGGATTTCTTGAAGTGCCTTCTGTAACGCCCTGACCCCAGTTTTCCAGAGTCGGTGCATTATTGCATAACATTGGCATGATAAAAAATATCAAGTCTTGAAAGAACGATTAGTTTAGTAGCCTTAGAAACACTAGATATATTCATAAGTATTACATTACATCATAAAGTAAAACAAAACTACAACAACATCTTGTATTCATATCCCCTCATACTATCCATGCAGGTCATTCATAATATACTTCTTCAAATCCTGAAAAAATTAACAAATTTGAAGGGGTGAGGTCAGATGCTCAGTAAGGATAAAAATATAGTGGAAGCTTTCATAAATAAACATTAACATTTAAGGCAATGTATAACTAAAGCAAAAGCCTTTTAAAATTGAACTTCAGCATAATATGGTAAAATAAAATTAAATAATTCAATTTACTTATTCACATGGATATTATACTAGTTGAATAATCGCATGAAATATCAATAACCACTTTCATAATGATGGAATGCATAATGCCAGACTATCATAACCACGTAGCCAAGGCCTCGTTCCAAGACTACAAATAAGATTTTGTCAAGGCCTCTTGCCAAGACACTAGTTTGTCTCATGAGACCTAACGATGCATCAAGGAGCTATAGCGGGCTCCAACCGTCACTTATTAAGTCCAATTCATTCCTCATATGAACAGGTTTAAACATATCATAAACCATAACATAATCGTATAACATAAAACATGAATAAAGGTAATATAACATTTCCACATTTCAATCAAAAGATATCAATACAACACATTGATATAATAAAAAAACACTTTTAAAAACATTTTCAATACCAAAATAAAAGAAAATTAAAACTTTGTATTTATTTTTCATTTAAAAAAAGTTATGGCTTGTAGAGGAAGCCGAAACTCAAATAATGGTCACGGAAGCGGAGAAGTCGTTGTCGCCGCATACGTATGACAAAAAAAACATTCCTTTTTTTCATTCAGTAAAATGCTTCGTATAAAAAGATTCCTTTTGAATAAACGTAAAAGTCAAAGGGGTTTATACACTGTATAAAAGAAAGTTGTGTATAAAACAAAATATGCCTCAATGAAAGGAGATTAATATGAAGTCCTTAAAAAGATCATTTTTTAAATAAAATAGATCTATTATGTGTATTCACTATAAGTACACATAAAGAAAGTATAAATACAAGATAGGACATAATAATATCATGACATAATTTGAAAGTAGGAGATTAACCCAAAGAACAGAAATTGGGTTAAGAAGTTCCCTTACAAACATAATTTTTAAATAAAATAGATCTATTATGTGTATTCACTATATGTACACATAAAGAAAGTATAAATACAAGATAGGACATAATAATATCATGACATAATTTGAAAGTAGGAGATTAAACCAAAGAACGGAAATTGGGTTAAGAAGTTCCCTTACCTCGTGTCTGACTTGACTCGATCGTTCTTTAACCTCCTTAATAATAAACTAGAGTTAATTTATACTTTCTTAAGAACCTTTTTCAAGTTTATTATTCCTTTTATATCACTTATTACCATGTTATGAACATTATGTATTTATTTAAGTTAATAACAGACGTTTTGTCGATCTTTGGTACTTGAGTCAAAAATAAACTTCTTATAATTACAAGTTGTTCATGTGGTAAAATATCCATTATATCCAGAATTATATTCATGATTTAGATGTCATATATATCATATATATACAGTATATACATTCATTCATTATATTACGTAACATATGGAGGTAAGAAATGAAATGCACCGTTCATGGAGACGGTAAGCCGTACGTACGCATGAACGCTACTTTCATTTCTATTTCATATTTAATGGAATGAATTTATAATTATATAATGATTTATTATAATTATAGTATAATATCATATATAATATCATTTACTCCATCCTTTATACGTCCCATATATGGCATTTAACTATTCAAATCACTTTGAGGGGGCGGTAGTCCGCACTTCCTAAAATGAAATTATCGCGTTTACCCATAATGGAAATCATAAAGGTATGACATAAATGAGAAATAAAAAAGCATAAGGAAAACATAAAAATAATATATATATCATATATGAAAATAGTTTCATCATAATGGCCACCATTAGAGGTGTTAAAATAAGATTGAACAATCATCGTTTCGTGAGGCAGTAATTCGCCACCCACAGAAACAGTATGTTCTTTAACCATTAGACGAAGGTGTGTGTAATGTGTAGCTAGAATAATTATCATAAAAACAACCTAGTATATTTAAGATACTGGTGTTGTTACAAAAGAAAGGAATAAAAAGAGTTTAAGGGGTTGGAGAAGCAAAATAAAACAAAAGAACATAAGAGAAGATATTACCATAAAATCGGGTAACTCTTTTTGATTTGAGCCAAAGGCTTCCTTGGGAAGACTTATGCCCAAAGTGAGGCTTCTAGGAGTAATATAGGGAATTTGAGAGAGTATTTGGGTAGATTTTGGCCGATCCAAATGGATATTATGGTGTAAATAAGGTGGTAGAGGTGGGGGCCTTTTATAAGAGGAGAGGAGGGGATCTCTTGGAAAGTCATGAAATGTTACATTATTATGAAATGATTTTCGGATTTAAAAGGTCCAAAAATTATATATTTCTAATATAAGGTGATAAGGGATCTAAATATACTCATACAATAGGTTTTTTACAATTTTATATATTAGATTTTACATTATCCTTCCATTTTATTAAAATCGTTATTTAATGAGGTAATCGCTGCATCATCATGGTGTCATAAAAACTTTAGTTTATTTAGTGTCTAAAAATTATAAAAAATTACCATGATGTAGGAAATATTTTTATATTTCCAATGAATATTTATAGTAAAAAATTTAACTTATATAACCCCATGTAATAATTGTTTTAGTAAAACAACACATATTTGCGACAATTTTAATTTTACTTTAAATAAAACGTTATTAATGTCATTTTCTTACCCAAGTGGCTCCATGGGGTCCAAAAGTTGACCCATGGATTTTCTTGGTCGGTCATGAATCATCCAATAAGTTTAGGACATGTTTCAAGATATTTTCATATTTTTATAATATCATTTTTACCTTAAATTTCACTAATTGCCTTTAATCGCGATTAATAAAACTTAAAAGTTACTATTCACCAAAAATTATTTTAATCCCATTGAACCACATTTTACATCATAATGATAACCATGTATGTCGTTTTTTTGAAATTCAATTCATAGAAGCGGTAAAGTTTCATTTAAATGAAAAATCAGTTTTTTTTAACTACCACTTAGTGGTTTCACTATTCATCAAAAATTGAAGTTTTTCTGAACAACGCCAAAATTTCACCCTAAGCTATAATTGATATTAAGAATTAAAAAATAATGTCTATTTTAAAAAATTCCAAAAATATAAGTTACATTAATTAATTTTATAATTAATTCCCGCTGTCACAACAAATAGCGTGTTTTTAAGAAACAATATATATCAAAAGATTGAAAATTGTTTATGTCCAATTTCAAAGTGAAATTAATTATAATGACCACCATTGGATAAAATGGTAAAAATATATTCTAATTATAATTTAAAACCACTCAATATTATAATTTATGACTATAAATTATTTTTATTAAAAAAGTTGTTTTTATGTATTTTTCACTATTCATAAAAAATTGGAGGTTCTTAGAAAATTACAAAAAAATTCAACTTAGGATAATTTAGATATTCCGAATACAAAAATGAAGTCCATTTTGAAATATAAAGTTTATATAATTTCAAAAAGTGGGTATTAATATTCATAACGACTACTTTGATTGGTCGCGGTGTGTTAGAATCTCGAACTTGCGTACAATGCAAGCTATTGCATTATTGAAAGAGAAGCGTATCGTGGAAGCTTGGGGTGTTACACCTTCTGCCTAAGGTAAGGCCTATAGGTGGAAGAGAGGGATCTTGTGAGATTATTTAGGTGGAGGTTGGACGAGCCAATGGGTTTGAGAGGTGTGAGTAATGGGTTAGAGGTGAGGGATTTTTATAAGGGGAGGAGGGGCTCTTTAGGAAAGTTTAAAAATATTATTTTATTATATAATGATTTTCGGTTTCTAAAGTTTCAAAACATATTAAAGTCAAAGATAAGATGACTCTTGTTCAAAATAAAATCATCTAATAATAATTGGACAGGTTTTGGATATTATTTTAATCTTTATAATCTTATTTATTTAAATCATTCATTAATGAGTTAAACACTGCATCATTATTGTGTCATAAATAACTTTATTTATTTGATGTCAAAAAATTATAAAAAAAATACCATGATGTAGGAAATATTTTTATATTTCAGATTAATATTTATAGTCAAATAAATAACTTATATAACCCAATGTAATAATTGATTTACTAAACAATATATGTTTATATCATTTTTGTCGCTACTTTAAATTAATTAATATAAAGTGTCATTATCACTATTAAGTGGATCCATGGGGTCCCAAAATAGACCCAAAGATGCCCATGGTCAGAAATGTATCAATAAATAGGATTAGGATACATGTTAGGGTAATTTAATATTATTATAATATTATTCTTACCTTAGATTACCTATTTACCTTTAACCGCGGTAAATAAAAGTCAAAAGTTACTATTCGCCAAAAATTATTTTCATCTTATTGAACCAAAATTTTCTTACTAATAACAACTATGTATGTCAAATTTTTGAAATTCAATTCACATAAGCAGTAAAATTTCATTTAAATGAAAAAGTTGGATTTTTAACTACTACTTAGTGTTTTCACTATTCATCAAAAAATTGATGTTTTTCAGAAAAATACCAAAAATTAAGCCTAAGATATATTTGATATTCCAAATTCAAAAATGATGACTATTTTATCAAATTCAAATCATAGAAGTTTCATTAATTAATTTAAAATTAATTCCCACTGTCAAAACAAAAAACACATTTTTTAAGAAATAATAACTATCAAAAGATTTACACTTGTTTATGTTCAATTTCAAAGTAAAATTACTTCAAATGAACAACATTGGATTAAATGGTAAAAATGTATTCTAGTTACACTTTAAAACCAATGAAAAAGTTAACATAACCATATAAATAAATTATATTAAAAGGTAGTTTTGAATTAAGATACAATATTTTTCACTATTCATTAAAAAATGAATTTTATCATAAAAAATACCAAAAATTTACCCAAAGTAAATTTTGATATCTCGATTCTAAATAAAAATTTTATTTTTTCAAATAGAATATATAAAAGTGAAAAAAACTATATTTAAACAGGTTTCACCATAAATAGGTGGTAAATCTGCCTTTTAAAGAATATTAGAGTATTTATGATTAAAATTAGATTCATTCAAATTTTAAGCCTCTAACTTTTATTGAATAAATATAAAAACATTTAAGAAACATGTTTAATCATAATATGATTAGTTCTGTTCATTCCCACCAATACAATGGCTAGGCGTTAACTACCATTTAAAATAATATTATATTATTATTTTCAGTATGACCCAATGTTGTGTGAAATGTATGATTTCAAAGAAACCCACTGTTGCGTATTGGGTATGCCATCGAACATAGCATAATCTTTAAATTAAAATTAATATTTAATTCACAAATATTAATAAATATGAAAATGTATTATTATTTATTTACTTGGGATGTTACATCTTCACCATGTGTTCCTACCATGATTCATGCCACCTATATCCCTAGGTTCTTAAAATGATGCAGGAATGCACAAACTCATGCCAGTTTGTCCATGAGTAAAATATCATGAAATAGTCACCTCACACAAAAACTGCATCACCTAATGGAAAAATATCATCCAACCCTAACAACACACATCAATAAAAACCATACCTCCATGGGTACTTGGGTTTTCCCCTATACATTGGTTAGCTAATCCCATGCATGACCTCATTTCCAATGCCTGAAAGGTCCTAGTCTCCCATATACCATTCCCAAATAGTAATACAATAGAAAGGAAAATGGTTGGATACCACTTTGTAACATCCCCAACCTGGTATCCACTGTATCTAGTTCCCTAATATGGGTCACCAAATGACCTCAAGCGTGACTCCCTATATTCCAGAGGCTTTCAACTAGCAGTGTGGGTCTAAGAGAACATGTGGGGAGACAATGCTATCTTTGTAACAATAAGGCACATAAGATCAAATATGAAATAAATGAGACAGGTAAATGATAAATAGGCATATCAAATATATTTCTCAAAACTGGGTACAATCCCACAACTAACAGTAAATATGCCATGTCATGTCATATGATTCCTTGTGTGAGAAAAATCCAAAATAAAAACAAGATGAAAAATACACAAAAAAGGACCTAAATATAAGGCTGGATCCCCCCTACATGCATATCCCATGACCAAATAAACCATCTATCATAGGTCCCTTTCCCTTTTCCTAGCCTACAACCCTAAAGTATACTCAAGTACCCAATGACAGACCAAGAAGGGCGTGATAACAACTCAGTAGGCCACCACCAATGGTGTCTATAAAATATCTTGTCTAAATAGATAGTGTTTTCATTTACATAAGGAATAAAAAATAACCAAAATATAACCGGGGTTCTACTAGTTAACAAGGTTCACTTTATCCACTTTTATCATAATTTCCAAGGGTTGACCATTTTCATCAATTAAACGTTGGCCTATTCTAGTCATATAAACTATGCATAAGGGAAGGAATTAAGTTCCTTACATCACTTGGGAAAACATTAAACAAATAATTACATAACACTTACTAGAAGCCTCAGTCTATGTAATTATATCCCATGCATTTTTTGGGGGAATAGAGCATCAATTTGACTCCCCAAATCATGCATTACATAACACTTACCCTGGAGCCTTGGTCTAGGTAATCAAATCACATGCATCTGTTGGGGGAATAGAACGTAAATATGGATCCCCATCCTTTCCATGATAGGGGTGGGTTTAGAGCATCAATATAACAAAACCTGTGGGCATAGAGTCTCATTAATACCCAACAAACCACCAATCAATATGTGCAAGATACTTTAACCATTTACCACATATACCATAATTCGTTAGCACATTCATCATTTACAACTATGGTTCATTCAATACATATACCATCTTCATAAATTAACCCATTTCCACATTTTTCATTTACTTACTTATCACATTAACACATTTTCCATTTAATACTTTAACATATTCACACATTTACCATTTACATGCCTTATACCATTGAAACATTACCATATTTAATGTAACCCATAAACATTATATCAAACACCCCCTTATTCCATGTTAAAAACTAAAAATATTTATCATTTGTCCCATTTCACAATGCTTGTTAACATGACAACATAATTTCTAGGGGCTCTATATCATAACACATCAATTCTAAACTTAACATCTCAATTTTATGTTCAAGAAGTGACACTTCCAATGGGTGGCCCTTAAACCAGCCTAATAAACCTCAATGCATCCTATGGGGATCATGAGAGGTTCAATTTATTATTTATCCAAGAAATTCATCATTTCTACCAAGTAAAACCAAATAGACAACATAATGGAACAAATGAACAACCACCTACACTTATGAAAATCAGCAAGACTATGAGATATAACTTGTAGAACACCTACCTTGGTTCCGTAAGCACGCTCAACCTTAACCTTTGATTTGAAAAAAAGAACACCTTTAAAGCCCCAACCTCAAATCCATATGAAAAGGAGGGTTTTAGGGATTTGGGAGAAAAATAATGGTCCCATAATCCCCAATCCAAAAAATAGAACAAAGGTGAGTGTTATACACACTTGAAGCTTCAATCTGTACCCAACACAACTAAAAACGACTTAGAAACAAAAGAAATTGATAC
The DNA here is from genome assembly GCA_963277665.1 of Viscum album. NCBI lineage: Eukaryota > Viridiplantae > Streptophyta > Magnoliopsida > Santalales > Viscaceae > Viscum > Viscum album. The sequence continues at coordinate 1,353,441,541 of OY728150.1, read as the reverse complement.
TTGTAAAGTTTGGGAGGTAGGGTTCATCACCCTAGGCTACTATAGGGGAAATGGGGAGGAACTTTTGGTAAGAAACTTTAAATCCCAAGGAAAAAATGTTAAAAACCCTCATTTTTAATGGGGTGTATAGTTTGGTCGCACGGTTATCCAATCCATGCACCAAAAATGTGCTACCCTCTTCCCAAGAGGGGTCCAGGTTGCATAGCTTCTTGGGGAGCCTGAGGAATTTAAAAAACCATGCGGTGAAATGAGGTATGGCCCTGTCTAAGCCCATGTGGTTTGACCTCCCCCTTGCACTGTTTCATAAACCATGAACCAGGTGTGAAACATGCACTGGATGGCCACTTACACCCCTATTCTGTGTCCTGAACCCTTAGAAAACCACTAAGACTCCTCATACACCCAATAAAAATCTCATTAACTAATTTACGGAGACTTAAACCAAAACATAAAAAATAACATACCTCTATAGATTTTAGGATATTAAAAAAACAATCTGGTCTCATTTTCTCAGTTTTGGATATGTGATACATATTTTAAATTAAAATAACACTTTTATATTGAAGACATGAACTTCAAGTCATAAAAACCACATCATGTGTCAGATTGACATGTAGTCAATTCATAGACATAAAAAATGAATTATGGATCATTATCCGGAAGTTTTAAAATAATCTGAGCTCATTTTCTGGGTTTTGTCTACATGATGCACACTTTAAACTAAAATGACACTTTTATATTGAAAACACATACTTGAAGTCATACAGAACTTGTTGTTTGTAGGATTAAAATACAATCAATTACTATACATCACAAATGAATTATGGATCATTTTAATAAAGTACAAAAACAATATTTCTCATTTTCTTAGTTTTTTCTATGTGACATATGTTTTAAAATAAAATGGCACTTATACATTGAAAACATGCACTACGGCTCGTACCTACCACATTATATATTGAATTGATGTATGGTTAATTCATACATGTTACAAATGAATTATATAATGTTTTAATAAATTTTTAAAACAATATGAGCTATTTTTCTCAGTTTTGGATATGTGACATGTTTTAAACCAAAATTACACATTTATAGATAAAACATGGACTTCAAGTCATACCGACCACATCGTGTAACAAATTTACGTTCAGTCAATTCATACATATCACAAATGAAATATGAATTATTTTACTAAAGTTTAGAAATAATCTAATATTTTTTTCTATGTTTTGTCTATTTAATTCATGTTTTAATCTTAAATGGAACTTCTATATTGAAAACACACACTTTGAGTTGTACCATCAACATCATGTGTCAAATTGATGTGTGGTCGATTCCTATACATCAAAAATAAATTATGAATCATTTTCCTAAAGTATCAAAACCACATGATTTTGTTTTCTTGGTTTTTAGTATTTCACTTGTGTTTAGAACTAAAATGCTAATTTAAAACTAAAAACATACATTTTGATTCATACCGGGAACATCATGTCTTAGATTAATGTTCGATTGATTATTACTCATTAAAAATGTGTTATGAATAAATATTCTAATGTGTCAAGTCGATATGAATGTATATTAATAGTTTTTAGTATGTGGTGTGTGTTTTGAAAAAACTTTCAATTTTAAACTAAAAACCCACACTTAGAGTCATACCTATCACAACATCTATCAGTTTTATGTACAGTTAATTACAACATGTCACAAATGAATTATGGATTTTTGTTCCAATTTTTAAAAACAATATGAGATAAATTGCTTGGTTTTGAGAATTCCATGTGTGTTTTGAACTAAAATGTCAATTTTAAACTAAAAACACACACTTTTAGTCAAAGCAGACACATCATGTATCATATTGAGGTGTAATTGATTCCTACACATCAAAATTGACTTATGGATCATTTTTCTATAATATAAAAATAATATGAATTTGTTTTCTTTGTTTTGAGTTTGTGAAGTCTATTTTGAACTAAAATGTAAATTATAAACTGAAAATATGAACTTTGATTCATACTAGAAACATCGAGTATTGGATTTAGGTGAGTTTGATTCCTATAAATCACAAATTAATTATCGATTATTTTCACAAGGTATTAACAAAATATGAATTAATTTTCTCATTTTTGATTATGTGATATGCGTTTTTAGCTAAAATATAAATTAAAAACTAAAAATATACTGTTCAAGTCATACCAGACATATTTTTTATCGTATTGAGTTCTGATTGATTCAAACACATCACAAATGTGTTATGGATTATTATTCTAAATAATAAAAACAATATGAAGTCATTTTCTCAATTTTGAGCATGTGATTTGCGTTTTGAACTAAAATATCAATTCTAAACTAAAACCAAACACTTGAGTCATAATAGACACACCATGTGTCAAATTGACATGCGATCGATTCTTACACATAAAAAATGACTTATGGATCATTTTCTTAAAGTATCAAAACAATATAATTATGTTTTATAATTTATTAGTATGTTACATGTGCTTTGAACTAAAATGTCAATTTTAAACTCAAAACATGCACTTTGAGTAATAAAAACACACTATGAATTTGATTGAGGTGTGTTTGATTCTTAAAATCCACAAATGAATTATGGATCATTATCCTTAAGTAAAAAAATATGAATTATTTTTCTCACTTTGGAGTATGTGATGTGTGTTTTGAACTAGAATATAAACTATAAACTAAAAACATACAGTTTGATTCATACAATACACCATTTGTATCAGATTTTGGTGTGGATGATTAAAGTTTGGTTTATTCCTACATCATTCAAGACAATATTCTAGATATATATTTTTGAAGTCATAATTTTCCTTCAACTATAGAATAATCCCTTGGTAGATGAGATATTCAATTTGAAATATAGTGTCTCTTTCAAAAATTAATTGAATAAAATTAGTGTGATCATAGATTTTGAAAATGAATCATTATAATTCACTTTACATTTTGAGATTCATTTTGTTTTCTCTACCATATAAAAGAAAAATTTTATCTCTTTTATAGCTTGTTTAAGATAGTAGAAAGCAAAGTATGACTTCCCAAAAGATATGTGAAAAAAAAATAAGTATCAAATAAAAATTATAAAGAAACTAACTTAAATAGTAGATAAAATGATGAAAAAGTTAACTAATTAAGTAGTAATAAGTAACCTTTTCATTTTTTTTGTATACATTATTGACCAATTTCCCTATCACCATTATATCATTTATAGCCTTTAAGTCTAATCTGTCATGAGCATGAGTAGCTTCAAAAATGTTACTAGCTATGTCTGAATCCATATAGCACAACAATCCATTATAATTCTCCCAAATAAACTGATTAATAATAATATATAAGTATTATGATACTAATTATTCATATACAAAATGTATCTCTAATGTAATATATCACACTAGATCAAAAACATAATAGGTAAGAACCTAAATTTGATATTGGAAAACATTCTGACACTATGTACTATACACCCTCATATATAAAAAAATTTACTTCTTCTTTTAAGTACGTATATTTTTGGAAATATTTGTAGTTTTGAAAAAATATAGACAAAAAAATGATTAAGATATTTTTTTAATAAAATTTTAATTACCATATAAAATTACATGTTTAGGTATACTAGTATTTTGATGATATATGATATATTTCATAAATTTGAAAATGTAATATCTATAATTGTTGTTGTTATTTTTCTTCAGATACTTCATAAACATTTACCAAAATAAGTAAATTGTTTTTAAATATGTTTTAATAATTAAATATTTCTATATATACCATAATATGTTTCCATTTTAAAAAATCCATAGGCTTTTTATGTTCAGTCACCGACCTCATACCACGATTTAGACTATATTTATATATCATCCTATCATAAAAATTTCTCATTAAAACACAAAATAAAACAAGAAATTCAAACTTTATATATAAAATGTTGATTTTAGTGTATTTAAAATTCACAATATATATAATGTGTGGTCAATTTGATATTGATCAGTATCCATTGCTTCCTAAAAAAAAAAAAAATAAGTAATGAAAAAAAGAAAATTTTATTTTATATGATTAGATTATAGAGTTTTACCTCTGCATTATAGGCATCAAGTAGAGTTTGTATTCTATTATCTTCTTATAAAATGAATCAATTAGTACATCTTTTTTATTATCAGTTTCTTTCTCTTCCAATTAAATTTATTGTGTTGAAATGATATGGGGATTAATGAATCCAAATCATGATTCACAGGTTTTTCCCTTTATATAGTAGTAATATAAATGCCTATATAAAATATGACTAGTTGTTAACTTTAATGAGCATAGTATAACATTTTTTAGACAAAAGGATTATGAAAATGTACCTCATGTATGTATTCGAAACTTAGAATCACATCCATTTAAACTTGATAATCTCATTTATACTCTTGAGACCAACCATGTATGTAATGAAATTTCCAAATATTTATTCTTAATATTGATTTTAGTACACACATCCATCATTGAATGTGGTGTATTAATGAACTTGTAATGTTAATATATGTTATAGTGTAATTGGAAGGACTAAGGTACTCTCAAAAGGTCCTTTTGTTTTATTTCTTGATTCACTGGATTTTCTTGATCCAATATTTTGTTTCCTTGTCATTTTATCTATAAATAATATAATACATCATTTAATAACTTTTTCATCTACTGTTAAGATTTTTAATTTGACAAAAAATTGTTAAGAAAATAGTTCATATATCTTTATATGATTATACAACCATTCTAGGAAATATTCAATAGCATCATTGACCATTGTAATATCTAAATCATTAAGCGGAATAGGAAAATCATCTATCATCTCATGATATATTTCAATCCCCACTCTCATGTGATATTTTGGGATTTATTTGTTTTGTATCATGTATCCTATGATATTATACACCATACCCCTCAAAACAAGGTGACACATGGGTATTAATTGATATAAATCATAGAAAACTTTACCCTATAGAATTCTAATAATATAAAGTTATCGAAGGTTATTTGATTCACATTCAAGAGAAAGAGTAATGAAAAAATTGATTACCTTGGGTATGGTATTTAATTGAGAGGAATGGATATCCTCAAATATAGTGGGGTCATATGGCTCTTCATGTACTGATATTTATTCCATTACCGATTTGTTTTAATCTTTTTACAGACATTGGTCCACCAAACTAGACTAGAAAATAATATCTTTAAAAGGATCTATTTTTTCTTGAATTAATTTCATTATCTCATATATATCTACTTGGAACTTTATATTCTCTAAATATGTTTGAGGTGACACTCCAAAAATGAACCTATAACACGGATATATTATTCTAGAATCTTAAAATTTGTGAAAATTAGTTTTTCTTCAGGTACGGTCGATGATGATTCTTATGTATAAAAAATATAAAAACATATGAGAATAAATATATATTTTTATTTAATATTGTTATAAAGAATGATGAATTACTATTATTTCAAACTTACACATTCTTCCCACACTGCTAATGTGTTTTTATCAACTATTTTCTCATATTTATCTACACGAGCCTCTTTACATAGCAGGTGACACCGTATAAAAGTGGATTCAGTTTTTGATTGATCAATATAAATATATAAAAAGTAAATATGTTTTTATATATATCATAACAATTTTATTATTGATTTAAAATACATACCATTTTTTTTCAAGTTGATATCACCCCATCTTTGATTTATGGTAGGGTACATTGGTTTTACTACACGTTGTTTATTTTTAAAAATTATTTTTTATTTCATAAATTAACAAATTTGAATCAAATTGTAGAAAATGTAGATGGGAAAATATAATATTATCAACTAAATTTCACTTTAAATGAATTCTCAGCATGAATACTGGTAAAATATTTCCATGTATCCTATTTTATAATATGTGCATAAATAAATGTTGGATGTGGATTTAATTTACCCTCATACTTCCCTAAGATGATTCTTTGTAATAAGTTTCTTGAAGCCTATATTGTATTTTAAAGTGTCCATTAAGACATATTTCTTATATAAATCATCTAAAATAAACAAAATCTACCATGGAATAATAAATAGTAAATAAAAATTACATTATATAATTTTTCATTAAAATATAGAAAGTATATCTTAACATTTCCTTAATATCTTCCCAAAGGGTTTCCTTTAATATAGGCCAGATATGGTTCCATGTGTCTTTATTAATTGGAACAAGAATTATCATTGTGACCCCAACATAACTAATGAATGTTGACTTTTTGGGGTCAGTAGGTCGACTGCATTGATTCCTTCCAACCTCAAATTTTACACCCTTTCTCATTTCATTGATAATTTTTTATGGCAATGATGTTATTTAATTCTTGTTTTTTTCATAAACGTATTATTGATACCCTGATAATTCTATAATTTCATCATCAAATATATGTTCTTCCTTGATATTAGTAACATCATTGTCTTTATATTTCATTATCTACACGAGTAGTCAAGAATTTAATTGTGATTATGTAAATATTGTATAAAACACATGATATTATGAGGTAAATCATGGTATATTAAAAAAACTCTAAACTTATCATTGAAATCTCTTTTTTTATTCAAAGTTTTAAGGGATTGAGATCCTCTATAGAGTATCCAAATCCCATATTTATAGTCCCCTTTAACATACAAGGAATTTTAAACATTGAGACCACCATGAAATAATTGTGATCTCCCAATGAAAGGGTTATCCTTAGTTGAATTTTATATAAACCTTTAGTTGTTTTAGTCACGAACATGACAATTGACCAATTCTTGTTTACTGGATCTAAGATATAAAATACGTTCACTGGTTGGGATTCCATTATGAATGGATCATCCTTATACCCTTCCACACTGAAATTCACCTTCACAAATCCCAATTCATCAACTATCACTGCACTCCCATTTTCAACCCCTTGATAACAAAAAACCAACACTTGAAAATTTATATAATCCAGATTTTATATTAGTTAAATGACTTTGAAAAATGATATATTCTCATAAATTGGATTTCTATCCTTGGAACTGGATATATATAAATATATATCATTTCTACCATAAGCATAACTCCACTTTTTTTCATTGTATTGTGTTCATCTCATTCTGTGTATAATTTATAGCCATTAATTAAAAAACCAGTTTAATATATAACATTTTCATTTGGTCACATGGTTAGACATAGAATTCATTTGGAAATAGAATTCATATTTTTAGATAACTCCTTATAAAAATGATATCAAAACCATCCTATAAACTATTGATTATATGTATTTGATATCCATCCTTCATCCCTTAATGGACTCAAATGTCTAAGAAATACTTTATGGGATTAAATGTATGGAGAAAAATATATACAATTATGTAAAATGTAAAGTTGATATTACTCCCACTACTACACATAAGGCCTTTAACATCTCTATAATAGGGATTTTTTAGTGAAAAAAAACATTGACAATCAGAGTGCCCTTAAATACCCTATGCCTTTATCAGTGCTAAAAATAACACCAATAAAGGGGTTGATTTATTAGTGATTTTCCTATTGTGGATAATGGTTCATACTATTTTAGTGTTTAGTTAAAGTTACAACACACTATAGTAGTAAAAACAGAGAGAAAAGATAAAATATAGGGAGAAAAAAAATACAAAATTGAATTAAAATAAATTTTACAACACAAATACATGAAAAAAACAGTATGTTATATACATCAAACTGTTTTTTTGTACAATTTCATGAGTAAGTACAATTTATCATAGTCATTCAAAAACATTAATATTCCTTTATCTGTTTCCCCTGACCCCCATTCATGTTATTATTTTCTGAACAATCCACCTCAACTCGAGCAAAAAAATTCAAATATGTAATAAAAAAATTCTTATGTTAAAAACACTATAAATAAATAAATTAAACACAAAGTATCAATTTTAAACTAAAAAACATATACTTTGAGCCATACCAGGAACATTGTGTATCAGATTGAGTTGTGGTTAATTCTTACACGTCACACCATTTCTTATTCTTCTCAAAATGTAGGTTCTCTTGAATTTTCTCACATTGGTGGTGATAAAAAATTCAATATGGATGCGAACTAATTCAATAGAACTTTATTTTTAGAAAAATATTTCAACTATCATGAAATTTTTTATTCATATACACACATTATCTTTTTAAAAATTAACTAAATAAGTATTAGATAAAAATAATAAATAAATAAATTAAGTAATAGTAAATAAAATGATGGGAAAAAATCTAATATTTTCATGCTAAGTTTTTCTGATGTAATGTGTATTTTAAACTAAAATGGAAATTATATATTGAAAACACACACATAGATTCATATCGACAACATCATTTCTCAGATTGATGTGCAGTCAAACTCCACACGTCACAAATGAATTATGGATCATTTTCCAAAAGTCAAAAAATAATTTGAGATTTTTTTTCTGTATTTTGGTTAGTGGCATGCATTTTGAACTAATAAGACACATTTATATTAAAAACACACAATTTGAGTCATATCAATCACCTCATGTGTCAAATTTATGTTGGTCGAATCTTGCACATAAAAAATTAATTAGGGACCATTTTCCTATTGTTCGAAAACAATCCAAGGTTGTTATATAATTTTTTTCTATTTTATGTGTGTTTTAAACTAAAATGGTGCTTTTGTATTGAAAACATTCACTTTGATTAATATTGAACAAATCGTGTGTTACATTGATATTCGGTAAATTCCTAGATGTCAAAAATGTATTATGGATCATTTCAATAAATATTCAAAATAATATAAGATATTTTTCTTAGTTTTGGTGATGTGGAACTTTTTCAAAACTAGAACGTCACTTTTGTATTGAAAACACACACTTCGAGTCATAATGACCACATTGGGTGTTGAATTAACATGTGGTCTATTCCTATATTTCACAAATAAATTATCAATAGTTTTCCTAATGTTTGATAATAATACGAGCTCATTTTCTCATTTTAAACAATTTGATGCATATTTTAAACTAAAATGACAATTTTGTATTGAAAATATACATATTAAGTCATACTGACCACATCAGGTTTTAGATTGACGTGTGGTCAATTTTAACACTTCACAAATGAATTATGGATATTTTTCCTAATTTTTGAAAATAATCTGAGGTCATTTTATCTTTTTTGGCTATTTGAGGTGTTTTAAACTAAATGAAACTTTTATATTGAAAACACATGAATTAAGTCATACTAACCACATCAAGTGTCCGATTGGAATGTGTTCAATTCCTACATGTGAAAAATAAATCATGGATCTTTTCCCTAAAGTTTTAAAACTATATAAGGTCATTTGATTAGTTTTGGTGATGTGACATGCATTTTATACAAAAATGGAACTTTTATATTGAAAACATGCACTTAGAATCTTGTTGGCCACATTGGGTGTTGGATTGATGTGTGATCAATTCCTACACATCAAACATTATTTATTGATCATTTTTCTTTAGTTTGAAAGAAATTATAGCTCAGTTTCTTAGTTTTATAAATGTGACATGTTTTTTTAAAAATAATTACACTTTTATATTGAAACCACGTTATTAGAGTCATACTGACTACATAATGTGTTAGATTATCATGTGGTCAATTCCTACAACTGAAAACTGATTTATGGACTGTTTTCAAAAATTTTGAAAACAATATGATCTTTTTTTTGGCTATGCAACACATGTTTTAAAATAAAATGACCCTTTTATATTGAAAACACATACTTAGAGTCATACTAACTGCATTTAGTACCATATTAACATGAGATAAATTCCTATACATCATAAATGAATTATGAATCATTTTCGTAAAGTTTGAAAACAATTTAATCTCATTTACTTGGTTTTGGCTTTGCGATACTTTTTTCAAACTAAAATTAAACTTTTTTATTAAAAACATGAAATTCAATTCATACCAGCCACATCATGTGTCGAATTAATGTACAATCTATTCTTACACATCAAAAATGTCTTATGGATCACTATCCTAAATTATCAAAACAATCTAAATTTGTTTTCTTGGTTTTGATCATGTGATGTGTGTTTTAAACTAATGTGTAAATTTATAAAAAATGATAGATAAAAATCATAAATTTTTTTACTAAAAATGTAGATAAAATGATGAAAAAATTAATTAAATAATTATTAGGAAGTTACCTATTTATGATGTCTATATACATTTTGACGCCATGTATTTTTCTCATTCATTTCTAAACAAATCGATTTCCTCCATTATACTTATCCTTGCGAAACAAATCAAAAATAATATATAATTATTATGATACTAAATTATCACATTAAAAATATATATATCTAAGTTCATAGCCTACACTAGATCACAAACATAATAATTAATCACCTAAATTTTATATTGGTAAACATTTTGACAACAAGTACTTCACCCACTCATCTCTAAACAAATTTACTTCATCTTTTGAGTATATTGATTGTTGGAAATCTTGATATTACTAATTAAATATAGATAAAAATTATTAATAAATATTTTTAATGACATTGTAATTACCTTTGAAAATTACTACTTTGGGGAAGCTAGTCTTTTGATGGTATATGATATCTTTAATAAATTTTCAAATATAATATATCCAATCATTGTCATTATCTTGCTTTAGAAACTATAGAAATATTGATCAAAATAAATTAACTATTTTGAAATATGTTTTAATAGTTAAATATTTCTATATATACCTTAATTTGTTTCCATTTGAAGGAATCCATAGGCTTCTTATGTTAAATGACTGGCCTCATACAATGATTCAGCCTATATTTATAGATCTACCTATCATAATAAAATTATCATTAAAATACAAAATAAAACATATAATTTGAATTTTATCTCTAAAATATTGATTATAGTGTATTAAAATTCACAATACACGTCATGTGTGGTCATTTGTTGTAAATTCGTGCATTGGATCCAAAAAATAAATATTTTGTGTATCCAAATTGATTGCAATCAGCTTCTAGTGATTCATAAAAAAACAAAATCAAATAAGTAATTAAAAAAAGAAAAATTTATTTTATATGATTAGATTGTAGAGTTTTACCCCTGTATTGTAGTCATCAAGAAGAGTCTATCCTTTTTTATTTTCTTCTTAAACTCCCCTCTTAGTTCTGATTTTTTCTTATCAGTTTCTTTCACTTCCAAATAAATTTATTACATAGAAATAATAAAACAATTAATGAATCCAAATCATGATTCGTAGGGTTTTCCCATTATATAGTACTAATATAAACACATTTAAAAATTTTCAATAGTTCTTAAAATTAATTAATATAGTAGTTCATTTTTTGGAAATATGGATTATAAAAATGTACCTCATGTATGTATTAAAAAATGAGACTCCCATCCATTCAAAGTTGAGAATATCATTTATACTCTCGAGACAAAACATGTCTATAATGAAATGTCAAAATATTTATTCTTAATATTGAATGTAGGATATATCTCTATCTTTGAATGTGGTATTTTCATGAACTTATAATGTTAATATATGATGTGGTGGAACTTGTGGGTAGAAGGTACTCCCAAAAGCTCCTTTTGTCTTCTTGGTCGATTTAATGGATTTTCTTGATCTGAAATTTTGTTTCCCCATCATTTTATCCATCTATAATATCATACATCACTTCAGTCATTTTTCATTAACTGTTATATATTTTTCATTTAAAAAAAATTATTAAGGACATTCCTCATGTGTCTTTATAAGATTATATGGCCAAGATATTAAAGTTTCAATAGCATCATTGATCATTGAAATATCTAGATCATCAAGTGGAATAGTCAACTCAGTTATCAGATCTTGATCTACTTCAATCCTTAATATCATGTGATCTTTTGGGAGTTCTTTTTTATGTAGCTTGACTCTTAGGATATTATACATTTACCCCTCATCATAATGTGGTTCAAGGGTGTTTATAGATAAAAATCACAAAAAACTTCACCCTATGTAATTTTAGTGATATAAAGTTATCAAATTTTTTTTGATTCACATTTAGGAGAAAGAGTAGTGAAAAAAAATGATTTCATTGGGTAAGGTATCCGATTAAGGGGAATGGCTAGTCTCAAAGCTAGTGTGATCATTTGGATCTTCATGTTCTGATCTTTGTTCCACTACGAGTTCACTTTGATCCTTTCACATATATTGGTCTTCTAGACCATACTGAAAAATAATATCTTGTAAAGCATAAATTTGTGCCTTCAATATTTTCATCTTCTGATTTGTATCTTATTGCAAATTTAACTTCTCAAAATATGTTCTAGGTGAAACTCCAAAACCTATACCTCTAACAAAATCATATTATTTAGGCCACTTAAAATCTACTGAAAGTAGTTTTTATTTAGGTACAGTCCCTATTTATTCTTGTGTATAAACCATATTGTAAACATATGAACATAAATAGATATTTTTATATAATACTATAATAAATCATAATGAATTTCTATTATTTAATTCTTTCACATGTTATCACAATGCTTGTGTGTTTTCATCAAATAGTTTACCCTCTTTATTTATGAGTACTTCCTTCCATAGTACATGATGTGGGATAGAAGAGGATTCAGATTTTTTATTCATCAATATGAATACAAAAAAAGGAATATATGTTTTTTATATCACATAAAATTTTTATTGTAGATTTTAAATACATATAATTTTATTATCTAGTGAAGCATACCCCATACTTAAATTGTGATATGGGTATATTGGTCTTAATTAATTTTTCTTATTTTCAATACTCATTTATTGATTCATAAATTAAAATTTTTTAATCAAATTGGATAAATTAAATAATGTCAAATAATATATTATCGAATACAATGCACCTAAAATGATTTCTCATCACAATGAATGATTAAAGCGTTCCATATTTATAGCTTTATAATGTCTGGATATGTAACTAGTGGGTGGGGATTTACTTTCCCCTCAGTATCTCTAAGATGAAGCTTGGTAAGAAATTTTTGAAAGCCTATATGGGATTTTTTAGCAGCCATTAAGACAAATTTATTACAAAAAACATCTAAAATAAACAAACACTACAAGGGATAATAAAAAGTAAATCAGTATTTCATTATATAGTTTTTCAATAAAATAGAGAAAGTATATCTTAACATTACCTTCATGTATTTCCAAAGTCTTTCCTTCATTATAGTCTAGACATGGATCCATGAATCTATATCAATTAGAACATTAATTCTCACTATGACCCCAACATAAATGATGGACATTTAATTTTTAGGATCAATTGGTTGGTCACTTTGATTCTAGCCAAACTCAAATTTTACACCCTTGCCTCTTATCTTGATAATTTAAGGCAACATAATGATGTAATTTTGTTCTTGTTTTTTCATAGATATGTTGTTAATCCCCTAATAATTATGAAGTTTTAGAATCAACTATCTGTTCTTCGCTAATATTGGTTGTATTACCATATTAAGAATTTATTTTCTACATGAGTAGTCGGAAATTTAATTTAAATCATGTCAATATAGTAGAGAACACATAATATTATTTGGAAAATCATAGTATATTAAAAAACACTAATATGATCATTGAAATCTATTTATTTTCCAAAAAGTTTAAAGAGATTTGGATCCTCTTTCAAGAATCCAAATCCCCTATTTATAGTCCCCTTTAATATATAATACATTGTCTGCATTGGGACTATCATGAAATTATTGTGATCTCCCAATGAAAGGGTCATCCTCAATTAAATTTTCATCTGACCCTATGTTTTTTAGTTACTAGTGGGAAAATTTACCAATTCTTATTTTATGGATCTAAGATATAAAATACCTAAACTTCTTATTATTTCCTTATAAATGGAACATCCTTATACCCTTTCATGTTGAAATTCACCTTTATAAATCCCATTTCATCAACTTTCACTACACTTCTATTTTAAACCCATTTTCAATGGAAAATAGGAACTTGAAATGTTGTATAATCTAACTCGTATATATTTTTGTTGATGCCAAAATATTACATATTAGAACAAATTATATTTCTATACTTGGAACCAGATATATGCATTGATTCATCAACAAGTGTAACTCCTCCATTTTGTATCATAATTTTGTCATAGTTTTATTTTATATATAATTTATAACCATTAATTAAGAAACCAGTGTAAGATATAACATTTTCATTTGGTCCTATAAATATCCATTGAAATCATTCAATAATTAAATTCATATTTCCAAAGAACTATTTATAAATACGATCTTGAAACCATGTTATAAACTTTTGATTATGTGTATTTGATATCCATAATATATCACATGATGGATTCATATGTCTAAGAATTTATTTGTAGGATTCAATGTATGGATAAAAATATTTAATTTTATATATAATGTAAAGGTGAGATTACTCCGTCTCTATTATAGTAATTTTGACAACATATCTTCCACAAATCCATTTTCCCATAAGGCATTCGCTGTGATAATACTTTGGGAGTGTATTCTATTAACAACTAATAAGTAATCAGCATATAACTCAACATATTATTTAATAATATGTCATTATACAATAAAAACTTCTATCTAACTTTTATTATTGATTTACCCTATCAAAACATCATATATTATTCAATGGGTTACATCAATCTATAATAGAAAGGACCATATAGTTAAACCTCTCTAACCAAGAGAACCTTCAGGTTAACCATTATATCAATGAATGATGGTGGGAATAACATCTATAATTATCATAATATTACTATAACCTCCTTATTCATGATTGGAAACTTTTCCTAGTCTATAACTTTACTACACATGTCTTTACAAAAGAATAAGATTCTCGTTAATGTATGTCATACAATTTTAGGTAGAATGCAACATAAAGATAATGGCATCAAATCTTGAATCAAAACATGATAGTCATGTGATTTTTGACACTATAAATTCAAATTATTCATTGAAATGCCATTCTTGATATTTTATGAGCACCCCTTTGGAACTTTTACATCGTTAAGGAAAAGGAAAAATTACAATTTTTATTTTTTGGATAGAGTGTAAGCTGTTGGAGGAAGAAAATTCCACCTTTTAACCTTCATCAGTACCAACACTTCCTTTATCCCCATATCAATCAAGTAAAACCTAACATTGATGCCATATTTTTTTAGGAACATTTAGTAATATGCCAATAACAATATAAAATACATTTTTTTTACATGCATGACATCAAGAACATTTCTGACGTACAAAAAAATCCAGTATAGGAATTCTAAGAAAATTGATCTCTTTTTCCTACATGATTTCATGAGGTTTTTCAAAAATGGTTTACCAAAAACATTTTCAATATAATTTACTTTATTGAGCAATGGATCACCTATTAGTGGAGACATTGCTTTACCTTCTTCAGTATTCCCATCCAATATTGTCATCTAGGATTTGTATTTATTTCATCAAGGTAAAAATTACGATGCCCTAAAAATAAAGTCTTTGAGGAATGTTTTAATTGAATAGATTGTGTGCATTATTCAGAAATGGGACACACAAACATTACTTTAATTCTATATCCTAGAAATTTTCCATAACCAGAAAATTGATTTATCCCTCCATACAACATGGTCATCAATGTGAATTATTTACTTCTATGAGAATCATACATTGTAACACTTATATCTTAAATCAATTTTAGATGATTGGTCAATGAATCCAAATATGCATCAATATCATTATTTGGTTTTTAGTTCAGATATAATCAGAGACAACATAATTTACTTTCAATTCATGCATAACCATAGAGGCGACCTATAATTTACAAACATAATTGGACATGTAATATGAGTAGTACTCTATGCACAAAAAGATCTATTCTATATATAGTTAATTCAAGATAGAAGTTTCTCAAATAATTTACTAATTTAGGATACTCATAATCAATTTTATTCTACTTAGGAGAGTCTTCTAGATGACCTATTTTACCATATTTAATTCTTGTATATGCCTGTCATTTCAATTGTCTCATGGTTTTCTAATATCCATATAGTATTTTAAACCATGGAATTATTGGAAATTACCATATAGATTTTGAAGTACTTTGTATGTCTTTATTGTATCAATTCATGCCAAACTTAGGGAATTTTATGAGTGATTCATGGTCCTTGTGGAACAATATGCAATCATTTTTACAAACATGTATTTTTTAGATATCATGACCATTGAACATAGAATTATTTTAGAATCATATGTTCAATAAGGAAGTTTATTTTCTTCTTGTAGAATATCATTTAGGAGACCAAGAATTTTTGTGAAGTTGGTGTCTCTCCATATGCTACCATCTTTGAAATTTTATAACTTCAATACAACTGAAAAAGTTGTGTATTTAGTACTACCGGTATACAATGGTCTCTTAGCACAACTATTTATATTCTCAAAAAACTTTGTAAAATCACAAAGTTCATCTTAAATTTCCATTTTCATTTCTTCCATACGATCCAAATCATCATTTACACTGGTATTCATATAAAATGATATATAAAAAACAATATCATCCCAATTGGTGTGCACATTATTTGTTTCACCATTTTTAGTCCAATATTTATAGCTCTAATCTATCCTGTAATAAATCAAATGTTCTTCCAACTCTTCAAGACTAAATTATCTTGAATAAAAATAATATAAACATGAACAAAGGAATTTAGAAGGGTCATATGCATGCTATATTGTAAACTTGATGTACACATTGACTATATCTTTATACTATTTTGTCATACAATTAGTGTGCATCCTTTTTTTATTCATATCTATAATATTAGGTTCATAAAATATTATTTTTTTACAAAAATAAATAAATACATGTATTATAGTAATAATAAAAGGAGAAAGTTATAGATAATTCTAATAAGTGAAACCCAACATTTGAATGTTAATGGTGATGATTCCTAACAAGTTCTCGTTTTTGCCAAGTGTGTCATGAAAAGAAACAACCTGGGGTAAACATGTAGTTATTAGTATAGGTTCTTGATTTTATGTTGTGTGGGATAAAACAATGGTAATTCTAAGACTACTTATATAACATTTCTAGGTGGTATTCCAACAATATGGAGGAGTTGATGATTATTCATTTCATCACTTGGTTCATGGTGGTCCAGGTGGCGTTTCATTGATAGTTTGAGTGTAGATTTAATGGATTTGAAAAGTTTAGGTTATCATCACCTATCAATGGAAAAATCTAATGTATGATTAATTTTAATGTCTAGAAAAAAGTAGCATGAAATTGATATTATATGGTACATTTGACCATTGATAGGTATCGGTAAAACCTTGATCCTTATTTCCTTTAATTATAACATTTTACCAATTATAGGTATCCACTTCAAGTATAAATTTTTACTCTCTCATTTATTACCATTTATTGTGTTTTGATATACTTTACACCATAAATCAATGGATTTTAAATCATTATTTCCTGTAAAATTATAAAATATCTTCTTGAAAATGATATTAAAATGGATTTCTTACTCAACTGAATCACTTACAGTCATATATTAATCTAATAATCACTAATAAATATGTCATAAAACAATATTTATTTATTATTGGATGAAAGACTTCCCATGGAAATTATTATTCTTTATTTCCATTTAATTGTGACCTAGCTTTCAAAATTTGTGTAAAAATATATTTCCTTAGAACATAAAAGGTCATTATCACTGCATTTTGACATAGGATCATGGATCTTGGAATTTCATGAAACAAATTGATGAAAATGTTATTGATGAAAAAAGTGAATTTGGAATCCATGTTACTCTCTTTTTTTTGTAGATTATTCCAGAACATGTATTTTAGGGATACCAACAAATATATATATAAAATAATCCACTTATAAAATCCTATTTAAAAAAATTAGAATTGTCAATCTAAGGTGTGTTTCACATATCCTACAATATCCAAAACATCTATTCAATTTACTTAAAAACACCACAAATACTTTCCATTAATAAACATTCCAAAAAATCCAGTTAACATGGATTTCACATCATTTATATACAAAACATTCTAATTCTACCTCTAACAGATAGTGCAAGACATTATATAAATTTACTATTCCTAAAACTATATCTTATATAGTTTATTGATTCAGTAGGCCTGAATATAACTAATCTCAATTTAGGGATATTAAATACACTTATAGTATAATATCAAAAAATCTATATCTCAAACCTTGTATATTAACATGATCATATCCTAAATAACTAAAATGAAACACATGCTAAACCCCTATCAGAAAAAATTTAATAATTCTATTAAATAAAAGATAAGCTTACACAAAAACATGTGTTTACATTTAAAACAATATATTCTTATTTTTAACTATAAAAAATTTCAATTCAATGTTTATTTTCACAAAAAACAACTATTTCACCATTTAATCAAGTAATCCATTTAGAAATCAATTTTATAAAATTCTTGATAATTCATATTCATTTTCAAAACCAATTCCGTAAATCAACAACAAAATCATTTAATATAAATTACCATAAAACAATAAAATTTAATTACTAACCTATTTTTTAATTTTAACACCCAAAAATTCCATTGTTCCTTTTAAGAGATTTTCAAAATCAATTGTAAAAAACTATATTGAGTTTTGAATCTAAATAGCCCAAATCCAAAATTTTATAAAATTTTAAAATTTAACTTCAAATAATAAATATAAAAAAAACTCCCCAAAAAAAGAAAAAACATGGTCATTCCTTTAATTAAAATCACAAAAATTCTCATTAATATTTTGGAACAACTAACTAATAAATACATCACTAAAATAAAAATTATAACTTTCATTATGTGATGATAAATTAATTATAATTATAAAATTTTAATTTAATTCATGATTTTATGATACATAAATTATTAAAATAATTTTATATAAAATAGAAATTAAATCAATTGGATTTATATTTATCACACATTTATGCCAAATCATTACAAAGATTAATAGATACACACTTCATATCACATCTGTAAATAGATTTACTTATAATTTTTCTATCATAATCATAACAGGATATCACCCTTACAAAACCTAAAATCATATAATAATAATTTGTAAAAATATATATATTAAATAGTAAAACCTTGAAGCCAATACCTAATGTGAAATGGTAAAATATTAAAGTCATTATCCTACTGGAATGGATTACAAAACAAGTAATTCAAAAAAATTGATATAGTGATGGCGTCGAGGTGGTTAGGAAGGGAGAGGGGGAAGTCTTGCAGTGTCAGTTGACTGAGGGAGTGGATGATGGGGAAAGGGTGGTCACTGGAGGGCTAATTCACAACGGAGGGTGGTTTTTCTAGGCTGGTGATAGTGATGGTGGTGAGGCAGTCAACTGAATGTAATAAATAAAGGACACAAAAATATGACATGGTTTGGACCAGGTATGCACGATAGTGGTGATCGACAACATTGATAAATGAGAGAGTAGGAAAAATAGTAACAAGCCTTAGATTTAAGAAAGTTAATTCATCTGAGAGAAGGTCGAAAGGGAGTTTCAGCAGACCTGAAATTTTGTGAGAGCTTGAATGGTGTGGGGGAAATCAATTCAGTTAGGGTTTTTTAAAAGATTGAGAAGGGTTTTATTAGATTTTTCAAAAAAGTGTTAATAAAGAGAGGTTTAATTGGTACGAAAATTATAAGCACTAATAAAATGCATCTTTATCATTGTTTTTTTAACGCTGATAAACATATTTTTTATCAGTGTTGATAATGACCTTTTTATTTAATTTTAATAATATTATTAATATAATTTTAATAAAATATATGTATATAATAATAAATAAATAAATAAATGTAAATGTATATAATATTAAATATATTAAAATAATTATAAATATGTATTTATAAATATGATTATAGGTATATATATTTATAATTATAATTATAAATAAATATATTTGTAAATATATTTATAAATATCTGTATATAATTATAAATATATTTATATAATAATATATAATAATATAATTATTTATATATAATTATATTTATAATAAATATATATAAATATAAATTTAAATATATTAAATATATTCATTATTTAAATATATTTATTATAATTTTATAATTATTAAAATATATAATTATTTATTTATAATTATATAAATACTTTTTAAAAAAAATATCTATTTAATTATAATTATAAAATTATACAAAAAATGTCTAACCAGAAGCTGAAACTTCTGACCATTTATTAAAATTTAAATTAAAAAAAGTAAATGCAAGAAAAGAAGGATGAGGTCCAACACAGAGACAAGACCTCATCCAGAGAAAGAAACGACATGTCAAAAGTCACAATAATCATGATCAGAATCATGACCAGAGTCAACAAATTCATCAGTAGACTCACACTATGACTGGGAGTTTCTTTCAGTAAAGAGCACAATATACTTCTCCTTAATATTCTCATACTTTGGGGTAAGATGGGTCCTGGAAGACATACTTCATCTGTACCCTCATGCTGCAACCCAGTCCTCCCAGCCACATCCTTAGCCACAATTTTTTGGATGATGGCCCCACTTCCAAGTCTTATTTTCTTGCCAAGACCCTTTCATCTATTCTCTCCCCAACTTAGAAATTAATTTCTCCAAGTGAATCTGCTCATTAACATTAATATTCTCAATGTCCATAGCATGGAAATCAACTTCATTACAGTTGTCATAAATAGGTACTACCTGCACCAGATCAAGCACATCAAATGTATTTGAGGTGGTAACCTGCACCATACCCCTACTCTACGAAGGGGACTATCCATGATTTGATGTAGTGTTACTCACCAGAATCTTCTTAAAAGGAAGAGTGAATAACTTATCCTTACCCTTCTTATTAGAGGTGGTCAAAGCTTGTTCTTGGAACAATTCCTTATCCACATTAGTTTGGATCAAGCTACTCTAAAACATCGAGATCATTAATAGTATCATTATGCTTGTAATCTTACTCTCATGTGTCATTCTTTGAAAGAGGAATAACACAATATCCACATTTCTCAGTAGGTGCATGCACATTAAGCTGGATTGTTGAAACCTCCTCTACAACAATTTCATCCCATGATTTCTTCCCGAAGGAGGAAGAGGAATCCTTCACTACATTATTATATTTACAAATATATTTTTAACATTATTAATGAATATATAATCTTAAATGCATGAATGGTAAAAATGGGTGAAATTGAAAAATTAAAAAGAAATAAACTCTAAAAATATTAAAAAATGGATAAGTTTTATTAATTATTCAAATTAATATATATATATATATATATATATATATAAGGTGTTTTTTGGGTACAATTACATTCAAACGGACACACACCTCACACACACAGGCTGAAAAGGTAGGCCATAGCCCCCCCAAGGGATAACCTACCCATCTAATCTAATATATATATATATATTATAGGCCCACAAGACACTATATTATAAGGCCCCAAAGGAGCAAATTTAGATCGGCCAAAACGCCCCAATCGTCCTATCAAAGCCACCTTGCCACATTATTAGGACACCATTCATCATACATCTAGTGTTGCATCTTTCATTCACCCCTTGAAGACAAGCGAGCATCACTCGTCCTATAAGTTGGCTGAAATATATAAGATTTTAATCATAAAAATGAATAGTATTTTTAAATACTTAATTTACTAATTAAATAATTAATATACTATTTATTAATTTATATATATAAATTAAATTTATTCTTTTTAAATAATTTTATTCATTTTTATTAATTATAAACATTATATTAATTATTTAATTATATATATAATTAATATACTATTTATTACGATATATATATATATATATATTAAATTTAATAAATTTAATTATAAAGAACTTGGGGGTTGGCCCAGTCCTACCTCTGAACTGACATGAATGTATGTTTAAATAAAAATGAATATACATTAATTATGTAAATTACAACTGTATAAAAAATATTAAATGCTAAAAAAATTATTATAATTTTTATTAACGAAATGTTTATTAAATTTTTTTAATAATTTTAATATATATATATATTAATAAATAGTAAATTAGTTATTTAATTAGTATATTAAGTATTTAATAAATTTATTCATTTTTATTAATTATAAATTATGTATTAATTATTTAATTATATATATAATTAATATGTTACTTGTTTATATATATATATATATATATTAAATTTAATAAATTTAATTATAAATAGTATATTAATTAGTTAATTATATATTTATTTTATTAAATTTAATATATAGAAATATAGTAATAAATAGTATATCAATTATTTAATTAAAAAATAATAAATTATAAAAATATTAAATATTGTATTTCTAAAATATTTATTAATAAAAATGAATAAATTAAATATATATAGTAACAAATATTATATTAATTAAATATATAATTTAATAATTGAAATAATAAATTCTGTGGCCTATAATTAAAAAAATGGTTCAACCATATAAAAACATTGAATATTAAAAAAATCATTAAAAATTAATTATTGAAATGTTTTGAATAAAATTGAATAAATTGAATATATATATATATATACAGTAATAAATAGTAAATTAATTATTTAATTATTATATTATGTATTTAATAAATTTATTCATTATTATTAATTATAAACATTGTTGTAGTTATTTAATTATATATAATTAATATACTACTTATTACTATATATATATATATTAAATTTAATAAATCTAATTATAAATAGTATATTATTTATGTAATTATATATATATATATATAATTTATTAAATTTAATATATAAATATTTAGTAATAAATAATATATTAAATATTTTATTAAAAATTAATAAATTGAAAAAATATTAAAAATTGCATTAGCGAAATATTTATTAATAAAAATGAATAAATTTAATATATATATATAATTAAATAATTAATATATTATTTATTACCATATATTTATTAAATTATATATATATATATAGTAATAAATAGTATATTAATTTATACATACAATTAAAAAATTAATATAATAACTTATGTGTCCCTTAATTAAAAAAATGGGCCAATTGTCAAGCCAATGAAGGGACCTCATGCAACCACCACCTAGGTGGGCAGAAAGATCGACCAACACCTACTATGGAAGCGATAAGAAAAGAGGTTGGTACCCAAGTAGGTATGTATGGGGTGTTGGAACCATGGTCATCTTTGCATGAATTGGAGTATAGTTTGTGTTTGTTGTCAATCCTCAGATGAAGTTTAGAATGTGTGACAGCAAAGTGCTCATACAGGTCAAGTAGATTACAGTATTTAAGGTGGCACCATTTTCCGGTGTTTGCCAAATTTTTGGGCCTAAAAATCGGCAAATGGAGAAAAGTGTTTTCCGCAAAAAGACTTGTATGCCATGTACTTGAAGGAGAGGAAACTTGTGCGCCATATGTTTTTCAAGATCAGAACATGAAAAAATGGCAAAGGGATAAGGGCCGCATAGTTTTTGGGCTGGTCGCACAAGTGACTTGCGTGCCATGAATGGACTTGCGCGCCAGTACCTAGGAGGTTTAGAAAGTTGCGCGCCAGATAATTTTAATGATTAGATCTTCAAAATATGGAAAAGGAAAGAGGGTCGCGTAAGTATTGGTTTGGTCGCGCAGGTGAGTTGCGCGACAGAGGCTAGGGAAGATGGAGCTATGCGCCAGAACATGCGTGCCGAGAGGAGGCTTACGCACCACCGCACAGGGTGTCCTTTTTTCCTACAAATAGAGGACTACCCCTATTCATTTGAAACGAAGTTTGGACTTAGAGAAATTTCAGAGCTCCCATCGCGCAGGTATTGAAGTCGCGCAAGTGTTAGTGGGTCGCGCAAGGTGGAGCAGCGCGACAATTGTTTACTGCTCGACAAGGAGTTGCGTAGGTGATTTGATGATAGTTGCACACCAGAATTGAAGTTGCGTGACAGGTTTCCTTTGGGTTTGAAAATCCGTTTGGGTTGAAAAGAAGTTCAGTATCACAAGTTTGGTATTGAATAATGTTGAGTCGCACAAGTGTTGGAGGTGGACTTGCACGCCAGTTATAACTTGCGCGCCGTCCTTGAAACTTGCACGTCGGTCTTGGACTTGTGCGCCAGGTATTATTGAAGCCTGCTGGTCATCTTGGAGCTGCACGAAAGCTGGAAAATTGCCTGATTCCTTCGGTGAAAAGGCAGATCAAATTACGAGTGAAATTTGGACATCAACAGAGCATCTACACACAAAAGATGATGCATTCATTTAGCAACGATGAAGATACCTTCACGTCTATAAACTGAGCGGGACTTCACTAACGACTGTGAGCTAAGGGAGTCAACGAGAGTGACCCAAGGGATGTAGTGATCTATTCCTGAATAATTGTAAAGGTAGTGAGCCTGGGACAGAGTGACTATTCCCAAACCTTTTTAATCCTCATCTAGTGAAGTTTAGTGGAATTAGGTACGACAGACAACCTGTCAGTGTGTGCTCCTTGGACATAGCCCTTAGTGGTGAACCAAGAAAAAAGTGTTGTGTCTTCTCTATGCATGTGAGTGTTTGATTTTTGATCGTATTCATCATTCAGGTTCAACAAGTTCCTACCAACGTGGGAACAAGATCCATCACATTAAAAGAAAAATTTGTCTCCCGGATTCACCCCTCCCCTGTAGAGACTCAGAGCTTGACGTACATGGACATTACATTACTTTTAAGGAATACTTAATACATAAAAAAACAGACACACAAGGACCGTAATAGTTTATTGTCTTTGGAAACTCAGAATATAAACATCTAATCATGTTGAAAGATCTTCAACATCTAACAATAATGATCTTCCCCTTTTCTGTTTCCTTACCTAAAAATTTCTTTATTTCATGGGGAAAATAAAACATAAAAAGGGTGACCTCAAATGCTCAGTAAGGGGAAACTTAGAGAACATAAAACAATCCATAAAAATTTGAAAGAAAAAACTAGAACATGAAATCTAAACATTAAAACCTTGAGAAAAGACATAAATCTTGGAAGTACGTAAGGAATATATCATAAAGGAACATCAATCACGATAAAATAGCATGGGAATAAAACATGTAATTGTGGAAACCATTAAGAACATGATATGATTTCCATAGTAGCCAATGCATTGCGGCCAAGACCATCTTAGTGGACAAATTTCCCTTTCTGAACCGGGTTTACTTGCCGTTCCAGCACTGTATTACTGAACCGGATTTACTTGCCGTTCCAGCCATGTCTATCTCATGAGATATAAATCATTACCCAATGAATTTGAGGGAGATATAGGTCCCACCCATCTCATAACGAAATCATTCTTACTTGTGCCACAAAATAAACTTAAAACATTCATCATTACCCAATGAATAATATGGGTTTCATAAACATCATCCCATCATCACATAATCCATATAAAACAAATGGATATTTAATCATAAGTAATGTGAAACAATATAAATCATAGAGACATTATACTTGAAACATACACATATGAAATAATGTCATCTTAGATGGAAAATGGTTTTGATAAAACACTTGAAATGAATTATTGAGGAAAATATCCTTTCTTTTTCAAAATCATTTTCTTTTCACAAAATGACATGAAATTTTAAAAGAAAAGGGTTTTGTTGAAAATAATCATGAAATCTTGTATAGGAAGCTTCAAGAAAATGAGGCGTTATGAAACCGTAAAAATCATTTCATGCCATATAAGTTAAAAATAACATTCTCCTTGTACTTTTATTGGAAAAGTCAAAATGTACCTTATATGGTAACCTAAGGAAAGATTCCATTCATACAATGTGGTAAAAAGTCAATAAAAGGAAAAAATGACTTTAAACATTCATGGAAGAATAGTAAACATTTTATGAAAACATTTTTAGAAAACATGGTCATGGATGATAAACGTAACCCCAGTAAATACTTACGTATAAGAAATCTCGGATAAAAAGATGAGATTGAAAATTTATCCCTTACCTTAGGTCCGATATGCTTCGTATGGATCCGAACCTCCTGTATATTGATTTAAATAATGTCATTTACTTATTACATAATCATATTCATTGTTATGATATCATATATGTTTCAATTATGATTTTATATTACCTGTTCTTTTGTAAATTCCATATTAAAGCAGCGTTTTGGGTAAAATCATTTCATTTATCGTACGTGTTTGACTTATTGTTCCTGATTTCATTACTTATATCCTGATTTCCATAATTTCAGAATGTAAAAAATGATTTATATATAATAAATATTCATAATATACATATATATGATAGATTGATAAATGTAATGAAATACACCGTTCATGGAGACGGTTGGCCGTATGTACCCATTAACGCTGTTTTCGTTTCCTTGTTAAATTGAATGGAATTAAGTAGATGACATAAATATATATATATATATATATATATATATATATATCCTGTATCATTATTATGTCATATATCTCATTATTATTCATTATATATTCTTTATAATCATTAATGAATGGTTAACATAGAGAATGAATCTCATCACGTCGTGGAGACGGTAGTCCGTACGCACGCACGAGCGATGATATCAATCCCATGATCATGGAATTGTATTGAAGCGTATGTATAATATTTCAAAATTAATATCACTTTACAATAATAATATATAGTTATTTATTTACACCATTATACCCATCCAAGTAAGGTGGTGGTCGAAAAGAGATTACACCACGGGGTGAAGACAGTATTCCGTACGTATGCACGCGCGGTGATTTTGTTTTCCATAGGATGGTTAGAAGGTATAATAGGGTTGTTTAATATTTATAATAACATACCAGTATATGAGTTATACTGATGTTATTACTTCATAATGAAACAACTAAAGAAGAGGAAGTAGAAGAATAAATAATTTTGAAAGAATCGGTAACAGATATTACCTCTTCTTCGACACGCCTCTTTGAAACGTCCTCTTAGGGCACTAAAATTGGTCTTTGAAGAAGAAAATGACCACAATAATATTTCTAGGGAAGTTTATAAGGTAAATGGGAAGGTTTTGTCCGAGCATGAAGGCTCAATGTTGTGTAAAGATGAGAGGGAGGAGGTGCCCTTTTATAAGGGAGGAGAGTGGCACCTTTGGAAATCTTAAAAATATTAATTTAAAATAAATCTAACCCCACCTAAAAACTTCAAAAAATTACTCATATTCGAATATTATATGATATAGGG
Organism: Viscum album; assembly: GCA_963277665.1. Classification (NCBI taxonomy): domain Eukaryota; kingdom Viridiplantae; phylum Streptophyta; class Magnoliopsida; order Santalales; family Viscaceae; genus Viscum; species Viscum album. The sequence goes on along the minus strand of OY728150.1, from coordinate 1,353,414,300 downwards.
TTTTAATATCATCAACCAATAAAATTTAGACATGTAGGGAATTTATTTTAAACATTATCAACTTGATTTATCCTTTTTTAATCAATTAAATTTTATTTGTCGTAATAAGATTCTAAATTTTAGATTGCTATAAATAATTACTTATGTGATTTTAATTATCCATAATTAGATAATTTATTACATTTTAGACTATATAAATTTTAATTTATAATTTTTAAATATTTTTGTGATTTTCAAACAATTTAATAATATGTTATTTTTACAAAATAACGATAGTGTAAATTTTGAAACTATTCATTTATTTGAATTTAAATAAAATCCATACAGAGCATATATTCAAAATAAAATATTTAATAGTTTCATAACATGTCATAGTAATCTATAAAATTAGTGTATAACATCAAATAGTTCATATAATATTTATTTTACTATTTGTAAAACCATTTATTTGATATGGATCTTAATAAATTAATTACTACAACATTTTTGTATAATTATTAAATATACTTATTTGTTGCATAAAAATTAAAAATAAAATACTATGATGAAGATAAATCTTATATATTTAATAAGAATACATTTAGTCGGATTTATCTTCTAAAAAACCCAACTTTTAAAATGTTATATTTATTAAATTATGAAGGTGACAACTTTGACATTATTTAAAATAAAATAATACAACTGTCATAATCAATTTTATAAGACTCCAAATGGTTATATATTAGGTAACTGGATGACTATGGTGTAGCTATACACTACCAATAATTTTTGGTCCGGTTTTTTGGCCTTTTAATGGGTATTATTATTTCAATAAAAACTATATTACTGATTTTTCACTTAATAAATAATTTCTGCATCATTAATGTATCACCATTAATGACAATTATTTAATCCCTAAAAATTATAAATAAATTATCATGATGTAGATAAGTTTATTATATTTCTGGATAATATTCATGTTTTAAGTTTTATGAAGTTTATCACTAAATTAAAATTATTATACTTATAATATTTAAGAGAGTGACATGTTGTCACTTTCTTTGGTTTTAATAATAATTAAATTATTTTTATTGTCAAAAGCCCATAAAATGAATCTAATCCGACCCTTAGGTGATATGGGTCGACTTTTATTCATCCAATGGAATTTTGGCATGTGTTAGGGTAATTTTAAAATATTATATTTACCCTTAATTACCCGATTTACCTTTAACTATGGTAAATAAAATTTACCGTAGTTACTATTCATAATTCCCAAAAATAAAAAGTAGCCTATTAACAAAATTTGGACCCACTGATTCCAAATATGGAATCAATTTTTTCAAATTCAATACACAAAATGTTCAGAAATTAAATTAAAATTAATCCCATTGTTGAATGAAAATGGGTTTTTGTTTAAAACATTGCAAAAGATTGAATTGATTTAACCTACAAATTCAATGTAAAATCAATGATAATGACATAAATTATATTAAATGGTAAAAATATATTATATTTATACTTTAAAACCATTAAATATTATAATTTAACCATATAAATTATTACGATGAAAAAAAGTTGTTTTTTAATTAAAATATTGTGTGTTTTTACTATTAAAATATGAAAGTTATCAGAAAAATATCAAAACTTTATCCAATGTAAATTTTTATATCCTGATTCAAAATTATAATTTTATTTTGTAAAATTGAACTTATAAAAATGTCAAAAACTATATTTAAAGTGGGTGCGCCATCAAAAGGTGGCCAAACTGCATTTTTTGAAAAATACTTATTTTACCCAAAAAATTTATTTTGTTCTCATACCATGTTCTAGAAAATGTGTAAGATGAATAATAATGCTATAAAATTCAAAATGTAGTTAATACTATTCATAACGGCTAGTTCATGATAATATTATAACCATATATCGTTGTTTAGTGAAACCCGGTATTGCGTACAACACACGCTATCGAGGAAAGTCGCGATTGCGTGTAATGCAAGCCAAATCAGGGTTGCGTGTAGTGAAAGACTCCTTTGTTGTTGCGTATAACAAAATACAACCATATTTCATTTATACATTGAATATATATATATGTATATATATATATTTAAACATACACACTCAATGTTGTGTAGAATAACAACTATCAAACAAACATGAAATTGTGTGTACCACGATCCAAGAATAATGTTGTGTATATTGCAAGCTAATACGGTGTTGCATATTGCGCAATATAATCTTGGTGTATCGTACAACATAAGATATGAAAGAAATTAAAAATAATATATCTTATAAAATCTAGGGTTGTTACATTCTACCCCCCTTAAAATGAATTTCGCCCTTGAAATTCGTCGGGGTTATAAATGGTTTTCTACGTGAATGTTTCTTTAATTGAATCCCACATCGTAAAAAAGGAATACCAAAACTTATCTTTAAAAACTAAAGTATGAAACGTAATGGTTACCCAAATAAACTAATCACTGGGTTTCCACATAGGAGAACATAGCTGAAAATATGGATATGGAAGAGAAATATAACCATCAAGTTCTGATGGAGAGTGGTAGAGAACATGGCTATGAAAAAGACAACAATCACAAAGCCATAAATTTGTGATGATCTAGGGTACCATCTGATTCATCGAATATAAGGGCACTAGGAAAACATTTTTGGTTTTCAAGATCATTTCCCTAAAGTTGATGAATTAGAAGAAGTACTTTATTTCGGTACAATATCACCATTGTTCATGCCTTGTACAATTTCCACTTCATCTCTTAAGGAAATGAAGTTGAATTTGTAATTCATGAAGTGTTAGCAGATCATGTGATAGAATGATGGGTCATTCCATCTATCTCAAGCAAAAGGTTAGCAAAAGTTATCAAATATATATATGTCCATCAATAGTGAGATTAATCATATATGGTTCCTAAAATGGACTTATTCTTCATATATCATACCACATAACTAATTTATACTAACCAAGGACTTCCTGTAGGCTAGTGGTAGGCGATAAAGGCCTATCACACTTCGGTTGTGGGTTCAATTCCCACAGCCTTGTCCGACGCGACGTGTTGTCGCCCATCCTGCATGTTGTCCTTTTTTTCTAAAAATAAATTATTATAACTTTCCATCAATAATATCGATAAAGTTCTAGACTTAAACAATAATAAATTATGTCTTGTTGGTCACATTCCAAACATTCGAAGGCCTTAATCATGTATTCTCTTGAAAAATGAATACCCATTGAACCTTAGTGAAAACATGAGTGCTGTCAAAAGTTAACTCTTTCCACATACCAAAATCTCAAAATTTCGATATACTCAAACCACGGTATCACTTTGTCCTTATATTAGTCATGAGCTCATGGATACTATCAAATATTTCATTTTCTCTTTATTATGCATATCATCTTCTTTTCAAAAATATTTCAATCACTTTTCATGGTTACTAATGCCATATTCTTATGGAAAACCAAAATGGACCAATACATAGATATTCCAATATACCATAAAAGTACCTCAACAAAATTATTCTTGAATACCAATACAAAACACTTCAATCCATCCTCTTCAATGATTGTCATGGAATAAGTACTTCCTTGATTTAGAATTAACTTCTTAGCTCAGGTCATTGAGTTGGGCAATGCCCATGTTCTCCGCAGATAAGACATTTGACTCCATAACAGTCTGTCACTCTTTGACCCTTTTCTCCAAATAGATAACATCTTCCCCTCCATTTGAGGTATTCCTAAAGGTTATTCATCCCTTCTTTAGAAATCTAAATATTCCTTTGTCTATGATCCTCACCATGCGAACATGCATAAAATTCCATCTTTCGCTTATTTGATGACTTAGGAATACAACTTAAGTTCACCTTGTTAATCATATATCGAGATGACTGATTTATCATAATCATGATATCTTTCTCTCCAGGCGTTACATAATTTTGTTGATCATAGTCACCAATTTGTCCATTGTTATCAATGTTAATCGAATTCCTTCTCGTTTCCTCCATTGACTAAGACCAGAAACCATAGTGTAAGAAATAGTTAAAATAACGAGGAACCACATAATCATAAAAAGTCACTTATGGGATGTCTAAATTATCAAAAAAATTATTTAATCCATGAAACCTTAGGTTCACCCTAGTTTATTAATGATTGATAATATAATTTCTAGGACTCTAACCTATACGTATACTTAACCATAGGGACATCCCTAGACATACCTTAGAAATATCTATAGGGATTTCACTAAAGTTTTTAGCATCCTAGTTTCCAAAGGTTGACTAAACCTTTCCTCTAATACCAACTGTAGAGACCCGAAGCTTGATGTACATGGACATTACATTACTTTTGCGGAATACTTAATACATAACAAAAAACAGAAACACAAGGACCGTAATAGTTTAGTGTCTTTGGAAACTCGGAATAGAAACATCTAATCATGTTGAAAGATCTTCAACATCTCCCATAACGATCTTCCCCTTTTTTGTTTCCTTACCTAAAACCTTTCTTTATTTCCGAGGGAAAATAAAACATAAAAAGGGTGAGCTAAAATGCTCAGTAAGGGGAAACATAGATAACATAAAACAATCCATAAACATTTGAAAGAGAAAACTAGAACATGAAATCTAAACATTAAAACCTTGAGCAAAGCCATAAATCTTGGAAGTACGTAAGGCATATATCATAAAGTAACATCAATCACGATAAAATAGCATGTGAATAAAACAATTAATTGTGGAAACCTTCAAGCACATGATATGATTTCCATAGTAGCCAAGTCATTGCTGCCAAGACCATCTTAGTGGAAAAATGTCCCTTACTGAACCAGGTTTACTCGCCGTTCCGGCCCTGTATTACTGAACCATATTTACTTGCCGTTACAGCCATGTCTATCTCATGAGATATAAATCTTTACCCAATTTATTGGAGGGAGATATAGGTCCCAACCATCTCATAATTAAATCATTCTTACTTTTTCCAAAAAATAAACTTAAAACATTCATCATAACCCAAATAATAAAATGGGTTTCATAAACATCATCCCATCATCACATAATCCATATAAAACAAATGGATATTTCATCATAATAAAAGTGAAACCATGTAAATCATAGAGAAATTATACTTGAAACATACACATATGAAATAATGTCATCTTAGATGGAAAATGGTTTTGATAAAACACTTGAAATGAATTCTTGAGGAAAATATCATTTATTTTTCAAAATCATTTTCTTTTCACAAAATGCCATGAAATTTTAAAAGAAAAGGGTTTTGTTGAAAATAATCACGAAATCCTGTATAGGAAGCTTCATGAAAATGAGGCGTTATGAAACCGTAAAAATCCTTTCATGCTGTATAAGTTAAAAATAACATTCTCCTCATACTTTTGTCGGAAAAGTCAAAATGTACTTTATATGGTAACCAAAGGAAAGATTCCATTCATACAATGTGGTAAAAAGTCAATAAAGGGTAAAAATGACTTTAAACATTCATGGAATAATAGTAAACATTTTATGAAAACATTTTTAGAAAACATGGTCATGGATGATAAACATAACCCCAGTAAATACTTACGTATAAGCAATCTCGGATAAAAAGATGAGATTGAAAATTTATCCCTTATCTTAGGTCCGATATGCTTCATATGGATATGAAACTTTTGTAAATTGATTTAAATAATGTCATTTATGCATTACATAATCATATTCATTGTTATGATATCATATATGTTTCACTTATGACTTTATATTACCCGTTCTTTTGTAAATTCCATGTTAAAGCAGCGTTTTGGGTAAAATCATTTCATTTATCGTATGTGTTTCGACTTATTGTTCTTGATTTCATTACTTATATCCTGATTTCCATAATTTTAGAATGTAAAACATGATTTATATATATTAAATATTCAGAATATACATATATATTAAAGATTGATAAATGGAATGAAATACACCGTTCATGGAGACGGTAGGCCGTACGTACGCATGAACGTTGTTTTCATTTCCTTGTTGAATTGAATGGAATTAAGTAGATGACATACATATTTATATACATAAATAAAGTATCATTATTATGTCATATATCTCATTATTATTCATTATATATACTTTATAATCATTAATGAATGGTTAACATGGAGAATGAATCTCATCGCGTCATGGAGACGGTAGTCCGTACGTACGCGCGAACGATGATATCAATCCCATGATCATGGAATTGTATTGAAGCATATGTATAATATTTCAAAATTAATATCACTTTACAATAATAATATATAATTATTTATTTACACCATTATTCCCATCCAAGTAAGGTGGTGGTCGAAAACATATTACACCACGGTGTGGAGACGATATTCTGTACGTACGCACGCGCGGTGATTTCGTTTTCTGTAGGATGGATAGAAGGTGAAATAGGGTTGTTTCATATTTATAATAACATACCAGTATATGAGTGATACTGATGTTATTACTTCATAATGAAACAACTAAATAAGAGGAAGTAGAAGAAGAAATAAATTTGAAAGAATCGATAATGGATATTACCTCTTCTTCGACACGCCTCTTTGAAACCTCCTATTAGGGCACTAAAATTGGTCTTTGAAGAAGACCAGGACCTCAATAATATTTCTAGGGAAGTTGAGAAGGGAAATTTTCATGGGTTTTCCGAGCTTGAAGGATCAAAGTTGTGTAAAGATGAGAGGGAGTAGGTGCCCTTTTATAAGGGAGGAGAGGGGCACCTTTGGAAATCTTAAAAATATTAATTTATAATAAATCTAACCCCACTTAAAAACCACCAAAAATGACTCATATTCGAATATTATATGAGATAGGGTTTTAATATCATCAAACAATAAAATTTAGACATTTAGGGAATTTATTTTAAACATTATCAACTTGATTTATCCTTATTTAATCTATTAAATTTATTTGTCATAATAAGATTCTAAATTTTAGATTGTTATAAATAATTACTTATGTGCTGTTAATTATCCATAATTAGATAATTTATTACACTTTAGACTATATAAATTTTAATTTATAATTTTTAAATATTTTTGTGATTTTTAAATAATTTAATAATATGTTATTTTTATAAAATAACGATAGTTTCAATTTTGAAACTATTCATTTATTTGAATTTAATTAAAATCCATACAAATAATATATTAAAAATAAAATATTTAATAGGTTCCTAACATGTCATAGTAATCAAGAAAATTAGTGGAGAACATAAAATAGTTAATATTTTATTTATTATACTATTTGTAAAACCATTTATTTTATATTGATCTTAATAAAATAATTACTACAAAATTTTTGTATAATTATTAAATATAATTATTTGTTGCATAAAAATTAAAAATAAAATACTAGTATGAAGATAAATCTTATATATTTCATAATAATACATTTAGTCTGATTTATCTTCTAAAACACCCAACTTTTAAAATGTTATATTTATTAAATTATGAAGGTGAAAACTTTGACATTGTTTAAAATAAAATAATATAAGTGTCATAATCAATTTTATAAAACTCCAAACAGTTATATATTATGTCCTCGTATTCCTATGGTGTAGATATACACTAAAAATAATTTTTGGTCAGGTTTTTGGGCCTTTTAATGGGTATTATTATTTCAATAAAAACTATATTAGTGATTTTTCACTTAATAAATAATTTCAGCATCATTAATGTATCACCATTAATGAAAATTATTTAATACCTAAAAATTATAAATAAATTATAATGATATAGATAATTTTGTTATATTGTTTTATACTATTCATGTTTAAAGTTTTATGAAGTTTATCACTAAATTAAAATTATTATACTTATAAGATTTAAGAAAGTGACATGTTGTCACTTTCTTTGGTTTTAATAATAATTAAATTATTTTTATGGTCAAAAGTCCATAACATGAATCTAATCCGACCCTTAGGTTATATAGGTCGACTTTTAGTTATCCAATGGAATTTTTGAATTTGTTAGGATAATTTTATAATATTATATTTACCCTTAATTACCCGATTTACCTTTAATTATGGTAAATAAAATTTACCGTAGTTACTATTCACAATTCCCAAAAATAAAAAGTAGCCTATTAAAATAATTTGGACCCACTGATTCCAAATATAGAATCACTATTTTCAAATTCAATACATAGAAGTTTCAGAAATTAAATTAAAATTAATCCCATTGTTGAATGAAAATGGGTTTTTGTTTAAAACATTGGAAAAGATTGAATTGATTTAACCTACGAATTCAATGTAAAATCAATGCTAATGAAATAAATTATATTAAATGGTAAAAATATATTCTATTTATACTTTAAAACCATTCAATATTATAATTTAACCATATAAATTATATGATGAAAAAGAGTTGTTTTTTAATTAAAATATAGCGTGTTTTTACTATTAAAATATGAAAGTTATCAGAAAAATATCAAAACATTATAAAATATAAATTTTTAAATCCTGATTAAAAATTATAATTTTATTTTGTAAAATTTAACTTATAAACATATCAAAAACTATATTTAAAGTTGGTGTGCCATCAAAAGGCGGAAAAACTGCATTTTTTGATAAATAATTATTTTACCCAAAAAAATTATTTTGTTCTCATACCATGTTCTAAAAAATGTGTAAGATGAATAATAATTTTATAAAATTAAAAATTTAGTTAGTAATATTCATAACGTCTAGTTCATGATAATATTATAACCATATATCGTTGTTTAGTGAAACCCGGTATTGCGTACAACACACGCTATCGAGGAAGGTCGCGATTGCGTGTAATGCAAGCCAAATCAGGGTTGCGTGTAGTGCAGGACTTATTTGTTGTTGTGTATAACAAAATACAACCATATTTCATTTATACATTGAATATATATATATATATACACACACATACACACTCAATGTTGCGTAGAATAACAACTATCAAACAAACATGAAATTATGTGTAACACGATCTAAGAATAATGTTGCGTATACTGCAAGATAATAAGGTGTTGCTTATTGCGCAAGATAATCTTGGTGCATCGTACAACAGAAGATATGAAATAAATTAAAAAGAATATATCTTTTAAAATCTCGTGTTGTTATACTCCCCTCTCATGGTGTCCCGAGGTCCTTCATGGGGGTAGGTAGGTGGTCCAGCGTGCGCATGTAGGTGCAGAATGTGAGGCCCTAGTGGTGTGAAAGTGTTATAGATGTCAAACCCCATTCCTAGATTGAATGAAAAGTGTCCACTGGATTGCTTATAAAATAGATCCAAGAAGAATGAGATTCATGATATGGGACACATTTCTCATGGGACAACCCTTTGTGAGCGCTTATTTTAGGACTGATAAAGTGTAGTCTTTATCAGCACTAAATAATAGTGTTGATAAAGGGTTACCTTTTTTAGTGCTTAAAAAAAGCACTAATAAAGGGTTTCATTTATCAGCGCTGATAAATACTATTATGTATCAATGCTTATTTTTTCGCCGATAAAGAGGACTTTATCAGCACTTTTATTTAACACTAATAGTAACTATCGCTGTTTATTACGCATCCTATATTAGTTTCCTACTCTGTAAAGGTAATTGTAATAACATATCTTCTGAAAATCCCTTCACCCATAAGGTGTACACTATGAAGACACATTGGGAGATAGATGTTATCAACATATGATAGGTAATTAGTATAGAATTCAACAGTTTCTTCAACAATATATCGATATGTAATACAACCTTATAGAAAACTTCGATTCCTAATGTGAAATTTAAAAATCTTCATATATCGTTCAATGGGGTACTTCCCTTATTAATAAAAAAACCATTTAGTTTAATCTCTTGAAATAGAATCATCAGGTATACCATTATATCAGAAAAATTATAGTGGGAAGAACAACTCTAATACACATAATATAACTACAACATCCTTATTCATGATTGGAAAATTCACTGGGTCTATAAATTTACTACATATGGCCTTGAAAAAAATGTAGAGTCTCATTAATGTATATTCTAAAGTTTTAGGAATAATGAAACATAAAGTGATGGGCATCAAATATTGCATCAAAACATGATAGTCGTGTGATTTTAGAAACTATAACATCGAATTAGTCACTAACACGACATTCTTGATATTTTATGAATACCCCTTTGTAACATTTACACCATTAAAGAAATTTAAAACTTTAAAATTTTCTTGTCTGGATAGAGTGTAATATACTGGAGGAAGAAAAGTCCACTATTTACCCTTTATTGGTGCCAACTCTTCCCTTATCCCCATTCTAATCATGTCTAACCTAGATTTGATACAATATTTTGTATTTTTAGGAACATTTACCAACATGCGAATAACACTATCAAATACATTTTTTCCATATGCATGACATCAATAAAATGTATGATGTACAAAAAATTCCAGTGTGGTAATTCAAAGAAAATTGATCTTTTTTTCAAACATGATTTCAGAAGTTTTTTGAAAAATGGATTATCAAAAATAGTGTAAATATATTTTACTTTATCAAATATTTGATCACTTGTTAGTGGAGACAATGGTATACCATGTTCGGTATTCCCATAAAATGTTGTCTTTTAGGATCAGTATTTATGTCGTCAAGGTAAAAAATTCTGATGTCCTCAAAAAATTATTCAAGGAATGTTTCAACCAAACTAAGTGTGTGCATTCTTCACAAATAGGACACCCCAATATTCCTTTAATTCTATATCCTAACAAATTTCCATAAGTAGGAAAGTCACTTATCATCCCATAAAACATGGCCCTCAATGTGAACTCTTAATTTTCATGAGAATCATACATTGTAACACCTACATCCCACATCAATTTCATACCTTCAATCAATGGATCCAAATAGACATCAATATCATTAGTGGGTTGTTTTGGTCCAGATATAAGCAAAGACAACATATTTTATTTTAACTTCATGCATAACCATGGTAGAAAGTTATAATTTACAAGGATAACTAGCCATGTACTGTGAGTACTACTCTGTATACCTAAAGGATTTATTCTGTCTATTGATAATTCAATATGGAAGTTTCTCATTAAATTTTTAATTTCAGGATACTCATAATAAATTTTATTCCACTAAGGAGAGTCTACTAGATGATTTAGTTTCCCGTCTTCAATTATTTTATCTGCATGCCATTTCAATTGTCTCATGGTTTCCTAATATCCATATAGTCATCTAAATCTTTAAATGATAGGAAAGTACCATATAACTTTTAAAGGACTTGATTCATCTTTTTGTATTGATTCACTCCAAACTTAGGGAATTTACTAAGTGATTCATGATCCTAACAAAACAATATGTAATCATTTAAATTAGCATGTATTTTTTAGATATCATGCTCATTTAATGTAGCATTCGTTTAGCATCATATGTTCAATAAGGAAGTTAATTTTCTTACAAGAAGTAATTTTTAACTGAACAAGAGGTTATTGGTTTGTGTTTCAAAATGCCTATCATAGATGTTCACATCAATGCAAATATAAAAAGGATTAGGGTTCTTCTACCAAGTAATGAATGATAATGGGTAAAATTGTTTGATTTTAATCCATGGGAGGATGGAACATACCTGTAACTTGATGTGGATTAACATATGTTCACTATAAAAACCCTACCTACTTTTCATTTGAAATCACCACCTTTCTTGATAAGTGGGTAGAGTTTTTACAGAGCATAGATGGTCATTTCATACACATCCTCATTCAATTGAGATCATTATGTAATCAAAGTGATAAATTTAAACAATAATATCTTGTGTTTTATTAATTCGATGATATCTTACATAATTAAATATACATACAAGATTCAAAAAAGCAGTGAGTTATTGAAATAAATAATATGGAATAGTTTGTATTTATTCATATCTTCCCTTGATACGTGGTAAGATAGGTGGTGATTCAGGGATAAGATGCTTAGGAGCTATAGTTTATCTTTTTTAAGATGATTAAAATGTTTATAGGGCCCATTAACATTGTCTTGAGAACCCAATGTTTGATGAAACTCTTGAAATTAAATCTATTGAACCAAAAGTATCAGGTTGGGGTTCTCAAGATACTAAAAAAACCAAATAAAAATCTAATTGGGGTTTCAATAATGCTTTAAAGTTAAATAATTCACATGGTTGGGATGAAACCTCAAATAAATACAATGAAAATTTAATAAATATATATATAATCCATCCTCAACATTTTGATAGTATTTTAAATAGTGTATTAAAAGTAAAAATAAATTATTAATATAAAATTCCATTGGAGTGATTTAAATGTCGATATAGTTTAATTTTCATTATCGATTTTCCAATTTTTACAGAAAAGGAAAGTTAAAATGAATATGATTTAACAAGAGGTTCGCATAATAAGAAGACTAAAAAGTTTAGGAACCTATATTTTCCCTCACAGAGAATGGATTAGAATTTTTAAAATCTCAAAAAATACATTTATTATAAAAAAACCAACCCTCCATTTTTTTGACCAAAAATCCTCATAATATATTTACCATTATGTAGAGAATAGTAGTACATTAAGAAGAATAAAACCTAGAAAAGGGAATAAAATCAAAACTCTTATATATCTATATGGAAAAGAAGGAGAATAAAGGGGATATACATTTCTTGAAAATGAAAAAGTAGTAATACATGCACCTAGAATAAGATAATATCATGTATGAAGGAGAAAATATGAGTTTAGTTATATTAGGTATATACGAGGAGGCTACGTGAGATAGTTAAATATCTGGTATTTCAAGGGTGGTGATCTATTTGTGTCAAGGATAGTTTAAAGAAACTAATAAATGAGATAAGAGTAGAAATAATAACACACCTTAGGATTTGGGGGGGTTGATTCATTCAAGAGAATGTGTCACAAACCAACCCGGGTAGCCTAGTAGCCCGATAATTGTGCTAGTTATGACATGGTCTGAAGGTTGTCCTAATCCCAACAGGTCACCAACTAGCACTTTTCATCATAAAAAAATTAAAGTGAGAATGAAGTTTCCAAAAAAATGGTGGAAGAAAGATAAAAAATCTGTATGCATACCAAAGAAACTCTATTGGGAGAACTGTACTAGAATTCAAATATGTATAAACAACCTAAAGTACTACAATAAAGTACCATTAAAATAGGAAGATAAATAGACCAAGTCCCAATAGAAAAAACTCTCTAAGTCCATGGATCAACCTCTAAAACCACCTTCAAGTGGTGCTTTACCCCTACACAAACTTGGAAGTAGATAATCTACAAACACTCTAAGGCACAAGTAGGGTGTGAGATAAAATCCTAGTAGGGTCTCACCAAGGATTCCATAAAAGATTCCAATATTTAATTAACCAATGAAAGTGCCTCCATTTTTTCATGTAAACTATTTTTTATTTCAAATAATACTTAAAAAAATCACGATTTACATTTCAAAAGATGGAAATACATTAGAAAATTATGATTCACATTTCAGATGATGGAAATACTTTCAAAAATGGTTCTTTACACAAATGAATTAAATAAAAACTTTTATATAAAACAGTTTATATAAATTTACAAGGCATGTAAAATAGTTTTCATCAATGGAATATATTTATATCTCATATATATACTAGTGTGCAAAATGGATATCTTCCAAGAGGTATGATAGATCTAGGTTATGGGATCCTCACACAATCATGTGATAAACCACAATGTGTACACATGTCCCTCAGTAATGTAAATAGAGGAGTCATATATGTCCCAAGGGTAAGAAATATATGTGTACCAATATTTTATTAGTTTTTTAAAGCATCAATCTATTGCTAGGTCAATTACAACCTAGCGTGTTTGTCCCTATAACTCACTAATTACCTTGTCTTTCATGTTCTCTAGTACAATTCAATGATGGGAATTTTTTTAAGCAACCTTAAAATTTAATTAATCTCATTCACCCATTTCAAAATTCCAATTTACATTTAAAAACAAAAACATGTTTTTAATCAAATACATTCCTTTTTCCAAGATAAACCCTATTTTTTTATCAAAACCATTTTAAGCCATTTTTCAAAAATAGGAATTTGAAATCAATTCACAATTTAATTTCACAATTCAATTTCATAATTAAATTAAAAAATTTAATTTCAATAAATTTCAATAAACTTCACAACAAACCCCTAATTCAATGGAATTGGGGATTTTCACAATTTTCCATCAAAACCATTTCATAATGTAAATTAAACAATTTAAATTTTACCAATTTCAATAAATTCACCCCAATTCATGTAATTGGGGGTTTTCCAATTTCATGGAAAAACCCATTTTTAAAACCCTAAATCAATGGAATTGGGATTTTCCAGCAAACCAATTGAAATCAACTTAATAAAAATCAATAAATTGCATTTAATTAAAATAATTGAAATTAAATAAAGCAATTCAGGATTAAAAAAACCAGGCATCATGATGGAACCACCTACCTCGATATCAACGGATCTCAAAATGCCAAACCCTAATCAAGATTTGACAACCAATAATGATGATCATGAAATCTAGGAGACAAGGATAAAACCTAGGTTTAAGATCCCAAAATTGAGGGTATTAGATCCACAAAGAATAATGGGAATCCATGTAACCCGAGGGAGGAGAAGATAGATCACGGAATATAGAGATTGGGGTGAGTAAACTAACTGGGATAAGATCGAAGGGAATTTATCAAGCTTCGAATCACTTCTAGGGGGTTACAAGGGGTCAACAACTAGTCTTGAGATTCACCAAGGAAGGAGAAATTAGTTTGGGGTCTTAGCAGTCTGTCATAGACCTAAAAATGAGTATTCGGGTTTTGAAACATAAAATCAGATTAAAAAAACCATTCACAGGGTTTCATGGGTTGAGTCACATAGTTTCTCCTAACAGGAACATGTTCTGAAAAACCTATCACCAATTGTACAAAAACCCACTGCCTGGGTTTGTACAGTTTGGATTGATAGGGCACACGGTTTGGGATAACCATGTACTAACCGTGCACAAGCCCAAATTTTTCAAAACTTTTAATGTTTTTATTAGAATTACCCTTAAATGAAACTCAATCAAAGCATGGTAAAAAGAGGGGTTTTGGAATACCTGAAAATAGTAATAGGATGTTACAACCTCCCCAATATAGAAACTTTTGTCCCCAGAATTCTTAATAATAAGCTCTCATGCCAAAATATGAGGCCACTAGTCTCTCACCATTTCATCCCTCTCCAATATCTCATGATTATCATAACAACACTGCTATAGTAATCAAACCAAAGTTATCATCCCCCACAAAATACCATGGTATTAGAATCAACTATTATAGCTGGTCATTCAGTCACAGATAAATCAGGTTCAACTCCAAGATCACACCAGCTTAGAACATGAGATGGATCAAATTGATACTTTCGTAGCTAAGATAAATGAAACATGTTATATATCAACATCAGTTATGGTGGAAGTGTCAAATAGTAATCAACTTTTCCCACTTGCTCAATAACCTAAAAAGGACACACAAAATGAGGAGAAATTTTCCCTTGCCTCTCGAGATATCGACGACCCAAACGGGGTGAAACTTTCAAGAACACCTGGTCACAAACTGAAAACTATAATAGTCTATGACGACAATCAGTATAAGAATTATACTGTCTTTGTGGCATCAAAATTTTCTAACAAATCAACTAAATCTTTGTTGTCGTCTCTTGCACCAAACTTGGTCTAACCAAGGAAATTTCACCAATCTCTGACTAACACAATAGATACCTACAAGGTCGGTCATACAATGCATAAAAAGGAGTTAATCTGATCATGGAATAATAACTATTATTATATAAAAATTCAACCTTCCTCAAATGATGATCCAAAGATCCATCATAGTCAAGAACACAAGCATGAAGAATATCCTCAGGAATCTATATAGCTATTTTTTTCTGGACATATGACTACAGATGGTATGTCATACTCAAATGGACAAGAGATCCCAGTGACTCCTGAAGGCCTCTCCAAAAATGATAAGTGAACCAAGGATCCTTATTAGAGACTATAACTGATGGAAATCCATGAAAATGAGTTGTCTATCTCACATAGAGATTTCCCAACTCCTCAAATTTAGTTGTATCACAAATGAGTATAAAGTAAAACAATTTGGTAAGCTGGTCGATCACAACCCATATCATGTTCTTATTTATCTAGGTACACAGAAATACAACCAAAAATTCTAAAGATATTTCATCCCACTTGCAAGTTGCGACTAAAAGTGGATAAAGAAAACCTGATTGTTGTTGGTTCTCAGCCTTAACTTTTTGGCATGTATATAAACAAGAGACAACCTTAACAATGCTCCATCTTATACCAGGACACAAAAATAAACATCACTTATCATAGAAAATATTTTTAGTTCCTCGGTGAATAACCCCTGGGAATAATGGAAATCCCCCATAACAACTATCATTGTCTCTAACAACACAAAAAATCAATTCTAATAGCAGAGAATACCCTCTTTGGAAAATGACCACTTATAAACTGCCTCCCCGTCATAGAGAGGGTCTCTAATGCTACAAAACTCATCACCAAGATACTTATCCTAAATAATCATCTCTAGAAGAAAATATTTCAACTGAACAATTGTCAAAGAAACCTCATCCCCTAATTCCTGTACTCTAATATGCAATTATGAAAAGAGATATATCAATTTCCACTCTTTCAAAGATTCTTTCACTACCTGGGATGGAAGTTTACTAATCAAGACGTGTGCGATGACACTCTCTTTCCCTATGTTATAGGTTATGTAAAAGTCGAAAGATTGTAGGTATTCCACCCAACTCCTCTGGAGGAGATTCAAATATTTTTGAGAGAAGATATAACTAAAGACCTTGTGGTCAGAAAACATGGTAAATATTCCCTCATAAAGGTAATGCCTCCCACTCTTAAGTGTATACATCATAGCTGCAATATCAATGTAATGGGTCAGATAATTCTTCTCACAAAATAAAAATGATCATGAAAGAGAGTTAGTCTGTGGAGTGAAATTTGTTCATGTAACATAAGTTGTTTTTGGAGAAAAGAAGGACTGCATAGCATAGGTAGTTTGCGAGGCATCAACAGTCCATGAAAGAAGATGCAGCTTGCGAAAGAGAGGGCAGTCCACAGAAATAGGGGTAGTCCGCTGAAGAGAAGACAATTTTTGGAAGAGAGTCAGTACACATAACTAGAAGCGATCTGCGAAAGGTAAGGTAGTCCACGAAAAAAATGAAGTCCACAAATAATCCCCCTCATGGTGCAAGGTAGTTTTAAGAAGACACATGATATTTTGAAAATGAGAAATACAACATACATACGATATGTGTTTACACCCTCATCATGATTGGTGAAAAAGATGATCCATGTGCACTCGACACATGTTAAACTCATAATATTGTAGTGATTCATGAAGAATGGTTCGATGAACCAGAGTTTGGTTATAATAACCCCACTGTGTGTCCAAGAATTATAGATTGTGCCCACTTAAAAGATTGATTATTATTTAGGGAATATTGACTGTGATGATACTATGTTGAGCTGATCATTATTTTTTTTAATAATCATAAATTAATTTGGTGATTCCTGTAAGAATAAGAAGAATAGATCTATGTGTAGTTGGTTTTGCATTGAAGAAGAAAGTGAGGAGAAGAAGAAAGTGAGGAAAAGAGAAAAATATTTGATTGAAAAAATTGATATTAGTTCATTATAATTTGGGTCAGAGAAAATTTATTGTTCATCAATCCACTAAAAATTCATATTATTGTTACTGATAGAAGAAGAAGATTGTTCAACTTTTAGTTTGCTACTAGGAAGAGGTAAGAAGGGTTACTTTCATGCTTCTAATCAAGTAAAAAGTAAAGAGAGGAATATCAAAGAGGTATGGTGGATTCCAACAGGTCTCAACAGGTGGGAGACTTTATTGGTGTTACAAACCTTTAATAGGGAGAATATTTTCTTGGGATGTAGTGTAAATATCCATCCAAGTGCTGTAAAACACATGCTGTTAGATTGTTTTAATAGTTTCATGCGAGTGTAAGGGTATATCATACACATTTTATTCCACACAAACAGATTATTTTCTAGTGGATTGTATGGTGTTAGATTGTTTCCAAACCATACCAAGGGTGTAGCTACTATGGTTGAGTATTGAAGCCTGTAAAAGTATCATGTTAATTCTTTAATTATTTCATATACATGAATGCGACAGGGAAAAGAGAATAATATAATAAAGATCCTAATAGGTCTAAGAGGTATAGGGATAAAAAGTTATAATTGATTAAAAAGTTCCCACCACTGATTCATATTTCCCCCTCTCAATGTTAGGAATATCCCAAATTCGTCCTCTCAAACTCAAAAAAAAGACTCTAACATTTTTTATCCTAAGAAAACTTTAATCCATTCCGAGTTAGAGAATTCATAGAAGAATCCAACTTTGAGAAGTACTTAATAAACTGGTGATAATACCCAGATATATCCAAGAAGCTCCAAATATTGAAAACATTCTATGGTTATTCCCATGTCATAACATCTTTTACCTACTCAAGATCAATTGATATCCCATGTTCCAACAACACATGTCCCAATAATTTTACCTCCTGAATCAAGAAATCACATTTTAAAATATTTCCATAAAGTTGGTAATTTCTCAGCAAACTTAGAACTTTTCTCAGATAATGCACACAATAGTCATTGGACTAAGAGTAAACAATGATTTCATCTAAAAATACTGCCACAAAGGTATCTAGATACTAATATAAAATAATTCTCATTAAATACACAATTACTGCAGGAGAATTGGTTAAACCAAAGGGCATAACAAGGTACTCATAATGTCTGTACCTTCTCTGAAATGCGGTTTTTTGAATGTCATATTTTTTTATCCGCAACTGATGGAAAACAGATCGAATATCAATCTTTAAGAAACACTTCAGCCATTTCAACTGGTCAAATAGATTATCAATCTATGGAAATGGATACTTGTTATTTACTATCACTCGATTGATATTTTTGTAATTAACAAATAGGCGAAGTGAACCATCAGCTTTCTTAGAAAATAGAACATGTAATACCCAAGGTGATACACTCAGTCATACAAAGAATTTCTCTATAAGATCATACAAATTATTATTTAACTCTTTCAGTTCAGCTAGTTCCATGTGGTAAGAAGTAATAGAAACTAGTTTAGTACTAGGAACTAAATCAATAGATAAATCTACCCCCTTTACCAGTAGTAAACCAAAGAAGTCAGAAGGAAACACGTCAGAAAACTCCATGATAACTAGAGGGAGATCAAAACTCAAATATTCCTGATCCAAATAAAAATAAAACACTAATATTACTTTCCCAACTCTGGATAAGAATGTCCAACCCTGCTCAATCTTGGGTCTCATTCTCTTTGAAATACATGGCACACATCACTATAAATAGTAAAGGAGATTCATCAAAGATAACAATCAATCTAGGATTTATCTTCAATGAGGAAATCCATCCTTAATATGATTTCAAGAGGTCTTATGTCAAGAACAAAAAAACTCCAAAAAATCTCAAAATATGACAGAGAGAAGACGCAAGAGGGACTATGGAGACCTTGCTCTCTATTTCAACCAAGAGGTGTAGTAATATCCATAACATATCACAAAATCTCCCTAGGAAGATTTATTTTATAAAAAATACATTTTGAAATAAATGAATGAGATGCATGGGTATCAAATAAAGAAGTTATTAATGATGAAGATATAGGGATGGTACCTCGCGTGGATGCTAGACCTGTATTCGCTTCCTCTAGAGAATCTTCCACTTCATGAACAAGCTTCATTCCATATGCCTATGGTTGGAACCCTTTTATCCTTTAATAATATAATTTCATCTCAATTTTAGAAGTATCTGATGATCTTTTGACACTACGTGGAGTAGAATAAACATGGAAGAATTTATGTAAGTGTCTTGAGCATCCACAAGAACTACATACTTTGGGTGCCTTAGTGAAAACCCGCTTTGAATGTCTTGGATTTCCACACTGGTAGAAAATAAAAGGACCTCTTCCTTGTACTAAAGGAGGTCTAGAATGACCCTTCTATCAAGAACCATCAAGATAATCATCATTCTTCCAATTTTCATTGAAGTAAAGCACACTCCCACTAGGAGAGAAAGAAACTCCCTATAATACTGACTTTCCAGCCAATTCCATTTTAACCATCAGTGCTCTATCCATCACATTAGCATAAGAAGTAAACATTAAAAATAAAACCTAATATTGAATATCATGATGAAGTCCCAACTCGAACCTTTGAGCCTTCATCTTATCATTAGATACAATCTTAGGTGATAAATTCAATATCTCAAAAAAATATTTTTCACACTCTTTCGTGGTCCTGTATGCCTACTGAAGTTCGAAAAACTATCTATACTTGGAGAAAAACATCGATTCTAGATAGAAATGGTCCGTGAAAAGAAATTTTAAGTCCTTACACTCTAATAACTCATGCTTCTTTGTTATCACTATAATGTCTCACAATCTCATTCTCAGTCCTTCCAGTAAGAAGGTGGCATACTTCACCATTATTTATTCAGGTGTCTCCAAGAACCCAAACAAACATTCTATCCCTATCAACTATTAATTAGAATATTGAGTATCCTTTTATCCTTTGAATGGTGTTGGATTCTGGATAAATAATTCCTAATAACATTCTTAGAGAACAACCCTTTTTGTTTCCACAGCTGGAGCCTGAACAGGAACCGGTGGTGGTGCATGTCCTAGATCTTGGATAGTATGCACAATTACCACAACCAGATTCAGGTCCAAAAGAAAATTTTTCTCTTTGAGGCTCAGCATTAGATTCCTCCTAGATCTTATTTTCATGTCTTCTGAGAGGCATGATGCTACAAAACATCATCATACAATAACAAAGACATCAGATTAACACTAAAACAAGGAAACAAGGGAAATATATCCCAACAGATATACAACAAGATTTGGATTTCACTCTGTCCAAATAAAAATCAAGGAAAATACTATAACTAATCATAAAGACATATTTACCTAACCACCCCTAGTGGCTTAAGGTTCATTACAGTGAGATCTGGATAGGAACTGAATCATCACTACCTTCAAAGTCCTAAAAATATTTCATAATGCATACTGAATTCAGGACAAGAATCTCAACCTCCTTTGATACTACTTTGTCAGGAACCAACCTGGGTTCCTTGGTAACTTGATAATCAATATGGCTATGAAATTTTCCGAAAAGAATTCCCAATCCCCATGGATTGGTGGCTAGTACCTGGCATCATACAAAAATGAAAGTGGGAATGAATTTACCACAAAAACTTCATAAGAAAGATAACAAATCAGTATGCATACCAAAGAAACTCCACTGGGAGAACTGTACCAGAAGTCAAATAGGTATAAAAACCCAAAATTACTATAGAAAAGTACCGATAAAACAAGAAGATAAAAAAGCATAATTCCTAATAGTCGCAAATATCTATGTCCATATATGAACAGCTAAAACCACCTCCAATTGGTGTATTACCCCTGCTCGAACCTAGAAGGAGATAATTTACAAACACATGAAGGTATAGGTAGGGTGTAAGCTAGATTCCTAGTAGAGTCTCACCAAGAATTCCATAAAATATTCCGAAATTTAATTAACCAAATAAAGTGCTTTCAATTTTTAAAGTAAATAGTTTTTTCATTTCAAAGAATAGTTTAAAAAATGATGATTTATATTTCAAAAGATGGAAATACATTAGAAAATCATACTTCAAATTTCAAATGATAGAAATACTTTCACAAATGGTTCTTTACACAAATGGATTAAACAAAATTTTTTATATAAAATAGTTTATATAAACTCAAAATGCATGTAAAACAGTTTTCAATATTGGAAAACATTTATATCTCATATATAAATAGGAGATAAACATAGTCATCTACCAAGAGGTATGATAGTTCTAGGTTATGGTATCCTCACACACTTATGTGATAAACCACAATGTGTACATATATCCCTTGTGAATGGAAATAAAGGACTCATATATGTTCCAATGGAGAAGAAATATGTGATGACCAATATTTTTTAGTGTTGTAAAGAATCAATCTATTTATATCGAAATTCCAACCTAGCATGTTTTTCCCTAAAACTCACTAACTACCTAGGCTTGCATTCTCTCTATTATAATTCAATTATGGGAAAAAAAATTAAGTGTCCTTACAATACAATTAAATATCATTCCCCTATTTCAAAATTCCAATTTCAATTTAAAAACAAAAATGGGTTTTTAATAAAAAAAGCATGCCCTTTTCCAAGATAAAACCCTAAGGTTTCTATCAAATCAATTTTAAATCATTTTTCAAAAATATGAATTATAATAAATTCACAATTAAATTTCAAAATTAACTTTCAAAATTAAATTCACCTATTTAATTTCAAATAGATTCCATCAATTTCACAACAAACCCACTATTAAATTGATTTTGGGGTTTTCACAATTTCTCAATCAAACCCAACTCACAATTTAAATTAAAAAATTTAAATTGAACCAATGTACATAAACACATCCCAATTTAATGGAATTGGGGTTTTTCCAATTTCATGCCAAAAACCAATTTTAAAAACCCCAATTCAATGGAATTGGGTTTTTTCAACAATCCAATTGAAAGCCACTTAATAAAAAAAATCAAGAAATTACATTTAATTCAAACAATTGAAATTAAATAAAGTAATTTATGGTTAAAAAAAATCGGGCATCATGATAGAACCACATACCTCAAGATTAATAAATCTCAAAATGCCAAACCCTAATCAGGATTTGACAATGAAGAATGACAATCACAAAATCCAAGAAATAAGGATCAAACCTAGGTTTAATATCCCAAAAAATAGGGTATTATATCCAAAAATAAACATGGGGATCCATGGAACCCTAGGGAGGGGAAGAGAGGTCACGGGAGATAGAGATCAGGGTGGGGAAACTAACCAAGAGAAGATCGAAGGGTGTTCCTCAACCTTTGTATCACTTTCAGGAGGTTTTGAGGGGCCATGAAATGCTCTTGGGATCCACCAAGGAAAGAGAAATAAATTTGGGGTCGTACCGGTCCATTAGGTACCTAAAAATGAGGGTTGGGGATTCTAAAACATAAAATTGAATTAAAAACTTGTATGCACTGTTTCTTGGGTAGAGCTTCACGATTTGAAAAACTATGGGGACTAACAGTATGCCCCTTTAAATGGGTCAATAATTTCTCCTAAGAGGGTGCACAATTTGAAAAACTGTGCAGCAACCGTATAAAACTCTACAACCTAGGTTTGCACGGTTTGGGTTGAGAGGGCGTATGGTTTGGGCTAATCATGCCTTAACCATGCACTATCCCAGAATTTTCAAAACATTCAAAGTTTACACTCGAATTACCCTTAAACAAAACCCAACCAAAGCATGGTAAAAATTGGGGTTTAGGAATACCTAAAATATAGTAATAGGAAGTTACATAATGTTGAGGGGGATTAGTTGCAGAGATGGACTTTTATGAGAGTTTGAATGAAATGAGAGAAATAGGTTCTGTTGGGGTTAAATTTATAAGTGTGCGAAGAGTTTTATCAACACTTTTAAATAATCACTCATAAAGATGCGTTTATCAGTACTAAAATAACAAGCGCTGATAAAACCATTTTTTTCAGTGCTTTCCTAGCGCTGATAAAGTCTTATTTTTATAAACACTATACTTTTAGCGTTGCTAAAGATAGGCTTTATTAGTGCTAAATATTATAGCACTGATAAAGATATATATAATTAATATTTAATAATATAATTGATATAATTTTAAAAAATTATTGTATATAATTATAAATAGATATTTATATAATTGTAAATATATTTAATGAATTGTAAATATGTATTTATAAATATAAATATAAATATCTATAATTATAAGTAAATAATTATCTATACAATTATAAATATATTAAAAGAATTGAAAATATGTATTTATAAATATAATTATAGATATATATTAATAATTATAATTATAAATATACATATTTGTAAATATATTTATAAATATTTCTCTATAATTATAAATAAATTTATATAATTATATATATATATATATTCATTAATATATAAATATATAATTATATATAATTATATATATAATAAATATATTAATTATTTAAATATATTTAATTTTTTTATAATTATTTAAATATATTTGATATAATTTTATAATTATATAAATATATAATTATTTTTTCATAATTATATAAATACTTTTAAATATATATATATATATATTTATTTACAATTATAGATATATAATTTTATAAATATTATAGATATACATTTATAAATATATTTATATATAAATATAAATATATTAATTTACAAATATATTAATACAAATATATTTTTAACATTATTAATGAATATATAATCTTAAATGCATGAATGTTAAAAATGAATGAAATTAAAATATTAAGAATGAAAATACTTTGAAAATATTAAAAAAATTGACAAGTTTTATTAATAATACAAATTATTAAAAAAAATTAAATAAAGATATATATTGAAATGAAGATGAATACATATTTAAAATATTAAAACATAGTAAATAGACATGTACAAATAAATATCTACAACTGATTAAATTCCAAAAAAAGAAAAAAAATTAAATATTAAAAATGAATAAATAATATTAACTGGTTCAATATTAAAAATGAATAAATAGAATTTTCTAATTAAAGACATAATATATTAAATATAATATTTCACTAAATGAAATTCTAAAATGAATATTAAAATTTTAATAAATTGTATAAATATTACGTTTATGTGTCTGTTTCTATATAATATTTCATTAATTATGTAAATGTTTGGGTGGAATTAATATATATATATACACACACACACAACAAAACACAAGTTTGATATATTTTAAATTGAATAGTGGAATTATATAATATGCAATGTCTATTAATGAAACAAATAATAATAATAATAAATAAATTTTAAAAAAATGAATAGGTGTTATTAATTATATAGATTATGAATAAAAATAAAAGTGAAATTGGATGTTTTTGGGTACAAGGACTACCATATAGTCCAAAAACTATTATAATTTTTTTTGAAGATAGATGTCAATCTAATATTGGGATATATTTTTGGGATCTTTCTTGGAAATAGAATATCCGCATCATTCCAAAGGACTCCTCTTACTCATCCTCAGATGATGAGCTTATGTCACCCTAAATGAACACATCATGGTAAAGACGTTGGCGTCTTAAGGATAGAGGTCATTATCTCATGAATTTTAATTTTAGTGGGAGAGGAACAAATTGATCTCTTGGTCTATCTATTGTGTGCACTTTATGCCTTGTCTTGCTTCCATTTTCCTTATTCATTGCACTGTACTTTTTTTCTAAAAAAATTTGGGTGAGGGTTGGCTTTCCAATTCACACTCCAAACTTTAAGATATGTTTAAATGAAAATGAATAAATATTAGTTATATAAATTAAAACCATATTAAAAACATTAAATGTTTATAAATAATTATTAAAAATGGATAAAATTTTAAAAAAATACTGAACAATGAAAATTTGAAAATGAATAAATTACAAAAATATTAAAAACAATTACAATTATTAATGAATAAATAATATTAAAAATGAGTAAATTCCAAATAAAAAAAGTAATAAATAGTATATATTGAATCAAAATATAAAAAATAAATAAAATATACCTATTAGAAAAATAATATATATTAAATACCTTATGTTAATAAATATAATTATAAAATGAATAATAAAAATTAAATAAATTACAAAAATATTGTGTGTGGGTGTGTGAATTCTATATAAAATGCATTAATTACATATATGTAAGTGTGAAATTAATGTAACATATGTTTGATATATGTTAAATAGAAAAAAAAGACATTTAATAAATGTCTATTACTTGATACAATTAGTCAACATTTTTAATTTATATTAATTTTAAATTATAAACCATTTTCATTAAATATATGACTTATTTAATTTAAACAAACAAATTTTTATTCTACAAATCTTATATATAGAAATATTATATATATTGATATATATATATATATATATATATGAATAAATTTCTATATTAAATATATTAATGAATAATTGTGTATAAAATACATTAAAAATGAATAAATTAAATAACATTAAACGAATAAATATTTAAAACCTTTAAATTATAAAAATAGTAAAAAACACTTAACATTATCCGTGAATAAATAATATCAAATGAATTCATGTTACAAATGGTTAAAATTTAATTAAAATATGATTATATTTAAAATAAAATTTAAAAATAAATAAGATATTAATAGTTTTTTTAATTATTACATTTTATTCACTTTCTATATTTATATTTAATATATACTATTTATTACTATTTATAGTTAATATATATATATATATATATTAAATTTATAAATTTTATTTAATAATTATCTCTCTACTAAGTTTTTTAATATTTTTTTTAATTTATCCATTTTTAATTTTTATTTATTTTATTATTACATTTAATTCATTTTTTATATTTATATTTAATATATACTACTTATTACTATTTATTTCTATTTATAATATAAATACTTATTCATTTTAATCATTTTTATTAATAATTTTTACATTAATAATTTTTTCTATATTTTTTTAATTTATTCATTTATTATTTTTATTTATTTAATTATTTCAATTTTTTAATATTTTTAATATTTTTTTTTATTAGAGTATATAAATAAATTATGTCAAAATAGGGGTTGGGATGGTTGAGATGGTGGCCTATGTATAGGACCACATGAGCAGGCATGAAGCTAGGTCGAGATAGCTGGCTAGGCAGGTGGGCCAACCTGTACAGGGGACGTTCCATGTGGCCCGTGTGTGTAAAAGTGTTTGTGGGTGTTGATCCCTCATATCCATGGAATGTTGTGTTGTAAGAATGCCCAGGATTATAAATCACCACCCAGACAAATGAGAAATCAGATGTAGGATGATTTCGCATGCGGAAACACTTTATCATCACAAAAAATGTTCATATAAAGGGTTGTTCTTATCAGTAACTAAAAAAGTACTGATAAATGGGGACCTTTATTAGTGATTTTTTTATCCCTAATAATGGGTACCTTTATCGGCGATTTTATCTAGCACTGATAAATCCCATCACTGTTTATTGTGGGTTTTGTAGTTATGTATGCTAACGAGGTATTAAAAATACAAGTTGGGATAATTCAGGAGAAAATTATTACCAATGTCACATAGCATAAATCTCTCTAAGAAGACATGTATGAGGAATATTAGAAGATCAATGTGGTGAGTCGAATTCCTAGTGATTTTTTGATAGATCAATCGCAAATTCCACTCTATGTATAAGATGTGACATTTCAAACATAAACATTATGGTAGGAAAATTTCAGTTATATCTAGGATAAATGCATGGGAAACAGTTAAAACTATCCAATTATAATTGAGAGAGTATAAGAGATACCTTCCTAGTTCATGGAGAGGAATGGATACTTATTTTAAGGGGACACAAAATTGTATTCTTTTATATCAATATAATATAATATCACAGTTAGGCCAAGGTAACGAGGAAGAAAATCTCATTCAAGATAGTGGTATCCATATTTATTAATATTGAGTGCATTATGTCTTCTAATATAGTTGAATAAGAAATATAAAATATGCAATGATTTGTTCCAATTCTTATAATTGCACCTAGTATGTAAAGTTTTATCATAATATAAATTATGATAATTCTACTATTGGTACTAGATAAAATGTCAAGATTGTATAGAGGACTATAGGAATATACTTTGGGATATCATCTCTTGAGGAGTCTTGATTAAGGAGGACAAATCATAGATACGAGAGTTTCCATACTATGGAGACATGGAAATCCCAAGGACTAAATCCATAACTCAGTAGAAGAATGATCTTATCATGTGAGAGCTAACAAGGATAGTTAGCAAGTTGGATATAGTTCAATGGGAGTGTTGTATAATTGGGTTCCCAAGACTCAACTTGATAAGTACCTTTTGATTACCATATCATGTATATAGTGAGTTATGCATGATATACACTTACAATAATAATGTTGATATTTATGCATCCAATATTTATATGGTAGTGTCTATATATTATTTGTTATATAAAAAGTTTCTAGCAGTTCCCAAGCTATAATGAGAACCTTGAGATACTATAAAATTCATCTTAAAAAATGTAATATGATCTAGATACATCATACTTACTGGACACAAATGATGTTTGACTATCATATTTTTGGGGCACATAAACATTGAGACTTATTCTCATGATGTTCTCACTTAGTGATCTTGAGTATATGTGATCATGTGAACTGATCTGACAATATAAACATCATGTTTTTCAAGTTTCATTGGTAGTTCATGTCAGTATGCCTACTTTTCCTCAAGCACAGAATCAATCAGTGAATGATGGAAATTTATGGGATTATATTATTATTAATGATAATAAACAAACCGAAATATAATGATGGGGGAGGAAAAATATGCAGCAAATGAAGACATGAACTTATACCCATGCTGGAACAAAAGTATTCTTTATTTGAGACTGCACAAGTGAATAGAATTTTGGAAACTAAAATTAGTGCTAAAGTCATTATAATGGAGGTAAAATGTCATATTGTGAGCATTTCTTTAGAGAAAAAGAAATCAGAGAGCAGTTCTTATCTAGACACTCAATGTAAGGAAAAAAGTTGATAGCCTAGGAAATTATGGGAAGAAATCTATTTTCGTCATAAAATCATCTAGGAATGAAATATCTAGTGAAAATAAAAAGGGATATCTATATCTAATCATAGTTTTAAATAAAATATTCTTTTTTGGAATTTTTGGGGACTGGCCAATCCTGAAATAGTCAGCTCCATTTAGATTTTTATAGATAAACAAAAACCTTATATTCTAGGACTTTCATAACCTAAGAGAATTTTTTCTAAGGGGATTTATTCTCCTCATAATATGGGTTAGAATATTAACAACACAAATCATTCCAGTAATGATATCAAAATACTTTTGGTCCTTACTCATTCGAGGTTGGATGGAATCTTAAATATCAATTCTATAGAGCATATGGTTACTCTTAGTTATAATTGTATGGGTATGAAACATTTTTTTATCTTTTATCTATTATTATAATGGATATCGTTAAATAAGTTATTTATGGCATAAAATTTAGGTTATGAGTGGCTCTATAAATTGCCCACATACACTTCTTGGATATTTTAATGAGATTATAAACCTAGATGAGAGGCTTGGCATAGTCAAAACCTCCACCTCAACCAGATATTTCAGGGCTTATATTGAGAAAAAAACCTTTTGGAGTTTAACTAGGTAGGTTCCAAATACACTTGGTATATGGAATACATTAATAAAATAGTGGAAGTTAAATTGGATAGAGTTTTCGTCAATGATTCTTCCGTAAATGTTTGGGCCTCTATCTCCTGCACTGCTATTGTGAGATTTAACTCAGATCATCATTTTTATTATCTAATATTTTCACTTGATAGGTTAAACCATCCTTTCCTTTCAGATTTATTAATACTTGTATCTTACACCCTAATTTTAAAAACTGGTTCAAGACACTTGGAATTCTATTAATTTTAAAGATGGTTCCATGGCGTGTGTATTAAAGCTTTAATTGCGGAAAATAAAGCTTAAAGTTTGGAGTCATGATTTCTTCAGCCGCATTGATGAAAAAATTTCTCATCTAGAATCCTTACTCCACATCATCCAAGAAAGTAACACTGGTAGTGATTTTTCCATAGGTCTTGAACAATAAAATGGGGTCACACAAGACCTCAATATACTTATAAATCTCAATGATGTAATGAGAAGGGAATCCTAGAAAATAAAATGGCTTAAAGAGAGTAATAAGAATACCAAAATTTTCAATTCTATTTAAAATTTTAGAAAAATTAATAAACCTTTGGATATTTTCAATGATAGTGGGGAGTTCATTTAGAGTATAAAGGATTTGGCTTCTCATGTTTTCTCTTATTATATGAATCTCTTTGATGAGATAAATAGTAGTATTGAACTTATGGAAGGCATCACTCCTAGTATTTTCAATAATGAGGATAACTCGGGTCTTACTTTAATTCCCCTTGAGTTTGAGATTAAATATGTAGTTTTTGGAATCAATTATGGTAGCTCTCCTAGACAAGATGGGTTCATGAAATCTTTCTTTCAGACCTTTTGAGAGATTTTTCAGGGTGATGTTTGAAGACTTGTCAATTTTTTTTTCAAAGGTAGTCAATTGACATAAGGAATCAATGCTCAATTTCAAACTCTCATTCCAAAAGTGGAAGATTAAAATAAGATTCATCTTTTCAGGCTTGTGTCTCCTATCGAAACACTATTTATAAAATCATTTGAAAAATACTTGATAATAATCTAGCCAACATTGACAACATGATTGTGTCCTAAAATCAATTTTTGATTTCCTTAAAGGAATAACTATTCAATATTTCCTTATCACTGATTTCAAATACATTAATCAAATTAATAAATCCACTGGAGGTGGTAATATTTTTCTCAAGATTGATATTAAAAAATCTTTTTATATGCTTGATTGGGGATTCATTTGTAAGGTTTTAACTAGTTTTGGATTTGATGAGGTCTGTATTAAATGGGTTATAATCCTTATGAGTTCCACAAATATTTATTTACTCATAAACGTCTCCCTTAAGGGATACATCACATGATCTGGAGGTGTTACTCAAGGTAACCCTCTCTCATCTATTATTTTCTCTATTCGTGAAGATTATTTAAGCATGATTTTTCTCAATATGGTCAATAACAAAAAACACAAACCCATTAGAGATTCTAGAGGAATTTCTACTCCCACAAATTTACTATATGATGATGATATTACCCTTTTCACTCAAGATGATAAAATAAATTTTATAATAATTAAAAATTCTCATATTCATTATGAAAAAGTATTAGGGCATAGAATATTAGTTGGATAAAACCATATGTTTATTTTGGAAAAAATATCCTTGCTTCTCGAAAAATGGGCATCATTAATGAGTTGGGAATCAAATAAGGTGTGATTTATTTCACTTATCTTGGTGTTCATATGTTTTGGGGGAAACCATGTGTCAGTCATTATTCTCACATTCTGAGTTAGATAAAAAATAAGTTGGCTTCATAGAAGGGAAAAACTCTTTTAATTGTAGGTTGGATTAGCCTTGTGAAAGCTATCATTGATTCAAATTTTTTTACTCATTTATGGTCTATAAATGGTCAGCTGACCTCATTAAGTATATCAATACATTTATTATAAATAATTGGAGTCAAATCATCCTTCAATGGATACTTTTTATTACCCCATTGAATTAATGATGTAAAACTATTGATTATTAAGGTCTTGGTATCAAAAATATCAGAAAATTTAATCAACATTTACTAGAAAATTTCTTGTGGAGGATTATCAATGGGAATTTAGAGGGTATTAATTTCCTGTGGTGAAGATCATTGAGAAGTATTAAAGATGTAAATTTAAATTATATGTATTTTTTTTATGGAATTCCCTCAAGGATTCATTTTATAACATCTTAATGAACTCTCACTTGCTTGCCAACATCAACTCATATCTGAATTTTTGGGCAGATAACTAGATAGGTATGCCTATTTTTAATCTTTTAAACTCTCTCAATCCATCACTTGACACAAATGTTTCCATCAAAGATCAAATATAGATTTATTTTGACATTATTTTTATTGAAATCAGGTAAATGATTATGAGTTACAATTTCTCAAATGGTGATGACCTCTTAATTTGGGAACTGACTACCAATGGATAGATTTCCTCTAAATCCTTCTCTTGTGAGGAAACATAAGGTCATAAAAACAACTGGGTTTTAAGTTTTATCAGAGTATTGATCCTACCATATATATTCTCTCTAAATTGGTGGGTGATGTATTTTAAAATCCCTATATATGAATTTCTTTAGGCTGTTAGAATAAATTTATACTCGAGATGTGCCATATGTAATCAACATAGGGAGTACATTGATTATTTAATCATCAGTTTTGTTACTTATTCAACCTTATAGATAGTCGCTACTGCTATGTTTGGGGTGATGATTCCATGAACATCCATCATATTGGAAAATATCATTACTTTCACCAAGCTACCTATCTAAAAGAAACTTATGAATATCTTCTTGGTGGCCCACTTTGAGGTTTTACGTGTTCTATAGACCAGACGAAACAAGATAATTCATGAAAATATCTTCTTCTATATATATTTGGATCTTACTAAAATAATCATTGCTATGAAAAATGATAATTCCATCAAAAAGGTTATTGTGATAATTTTATGCATGATGTTACCATGCTTAAGAACCTTGGTATTACAGGTAATTATTGTCCTCCTTCTGAAACTTAAAAAGTCATGTAGATCCCTCTAATCCCGACAAGACTCATATGAAATATGGATGGAGCTTCTAGAGGTAATTGAACTCCATATAGATACGTATAAATTTACATAAATCATAATGGTTATGCAATATGATGCCTATATGGTCCAGGTGGAATCAGTACATCTCTTGATAATAAAATTCATACAATAATTAGTGTGGTTGAAATGGAAATGCAATGAGGATGGATCATGTTTTGGATTAAATATTATTATGACACTATTGTGCAAGCTATCAAAAATGGAATTATTCACCTTTCATGGAACCTAAATTCTAAATGAATAAAATTCATAGACTCACTTTTTCCATGAATCTTACTATCATAGATTCTTATCGTGAATCAAACTATTTATCTAATGGCCTAGAAAATAATGGGGGGTTTTATCTAGAATTTACATGGCTCAATGACATTCCCGATGAGGTCTTCTCTTCATTCGAAAGCTACTTTTGTAAAAATCCTTTCTTTTAGAAATTTATAACTTTAATTTTATTCAATAAAGGGGGTTTGTCCTTTTTGGAAATTTCTCACTCTCTTTAAAAATGTAATTTTATGAAAGGTTAAAACCATGACATTTATGTTGTGGTGAGGTGGCTTTCATTGGCTTCACTATTGATTTTATGACATTGATTGAATAATTAAGATAGAATTTTTCACTTATGAAAAGAATTTATATCTCAAACCTAGTTGACTAGGATGGTAGTACCTTCAATAAATATATGGTCATGTTATAAGAAGGTAATTCCATCTAATAAGATCATAAAATAATAAAATAGGAAACAATGATGACATGAAGTGTGCATCCTTATTTATGAGATATCATGAGGCAAAGAGATTATGTTATGTATCATGCATTAATAGGAATGTTTTTCATTTCTATGATTATTCCATATCTTCTTATGGGACTTCATGGGTTTCTAGACTCCACTTCTAGTCTATAAATAGTATTTACTGCAATTTGGATAAGTTTCTAGAGAGTGATACACTAATAATATTCAAAATTCTTGGTTTATTCTAATTAATAGGAGTTTAGGACATGGTGGGTCACACCATTGGGTTCTGGAGATGTTCGATAATATACCATCACCTTAAAATAAACAAATTTATATTATTTGAGTCTAGAATAATTGTTATTAAATTTATTTATTAAAAATATTCACACTATATTAAAATTAATACATGGGAAAATATTTAGTGAATGTATATTATTTTAATATTCAAGGTTTGTTTAATATTTTTGGGAATATATAGTTGAGTTAATGGACCTATTTTATCTTGTAATATATTTATTATAATAAAGTTAAGTGATAAAAAATATAAATGATGTTTATGACATGGTTAGTTGGTCATACAAAATTATTTATAATTATTTTAAGGTGTAATAAATATTAAAGGTTTGGGGAGCCATTTATGGGTATTTTTCACCACATTATTTAAAGAGGAGGAGGATCTCATGTGAGGTACTATTCATATTATGATTTTGAGACCACGACTCACCTCTGAACTACTTTTTAGAGAGAGGATATCATGACCCAAGAATCTAATCCAATATCTTCTTCACTATTTGAAGGATCAATTTAGTGATGATTGTTAGGACATCAAAGGCTTCCTCTATTCTCTGTGCTAGTACCTGGATTTAGAAATTGATGCTTCTTTGGGATCTTAAAGAATGTATTCATGATCTAAAGGGATCTAAAATTGGTTCCTTTGAGTAGTAAATGCCAAAAAAGAGTGGTTGTCAAACACAGCTT
This sequence comes from Viscum album, assembly GCA_963277665.1. NCBI lineage: Eukaryota > Viridiplantae > Streptophyta > Magnoliopsida > Santalales > Viscaceae > Viscum > Viscum album. Next base: position 1,353,380,063 of record OY728150.1, on the reverse strand, counting down.
TAGATCAAGTGATTTTATTATTTTGTTTTATTGTTACACTTAAATATTTCATGCAGGATCCTTGGATTCCATACCAGGAAGCATATCGCTAAAGATTATGTAGTTACGTTTATGGGGTGATGAATTTTTTTAAATATATGGCCCATATGGTTTCTTTGTGTTCCCTTTTACCTTTAGAAAGTTCTCGAAACAAAACTAAAGGAATAAATTGTGCACATGGAATAAAAAGAAACCAAGTAAGTATATTTTATCGTGTTCTCTATCTTGATAGTAAAATAATCCATCAACTACTGTGAAATTTTTTAAAAATAAAAATTTATCCCATTACCATAATTTATAATTAATTGATGGTCTATTTTATTCCCATATGATTAATGGTTTTTTGTCATTAAACATCTCTTGATTATGCTATCTATCACTCTCTATTATTCTTTAGATGTTAATTTTTCCTCTATGTCCATATTAGTACTTCCCGCCAATGTTATCCTTATCTGGGAACCTGATTATATGTTATTCCATGTGACCTTTATATTTTAATTTTCTTCTTTTTGAAAGGATATTTTTATATTTATTTTTATGATGTGGGTTTTCAAAAAATCTATTTTTAAATATTAAAAATGATTTCTTTTAATAATCGTATGTTTTATCTCCGACTTCATGAAATTGTTTTTTTAACCATTTTAATCATGAATGGGATAAAATTGTGAGGAAATAATTTCCTTAAGGGGTAGACTATAACACCATAATATTTTATAATTTTTTTATTTAAGTAATTTTAACGTTAGTGTGTGTTTTATGCAATACTATGCTTAAAAAATGTGATATACTCTCATTATTTAAATATAAAAATTATAACTAATTTATCAGTTTGGAACGAATAAATAAAAATAATTGTTTTATAAAATATATGTAGATACATTTTGCTTTATAAAATGATTAATCAACCATGTATTGATTATCATAGGTTCTAAATGAAGATAAAATCTTTTGAAGTCAAAATAAATGTTTTTCATAAGACTATTTTTATGTGCATAATGTATTTTTTATCTTAATATATTAAATATATCACTATTTATAAACGATTATAATTATATAATTATATTATAAATCCAATTTAATTAATTAAAATTAATTTAATTATGGTTATTTGAAAATGAATGAGAATAAAGTCATTTTATACATCAAAAAATACATTTTATTTATAAATTATTTTTATTTAATTTTGTGTGCGGATATTATAATTAATTTCAACCAATTTTATAAATTTTATTTTAAAAAATTAATAACATTTTTTAATTCGGCATATCAAAACTAACTTAAGTTGAAATTTTGATATTTTTTTGAGAACATTAATTTTTAGTGAATAATGGAAAAATGACGATTTATAAAAAATTATTTCTTCCATTCATGTATTTAAAATGTACCAGTTTGTTTTGATTTTTTTTAATATTTATTCAGTTATATTTTATTAAACATAATCTAATAAATTCCATTCGAATCAAAATTATACTTGAATTTTCTATAAAACTATTTTAATACTTACCCGGAAAGTTTAGGACTCGAACATGCTCGGTCCTAAACAATTATTTAAGAAAAAATAAATACAGTGAGACATAACAACACAAGGAATGTGGAAAAGTGCCACCAAAAATTAAAGTTTCATGCAAGAACCAACAAAAATAAAAATAAAGGTCCAAATCCCCCATAAAAGCATGACCCATTAGTCCATAAAGAAGCCTAAAGCCACCTCTATAATCAGAGTAGAATCCTACAGATCACTAATCAAGTCACTCACTGCCATCAGTCAAAGCTATCACGAAAAAAAATTCCAAAAAACTGGACAGAACCCAAGAAAGCTCATATCTAGGTTGTTTCCAGGCTCCCCCACCCCACATCTCATGAAATCTACCTATATTCCAAGATCATCACATTAGAATGTCTACCAACCCATGCAATGAAGTCGTCGCTCCCTATTCGAGGTCATCTCCTCCCTCTAATCGAGGTCATCCACCACCCAACATGAGAAATTCATTTATTGGAATTTTATCTAGATGGAACCTCCAGTTGACCACAACAAAGTAGAACAACGCCACCTTATCGCCCGCAACCAGCTATCAAACTAATGCCACCTCGCTACCCCATATTTTCATTTTATTTCTTATTCTACCTTCTAAAAATATTATTAAACCATGATGAAATAATAAAATAAACATATTCCATATAATATAATTTTATTAAGTTTGTGTTATAACCCTTTTTAATCTACTTAATCATCTAATAAAAAATAAAAATATTGTTTGTGTGTACGCATGAACTACCGGCTCACAAGGAAATATATTTCATTTTTCATCATTGACATTTATGGTTGGTCATAATGATGGATCCAAATTAAATAATATTATATATATGATATAAATTTAATTCTATAATGTTAAATAAATATTATACTTCTTTATTTAACATCCAATGAAAAATAATTCCATCGCATGTGTACTCGTGCGGACTACCACCTCACGAACCGATGCGTTTTATTTTTTATCACTACCTCAAATAGATTTTATATATAGGTTTATTTAAATAAAGAATTTTTTTTTGAAATAAAATCACAATTATTTAAATTTAAAATGGTACTTACATTTTTTTCCTCATGTTCATTGAAAAATAGAAACATTACCCATGTGTATATACGACATGTTGTCTCCATGATTATAACAGAATTCCTTTTTCATAACCATATTACATAGTTGGTTATAAAAGTATAATTAATATATAATATGATAATTATAACATTATTAATACTTTATAAATGATATAATCATGATTCATTTTTCCAAAGTCATTTTGGACATATAAGATGAATGTTCTCAAAATGGGAAATGCGAACTTAATCAATTAGGTAATTACATATAACATGGATTTAAGTGGAATAAAAGGAGTAATAAACTTTAAAAATGTTATTAATCAAGTGAATAATTACCATAAGTTTATTATGCAATAATATAAATAACATACGTGACAATTTGAACTCGAGGTAAGAGACACTTTACCTTAAAACCTCGTTTTAAATATTTAAAAATTTTATTTTAAAAATATTTTTTTCTGTGTCCATATTCTTAAGATTATTTCGTGGGTGTATCCATATGTAAATAAATAAGTTATAAATGAAATTTTAGGTCTCTTTTTATTTTCATTCAAATGTTTTGAAAATGAATCTTTTTACATATTTTATATGGAATGTTTTTACTTTCTTTATAAAAGGTAACACATATGTTCTATTTTAAAGTAAAAAACATGAGAGGAATTTACCACCATCATCATCTTTATTCATTAAGAAGTTTATAATTAAAATTTTCATATATTTTTAAAAATTATCATATTTACTTTTCTTATGGGATTTTTTGTTTAAATATTTTTAAAATAAAAATGATTTTTATCCATGTATTTACGTGAAGTGAGAAACTGCTTATGTATATGTGTTAAATGAAATATTTTATAAGATTTTATTATTTAAATTCTAGGTTATAAGTTTTTTATGTATTTTTTAGTCCTTAGATATTTTTTATCATGATAGGTGATCCTGATATAGCTCTCCAATGCATTAGGTAATAATTATGTTCTCAGGAGAATTATATTAGAATTAACAAAGTAGGTTATTAAATTTGTAAGGATTATTGTATGGGTTATATTAATATAATGTCCCGAGGAACCTAAATGAATTTTATATGCTTGATAATGAGTTTTCATGGATTTTTTTTTTTTGATTTCATAAGGTGATCTAATGACCTTTTGTATAAATTAATGATTATACCCTTTAAAGAAAAAATGTGTGTTTTAAAGAAAATGTTTTTATATATTATAATGTTTTCTAAGAAACCATCATGATTATTATTTTTCATTTATGTTTCTTATAAAGTTTTTTATTAAAAAAATTGACAGTAAATCTGATTTTATGTAAGTAAACGATTATTTTACTAAAATTTTATTATGTTCATGAAAAATTCTCTTATATGATCTCATCATTTTTATATGGACTATATGGTTTATTTTCTTTTTTTATGTAACTTAATGAGATTTTTCTATTCATCCCATGTTTTAAAATACTTTTCATAGTGTTTAATGATGCGTAGGAACAATTATTATGTCAAGTTGAAAATTTTGAATATTTTTCATGAAAATAAAATGTGTTTAATATAAGAAGTTTTATATTATGATAAAAATAGACAATGAGTGGAATTTTCCATTTTTTAATGTATTAATTTGTTAATTAAGAGTTATAACTTATTTATTTAATGTTATAAACTTAAAAATACCTTTAGGAATGATAGAAAATGAATTCTTGATTTAAAACTCAAGATTATGTAGTGTTTTAAGGTTGGGTCCTTATAATAATCCATAAAATATGAATACCAAAGATCTTACTATTTAAAAGTTTGAGAATTTCTTGGAATAAGTTAGTTTTTCATGTTTATTTTTTACCTAAGAGGGATTTAGTGAAATAGGTGTAGGTTTTTTATTCTAGATATTGGAGGTTTGCTGCTTTATGTAGAGTATTTAGATGAATGTGGAGATTATTGGTGTCATGACCTAAATACATTTTTTGTGGTTTTAACATGATAACATAAATATAGTAAATTCACATTTATTATGTTCATTAATTTTGATAATAACTCTTATATTACTATGGGTAAAATCTCTTTGTTTATATTGGGAAAAAATTCATTTATTTATATGTCATTTTATAGCCCTATGAGTCATCTTGTACAAACTTCATATCATAGTGCAATTAGACACTACATTTTATTCTGATTTTTCTCGATTTGGGCTTTCCATTTAAAAATATAGTGTTCACTTTTTAGCTTTTTCATGGTTATTCATTCGTTATTTTTTTTCAGAAATATAGATAATACAATGAACTTATTTTGCATAATGGTTTGAAATTGTTCATTCAATCTCACATGTCCCTATAATACTCAAACATGTTTTTTACACTAAAAAAATGATTAATTATATTATCTATGAATATTGATCAAATTTAAAAAACCATTTCAAATTTAGTGGTTTTTATTCTTGGTTATTCTTCTTTTCATAGTTATATAGAAACATTAATGATATTTTCTTTGTCTGGTTATCTTTTAATTATTCATTTTTTTGTAATATGTATGCAGTGTTTTTAATAGTGATATTGATAAGACATTCATTTTATCTTGTATGATCCGTAAATATAATAATAATAATAATAATAATAATAATAATTTTACATTGGTTAGGGAAGGGATAAATAAATTGAAAATACATAAACAACTAGTAGTAGCAGTAGCAGCAATAGTAGTAACTTTCATTGGGCGTACCATAGATGGTTTGACATTGATTGAATAATCAAGATATAATTTGTTGCTTTTGAAAATAATTGATATCTCAGGCCTAGTTGAATAGGTTGTTAGTAACTTCATTAAATTTATTCCGATTTTAGAAGAAGGGAATTTCATTTAATAAGGTCAAAAAATAATAAAACAAGAAATAATGATAACATGATGTGTGCATCCTTCTTTATAAGATATTGCAAAATGAATAGATAATGTTACGTGGCATGCATTATTAGGAAAAATTTTCAGTTCTATGACTATTATATATCTCTTTAGGGGACCTTATGGTTTTATAAACTCCACTCCTAGTCTATAAATAGTATTTACTACTATTAAGATAAGGTCTTATAGAGTTACACACTAAGAGTATTCAAAATTCTGGGCTTATTCTAATGAATAGAAGTTTAGGACATGGTGGGACACACCATTGGGTTATGGAGATGTTCAAGAATCTATGATCAACTTAAAATAAAATAATTCATATTATTTGAGTTTAGAATAATTTTTATTAATAATTTTTATTAAATATATTCACATTATATTAAAATGAATACATGGTAAAATATTTAATGAATGAATATTATTTTAATATTCAAGGTTTGATTAATATTTTTGGGAATGGATATTTTAGTTAATGGAATGCTATTATCATGTAACAAATTTATTATATTAAAGGTAAGTGATAAATAATATAAATGATTTTTATGACATGTTAAGTTGTTCATAACAAATCCTTTATGTTTTATTTATTGGGTAATAAATATTGAAGTTTTGGGGAGCCATTTTTGATTATTTTTCACCTCACTATTTAAGGAGGAGAAATATATCATGTGAGGTACTGTTCATCCGATGATTTCGAGACATCATCTCACCTCTCTCCAAGTTCCTAGAGAGAGAATATCTTGATCTAAGAAACTGATCCAAGATCTTCTTCGCTGATCAAAGGATCTATTTAGTGATGATTCTTGGGACATCAAAGGCATCATAAGATTTTCATTATATCACCTAGATTTTAGAAATTTATGCTTTTGTGGAATCTTAAAGAATTTTTGGATGATCAAGAGGGATCTAGACTTGTTTCCTTTGAGTAGGGTTCTCCGATGAAGAGTGGTTGTCGAACACAACTTCCGATCTAATGAGGTAATTATTTTGTTTTATTATTACACTTAAATATTTCATGTAAGATCCTTGAATTCCATACCGGGATTAATATCACTGAATATGATGTCATTACGTTAATTGGGTGATGAAAATTTTTAAGTCTATGGACCATATACTTCCATTGTGTTCCCTGTTAACTTTAGAAACTACTCAAAATAAAACCAAAGGAATAAATTATACATTTAGAATGAAAAGAAACCAAGTATATTTTATCGTGTTCTCTATCTTGATACTAAAAGAATCCATTAACTCTATTAAAAGTTCTATAAATAAAATTTGATCTTATTACCTTAATTGCTAATTAATTGATGGTCTATTTTATTCCCTTATGATTAATGGTTTTTTTATCATTAACTTTATCATGCTTATGTTATCTATCAATCTCTATTATTCCTTGGTCATTATTTTTTCCTCTATGTCCATATTTTCACTTCCTGCCAATGTTATCATTATCTGGGAACTTGATTATATGTTATTTCAAGTGAACTTCATATCTTCATTCTCTTCTTTTTAAATGACGGTTTACTATTTATTTTTGTGATGAGGGTTTTCAAAAAAGGTATTTTTATATATTAAAAATGTATTATTTTAATAATTATATGTTTTATATTCGACTAAATGAAATTATTTTATAACCCTTTTAATTAGTAATGAGATAAAATTATGAGTACACAATTTCTTTAAGGGTAGATTATAACACCCCAATATTTTGTAAATGTTTTCTTTAGGTAATTTTTATGATAATGTGTGGTATATGCAATATTGAGCTTAAAAAATTGTGATATACTATTATTATTTAAATATGACCATTATAACCAAGTCATTGGTTTAGTGGGAATAAATTGGAATAATCAAATTATAAAATATATGTAAAAACTTTTTCCTTAATAAAATTATTAATTAATCATGAATCAATTATCAATAGGTTGTAAATAAAGATAAAAACTTTTAAAATCATAATAAATGTTTTTCATACAACTATTTTTATGTGTGAAATGCAGTTTTATCTTAATATATTAAATATATCACTATTTATAAATGATTAGAATTATATTATTATATTATAAATCCAATTTAATTAATTAAAATTCATTTAATTATGTTTATTTGAAATTCAATGAGAATAAAGTTATTTTATACTTCACAAATACATTTTCTTTAAAAATGGTTTTTGTTGCATTTTTGTGCAGTTATTATAATTAATTTCAACCAATTTTATAAATTTTATTTTATAAAATTAATATCATTTTTTAATTTGGCATATCAAAATTTTCTTAAGATGAAATTTGTGCATTTTTATGAGAAGATTAATTTTTAGTGAATAGTGGAAAATGATGATTTTATAGAAAACTGTCTTTTCCATTCATGTATTTAAAATATAGCATTTTTTAATTTTTTTTAATATTTAATTAGTTAATTTTTTTTAAAAATAATTCAATAAATTCAATTTGAATCAAAATTATGCTTGAATTTTTTATAAAAAAAATTATACTTACTAGGAAAGTTCAACACTCGAGTGTGCTCGGTCCAAAAAACAATATTTAAGAAAAAAAATCAGTGAAACACAATAACACAAGGCAAGTGAAAAAGTTCCACTAAAAATTATTCTTTCATGAAAGACCAAAAAAACAAAAAAAAGGTCCAAATCCCCCAAAAAATCCTGACCCTTCATTCCATAAACAATCCCAAAGCCTCCTATAGAATCTTAGTAGAATCTCACAGATCACCGATCAAGTCACTAACCTTCATCAATTGAAGCCATCACCTAAAATAAAACTATTCCAACAAAACCAGACAAAACCCAAGAAAGTTCATCTCCAGGATGCTTCCAGGTTTCCCCCACACCGCATCCTAAGAAATCTCCCCACATTCTAAGAGCATCACATTGAAATGTCTTCTAACCCATATAAAGAAGTCATCACTCCCTGTTTGAGGTCGTCACCTCCCTATAATAGAGTTCATCCTCCTACCAATGTATCAACTGCATTCATTGTATTATTATCCAAATGGAACCTCTAGTTGACCACATCGAAGTAGAACAACTCCACCTCACCACCTGCATCCATCCAGTAGATAAATTCCACCTCGCCCCATCGTATTTTCATTTTATTTCTTATTATAACTCCTAAAAATATTCTTAAACCATGATGAAATAATAAAATAAATATATTCCATATAATATAATATCATTAAGTTTATGGTATAACCCTTTTTAATCTACTTAACAATCAAATAAAAAAATGAAAACATTGCTTGTGTGTATGCACAGACTATCACCTCACGAGGAAATGTATTTCATTTTTTATCAATGAATTTTATGGTTGAACATAACGATAGATCCAAATTAAATAATATTATATATATGATATAAATTTAATTCGATAATTTTAAATAAATATTATATTTCTTTATTTACCATCCAATGAAAAATAAAAACATCACATGTGTGCACGTGCAGACTACCACCTCATGGACCAATGTATTTTTATTTTTTATCACCACCTCAAATAGATTTAATATATAGGTGTATTTAAATAAATAATATTTTTTATGATACAATCATCATTATTGAAAGTTAAAATGATACTTACCCATTTTCCCTTATGTTCATTGAAAAATGGAAACATTACTCATGCGTACATATGAATTATTGTCTCCATGATTATAACCTAATTCATTTTTCATAACCATATTACATAGTTATTTATAAAAGTTTAATTAATGTATAAAAATTATAATAATAAAATTATTAATATTTTATAAATGAATTGTATAATCATGATTCATTTTAACAAAATCATCCTACTAAAGTCATTTTGTACATATAAGCGGAATGTTCTCAGAGCGTACAACATGAACTTAATCAATTAAGTAATTAAATATAACATAGATATGAGTGAAATAAAATGAATAATAAACCTTAAAAAGGTTATTAATAAAGTTAATAATTAACAGAAGTTTATTATCAAATAATATAAAGAACTTATGTGACAAGTTGAACTCGAGGTAATGGACACTTTACCTTAAAACCTCATTTTAGATATTTTAAAATATTATTTTATAAATATTTTTATTCCATTCCCATATTATCAAAATTATTTTATGTGTGTGTTCATATGTACATAAATAAGTTATAAATGACATTTTAGGTCTCTTTTATTTTCATTCATTTTTTTTGAAAATGAATCTATTTACTCATTTTATATGGAATGTTTTGACTTTCTTTACAATAGGTATAAGAAATGTTATATTTTAAAGTAAACACCATGAGAGGAATTTCACACCATCATGACCTTTATTGTTTAAAAATTTTCTAATTCAATTTTTCATATTTTTCTAAAAATATCATTTTTAATTTTCTTGTAGGATTTTTTGTTTAAAAAATTTTAAAATAAAAATGATTTTTATCCATATTTTTACGTGAAGCTAAAAATCACTTATGTGTATGTGTTAAATGGAATATTTTATGAGATTTTATGATGTAAATTTTAGGTTATATGTTTTTTATGTATTTTTTGGTCCTTATACATTATTTATCATGATAGGTGAGCCTGATATAGCTCTCTAATACATTGGGTAATAATTAGGTTATCTGGAGAATTATATTATAATTAACAAACTAGGTTACTCCATTTGTAAGGGTTTTATTAAGATGATGTACCAAGGAAAAGAAATGAATTTTATATGCTTGATAAAAAATTTTCAGGAAATTTGTTTTTGATTATATAAGGTAATATAATGACCTTTTGTTTAAATTAATGATTATAACCTTTAAGGAAAAAAGGTGTGTTTTTAAGACAACTTTTTTTCATATAATCTAATGTTTTCTAAAAAACCATCATGATTATGATTTTTCATTTATATTTTCTTATAAATATTTTTTATGAAAAAAATCATTAGAAAATTTGATTTAATGTAATTCAATGATTATATGAGCTCAAAGATTGTAATGTCAATGAAAAATTCTCTTATATGATCTCACAGTTTAGAAATGGACTATATGATTTATTTTATTTTTTTATATGTCCCTTACTAAGATTTTTTTTTCATACCATGTTTTAAAATTCTTTTCAAAGGGTTTAAGGATGAGTAGAACCAATGATTATTTCAAGTTGAAAATCGTGAATATTTATCATGAAAATAAAATGTGTTTTGTATTATTATTTTTTTATTATGATAAAAATGGATACTGAGATAAATTTTCCATTTTCTAATGCATGGATTTGTTAATTAGAAGTTATAACTTATTTATTTAAATATATAAACTTTAAAATGCCTTTAGGAATGCTATAAAATGAATTCTTGATTTAAAAATTAATATTATGTAGTCTTTTAAGGTTGGGTCCTTATAATAATATAGAAAATATGAATACCAAATATCTTACTATTTTCAAGTTTGACAATTTCATGGACTTAGTTGGTATCTTATATTGATTTGTGCCCTAAGGGGATTTAGTGGAATAGGTAGAGGTTTTTAATTCTAGATATTTGAAGTTTTCTACTTCATGTTGTAGGAGGAGGAGGAGGAGGAAGAAGAGGAGTAGTAGCGGTAGTAGCAAAAAGAAAAACAACATCAATAGTAGTAGTAGTACTAGTGGTGGTGGTGGTGGTGGTGGTGGCGGTGGTTGTAAGAGGAGGAGGAGGAGCAACAGTAGTAGCAGGAGCAGCAACAATGGCAGTAGTAGAAGTACCATTAGTAGAAGTAGGAGTAGAAGTAGTAGTAGTCATAGTGGTGGTGGTGTTAATATAAATATGATATATTGATATTTTATTTGAAAAATTATATATATATTTATGTAAATGAATATATTTATTTAAATATGTGATTTATATTTGAATTTATATATTTATATTCATATAAAATAATTTAAAATATATGTGCATGTGTTGGGTCATATATATATTCATGTGTATGTATGTGGATGTATGTGTACATATGTATGTGCGTTTATTTATGTGTTATATGTGTATTCGTGTGTTGTTTTGTGTGTGTGTGTGTTTTGTGTGTGTGTGTTTATGTGTGTACGTGTATGTATGTATGTGTTCGTACGTATGTGTATGTGTATATGTATGTGTGTGTGTGTGTGTGTGGATATGCATGCGTGTTTATGTGTATGTGTATGTTAATATAGTATGTGTGTGTGGATGTCCATACATGTGTATGTGTATGTGTATGTATGTTTATGTAGTATGTGTATGTGTGTGTGTGTGTGTATGTGTTTGTATGTGTATATGTGTGATCATGTGTATGTATGTGTGTATATGTATGTGTACATCTATATGTGTGTGTATGTTCATATACGTGTATGTGTATACATACATGCATGTGTAGACATACGTGTATGTGTATACATATGTGTAGGTGTATGTATATGAATGTTCATGTGCATGTGCATGTGCATGTGCATGTGCATGTGCATGTGCATGTGTATGTGTATGTGTATGTGTATGTGTATGAGTATGTGTATGTGTATGTGTATGTTTATGTGTATGTGTATGTGTATGTGTATGAGTATGTGTATGTGTATGTGTATGTTTATGTGTATGTGTATGTGTATTTTTATGTGTATGTGTATGTGTATGTGTATGTGTATGTGTATGTTTATGTGTTTGTGTATGTGTATGTGTATGTGTATGTGTATGTGTATGTGCACGTGCATGTAGATTTTTATGTGTATGTGTATGTGTATGTGTATGTGCATGTGCATGTGCATGTAGATTTGTATGTGTATGTGTATGTGTATGTTTATATGTATATGTATGTGTATGTGTATGTGTATGTGTATGTGTATGTGTACGTGTATGTGTACGTGTATGTGTATGTGTATGTGTATGTGTATGTGTATGTGTATGTGTATGTGTATGTGTATGTGTATGTGTATGTGTATGTGTATGTGTATGTGTATGTGTATGTGTATGTGTATGTGTATGTGTATGTGTATTTGTAGGTGTATGTGTATGTGTAGGTGTATTTGTATGTGTAGGTGTATATGTATGTGTATGTGCGGGTTTATGTGTACATGTATGTGTATGTGTAGGTGTACGTGTATGTGTACGTGTACGTGTATGCGAACGTGTACGTGTATGTGTACGTGTATGTGTATGTGTATGTGTATGTGTATGTGTATGTGTATGTGTATAGGTATGTGTATGTGTATGTGTATGTGTATGTGTGTGTGTATGTGTGTGTGTGTGTATCTGTGTATGTGTATGAGTATGCCTATATGTCTATGCGTATGTGTATGTATGTGTGCATGTATATCTATGTGTATGTATGTATGTATGTTTACGTATGTTTATAGAGTATGTGTATGTATGCTTATGTATGTGTATGTATGTCCATGCACATGCATGTAATTGTATGTAAGGGTTAATAATTAAGTATATTTTTTATATACAATCTATACACTACAAACATCAATAGTTAACAATAATATTATTATTTCACTATTCAATTATGTATTCATTTTTAATATTATTTCATTTAATATTTTTTTTTCATTTTCAATATTTTTTTAAATTTTAATATTTTTCTGAATTTATTCATTTTTAAAAATTTATATATATTTATTACAAAAATTTAATATTTTTAATACGTTTGTAATTTATATGATTAACATTTATTCATTTTTACTTACTAAGTTTTAATATTTTTAATATTTTAGAAATTTATATAATTATTTCCATAAATGTGTTTTAATTTTAATATTTTTTTATAGTCAATATAATTAATTATTAATAATTTTTTTTATTTTTTTTATATCTATATATTTATTCATTTTAATTCATTTTTATGTGTTTTGAATTCATGTAACCAATGTTAAGAATTCACTTTTTAAATTTTTTTATATTATACTAAATTTTATTTATTTATATTTAATATTCTTTCATTTGATATTATTTCTTCATTTTTAATATTTTTGGAATTTTTTCATTTGTAATATTTATTTATACATAATTATTTACTAAGTTTTAATATTTTCAATATTTTTAGAATTTATATAATTAATATTTATTCAGTTTTATTTATAAATTTGTGATATTTATAATTTTTTTGAAATTTATATAATTTATTTATTGAAATTCATTTTTTAAGATTTTTTTAATTTAAATAGTTAATATAATTCATTTTTAATAGTTTTTTATTTATATAATTTATATTATTTATTCACTTTTATTCATTTTTATGTATTTATAATTCATGTAATCAATCTTACGAATTCATTTCTTTTAAATAGTTTTTTGATCGATTGAATTGAATTTATTTATTTTTCATATTCTTTCAATAAATATTATTTATTCATTTTTTATATAATTATTTTTTTGAATTTAATCTTTTTTAATATTTATTTATACATATTTATTTAGTGTGTTTTAATATTTTCTGTATGTTTGTAATTTATATGAATAATATTTTTTCATTTTTGTTTATTATGTTTTAAATTTTTTAATATGTTTGAAATTTATATAATTTATTTAGTTAAATGTAATTTTTAATAATTTTTTAATTTATATATTTAATGTTTTTCATTTTTAATAATTTTGTTTTTTATATAATTAATTTTTATTATTTATTCATTTTATTAATTTTTTATATATTTGTAATTAATATAATTAATGTTATGAATTCCCTTTTTTTAATATTTTTGAAATTTATTCAAATTTATGTATTCAAATTTATGTATTCATTTATAATATTCATTCATTAAACATTATTTATTAATGTTTAATATTTTTAGAATTTATTCATTTTTAATATTTATGTATACATATTTGTTTATTAAGTTTTAATATTTTTAGTATATTTGTTATTTATATAATTAGTTCATTTAAATACATTTTTTAATATTTTTAAAATTTAAATTGTTTGTATATTTTATTTTTAATAATTTTATAATTTATATAATTAATATTATTTATTTATTCATTTTTTACAATGTTTTAGCACTAGTTTAAGCACTGATAAAAATGTTTTTTATCAGCGCTAAAATGTAAACGCTGAGAAATACTATTTTTGTCACAATTTTTTAGCGCTGATAAAAGTGGTAATTTATCAATGCTAAAAAAGCACTGACAAAAGTAGTATTTCTCAACACTTTTGTTTTAAACGTTGACAAAATACACTTTTATCAGTGATTTTTCAGTAGGGGCTTATAAAACCCTTCACCCTCTTTATAAAAGAACCCTAACAAATCACATCTTCCTCACACCACATTCAATCTCTTGCGGAACCGAACATCTATTGTAGTCAAAGTCGATTGTTTTCCACAAATCAAACCTCAAAATCAAAGTTATGAAATTCCAAACTTGTTTTTAAGGAATCTCAGTCGATCTTTATTGCGTTTTGTGTGATTTTTTTGAGTTTGTCTTCCCTTTCTCATATCTACATCATCCAACCTCATTCTTTTTGGAATTATCAAGTGAGACTAAAATGGAGGTCTTTATTAATTTTATTTCCAATATCACCTATATTCAAGAGGAATTTTAAAATTTATGAAGCAACTAATAGTTTTTTTCAAGTAACATCAATTGAAATTCTTCAACATCTTCATATTTTTTAACAGATGTGATGTCATAGTAATTTTATTCTTCATGACTAACAGGATATTTACCCTATTAATTTCCTCCACAGGCACATTTTCTCAATTTGAAATTGAACATCATTTAAAGGTACATTGATTAATATGCATCGGAAAACCAGGCCATGAGTTATAAAACATTTTGTGGCACTACATTATATTCTTTGTTATGTAATTTATGTTTTTGTGTATTTCCTAAAACAATTTAATAGATCCACTTACATTTCAAATAGTTTATGAATTATAAGAAATTGATCATTAGTGTTTTCAATTGACCATTAAAATTATTTTTGTGATTAAATACATCCTCTTCCTAGTTTTTAAATTTAAAATATTGGGTTATTTTGGTTAAAGCATTCATTCGTCTCATTCTACATGAAATTTTAACTATTTTCCAAATCTGATGGCATATTAAAATTTTTATTTTGATCAATAAAAAATGAATAATTCAAATATGATATCTTTCATAAATTTACAAATTTAATAACCATAATCGATGTGATTACCATGTTTCAAACACTGCAGAAACATTATGCAAAATAAGTAATTTGTTTTGATATATGTTTTGATATTGAAATTATATTTCATATACCCTAATACTTATTCAGTTCTAAAAATACATAGGTTTCTTTTGAACATTGATAGTGACCAGAAGTGAATTATCACTACTGGAAAACAAGGTTATACCCACAGTTCTCCAAAAAACCATGGGAATAGGTTTCATGGGGGAATTTTTTTTTGCAAGAAATACCTATACCCACAGTTCTCTAAAAACTGTGCGTATAGGTCACCCCTATACCCATGGTTTTTTTAAATCACAAGAATTGGTTTCACAAGGGAAAACAATTCTGTGGGAAGGAACTATACCCACAGTTCTCTAAAAACCTTTGGTATAGGTCACCCCTATGGCCATAGTTTTTGAAAATCATGGCAATAGGTTGCACGCGAAAAAAATTCTGGGAAAACCTATACCCACGGTTTGACCAAACCATGGGTATTGGTTGACCCATTATTTTTCCATAATAATAATAATAATAATAAATAATTTCATATAAATAATTTTTTTTTAAATATAAGAACAAAAAACATGTTGTAGGATAGTAATAAATCCGCTGGAGTGTAGGCAGAAGGTGTTAGGATCAAATCCCAATGGAGGATTTTTTTAATAAGGACTTATACCCACGGTTTGACCAAACCGTCGGTCTTGGTTGGTCTATTATTTTTCCATAATAATAATAATAATATAAAATTTAATATTAATAATTATATTTATATATATATATATTTGAATATACGAACAAGAAACTTGTTGTAGGATTGTGGTAAAGTCATTGAAGTGTAAGAGGAAGGTGCTGCGATCAAATCTCAAAGAAGGATTTTTTTTTAAATAAGGACCAATACCCACAGTTTGACCAAACCTTGGGTATAGGTATTTCCATTGAAATTACCTACACCAACGGTTTAAGAACCATTGTTATTGGTGGCCTATACCCACAGTTTGGCCAAACTGTAGGTATAGGTGTATTGCAATGGCTCCCAAATCCATTGTTCCTAAAACCATGGGTATAGGGTGTTTTTCGTGTAGTGTATCTCCCTTGATGAATCCATTTAAAAAAATAATTATTTATGATATTTAACTTCTTGTAATAAAAAAAATAAGTATTATAATACTTTAAATTCATATAATTCTTTGTCTCTATATGTTCTAACAAGTTTTTAACGCAAGGAAAATTTCTATCAAATATGACGACTATATGAGTGTATATATAAAGAATTACCTATTAGGGTTCTAAGTTCATAAATTATGTGTATTTATTTATTTATTTAAATAAAAATATTACTCAATCATATTGGATGTATATGAATTTAAAATGGATGGATGTCAATTATTTTAAAAAAGAGTATGTGGATGGGGAGGAAGAGTTTATCAAGTTTACAAAAGATCATGTATATGACCCTTCTAAAATCCTTTGTTTGTGTTTACATTGTTGTTATTGAAGAATAATTAGTCTAAAGAATTTGGAAGAACATTCGATCTGTCATAGAATATATCAAAGTTATAAATGTTGGACTAAATACAGGGAAGAACTGAATGTAGCTAGTGAATGGGATAAAACTATTTTTTATGGATCATCTGATATGATTACAAGTGTGAACAATGATGCAGATCATATCAAGGATATGATTATAGGTGTGAATTATAATGAAGATCATATTGGGGAAATGAAAATGATAGTTGAAAATAAACTTTGTGATTGTCCAAAACTATTTCAGAAGTTAAAGAGTTGTGAAAATATTCCATTGTATACTAGTTGTACTAAATATACAATATTTTCATCCATACTGAAGCTATATAATGTAAAATATGCAAACTGATGGAGTGATTTTATCTTTACTTAACTACTTTATTTCTTGAATGATATGCTAACAGATGATAATGAGATTTCATTCCAAATATATGATGTTAAATGAATGCTATGTTCAATGGGTATGATCTATAAACTAATACATATATGTCCAAATGATTCTATAATATTTCTCAAGGACCAAGAATCACTTGAAAATTTTCCAAAATGTGGTGTGTCTCAATACAATAAATATGAATCAAGTCCTTCAAAAATTTTATGGTACATTCCAATGATTCCAAGGTTCAAGAACCTATACATAAGTGAGGAGACTAAAATGAAATTTTTGTGTCATACAGATATAAGAAATCAAGATGGTAAACTTCATCACCTAGAAGACTCTCCTCAGTAGAATAAAATTTATCGTGAGTATCCTAAATTTGGAAATGAGCTAAGAAGCCTTTGTCTTTTACTGTCTATATATGGAGTGAATCCTTTTGGTTTACAAAGAAGCACTCATAGTACATGGATGATTATGTAGATAAATCAAAACTTGTCTTTGTGGTTATGCATGAAGAAAAAATACATTATATTATCTCTGGTTATATTATGACCGAAACAACCAAGTAATGATATTAATGTTTCTTTGGATCCATTGATCGAATATTTGAAATTAATGTAGGATTAAAGTTTTATGTGGTATGATGCTTAAGGAAATGAAGATTTTACATTGAGAGTCATGTTTTATGGGAAAATAAATGACATTCCAGTTTATAGAAATTTTTCTGGATATAACATTAAAGGAATCCAATATTATCCCATTTGTGAATAAGATAAAAAATTAGTTAGGTTGAAACATTCATCTAAGAATGTGTTTCTATGAAATCACAGATTTCTACCTTGATGAAATATATATTGATCTTGGATGACATCATTCAATGGGAATTCAGAATAAGGTAAAAAAAAATCTCCATTAACATCTGATCGACTATTTGAAAAAGTAAATATATGGCAACCGCATGGGGTAATGCTTCTTAAAAAAACCATATGAAAACTAGTTAGAAAAGGAGATAAGTTTTTTTGAATTACCATACTTGATTTTTTTTTATGTTATAAATTTTCTTGATGTCATGAGTGTGGGAAAAAATGTATGTGATAGTATCATTGAAATGTTACTAAATGCACTCATGAAAAACAATGAATGGAATTAAGGCTAGGTTGGAAATGGTTGACATGGGGATATGGGAAGAGTTTGCACTAGTGAATTGTGAAAGAGATACTTTTCTTCATCAATTAGCTTACACTCTTTAAATACAAGAGAGATATCAGTTTTGTAATTTCTTGAATGATTTAAAGGTTCTATAGGGGTATCCATCGCATCTTATTAATATCATTTCAATGACTAATTTAATGTTAAAGGGCCTAAAATCATATGACTATCATGTTTTGATGAAAAATATAATACTTGTAGATTTTTAATGCACTTTTCCAAATAATTTTCATCAAACATTTATCAAGATTTGTTTCTTTTTCAAAGCTATATGTAGTAATGTTATAGATCTGGTGAAATTTCTAACTATGGAAAATGATATTGCTTTTATATTTGGTGAATTGGACATGTTCTTCCCACTATCATTATTTGATATTATGATTCACTTGATGGTTCACTTGGTTAGAGATATCCTGATATGTGGTCCTATACATTATAGATGGATTTACCCCATTGAACAATATATGAATATTTTGAAAGGTCATTTTAAAAAATTGAATTCAGAAAGAAGTTTATATTGAAAAGTGATATATTTTTCAGGGATTCATTGAATTCTGTACTGACTACCTGCTCGATGTTGAAATCACTTGTCTACCAAAATCTCATTAGGTGGGGTGACTTGTTGGTGAATGAATATTTAGAATAGATGTTGTCTCAATTACTATTATAGATAGGGAACATGATCACCTTTATGTTTTACATAACATTTTAGAGGTTACACCATATGTTAAAACCCACAAAGAAATTACTAGGTATTTGAATCCATTAAGGTATGAAAGATGAATATCAAATACAAAAAAACGATAATCTATAGGATATTTTGTAGACCATATTTATAAGGACTCAACTGAAAATCTGAATTCAATTTCATAATGAAATCAATGGCTAGATATAGGACCATGTGTGCATGTATTATCTTATAATTGTTATGTAATTAATGGTTACATATTCTATAGAAAGGAACATGATGAATATAGTACCATGAAAAATATTGAAGTTACACTTACAGGTAAAGCAAATCATGTATCTAGTATAGGATAGAAATCAAATTTATTTGAATATGTCATACTTTTGCATCATCATAAAAATATGGGAGTTGGATTATACAACATTCGAAGTGCCAGTTTTTCAATGTGAGTGGGTTTATGATAGGAGTATAATTAAAATCGAGTAATTGGGATTTGTAAAAGTGGATTTAATAGAGGAATGGTACAATTATGAGCCATTCATAATTGTAGCACATGCAGTACACGTATTTCATGTATCAGATCCTGTAAACAAAAAGTGGTCAATTATTCTATTATCTACCAAATATAGTGAAGGTTTATATGTCAATTCAACTAAGGAAGAACCTTTCATTAGCACATCGCAATCATTTGTTGGTGGTCTTAATATTTATGGGATCTTTTATAGAAGAGGATACTATAATGTGGAGATTTGGATACTCGATAGAGGGGTCAAATCCCTTCAACCTTTAAAGAAAAAAAGAAATTTTAATAACCATGTTATATTTTTTTGTAATATACATTGTGTTTCCATAATATTATTATTTGTTCACTACTAGATTTATGTAATCTAAATTAAAATTTTAACCACTTATACAAATAGTTTCTATACATACTAGTGCTCTCAATTCTGAGGAACGATAGGTTTATCAACATGTTTAGTCTTCTGATGCAAAGGAACAATAAGTTTCTCTATAAACCTATGCTAAAAATCTTGAGGAACAACATATTGACAATATTTAATGCTAAGTAAATTTTATAATGTGATAAACATATTTCCTTGAAATAAATAAGAGTGTCATAACACAATGGTGTTAACAAAAATTATTAAGGTGGAAAAGCAGAGATATCAAATTTGATGTTGGATGGAATACACATTGCAATCCTATTTACCCCAAAAAGTCCATTTTTATTAGTTACATTGGGGTCACCACTCAAATTCATGTTTCAATTGAAGTGGATACATGGAATAATGTTATGATCATAGTAAAATAACTAATTTGTGAAGATATTATGGTAACATTATGATATACTTTATTTTACTAAAAACTAATGTAATGAAACATTGATTTACTCTTGATTATCCCTTGAAAAGTGCATTTATATTGGATTACTACTGAATGAAATTTGTATTAATGGTCATTGGAAAGGTTTATAGTGGTTTTCATACAATTATTATAAAGCCTCATCTCATTTATGATGAAAGGAAATTAAACTCGCACCCACTATAAATGTATGCACACGTGATAAACTAAGAAATGGGTAATGCATTTATTGGTCATCATGAGGAGGAATATTTTCAAGTATATTATGTTTGGTAATACATTACATGAAAATATGTGTATTAATAACATTGATTAAGAATTTTTAATTTATGAAAAAAAAACTGAGTGTTGGAAATAAGCGGCATGCATCAAAACCAATATACCCATACCATAAAGAAAGTATGGGGTATGATTCACTTGAAAAGATGGTATGTATATTAAATCTATAGTAATACTTTTATACAACATGAACAATAAAATATTTATTTTCCTTTACATATATATAGATTGACGAATTAAAATATAAACCCACTTCTATCCCACACCATGTGCTATTAAATGAGGATTTTATAAATAAATATGGAATATTAATAGATAAAAATACAAAAAAAAAGTATGGGAAGAATATGTAATTATGACGTAATAAAAAAAATCTACTCTAAATTGGTATTATATGAAAATGATTAATTATTTTACAATATTTATTATCTGGTTTAGATATAAGAATCATCATTGGATATACATGATGAACGACTACTTTCTATGGCCTTAAAATGGGTAGAATAATATGATCGCATCAGAGGAGGGGTTTTAGAGTTTCTCCCCAAACATATTTTGAGAAAATAAATGCACAGGGGGATAAAGATAAGAAAATAAAGGATATGAATACATAAATAACTAATCTTGAAGAAAAACTAAATTTTATGTATGATTTGTTATAGAATGATATGGTAAGGTTTCAAATATAATAAACAACAAAACAAAAACCACTACATAAAGATCGAACCCCACCATCTTTGTGTTGATCCATTACCCTAAAAGGTTTTCCTTACCATAGGTAATTGATTTTTTCATAACCATTTCAATGGATTTTTAATTATTTCGTCACCAATACCATTCCTATTTTAATATTCTACAGGGCGAAAATGACTGTGATATATATCTACTTACACCCACCTATCACCTTTTGCGAGGGGTATAATGTACAATATCAAACGAGATATTCTACATGACAAACAACTTTAAAAATTTCATGTGAGAGTGGGGATTCACATAGCACATGGGACGATCACCAAGATACATATTCCCCTTAATGATCTGAATGTTCACATCATCAAAATTGCTATTGTAAATTTCATAGCATGGTTTTTTTATCATGTAAAATATATTTCTATAATGAGGTATTCCTTTCCAAAAAAATTATGAAAAAACTTTAATAATTAATAAATAGTCCTAAACTGAGGGATATTATTACATATAGATAAAATGAAGTATAAATAGATGGTAAAATAAAAATAATATAAATGATCAACCAATCGATTGAAAAGACCTTCATAAAGTACCTTTACCTTGCAACATCAAATTTTTTATTTACTAATATTAAAAGATTGTGCAGAAATAATGTTCAAAGATGGAGATAAGAATAATTGAAAATTAACTTTTTATTCAGGATAAAGCATGAAAGCATACAAAGCCACAAAAATTCATGGTAGGTGAAAATAATGAAGATCGAGATAATCACACCTAACAATGAGATTACAATCATTAGGTTATGACACCAAACTGGTGTATAAAATCAATCTCTCTCCTATGATCCCTTTATAGTCCAACACATCGGCCACATCATTTCCTTCCCTCCAAGTATGAATAATATAAATATTTTGATTGATGTTTGTTCTGTAGTTCCTGATGATATATTCAATCTCTTAAGGTAAATTATACTTCTCTTGAAGAAACCTGACTAACACAACTGAATCTGATTCAACTTCCTCAATTTAGATGTTGAAATGCCAACACAAAATAAGACCGGTGGCCAAGGTTATTTCCTATACTCCAATGGAATTACCTATACCATAAAATGTGTTGAATCATAGAGTCACAAAACTCCTAATATCTCTCACTAGACCACCACCTCTCATATCCCCATCAACACATGATCCATCCACATTAAATTTCAACCCCATACTGGGAGGTTTCCATCTTACCCACCTAACCTGGTTACCTCAACTAATTTCAATGTTTATATAGGACCCTTTAAGGAATCTCCTTAGTGTTACATAATGCATCACTACTTTAATCAAATCCCCCATCTCCAACAATAACACATTCACCCACACTTAGAAAAAAATGGAAAAATTCATTTTACCTTCTCTTTCCTTGTTTTCATATTCTGATAGAATCCAACACACAACTGTAAACACCAAGCCATGGACCTTCACCTCTATCCCTTTCTATCCAACTCCCTAGAACCATACCTTTAGTATCCCTTGTAATAAATATCCACTACCGCTTAAATTCATTCCCTATCGTATAAAGTCCTAGATCCCCTTCACCCACTCACCTTGAAAAAATGCATGCTGGGTTGTCTTCTATCGTGTCCATGTATATCATTGGAATCATGAATATAAGGCCAAACCATTTTTTATACATTATTATCCATAGGAAGTTATTGGTTCCTAATTCTCCAAAAAAATAATATTACCTAGAATATCCTTTCACTACAGTTTTGAATCCCAATCATCCATGCCACTTATTACATGTACCATTTTCCTAAATTCTCGATCAGAGAGCCTATTAGAGTTAGAACCCATGAAAATATACTTATCTGGTTCATTGACCAACCTAATGTTCTCAAAAATATTCTACTGGTCTTGATTCAAGATATCTTAAAATTTGGATATATTCAAGCCTCCTTAAATGATATGTTTGGGACTAGACACCATAGATAATGTAGTGTTTCTCCTATCCCGTTCATCTTCTATAATTTTATGTTACCATGACTGAATATCCCTCAAAACTCTCCCTATATCTCCTCTATTAGATCGATCATGCACTATACCAGGCTCGAAAATATCACAGTTTTCACATTCCATTCTTGACAGCCTTCCCCATACCTGTATTTTATGAACTTTTCTCATAACAAGTTCCCTTAAAATATTTTCCACATTGACCTTGCTTTCATGGCCCACATGGTTTCCTCTACATTAAGTAATCTAATTACACATTCTTATATTGGCCTTACCATTCATTTTCATGATGCCTGATGACATCTACCAGACTTATTTTCATCCCATATAAATGTTATCATAACATTATCCAATTTTATGATTTTCCCCTTCAATGTCTTGATGATGGATAACACAAGAATTGGAATAGATGTGAGTACACAATTAATCAATGTAATTATTACTCTAAATGAGATAAAACTATTCTTGCAATAATATATTCTCACCATGATTCAATTTATGATATCATCAAATAACACCTTTTGACTATTCTATTAGATATAGTATCACCAAGATAAACCATTGGAAGTTGTCGTCGTTGAATGCCCAACTTGTCTTGAATTGCATTGTTGCATCTTACTTAACACTTATTATAGATGAAAACACTACTATTTATTTGATTTATTCTTTGTCCACATATATCTTTGTATGTATTCATGATTTTAGTAAACTTGATTATTTTTATATGCCTACCATTAATAAAAAATAGCATGTATCCATAAAAAATGAGAAAATACAATATTCCATTCCTGAACCTATTTTTATAAGGAATACTCTTCATGTACTTAAGGCATTGATGTATATTCCTTATAAGCACCTCTTGATCCATGATAAAAAAGGGTGGGAGATAGGGGATTGTTTTCCCTTACACCATGTATTGATTGAAAGAAACCAAAAACCTTTCCAATTAGAGATATTGTAATCCATGAGGAACTATAGCATCTGAAAAACAAATTATAAAAACCATTCAAAGAAACCATATTTACTATAACGAACCATACTTTACATACATGGTTAATAATTAATAATTGAATCAAAATTATTAAAACATATAACAAATCCAAGAAAGGACCGTATAGGTATAGAGTCTTTAGAAACTGGGAAACATAAACAACTGGTTCATAAAGAATCTACTTTGACTCCCATTTATTTCATCATATCTAGAGTCCCTTTTGGCATATCCTACTTAATAACCTTCTTCCTGACCTGGGGAAATAAAACATACAAAAGGGTGATCTCAAATTCTCAGTAAGGGTAAAGAAAAGAAATATCAATCACATCATATACATAAGAACATAACTTTTGGAAATCTTAACCTGCAAAAGAGAACATAATTTCATAACATGGGATAAATCATAGTAGTGAAATGTATTCCCAATAATCATAACTTAAAACATGAAACTTTGTGGAATACACACATAATCATAGAAAATCATTTCTTAGTAGTCAAGACTCATTTCCAAGACTATCTTAGTGGACAAAGTCCATTTCTGAACTGAGTTCACTCCCCGTTTCAGTCCTATTTCACTGAACCGGTTTAACATGCCGTTCCAGCCATTTATATCTCATGAGATATAAAATCTTTACCCAATGCATTGGAGGGAGATATAGGTCCCACCCATCTCATAATGATACCATTCTTATGTGTGCCACAAAATCATAAACCATACATCATAGCATAACCCATGTAACAAAAATGGGAATCTTAAACATCATGACATCATAAAACAATTCATATAAGATAAAAGAATTAATAAAAATATATCCATCACAAAATAATCATATCAATGTAATAATAGGGATATAAACAGAACCCTATTTTATCTTAGATGGAAAATAATTTTGATAAAACACTTGAACTCCATTCTTGAGGAAAATATCCTTTCTACTTCAAAAACATTTTTCCTTTCTTAACATGTCATAAAATATTAATATAAAATAAGTTGATTAAAAATAAGCTTGAAAACTTGTAAATGAAGATTCTTGGAATTAATGTTTTAAAAATCCATTCATGCCGTATAAGTTTAAAAAACATTCTTCTCGTACTTTTGTCAGAAAAGTCAAAAAATACCTCGTACAAAAAACGACAAAAGATTCCTTTCATATCTTTTACTAAAAACTCAACGAAAGGTAAAATTGGATTTAAAAAATTGTAGGTGGATGGAAATAATATTACATATTGAGGAAACATGGATGAGGATGATAAAATACACCCCAGTAAATACAAAAGTATAAACAATCTCGGATAAAAAATTGAGATTGTGATATTTTCCCTTACCTTATGTATGATATGCTTTTTACGTGTCCGAACCTCCTGTATAATGATTTAAATAATGTCATTGACTTATTACAGAATCATATTTATTGTTATGATATCATATATGGTCATATTCTTAGCATCTTATTAGTAATATTTCATTACTACTTGTTATTCGAGTGTTTATTACTTTTTGTTCTTATGCGTGTTTTGTCGAATAAATTCTTATTCCTCTTTATAGGATATATATACATAATTTAAAGAATGTTATTAGTGTAATATATATCATATTCATTCATTCAATTCATATATATAATCATTATTCAATGAATATCATATAGAACGAGTCGCATCACATCGTGGAGACGGTAGGCCGTACGTACGCACGAGAAATGATATCATTCCCATGATCGTGGAATTTTATTGAAGTGTATGTATACAATTTCAGAATCAATATCACTTTTCAATAATCATATATAGTTATTCTTTACACCCTTATACCCATCCAAGTAAGGTGGTGGTGGAAAACAGATTACACCACGGCGTGGAGACGGTATTCCGTACGTACGCACGCGCGGTGATTTCGTTTTCCATAGGATGGATAAGAGGTGAAATAGGGTTGTTTAATATTTATAATAACATATCAGTATATGAGGGATACTGATTTTATTACCTCATGATGAAACAACTAAATAATATGGAGTAGAAGAAGAATGGAACTTGAAGAAAACGGCAGAAGGTATTAACTCTTTCTCGAAGTGCCTCCTTTAAACTTTCTCTTAAGGCACTAGAGTTGGCCTTTTGATAAGACCAGTACCTCTAGTAGGTTTCTAAGGAAGTGGGGAAGTGAAATGGGCCGGGGTTGGCCGAGCTTGAAGGCTCAAATTTGTGTGAGGAAGAGAGGGAGGAAGTGCCCTTTTATAAGGGAGGAGAGGGGCACCTTTGGAAAGTGTGGACATATTATTTTATTATAAACTTATATTCAATTTCAAAATGTCCAAAAATCATTAAATATAATGATAAGATGACTCATGGTAGAAATAAAATCATCCAATAAGAATTGGATATGTTTTGGAAAATATTTTAATCATTATAATCTTATTTATTTAAATCATTATTAATGAGGTAAATACTTCATCATTATTGTGTCGTAAATAATTTAATTTATTTGGTGTCTAAAAATTATAAAAAAAATATCATTATGTAGGAAATATTTTTAGATTTCTAATTAATATTTATAGTCGAAAATATAATTTATATAACTCCTTATAAAAATTAATTACTAAAAGATTTTTGTTAATGTCAATTTTGTCTTTACATTAAATTAATTAATCCAAATTGTCATTGTCACTACCAAGTGGCTCAATGGGGTCCCCAAATCGACCCAAGGATGCCCTTGGTTAGAAAATACTCATAAAATAAGGTTATGACAAGTTTCAAGGTAATTTTGAATTATTATAATATTCTTTTAACCTTGAATTACCCTATTTACCTTTAACCGTAGTAAATAAAAAAAATTACCGTAGTTACTATTCATAATATCAAAAAATAAAAGTAACCTATTAACATAATTTGGACCCACTTATTCCAAATATGGAATCCATTTTTAAAAATTCAAAACACAGAAGTTTCATTAATTAATTTAAAATTAATCCCGCTGTTAAGAAAATGGGTTTTAAAAGTTAGAACATTGCCAAAGATTGAAATGTTTTTACCTATGAATTCAATGTAAAATTAATCCTAATGACATAAATTATATTAAATGGTAAAAATATATTCTATTTATACTTTAAAAACAATCAGTATTATAATTTAACCATATAAAGTATTGCGATGAAAAAAGTTTTTAATTAAAATATAGCGTGTTTGTAAGATATAATAACTATCAAAAGATTGACACTTGTTGATATCTGGTTTAAATGTGAAATTACATCCAATGAACAACATTTTATTAAATTTTAAAAATATATTCTAAATATACTTTAAAACCACTCAAATTAATAATTTATCACCATTAATTATTTCGATTAAAAAAGTTGTTTTTAATTAAAATTTAGTAATTTTCACTATTCATCAGAATATGAAAGTTATCCGAAAAGTACCAAAATTTCATCCTAAGATAATTTCTATATTCCAAATCCAAAAATGAAGTCCATTTTGAAAAATAAATTTTAAAAAATTTCAAAAAGTGGTTATTACTATTCATAACGGCTAGTTTTAATAATATTTTAATAGCATATCATTGTTTAGTGAAACTCGGTATTGCGTACGATGAAAGCTATCGAGGAAGGCTGCGGTTGCGTGTAAAGAAAACCAAGCTAGTGTTGTGTGTAGTGAAAGATTCCTTTGATGATTTATAAAAACAAAATATTTCTCATAAAATTTTCGGGTGTTACATTCTACCCCCCTTAAAATGAATTCCGCCCTCGAAATTCGTCACTTTGTAACAAAGAGATGAAGATACCTCTCCCTCATCATATCCTCAAGCTCCCATGTAGCTTCATATAATTGGTGGTTCCTTCATAAAACTTTCACCAAGAGAGTTGTCTTGTTCCGTAGGACTTTTTCACTACGATCCAGAATCTCTATCGGCTGTTCTTCATAAGAAAGATCTTGCTCCAGCGGTACAACTTCTGAGCTGAGTACATGTGATGGATCAGGTATGTACTTTCTCAGGAGAGATAAATGGAAAACATCGTGAACTTGAGAGAGATTCGGTGGAAGCGCCAATTGGTAAGCTACCTTTCCAACACGATCCAGTATTTCGAAAGGACTGATATATCTAGGGCTCAACTTCCCCTTCTTTCCAAATCTCATGACCCTCTTCCAGGGAGATATTCGTAAGAACACTTTATCACCCACTTCAAACTCTAGGTCTTTTTTTCAGTTGTCAGCATAACTTTTCTATCGACTCTGAGCTACTCTTATGTGTTGTTGAATAGATCAGACCTTTTCTTCCATCTCATCAACAAGATCAGGTCCTACTAGCTTTCTTTCCCCAACTTCATCCCAGAAAGTTGTAGTCCTGCATTTCTTTCCATAGAGAGATTCATAAGGATCCATCTGAATACTAGAGTGGAAGCTATTATTATAAGAAAATTCCACCAAAGTTAGGTGTTGATCCCAACCACCTTTGAAATTCATAGAGCAAGCTCTCAACATATCTTCTAGAGTTTCAATTGTTCTCTCAGACTGACCATCTGTCTGAGGATGATAAGCAGTGCTGAAACTCAACTCTGTATCCAAAGTATGGTGGAGACTTTGCCAGAACATTGAGGTAAACCTTGGATCCCGATCAAATATAATAGAAAGTGGTACTCCATGAAATCTTACCACTTCCTTTACATATATCCTGTCAAGATGATCCAGAGAGAAATCCTTTCTAATAGCAATGAAGTGTGCAGACTTTGTAAGACGATCAACTATGACCCAGATAGCATTATTGCCTTTGGATGTTTTAGGAAGTCCTATGACAAAGTCCATAGTGATGTTTTTCCATTTCCATTCGGGTATGGGTAATGGTTGTAACATCCCCTTAGACTTCTGTCTCTCAGCTTTAACTTGCTGACAAACCAAGCATCGAGAGACATATTCAGTAACATCTATTTTCATTCCATCCCACCAGAAGTACTCTTTTAGGTCCCTATACATCTTTGTGCTTCCAGGATGAATAGAGAATGAAGAACTATGAGCCTCATCCAGCAGCTCCTTCTTTAATTCGGGGATGGGAGGAACACAAACCTGATTCTTGAACTTTATTATCCCATCACAATCAAGGTTGAATTCAGGAATATTTCTCACCTTCTTTTGTAACTCTGCATCTTCTTTTTGCGCCTCTCTAATATTCACATGTATAGATGGTTGAAAATTAATTTGAGAAAGATACGATTTCCCCCTTCCATTATAATTCCAAGATCCATCCTTTGTAAATCCATAAATATTGGATCTTTTGTGATCCTCATCATGGATAAACTGGCATGGTCTTGTCGACTTAATGCATCTACCACCTTGTTTGCTTTCCCAAGGTGGTAATGAATTGAGCAGTCGTAATCCTTAATCAGCTCTAACCATCTTCTTTGGCGCATATTCATATCCTTTTGTGTGGAAATATACTTTAAACTTTTATAATCAGTATAAATGTCACACCTTTCTCCATAAAGATAATGCATCCAAATCTTTAATGCAAAGATTACCGCAGATAACTCCAAATCATGTGTTGGGTAATTTTTCTCATGGATTTTCAACTGTCGTGAGGAATAAGCTATCACCATATCATTTTGCATAAGAACACACCCCAATCCCTTCATGGATGCATCACTGTAGATCACAAACCTTTTTCCACTACAAGGCAGTGTGAGCACTGGTGCACTGGATAACCTTCTTTTCAACTCCTTGAAATTCTCTTCACATTCCACTATCAAATCAAACTTAACTCCTTTCCGAGTCAACTTGGTGAGTGGATTAGATAATTGTGAAAAATATTTCACAAAACGTCGATAATATCCATCCAAACCAAGAAAACTTCAGATCTCGGTTACTGTTGTTGGTCTCGACCATCTTTCGATAACCTCTATTTTTGCTGGATCCACAGATATCCCCTCTTTTGAGATTATGTGACCAAAAAATGAAACCTTTTAAAGCCAAAATTCACACTTGGTAAATTTGGCATAAAGCTTCTCCTTTCTCAGGGTCTTCAATATAATTCTCAAGTGATCTTCATGTTCTTCCTTGCTCTTTGAATAGACAAAAATATCTTCTATAAAGACTACCACAAATTGATCAAGATAGTCTCTAAAGACTCTATTCATCAGATCCATGAAGATAGCAGGGGCATTAGTAAGACCAAATGGCATCACTATAAATTCATAGTTTCCATACCTTGTACGGAAAGCCGTCTTTGGTATATCCTCCCTTTTGACCCTTAATTGATGATACCCTGAATGAAGATCAATCTTGGAAAAGTATTGAGCTCCGCATAGTTGGTCAAATAAGTCATCAATGCGTGGGAGAGGATATTTTTTCTTGATAGTGATCTTGTTAAGTTCTCGATAATCAATGAAGAGTCTCATTGATTCATCTTTCTTCTTAACAAATAGAACAGGTGCTCCCCAAGGTGACACACTAGGGCGTATGAAGCCCTTATCAAGATTCTCTTGGAGTTTCTTCTTCAATTCTTACAAATCAATTGGGGCCATTCTATAAGGTGTCTTTGAAATAGGTAAAGCACCTGGTATGAGTTCTATTGAAAACTCAACTTCATTATTTGGTGGAAGATCTGGAAATTCCTCCGGAAAGACATCAACAAACTCCCATACAATGGGAATATTCTTAATCGTGAGTTTCTCACCAACCATTTGAGATAAATAACCTTCATTTAGTGGAATCGAGACCCATAATATGGAAGAAATTTCCACTGGAAGGTTATGTTCATCCTTGCATCGATAGACGATCATAGATTGATCTGGAATATGAAATGTGACTTCCCTTCTTTGAAAATTGATATGAGCTCCATATAAAGAAATCCAATCCATGCCAAGAATCACATAAAATCTACTATAGGAAGGATCACAAGATTTGCAGGAAGCACTTTCCCACAAACTTCAATCGGAGAAGAATTATAAACTTTTGATGCGACTGTTGTGCCATTAGGAGTTGTCACAGCCAACTGAAAATCTAATTGTTGAGGTAATACGGTGATACCGTTAGAAAATTCTTCAGAAATAAAAGAGTGGGTGGATCCAGAATCAAATAAAACATTTGCTACTTTAGAGTGGATGGTAAGTCTACCTTTCACCACATTGTTATCATACTCCACATCGCTGATAGAAATTGCATGTGACATTCCTTTGTCTTTAGCCTTAAGAGTTTGTTAACGTTGACCATCATCATCAACCCTTGGATTTGGGCATTGATTGGCATAATGCCGCATCTCCTTGCACTTGAAACATTGAAGTGTAGTAGGTTCATTCTGTGTATCCCTTCCTTTGTTTGCATCATTAGACATCTTCTTCCCATCATTGTGGCATTCAAATGCCCGATGACCTTCCTTTCCACATTTGAAACATTTACTTGTCCCTTTAAGAAAACTCCCTCCATGTTTCTTTCCACACTTTGAGCATAATGTAAAGCTCATCTTCTTTTCAGTGTGCTCCTTAGATTTTCCTTTGAATTCCATTTTCCTCTTCTTATCAAACCCATATGACTGATGGGTTACTCCAATCTCCATCTCAACTTTGGGAGCACATCGAACTATTTCCTCGTAGCTATTGAAGTCCCTTATGGATAAGGCCCTTCAAAGACTTGGTTTTAAGCCACTAAATAATCGATCGATTATACTCTCAGGTTGGATAATAATACCAGAAGCATACCTTGAAAGTCTTGTAAAATTTGCTTCATAGGTACCAACAGATTCATCATCCTTTTGCTTCAGTTCAAGAAACTATTTCTCCATCTTTGTTCGGAGAATACGAGGGAAGTACTTATTGAAAAATAAGTTCTTGAACTCGTCCCATTCCATGGACTCAATTTCATCCATTTGCCTCATATTCTTAATAAGATTCCACCATTGATCAGCATCTCCTTCCAAACAATACACTTCTAGGATGACTTTATCATGTTCAGAGCATTGAAGAACTGAAAATATCTTTTCAGTAGTACTAATCCATTGTTCAGAAACTAATGGATCAGTAGACCCACTGAATGAAGGTGGACGCTGCCTCATGAAGGATTCAACAGAATGTTGCTCCTTCCTTTGCTCGTTTGGAAGTCCTGCATGATTCATATATTGAGAAAGTTGTGTGAGAATGGCTACAAGATTTTTCATTCCAGCTCCCATAACGTTTGGTTGCTCAGGGGGACAATCATTGCATTGCCCGTCACATTCCGCATTAACCCGGTTCCTTCGGGTTCCATCCATTGACTAAAACCAAGAAGAATAGTGTGAGCAACACTAATTATAATAGGAAAACCAGATAACCAAGAATAAAATTTCACACTTAAGGTCTTATTCTAGGTTATTCATGGCCATTTCTAAAACACTAAGATTGTGTTTTATACTTAGACTTATCCTTAGGGTTCTTACTAAGGCTTTCACATCCTAGTTTCCAAAGGTTGACTATACCTTTCCTTTTATACCAACTATAACGACCCATACTTTACATGCATGGTTAATACTTCATAATTTAAGCACAATTATTACAACATATAACAAAACCAGGACATGACCGTATAGGTATAGAGTCTTTAGAAACTGGGAAACATAAACAACTGGTTCATAAAGCATCTACTTTGCCTCCCATTTATTTCATCATATATAGAGTCCCTTTTGGCATATCCTACTTAATAACCTCTTTCCTGACCTGGGGAAATAAAACATACAAAAGGGTGAGCTCAAATGCTCAGTAAGGGTAAACAAAAGAAATATCAATCACATCATATACATAAGAACATAACTTTTGGAAATCCTAACCTGTAAAAGAGATCATAATTTCATAACATGGGATAAATCATAGTAGTGAAATATAATCCCAATAATCATAACTTAAAACTTGAAACTTTGTGGCCTACATATATAATCATAGAAAATCATTTCTTAGTAGTCAAGACTCATTTCCAAGACTATCTTAGTGGACAAAGTCCATTTCTGAACTGAGTTCACTCCTCGTTTCAGTCCTGTTTCACTGAACCGGTTTAACCTGCCGTTCTAGCCATGTCTATCTCATGAGATATAAAATCTTTACCCAATGCATTGGAGGGAGATATAGGTCCCACCCATCTCATAATGATGCCATTCTTATGTGTGAAACAAAATCATAAACCATACATCATAGCATAACCCATGTAATAAAAATGGGAATCTTAAACATCATGACATCATAAAACAATTCATATAAGATAAAGGAATTCATAAAAATATATCCATCACAACATAATCATATCAATGTAATAATAGGGATATAAACAGAACCCTATATTATCTTAGATGGAAAATAATTCTGATAAAACACTTGAACTCCATTCTTGAGGAAAATATCATTTCTACTTCAAAAACATTTTTCCTTTCTTAACATGTCATACAATTTTAATCTAAAATAAGTTGATTAAAATTAATTTTGAAAACTTTTAAAGGAAGATTCTTGGAAATAATGTTTTAAAAATCCATTCATTCCGTATAAGTTAAAAAAAACATTCTTCTCCTACTTTTGTCGGAAAAGTCAAAAAATACCTCGTACGAAAAACGACAAAAGATTCCTTTCATATATTTTAATAAAAACTCACCGAAAGGTAAAATTTTATTTAAAAAATTGTAGGTGGATGGAAATAATATTACATATTGAGAAAAAAGGTATGTGGATGATAAATTACACCCCAGTAAATACCAAAGTATAAACAATCTCGGATAAAAAAAATGAGATTGTGATATTTTCCCTTACCTTATGTCCGATATGCTTTGTACGTGTCCGAACCTCCTGTATAATGATTTAAATAATTTCATTGACTTATTACAGAATCATATTTACTTTTATGATATTATATATGGTCATATTCTTAGCTTCTTATTAGTAATATTTCATTACTACTTGTTATTCGGGTGTTTATTACTTTTTGTTCTTATGCGTGTTTTGTCAAATAAATTCTTATTCATATTTATAGGATGTAGATAAATCATTTAAAGAATGGTATTAGTGTAATATATATCATATTAATTCATTTAATTCATTTATATAATCATTATTCAATGAAGATCATATAGAACGAGTCACATCACATCGTGGAGACGGTAGGCCGTACGTACGCACGAGCGATGATATCATTCCCATGATCGTGGAATTGTATTGAAGTGTATGTATACTATTTTAGAATCAATATCACTTTTCAATAATAATATATAGTTATTATTTACACCATTATAACCATCCAAGTAAGGTGGTGGTGGAAAACAGATTACACCACAGCGTGGAGACGATATTCCGTACGTACGCACGCGCGGTGATTTTGTTTTCCGTAGGATGGATAAGAGGTGAAATAGGGTTGTTTCATATTTATAATAACATATAAATATATTAAGGATACTGATGTTATTACCTCATGATGAAACAACTAAATAAGAGGGAGTAGAAGAAGAATGGAACTTGAAGAAAACGGTAGAAGGTATTACCTCTTTCTCGAAGTGCCTCCTTTAAACATTCTCTTAAGGCACTAGAGTTGGTCTTTTGATAAGACCAGTACCTCTAGTAGGTTTCTAAGGAAGTGGGAAAGTGAAATGTTCAGGGGTTGACCGAGATTGAAGGCTCAAATTGGTGTGAGGAAAAGAGGGAGGAGGTGCCCTTTTATAAGGGAGGAGAGGGGCACCTTTGGAAAGTGTGGAAATATTATTTTATTATAAACTTATCTTCGGTTTAAAAGGGTCCTAAAATCATTAAAGATGAAGATAAGATGACTCATGGTCGAAATAAAATCATCCAATCATAATTGGAGATGTTTTGGAAAATATTTTAATCATTATAATCTTATTTATTTAAATCATTATTAATGAGGTAAATACTTCATCATTATTGTGTCATAAATAATTTAATTTATTTGGAGTCTAAAAATTATAAAAAAAGTGTCATTATGTAGGAAATATTTTTATATTTCTAATGAATATTTATAGTCGAAAATATAATTTATATAACTCCTTATAAAAATTAATTACTAAGAGATTTTTGTTAATGTCAATTTTGTCTTTACATTAAATTAATTAATCCAAATTGTCATTGTCACTACCAAGTGGCTCAATGGGGTCCCAAAATGGACCCAAGGATGCCCATGGTCGGCCAATACTCATCAAATAAGGTTAGGAAAAGTGTCAAGGTAATTTTGAATTATTATAATATTCTTTTAACCTTGAATTACCCTATTTACCGTTAACCGTAGTAAATAAAAAAAATTACCGTAGTTACTATTCATAATATCAAAAAATATAAGTAACCTATTAACATAATTTGGACCCACTGATTCCAAATTTGGAATAAATTTTTCAAAATTCAAAACACAGAAGTTGCAGTAATTAATTTAAAATTAATTCCATTATTAAGCAAACGGGTTTCAAAAGTTAAAACATTGCCAAAGATTGAAATGTTTTTACCTATGAATTCAATGTAAAATTAATGCTAATGAAATACATTATATTAAATGGTAAAAATATATTCTATTTATAATTTTAAAAAAATAAATATTATAATTTAACCATATAAAGTATTGCGTTGAAAAAAGTTGTTTTTAATTAAAATATAGTGTGTTTTTAAGAGATAATAACTATCAAAAGATTGACACAAGTTTATGTCTGGTTTAAATGTGAAATTAAATACAATGAACACTGTTTTATTAAATTGTAAAAATATATTCTAAATATAATTTAAAACCACTCAAATTAATAATTTATCACTATTAATTATTTCGATTTAAAAGTTGTTTTTAATTAAAATTTAGTAATTTTCACTATTCATCAGAATATGAAAGTTATCTGAAAAGTACCAAAATTTCATCCTAAGCTAATTTCGATATTCAGAATCCAAAAATGAAGTCCATTTTAAAAAATAAAATATACAAAATTTCAAAAAGTGGTTATTACTATTCATAACGGCTAGTTTTAATAATATTTTAATAGCATATCATTGTTTAGTGAAACTCGGTATTGCGTACGACGCAAGCTATCGAGGATGGCCGCAGTTGCGTGTAAAGCAAACCAAGATAGTGTTGTGTGTAGTTAAATAATCCTTTGATGATTTATAAAAACAAAATATTTCTCATAAAAGTCTCGAGTGTTACATTTACTCATGAACATTAAAATAAATCTTCATTATAATTTATCATAAGACTTTTCCATGTCCACCTTAATCATTATATTGTATCCAACTTCCTTTTAATTTAATTATTCCACCATTTATTTGGAAATACCAATTTCCCTTGAATATTAATCCCTAGAACAAACCCATGTTTATATTTCAAAATTAATCTTGGGATAATGCTGCAAAGTATCCTATTGATGTGGATATAAAGAATATTATATAAAAGGTTTCACAAGAATATATTTCTATACTAATTAAGATTAGTGGGGTATTTCATACTGGGAATAATAATTAATTTGGGAGAATAGGTAACCCTATTTAATGATCCCACCCTAGAGAAATCTTGAATTGCCTCCCCCAATTGGGCCTAAACAATATCCCAAGATTTTGCATAAAAAGATCTTGGAAAACCATCTGGGCAAAGAGAACTCTCCTAATTCATACCAAACACTATTTAATTTAACTCTTCTTTATTGGGGAAATCTGTCAAAACACCATTTCCCCTATCTTCCTCCATTTATGGTAAAAATACCATGAATACATCCTCTCTAACTTGCTTGACTTTTATTTCTTCATTGAAGTTTTTCTCTCCTACCATAAGACCTTCAAGGTATTCCAACAAAATCTTCCCAACCAATTCCACATCTAAAATAAATGAACCATCCTTTAATTTTAAGTTGATCCTCTTTCTCACCCCTTTTTCTTTAAAAAAACACCTAAAATTAAGTGGTATTTATATCCCCCTACTCAATCCACACATATCTTAATATTTTCTTATAAATCCTTTCAACCTCCAGAAGTTTCTCAGCTAGAAAATTTTACTTTTCAACAAGTGAGAAAAATCTATTATCATACCATCCATCTTGGAGACTATACTATAATTTTTAGATGTCATTATTTATGGAAATATACTTCTGTATATACCTTACCAGGTGTTGTATCCTATTTTTTAGAATAATACAAGTAGTACCCCCTCTCTGGTTTCTCCCAGGGTTATTTAACGATCTACGGGAAACTATCCATTTGATGCCAATTGGTGGAGTAAAAGAGCCATCTAAACTCTAATTCCCCCTTCTTTAGCATGAAAAAATAGGGTAGTGATCTAGTAAGGTGGGTGATTGAGGCCTGTGAAAATATATCCAATCCATGGATATTATAAAGGTATCAATCAAGCCTACTTCAAATCCTCATGGAATCTTCGAAATTATGACACCATTTATACCTACTTTCAGAGAAATCCATGTCTATAAGGCCCTTAGAGGACATGAACTGATTGGATTCATGCATTACATTAGTAGATAAACTAGATCCTTCTCTTTTTTTTGGTTTCCTCCACAACTATATCAAAATAACCTCCAATAAACCATGGTTAATTTCCCAAATGAAATGAATGAAGCTTCTGCCATAAAACCATTCTCTCAAAAATCTAAATTTAGAGTATAAAAAATATTATAAGAAATCATTTCCCCCAATGCTTATCGTAGTATTAATATACAATAAATAAGGCTCCACATGATCCACTAAACTTCCATATTTCCAAAAAATCCAAATATACATGTTTCATGTACTTGCATGCATGCAGTTATAAAAATGCATGCTCTTGGTGAAGGAAGATATACAATCTTCTCTTTTTTTATGTTCTATAAAAATAGCAATGGATGTATGAAGACTTCATGATTCTGTGAAAATTAATCCATACTTTATGTGATCCCTCAATCTTGGAGGGTTTCATATGATAATAGGTATCATTAAACAATAGAGGAGATATCCTTGTGGCCAAGTGTACTTTCCTTCTAATCTAAACCTATTATAGTCTCCACCCTTGCAATAGCATTGGTGATATTCCCACTATAATCCATGAATGAACTGTATTTTACACTTTTCCCAATCTTCATATTAGATGAATATCTTCCCTTTATTGCATCTTCTAGTTCCACTAACACTGATAACTTATTATAGGAGTGATCTAATGGATACTAGGACATCGATGACACTCCCTCAAGAAATAATGAGATGATCAAAAACTTTCTGGTGATTGAAATTGACAATCTCATCCATCACTCTCTTTAGCACTACCTTGTTACCAATAGATTTTGACAAACTAGAAGAGTATCTTGTGTTTGAAGCATTTGGGTCGAGTTAAAAAAACCAAAGATCATGAGAGATTATGAGATGAAACGATGGTGTGATTGACCTGGTCAAAATATTTAGTAATCATTAAATCTGTACCAACAAGAGTAGGGATGGTGACAGGGGTCATAGTATTATCAATGGGAAATATGTTTTAACATGTTTTAGGAACATAGAGAACAACTTACTAATTTTAAAAAACCCAATACTGGAAAAGCCTCGCAACCACAGACCATAGAAATGAAAGAAGTCATCGACAAAGACTATGATATCTTTGGAACTTTGATCTATCACTTCCACGATTTTTTTGATCTATTCCTTTTTTTTTACTTTTGTCCCATTGTTTATTCTTTAATATCCCTAGGAGTTTTTGGTAAAAAATGGAGTTTTTGGGCTCAGCGGCGGGTGCTGCATGTTTAGCGTAAAGTTAGGAAACACCATACACCATCCTCTAGGAAAGCATGTGGCTTCATTCCTCTTAGAAAGTGAGGGATTCATGGTTTCCACATGGTTTGGAAAACTGTGTGGGAAAACCATGTGACCTATCCATGTCATTAAAAAGTGAAAATTTACCTTCTTTCCCTCTTCGTATTTAACCCCAAAACCACCCATAATCCTCTTTATTTGGGATTTTAAACCCTAATATCTTCCTTTTCTCCTCCTTGTACCTCTTGAACTCCAATATTTGGGTGGTTTTGGTGTGGTAACTTCAATGAATCATCAAGTAAGTCTCTTTTTTCTCTTGATTTCTCCCTTCTTATAGGGTTTATATTCCCTCATTGAGTTCTTATTTTCTAGTGGGTTATTTGACCTAATGAGGTTCTAATATTGATATGTTGGGTGGAATCATGATGTTTTTTGTTTTATATTCAATTTATAGGGTCTTTTTGAGGTGTATTTGTGGTTTTGAATTGGTTTTCGGAAGTTTCCAAGTGTGATTTAGGTGGTTCCATGCTTTTATATTAGTAGATGATTTTGAATTTCTTTATTGGTTTCTTAAATGTGTTTTGTGGATCATTTTTGTGATGTAAAATATGTTTTTAAAAGTATTTTATATTCATATGTGATAAAAGTTGGTTTTAGAAAAATAATTGGTCATATTTCTTGTTTTCTTCATTGTGGTACTTCATGGATATGTTTTATACCTTGTGTGAAAGGTGTGAAATGTTTTGTCAAAGGAACTTAAGGTGAGAGTGTGTTGAAAGTGGGTTTTACGAAAGAAATTGATTTTGTTTCATGTTGGTTTCTTTGTTTTTCACCGTAAATATTTTTTTAATTTTGTAAGTGATGTAAATCATTTTATAAAATGGATTTATTGTGTGTATGAATTTGAAAGGTTATTTTCACATGGAAATGGTTGGTTTTCATGTGTGATTTTCTTGTCATGTTTACAAATGGGATTTATGAACTATCCAAGTGATGTAAAATGTGTTTTCAAATGGTTTTTGTGTGTGTGGGAAACTAAAGTGGTTTTTTTATAGAAAATAGTGGTTTCCATGGGAGCCTTGACTATTGAATAATTGTAAATTGTGAAAGTGTTGATTTCCTTATGTGTTTATGATGCTTGTCATTTGTGTGTGAAAGTATTGATTTATGTGACATATGAAATGGAATTGGAATAAGAATATAATCTTGGGTATCTGGGTGATTGGACTAGAACTGGTATTCTAGTTGACTTAGTAGAGGTAAGGCTCAGATTCATCTAGCAGGATTTATAACTACAACACTAACTAAATATTTGATATGATTAGAGACCACTAGACCTTGGGATATGATCCCCTCTCATGGATCATGAATGAGAATGCTATTAGTTTTGGATTATAATATGGATACCATTAGACCTTGGTATGGGATCTCCTCTAATGGATCATTCATGAGAATATTGTTGGTATTGGTTGGAGGATTTGATCATCAAGGTACTAGGTTTCAAGGGTCCCATTTTTACTAGTTACCCATAGGGATTGTCCATAATTCTCTATTTGTGAAATAAATCTTATTTGATGTGGTGTGATTGTCTCTATACAGTGGAGCTTATGTATGTTTTAGTTAAATTAAGTTTCTTTTGAGAAAGAGTTTTCCATAAAAGTGTTTTCTTGAGAATGTTTTCCTCACAATGTTTTCTTAATTTTTTTTCAAAGTGTTCTTATGAAAATATGTATGTTAATTTATATTATAATGTTATGGAATGGAATATTTTCTTTTTCTGGCTTCCTATTGGGATTTGTCTCACACCCTACATACATATTTGGGTGTATGAAGACTTTTTCATATATGAACCAGGTAAGAGCAAGATGTATTGTGGTAGTGATGGTGGATCTGGTTTCTAGTATTCCAATTCTTGTAGGTGGTGGTGTATTGAGGGTGATGAACCTCTTATTTCATAGATATTTTTGGGATAGTTTTTTTGTTACTACTCTATGGTTGTATTTTTTTGAGTTAAAGTTATAAAACATTGAATTTGAAAAATTGTTGAACCTCATTTGGTTGTGTTTATCAGTTATGAGATGTTTATTCTTGTTGGTTTTTTATAGTTATATAAATCTGTGAAATCATTCCCAAAGTGTATTTTTGATACCCAAGAACTATTTTTCATCCCATGGGGATTGGGAATTACCTTCGGTCCATGCCACAGACTGGGTTGGGTGTCAGTTTGGATGGCACTCTGGTTTGGTTCGTGACAAAATGGTATTAGAGCAGGTCATTCTCTTTTTGGGTAAAATTATCTGGGAAGATTCTAGATAGACAGGAGATAGTATTTTTGGGTCTTGAGGTTTTGGTTTTAAGTGTGGTTTCTGGATAGCACACCTCATAACAAGACTCGAGTCACCATGGGATTTTGGGAAATTTAGCTTGACTTTTCCTCTAGGTTAGATTTATAGGTTGCAGACTATATGTGGACACTTGGTGGAGGTGGAGTGGTTTAGTTTTACTTTTTATTGTGTTTGATTTGGGTTTTTTCCAATTTATTAAAGTGTATGATATTTTTTATTATTTCTAATTTTTTTTGAAATGTGTGCTGATGGATTTATTTATGGTATTTT
This sequence comes from Viscum album, assembly GCA_963277665.1. Taxonomy (NCBI): domain Eukaryota; kingdom Viridiplantae; phylum Streptophyta; class Magnoliopsida; order Santalales; family Viscaceae; genus Viscum; species Viscum album. Next base: position 1,353,338,033 of record OY728150.1, on the reverse strand, counting down.
CTCATGACTGTTTCTTGTTGCAGTAATATGCCTCCTTGTAGAATTCCTATGAAACTATGGGAAGATGATAGAGATATTTCTCTCTAAATAATTGGTCAAATGTTAGTGGAAGTTTTGGTTTAATCTATCTAACATTTGTCTCAAGGGGTGGGCTCTATTTCCACTTAGGTTAGAGAAGACAAACTAGGACCTAGAAAAGACAATGATCAGGAGGTCCTTAAGAACAAGTATCATTCTTTCCTATGTAGCATAGAACCTCAAGAATTAGAGGATTGGATTGATAAGATATAGATTATGTTCAAGTTTATTGACACTCTCGAGGCATTTAGAGTGAAATGTACTTCATTAATGTTTGAAAGTACCAGTTTGAAGTGGCGGGACTCGGTAGTGTAAGATGGGAAGCAGGAACAGATGGGTTGTAAGGATTTCAAGGTCATATTCAATGAGAAGTATTTACCTGAAACTTTGGACTTCACTAGATATTTGTAGTTTTTAGAGATTATCTAAGGAGATCATACCATGACGGAGTATGCCAAAAACTTTTCAGAGTTATTCATCTTCGCATATGAGATCATTTCCAATGAGGAGCTGAAGGCTCATAAGTTTGAGATAGGGTTGCGAACAAAAATATGATTCATGGTCATTTTGTTCAAGCTCAAGACTTATACGGAGGTGTCTGATCATGCTATGATAGTATAAATTGATCATAAAGGAATGTTTGGTTTCTATGGAGCAGTGTCAATAGTGGGTAGTGACAGTTCATATGAGAAGAAGAGAAAGAGGGACAATTAAGGGAAGAAGGGAGGTGGTAGTTCAGGTCATCCTTCCCAGATGTCATCATCTATGGCTTCAAGTGCTAGGTTAGTCATGTTCCATCAATGTAGAAATGTAGGAAAAATTTGGTATTCATTTTCATCTCCACCTACACTTTCCACTAGTGTAAAACTATGGGACACTTGGAGTGATTTTCATGGTGGCACACCCATTTAAGAGTGGTGTGGGGTTTGTGGCTTCTATAGGGATTTCATCTCAGTTAGAACCATCTAGGATAATGGGATATTAGTTTGGAGGTCATGGTGGAAGGGATGTATCATCTTTTAGGAAAGGTCTGTTTAGGGAAGATCTATAGTCCAGTGTTCATTCTCAAGTTTAGGTAGATATGAGGAAACTTCATGTGGCGGATCAGGCGCTAGTGGAATTAGATATAGGGCCTATGAATTTTTGAGGTACTGTTCTTATTGAATAATCTTTAAATGTGATTATATCTGGTACCAGTGCCTCTTTTTATTTCATTTAATCCCATATTGTGAATGTGTTAAATTTACCAACTTATATTTTTCCATATGTGATAGAGTTGTTAACACCACTTGGTAAGAAGCGAGAGTAAGGTTCCAGGTGTCTATCTTGTGCAATCACCATGTCTGGGGTCCATTTGAAATGGTATTTTATTATTTTGGAAATGTACCTCTTTGATGTGATCCTTTTTATGGATTTTATGGTGCATTTCTAGGAAGACATAAATTGATATGGAAGCGAGTGAGTTTTGTGGCACTTGATGGAAGTACCTAGGTTTTCAGGGTGAATGGGATCCTCGATCGAGATGTGATAGAACTTCACTTCTGGAATTGGAAAACCTCATTTTTTAGATATAATCACTCATGTTGGAGGATGATGACATTTCCCTTTAGGTTGTATTAAATCCTATGGTGGATGAATTTCAAGAGGGTTTTTCCAAAGTATTTCTTGGGTTTCCCTCAGAGGGGGATGTAGTTTTCTACATTGATTTGGTGCTGAGACCACAGCCAATATATGTTACCTCGTACCATATATCCACCATCTATTTGAGGGAATTAAAGGTACAACTGGATGATTTGGAATCCAAAGGGTTCATTATCCTGAGCATCTCACTTGGGCCACCCCAGTTCTATTTTTAAAAACGTTTGATGGATCTCTCCAGTTGTGAATTGATTACTAGAAGTTGAATATGTTAATAATCAAGAACAAGTACACTTTTCTCTGTATTTATGACATCTTCAATCATTTAAGGGGGTGAGGTGGTTCTAAATGATTGATTTGTGTTTTAGGTATCATCAAGTCATAGGTAGAGAGGCAGATGTTCTAAAAATAGCCTTTTGAAGTAGGTACAACAATTTTGAGTATTTGATCATGCCTTTCAGATTGAAAAATGATCTAGTGGTATTTATAGAACTCATGAACATGGTGTTTGGTCAGTATATCAACTCATTTTTCATGGTCTTTATGGATGACATCGTGGTCTATTTCGGGACCGAGGAGGAGTATGAGCGACATTTGAGGATCATGTTGAGAACCCTTCTGAATTATCATCTCTATGCAATTTTTTCTAAGTGCACCTTATAGATTATAGAGATGAAGTGTTAGGGTAATGTGATCTCAGAGTGAGGGGTTTTAGTGGACCCAAAGAAGATCAGTTTAGTGATTTCATAGGAATAGCTGATTTCTTTTTTGAAATCAGAATCTTTTTTTGTCCTGGCAGGGTATTATAGGTGGTTTTTCATGGATTTCTCTTGGCTTGCTTCATCCATGACATCGCTTACCCGGAAAGCGGTAGAGTTTGAATGTATCCCAGAGTGTCAAGTATCCTTTTAGGAACTTAATCATTGGTTGAACAAAGCCTCAATTTTGATCTTTTTGGAATCTTGAAATGGATATGTGGTTTATTTCAATGCTTATAGTATGGGTCTTGGGCATGTGCTAAAGTAGGAAGACCATGTGGTGGTGTATCGTTCTTTCCAACTCCATCCACATGAAAAGAATTACCCAACTCATAACCTGGAGTTATCAGTAATGATTCATGCCTTAAATATGTGGTCCCATAATCTTTTTGGGGAGAAATTTGTGGTTTATTATGATCATAAGGGCTTAGACTAAATTTTATCCTAGAAAGATATGACTTTGAGGCAATTTTATTTGGTTGAGTATCTTTAGGGGTTCAATTTTGATGTATTATATACCCTAGGAAAAGGAAATGTATCTTTAGATGCCTTGATAAGGAAAGTTCCATTGCAAGCTTTTAAAGATTCTAGTGATGAGTTAACGTTGATGGGTGTTTTCACTCCAATTCATTTCGAGACCAAGGAACACAGTAGATGTGTGTTCTTGGAAAAAGTTCAACAGACACCTTTCCTTATAAAATTGATTCGGTAAGAGAATTTGAGTGATGATTTGTGATAATGTTCTATGTAGTTCTTAAATGATGAGGTGGAGCCTTGTGAATGGTCATTGTCTCTTGGGGGAGATTTTTTCTTTAGAGGTCACTTCATGGTTCCATTGTTATTGAGGAAGTTGGTGATGTAGAATATCCTCCATTCTCAGTGTTTTGTTAATTCGGGTTCCACCAAGATGTTTTATGATGTGCGTCAGTAGTTATAGTAGACTAGTATAAGGTAGAATGTAGATGAATTTGTATCACAATGTTATAAATGTTGGTAGGTTAATTCCAAGTACCAAAGTCCCTCCAGTTTACTTCATCCACACCCCATTCCTACTTGGAAGTGGGATGAGATCTCCATGGATTTTATTGTTGTCTTACCTCATACACCCTGGGGGAGGAATTACATTTGAGTGGTGATTGATTGTCTAACCAAAACATTCTATTTCAACCCAATCAAGGATTCAACCAAGGTAGATGAGTTGGTTTAGTTGTATGTTCAGGAGGTTGTGAGGATTCATGGTGTGTCTTTGGAAATTATTTTCGACAGGGACCCTCATTTTACCACACATTTTTTTTAAAGGAATTCAGAAGGTAATGGGGTCGCTAATCAAATTGAGTATGTCATACCATCCTTAAATGTATGGTCATACAAAGCGAGCAAATAATATATTGGAAGAAATTCTCTAGGAATGTGTGTTTGATTTTAGAGGTTTGTGGGATAGCCATTTGGGATTGTTTGAGTTTTCTTATAAAAATAGTTACCAATACTAGATTCAAATGGCTCCCTTTGCGGTGATTTATGGTTGGATATGTTGGTATAATTTATGTTGGACTGGTGTGGGTGAGACATCATTGTCGGGACCGATCCTTCTACAAGAACCTTATAATAAAGTCAAGCTAATTAGGAAGATCTTGTTGACAGCTCAGAGTCTCCATAAATCTTATGCCGACCAGAGGTTCTGAGATTTGTATTTTTCAATGGGTGACCGAGGGTTTCTGAAAGTGGATCCTCTCTTGGGTCATTGTTGTTTAGGTGAGAAAGGGAATCTAATACCAAGGTATGTTGAAACTTTTAAGATTACCAAGAGAATTGATAAGGTTGAATACATGTTAGATTGTTTTTCTCAGTTGACATCAATTCATGTCATGTTACATGTCTCTCAACTGAAAAAATATAATATAGGTTCATCCTATGTAGTGAATTGGGAGGATTTAGATTTTAATCCTGATTTTTCAGTGTTTGAGTGGCCGGTTTAGATTGTGGATTCTCAGGCGAAATTGCTTCATGGGAATTCTATTCCATTAGTTTGAGTTATTTGGAAATATGGTAATGATGTGAATGAGATTTGGGAGCAGAAGTCTTCTATTGAGGAGTATCCATTTTTTTCTGATCAATCTTAGGATTGAATTTATAGGGACATAAATTTTTCATGGTGGGGATAATTGCCACATTTGTGGTTTTTGTTTTAAGTTATTACTTTGTTTATTTTGTCCCCTTTTTTATTATTTAATTTCCCTCAGAGTTTTTTGTTAAAATTGAGTTTTTGGCCTCAGAATTGGGTCGCACATGATGGGGAAACAGTTAGGGAGAACCATGCACCATCCTCTAAAAAACTGTGCAGCTTTGTTTCTCTTGGACAGTGAGGGATGCATGGTTGTCGCATTGTTTGGAAAACCATGTGGGAAACCAAGAGACCTGCTCATATCATTAAAAATTTAAAAATTTCCTTCTTTACCTCTTTATATTTTACCCCCAAACCTCCCCTAATCCGACCCCATTCAGGATTTTATGTCATAGGAGCTCCCTCTACTCCTCATTGTAACTCTTAAACTCCAATATTTGGGTGGTTTTGGAGTGTAAACTTCAAGTAATCATCAAGTAAGTCTCTTTTGTCTTAATTTCTCCCTTCTTATAGGGTTTATCTTTCCTCCTTGATTTATTCTTTTCTAGTAGGTTATTTGACCTAATAAGGGTATGATCTTAAGATGTTGGGTGAAATCATGATAGTTATTGTTCTATATTGACTTTATAGGGTCTTATTGATGTTTGGTTGTGGTTTTACACTAGTTTTTGGAATTTTCCAAGTGCGAGGTAGGTGGTTTCATGCTTTTAAATTATTAGATGATTTTTTATTTCTTTCTTTGTTGCTTAAATGTGTTATATGGATTATTTGTGTGGTGAGAAATATGTTTTTGAAAGGATTTGATATGAATATTTCATGGAAGTTAGTTTTCTAAAAGAAATTGGTTGTATTTATTGTTTGATTCATTGTGGTATTTCTTGAATATGTTTTATGCATTGTGTGAAAGGTGTAAAATGTGTTTTCAAAGGAACTTGAGGTGTGGGTGTGTTAAAAGTGGGTTTTCCAAAAGAAATGTCTTTTGTTTCATGTTTTCTTAATTTTTTTCACCTTAAATGTGTTTTGTGAATTGGGGAAATGATGTGAATAATGTTATATAATTTATTTAGTTTTTGTTTGAATTTGAAATGAGATTTTCCCATGTTAATGGTTGGTTTTCATGTGTGATTCTCTTATAGTGTTTCCAAATGGGATTTATGAACTATCGAAGTGGTGTGAAATGTGTTTCCAAATGGTTTTGGTGTGTGTGGGAAATGAAAGTGGGTTTTTAATGGAAAATGGAAGTTTCCATGTGATCCTTGATTTTTGAATAAATGTGAATTGTGAAAGTTGTAATTTTCTTATATGTTCATGACACTTGGCATGTGTGTGTGAAAGTGGTGATTTATGTGACACATGAAATTTAATTTTAGAACAAATAGAATCCTAGGTATCTTGGTTGGCAGACTAGAACAAGTATGCTAGTTGAATCATCATAGGTGAGGCCCAGATTCATCTAGTAGGATATAGGATTAGATCACTAACTAAGCATCTAATATGATCTGAGACCACTAGACCTTGGGATGGGATATCCTCTAGTGGGTCATGCACAAGAACACTGTTGGTTTTGGATTATAATATAGAGACCATTAAACCTTGGTATGGGATCCCATCTAATGTCTTGTGCATGATAACACTATTGGTATTGGTTTTAGGATTTTATTATTAAGGTATGAGGTTTCTAGGGTCCCATTTGCGCTAGTTACCCATAGGGATTTCCCATGGTACTCTCTTTGGGACATGATTCTTATGAGATGTGGTGCCAAACCTTGGTATACGATGGGCCTTGTGTATGTTTTAGTTAAATCAAATTTATTTTGAGAAATATTTTTCCTTAAAAGTGTTTTCTTGAGAATGGTTTCCTCAAAAAAAGTTCTTGAAAATTTTTCAAAGTGTTGTTGTGAAAATGTTCATGTTAATTTATCTTCTAATGTTATAGAATGAAATATTTTCTTTTGGGTGGAATCCAATTGGGATTTGGATTACACCATACACCTTTGGGTGTATGTTGACTTTGTTATGTATGACCTAGGTAATGTCAAGATGTATCATGGTGGCGATAGTGGATCCAGTTGCAAGCGTTCCACTGCTTGTAGGTGTTGGTGGTGGTGGATTGAGGGTTATGACCCTGTTATTTCATGGAGGTTTTTGGGATGGTTTTTTTGTTCACACTATGTGGTTTTATTTTTGATTTAGGTTAATATTATAAAAATTTGAATCTAATTTTTTTTCACCTCATTTGGTTATGTTTATTAGTTATGTGATGTTTACTCATGTTGGTTTTTTATATAATATAAATGGGTGAAATCATTCCCAAAGTGTATTCTTGATACCCATTCACTAGTTAATAGCCCATGGAGATTGGGAATTCCCTTCAATCCATTCCATGTATTGGGTTGGGTGTCAGGTTGTATGTTACTCCATTTTAGTTTGTTACATGATCTCAACATCCTCAACGGTGGAGTTACTGGCATCTATCAGAGGAACCATAGAAGAGGGACTATCCACCGGGTTGTCCTCCTTGAATCCTAATTTCTTTCTTAAAAAAATTTCTACTATGTTCCCCTAAAAGATTCACTACACACAGAACCTGGGTAAATCTTGAGAAAAAAATGTTTCTACCACGAGAAGCCTTCACCAGCCCTGATCAGAATGAGAGATGGATGCTTCACCGCCCAATCTAGATGAATGAAACCATAAAGGATTAATGAAGATTGAAGAAACCATGTATCCTCATCCAAGAACAAGAATCTCTCCAAATCATTACCAACCAATTTCAAAATAGAGGGTTTATGGAGAGAAAAAGGAATTCTAGTTAACTGAATTCATATTTTTTCTCTACTTGACTCTTTTCCATAATGAGCATCCCAAGACCATCGATAAAGAATGAAATACCAAAATCCACAGTGATGCTCCTCCCTAGACCATGCCTTCATGAAGCCCTCTCTGTTGAACAGATGAATACATAATAAAAATCTAGAAAGCACAGACACCTCTGTTATCTTTATGAGCCCCCATGAATTCACATACAACCTGAAGAAATTAAGAGATGGGTTTTCATGATCAAATATCAAAACCAATTAAAATTCTTGATAAGATAACACCTCCTTGATATGATCCTCTGAAAAGTACACACTAGACATCCAGCAACCCATTCTGAATTTCTAGGTGAAAGTTGAATAGCTATAATTCTGGGTAGGCAATCCTTGATTGAAGCATCTAATAGGCCTATTAGTGAATATTTAAATGATTCTACTCCTGAAAAACCCAGATGGGAATTATCACTACTCAAGGACACTGAAGGGGTTTTCACTACTGTAAGGAGATCCAAGGAATATGAAGAGCAGGGAGGAGAAGTGAAAGGTATGTGAGGTGTGTCCTTTTTTTAATCCATCCTTTTCCACATCCACTAACCAAAGATAGAGATTCGACCATCATTTATTTTGAAGAATAAATGTATATAGAGTCTATTATATAATTTCTTGGCCTTGAGAAAGTAGATGAAATCCTTAATCATGGATGGTTATTAGTCTTAGTTGTAAATGTATACTAGAGGTGTGTTTACATAATCTTTTTTTCCCATAGCTAATATATATTGTTAAATATAGTTAAATAGTATTAATATATTTTACAGGTTTATATATCAGTACTATTTGTAGGTAAATACCTATAAACAAAAATTTGGACACATTAGTCCTCATGTCAATTATACACAAAAAAATAACTACAATAAGAGGAATATTCAGTAATAGTGGAAAAACTAACTAAAATGCTTGAAAACAAACATAAAAATGATAGACTCTTCTTAATACCCATGTTTTATGAGAAAAAATCTATAATTTAATCATATCAAATATATTTTCATTTATTTCATTAATTATTCCTTTTTTATTTTTAGGGATCATTGGTTTTCTATAGTATTCAATTTAGGTACTACAAATATATATTTTTTATATTAAATTCATGGATACCCAAACAATCGACCACACATGATGGTATTTATCAATTTAAATACACTACATGAAACATTTTACAAATAAAATTCAAGTTATACATTTTATATTATGTTCTAATGAAAATTATAATACTATTATGTTTAAATATCATCAACATCATGGCATGAGGATATTTAAATATCATAAGAAGACTATTGAATTTTAAAATTGGATAACTATTAAGGTATATATATTAATATTTCACTATAAAAAATATATAAAAACAAATTACTTATTTTTATCAATGTTTTTATATTATATAAAATAGAAAAATGGAAAATATTGTGGTTATTATATTTTCAAATTTATGAATGATATCGTATTCCATCAACAAATGAGCATCCCTGAAGAGGTGACTTCATACTACTTAGTTAATTTTCTCATCATTTTATCTAATTATTTTTTAGTTAATTTTCTTCTCATTTTTATCCACTACTTATTTAGTAAATTTTCATAGAGATCATGAAGGGGTGACTTCATTGATAATTGAATATTCTCTAAATATTTTGTTCCCTATACAGAGTAAGAAATGTTGGGAGAAAAATAAATAATCGATAACATATTCAATAAGTATGATGCACTCATGTGTTATTTATTCTCTTCATAGATCTATTTGTTAATTATTTGATCTTTTTATGTTCAGTAATGTTTGTTTTCAGTTTATAAATGACTCCAAGTACGTTTTTTCTGTTTAAAATGAAATTTTGATTAAAATTAAATGTTACATAATCAAAGATGAAAAACAATTGTTTTAATACTTTATAAAAATGATCCATAAATACTTTTTGAATTGTAGGAATCAACCGTACCTCAATGTGATACACAGTGTGACTGGTATGACTGAAAATGAGTGTTTTTCAGTTTAAAAATTACATTCTTGTTAAAAATTTGTGTCACTTAAAAAAACTAAGAAAATGTTCTTAGATTGTCTTAATACTTTAGGTAAATTTTCTATAAGTCATTTTTGTGTGTGTAAGAATCAGTCTTATGTCAATATGATACATGATATAACTAGTATGACTCAAATCACATATTTTCATATTAAAATGATTTTTTTTAAAACATGTGTCACTAAAACCTATAAAACGTGACTGGAATATCTTAAAACTTCATCGAATCAATTATTATGTCATTTATATTGTTTAAGAAAAAATCACATGTCATTCTGACACAAAATGTGACCCTTATGACTCAAATTGTGTGTTTTTAAATGAAATTTTAGTTAAAAAGATATGTGACAGGGACAAAACTAAGAAAACACATTCATATTGTTTTGATACTTTAGGAAAACAATTCGTAAGTCATTTATGATGTGTAAGAATCATCCACACTATAATCAGTTACATTGTGTTACTGGTATGGATTAAAATGTGTGGTTTCATTTTAAAAATGAAATTTTAGTTAAAAACACGTGTCACCCAATAAAAATATAAAATATGTGATTTTATTGTATTTATACTTTAATAAAATGATCCCTAATTAACTTGTGATTTTATGAGTCTGTAGAATGTCAATCTGATACACATTATGACTGGTATGACTCAAATTTTATGTTTTCAATTAAAAAATAAAATTTCACTTAAAAAAACATGTGCCACTCTTTAAAAATATAGAAAACGAACTATTTTTTCTTTATTCTTTATAAATAAAATACTTATGTCATTTGTGATGTGTATGAATCAACCAAACATCAATCTGACATGTAGTGTGACCAGTATGACTCAAAGTGTGTCTTTTCATTTAAAATTAACATATTAGTTCAAAAATAACATCACATACCCAAAACTAATAAAACTGATTCATATTATTATTATTTTTTTGGAAAATCATTCATAAGTCATTTTTTGTATTAGAATCAATCATACCTCAATCTGATACACAGTGTGTCTAGTATGACTCGAACTATGTATTTTCATATTAAAAATGAAACTTTAGTTAAAAAGATGCATGACATACTCAAAACCAAAAAAAGAACAATCATATTGTTTTTATACTTTAGGAAAATTATCCATAGGTCATTTTTGATATATAAGAATCATTTTTATCTCAATATGATACACAATGTGACTGGCATGACTCAAAATGGGTGTTTTCAGTTTAAAATTGACATTTTAGTTAATAATGTGTGTCACTCATAGAAAACTGAGAAAACAAACTTGGATTGACTTAATACTTTATAAAAACAATATTTAAGTCAATTTTTTATGTTTATTAATCAAACACATGTAAATCTGACACATAGTATGACTAGTATGACTCAAAGTGTGAGGTTTCAGTTTGAAATGACATTTTAGTTAAAAATTGGTGTCACTCAATAAAAACCAAGAAATCACACTTTTATTGTATTGATACTTTATAAAAAAAATACTTATTTCATTTATGATGTGTCGGGATCAACCTCACATCAATATGACACATGGTGTGACTAGTATGACTCAAAGTGTGTCTGTTTTTAAAATAATTTTAGTTAAAAATATGTGTAACATAGACAAAACTGAGAAAACACATTCATATTGATTTGATAATTTAGGAAATTGATACATAAGTCATTTTTAATGTATAAGAATCATCCTGACCACAATTTTATACATGGTGTAACCAATATGAATCTAAATGTATGGTTTCGATTTAAAAATGACATTTTATTTCAAAAACGTGTGTCACTCGGTGAAAATTGAGAAAACCTTCTCAGATTGTATTGATACTTTAAGAAAAAAATCCATAAGTAATTTGTGATATTTATGAGTTATTTTCATGTCAATACTATATGAATTGTGACTGGTATGACTCAAAGTATGTTTTTGAATTTAAAAATAACATTTTAGTTAAAAAAATGAATTTATCACTAATAAAAACAAGATCATATTATCTTTATACTTTAGTAAAATGACCCATAAGACATTTGTGACATTTAGGAATCAACCACACATCAATATGATACATAGTGTGATATATATGCCTCAAACTATATGTCTTTATTTAAAAGTTACCTTTCAATTCAAAACACCCACCATATACTCAAAATAGAGAAAATGTAACTATATTATTTTAATACTTTAGGACAATGATACATAAGTCATTGTTTGTATAAGAATCATTCAAACCTCAATCTGATTCATAGTGTGACTGGTATGTCTCTAACTATGTGTTTTTAGTTTAGAAATGACATTTTAGTTAAAAATACATGTGACATACTCAAAAATGAGAAAACGCAATCAGATTATTTTGAAACATTAGTTAAACAATTTGTAAGTCATTTTTTACATGTAGGAATCATTTTTACCTCAATCTGATACACGGTGTGACCGGTATGACTTGAAATGGGTGTTTTTAATTAAAAAAAATGACATTTTAGTTAATAATGTGTCACTCACTTAAAAATAAAGAATACACGGTTGAATTTTCTTTATACATGATGAAAACAGTCCATAATTCATTTTTGACATGTAGGAATTAGCCGCACGTCAATCCAACACACAATTTGACTAGTGTGACTCAAAGTGTGTGTTTTTATTTTAACAACAACATTTTAGTTAAAAATGTTCCACTCACTAAAAACCTACAAACCACTCTTGATTTTTCTTGATACTTTAAGAAAAATATCCTTAATTCATTTTTTGATGTGTATAAATCAACCTCACATCAATTTAACACACAGTGTGACCGATATAATTCAAAGTATGTGATTTTATTTAAAAGTCACATTTTAGTTCAAAATACGCATGATATCCTCAAAACTGAACAAATGAATTAATTTTTTTATACTTTAGTAAAAAGATCCATAAGTCATTTTTTGATGTGTAGAAATTAGTCACACCTCAACGCACACATGGTGTGATCGGCATGACTCGAACTATGTGGTTTCAGTTTAAAACTCAAATCTTAGTTAAAAATATATGTGACATACTCAAAACTGAGAAAACACGTTCATAATAATTTATAATTTAGGAAAAAATTTACAAGTTATTTGTGACATGTAGAAATCAGTCGTACCTCAATCTAAAACATTGTGCAACCTGTATGACTCAAAATGTATGTTTTCACATTAAAATGACATTTTAGTTAAAAACTTGTTCTAATCACTAAAAAATAAGAAATATTTATCATATTGTCTTGATACATTAAAAAACATATCCATAATTCATTTTTAATGTTTAGAAATCAGTTTTATGTGCATCTAACATGCAGAGTGACCGATATATTTCAAAGTGAATGTTTTCAGTTTAAAAATGACATTTTAGTTTAAAACACATTTTACTCATTGAAAACCTATAAAACAAACTCAAATTTTCTTAATACTTTATAAAAATGTTTTTTAATTTATTTTTGAAATGTATGAATCAACCACATGTCAATTTGAAATACGGTGTGATTGGTATGACTCAAAGTGTGTGTTTTTATTTAACATTGACATTTTAGTTCAAAATACATGTCGCATAATTGAAACTGATAAAATACACTCATATTGTATATATAATTTAATAAAATGATCCATAAATCATTTTTTACATGTATGAATCAACCACAAATTAATATGACACATGGTGTTCTTATTATGACTCAAATTTTATTTCTTATTTTAAAATTGACAATTTTGTTCAAAAAGCATGTAGAATAATTAAAACTGATCAAATTCACTCATATTTTATTGATACACAATGAAAACGATCCATAAATCATTTTTGAAACCTAGAAATTAACTACATATTAATTTGACACACAGTATGCTTGATATGACTCAAAGTGTATGTTTTCAGTTTAAAAGTAACATTTTATTAAGTATAGTTTTATATTTATGTTTAATTTATTTTTTAATAGTATAAATATGATTAATTTTTTTTATATAGGTTCACTATTTTTCTCAAGCTATGGTGGTTTTTTCAGCAACTAGTAGTACGATCAGGCTGTTTTGAGAGGGGGTTGAGGGCCAAAGACAATGGAACATTCATGTTTTTGAAATTGTTGGTGTTTGTGATAAATTTTATGTAACAATGTAATTGTAAAATAATTTTTTTTCAAATTTTGTAATGTAGTTTTTTATCTTGTATTTCTGATGAAAATTTAATTGAAATTATATTTTTTATTTATTGATGTTTTTTTTGCAGTTTTAGCAGCACACTTATTTAACATTTTATCACCACTAGGAATAGCACCGATAAATTGTTAATTTATTAGCACTAAAAACATACTATTAAAGATTACCATATATCAGTGTTAAACTATCACCGATAAAGGACCCTGTTTATCAATGTTTTTTTAGTGATGATGAAGGACCCTTTTATCAGTTCTATTTTTAGCACTCAGAAAAGAAGATGAATTTTAAAGATGATTATGAAATCAATGTTTTTTTAGTTTTGATGATGTATTTTTATAATGTTGTTAAAGCCCATATCTATAGTAATGTAATATTATTCAAGGTAAAAATAAATTAAACTATGGAAAACCTCTTTTTTATTTCATAAACCATTTATTACATGGTACAAATTTTAATAATACAAAGGATATTTTAAGGTTTAGTGTCTTGAAAATTAGAAACATAATACATAAAAAACATAAAAATTATTCCAATCCACTTGAAAGGATTATTCATAGGTTCGTACAATATTCTTTTACTACATCTCATATCCTAGGGCCATACAATAGATAAAGGGGTGAGCATAAATCCTAGTTTGGGAATAAAAAAAGGAGATACTTAACATATGACAGGAGGCATATCAATAATGAATGATCATATGAGAATACGAAATATCATAATATAAATAACATTAATCATAACATGGAAATGTGGCTGCAACATAAAAATGAGACATTTATAATCATATCACTAAGTTTTATCACTAGGGTGTCATAAATCATAATTACGAATATTATTCACTAAAGTATCATAAAACATGTCATCTCTGGAGATAAATTATTTACCTAGTGAACTTGAGTTCCATTAGGGTGCACCCTTCATGTTTATTAATTTATATGAGCCATATCAATCATGATAAATCATTTTTTCAACAACTTGGGGAGAAGAAGAATGGGTTTCATATAAAATCTTGAGTGTATAAATGCTAAAAAAACATGAACATTACTTAATTTTTAACCCAAAAGAAGAGAATGTGGGTTTAATACATGTAAATTCCCAATAAATAAATTATGTTTAAATCTATATATATACCCCTAGAAATTTAAATGCTTTTTGGAAGTCACAATATTATAATTTCTCATATAAAAGAGAGAAATTCAAGAAATGAATTCGGTAGCATGGAAGTACACAACACAGATTTTAGGGTGGTAATAATGAGAGAGAAATATGTTCTCCCATTGGTAAAACACTATTTTTTAATTTAATAAATAATAAAAAGGGTTGTGAAATAATGAAATTCAACATTTATAAGACATAACAAAAACAAGGTTGTTGAATGGAAAAGAAGAAGATGACAATTCTCTCAACCTGAAGATTTGCTTCCTAAAACTTGAGGATGGAACCTTGATACCTTGAGAGAACCTTGTAGAGACTATCTAGGTGGTTAAATTACTAGAAATTTATGGATTATGAATTTTTATTATGGGGTAATGGGGAATGGGTGGTATTTATACTTGAGGAGGGGTGGTTTTTAAAGGATTAAATAGTGGTTATTATATTATATAAGCCAGCCACATATGGGAGAAATGAATTAAAACCAATGTTATAGATTATTAATGAGTGAGTGAGAGTTTTTGGATGTTAAAATACTTCCCAAATAGGAACATACCTTTCAACCAACCCATTTAATGCACACAAACAAAAAAATATATTTCAAAAAAATCAATTTTTAGTTTAAAAAGTAAAGTATAAATTTATAAGTTAAAATTATAATTTTTAAATAAAATTTTGATTGAATAAAATGTTTTTTAAAATTTTTAATCATTCAAATATAATAATAATGTCATAAAATCATAGTGCTCGTAAAATGGAAATTTTTAATTTTTCACCAAAAAATCAATTTTGTTAGAAAATTCCTAAAAAATCACCCTTAGATAATTTTGATGTGCTTAGTCCAAAAATGAAATATAGTTTTTAAAAATAAATCTATAAATATATTAATTTTATATTCTAAATTAAAATTCTTATTTATTGAAAATTAGCAAATTTTATAGTGTTATAAACATTCTTATCATTATAAAAATTAATTAGGGATTTTTAAAAAATATTCAATCATTTAAAAATTGTTTAATATGATTATTTCATAAAATAAACTTTAGTTGATACTTATAAATTAATAATAAGACATATTGTTAATGTAATATATTTATCACCTCTAATAATACAATTTTAGTTATATTATAAAATAATCTCAATGATCACTTAATAGTGTCTATGTAACCAAAAATAGTAATGAACTGCTATCTTATTAACTAATTTTATTAATTTAGAATGGTCATATAATCCTATAAATAAACCATCATTCTTACACGTCATTATTCACTTTGATTCTATCATCTTCCAATATCATTTTCAGAGTTAATATTGTATTATTAACTTTGTTTCTTTGTTATAGTGTTGTTCTTGGGTACAATGATTCTAAGGGATCATGGAAACCCATATTTTTATATTTTACTTTATTTATCCTCTATTTTCTTTTCATTATAATATTAAGTATTATATTGGGAATTTTTTTACACTGAATGTAACATTCTTAAATAATTTAATAAAGATTTATTGGTTCTGAGTATTATACTGCATCACTCACTACTTTCCTTAAAAATGTTCTTATACATATTATGATGATTTATATCATTTATTTAATAGTCATTATAGCATGTAAAATAATTTTTTTGTGATTCTATTTTAAAAAATAATAAAATTTTATGAAGAGGCAAGAGTTCCTTTATTAAATGAAGGATATTTTTGGGGTCATTACATTCTTCCCTCTTAAATAAAATTTTCCCTGAAATTCAAATCATATTATCAGTTGAGAATAGATGAGGGTAATTTTGTCTCAATGTTTCGTCTGGTTCCCAAATTTCCTATTCATATTTATGGTTCCTCCACATCACAATGACATGGTGATTTGTCTTGTTGCAATTTTTTTTTCTATATAGTCCAAAATCTTCGATAGTTTCTCCTCATAAGAGATTCCATTCCCCAGTTGTACCAACATTGGATTCAATACATTTTAGGGATTAGGTATTTACTTCCTTAGGAGTGATATGTGGAACATATCATGAACTTGATCCATGTTTATTGGAAGTTATAATCAATAGGCCACTACACCTATGTGAGCAAGGATCTCAAAGGGGCCAATGTACCTAGGGATGATATTTCCTTTCTTTCCAAACCTTATGAATCTCTTACATAGTGATATACATAGGACCAAATTATCTCTAATTTTAAACTCCAAGTCTCATTGATGATTATCAGCATAGATCTTATTTTTACTCTGAGTAGACTTGATGTTATGTTGAATGGTTTTTACTTTTTCTACCATTTCCTATACCATTTAATGTCTCAGTAGATTTCATTCACTAACTTCATCCCAAAATTTAGGTGTTCTTAATGATTCATATAGATCCATTTAGATTCTTAAGTTAAAAATATTATTATAAAAGAGCTTGACCAGAGGAATATATTGATCCCATCCTCCTTTGAAGTTTATCAAGCATTCTTTCAACATGTCTTCTAGTGTCTGGATGGTCCTTTCATATTTTCCATCAATTTTGGGGTGATAAGACATACTAAAATTAAATTTAGTATTCATATCATGTTGAATAATTCTATATAATTTAGAAGTGAACCATGTATCACAATAAAAAAATGATTGAAATTGGTACCACATGTAGCCACACTACTTCATTTATGATTATCTTGGAGAGTTAGTCAAGATATAAATCTTATTGAATAGCGATTCAGTGGGTAGTCTTGGTGAGTCTATCCACCACCACCCATATCACATTTCTTCCCTTGTATGTCTTCTTAAGACCAGTAAAAAATTCTATGGTGATGTTCTCCCATTTCCACATGGGTATGGGCAATGGTTTCATCATCCCCTTGGACGTCTATCACTTTTCTTTAACTTGCTGTAATACTAAGAACATTGAGATATACTTAGCGGTCTCCTTATTCATGTCGTCCCACAAAAAGTTCTCTCAAATATCATGGCACATCTTGGTATTTCTAGGATGTATGGAGAAAGATAAGATATGTTCATTATCCAATAGTGCTTTATTTATCTTGGGTGATGAATTCACGCAATTCTTAGATATAAAATGAATGAAACCATCTTAATTGATGTGTAATTAATGTATCTTCCTTTAATTTATTGCTTTCAATTTTTTTAAATCTCCAGATCATCCCTTCGTGCCTTTTTTATCCTCTCTTGGATACATGGTTGGGAAATCATTTGGGAATTGTAGGATGTATTCCTTTACATTATGATTTACATATAAATCCATTGTATATTCATAAAGATAGGGTCTTTCTCAATATTTATCATGGATAGATTAGTAGGTTTTTTTCTTCAAAGAGAATCAACTATCTTATTTGCCTTTCCAGTATGGCACTGAATAGAGAAATCATAGTCCTTGATTATCTCTAACCGTCTTCACTGATGCATGTTGAGCTACTTTTTTATGAATATACACTTAAAATATTAGTGGTTCATGTATTTATCAAATTTTTTCCTATAAACATAGTGTCTCCATATATTTAATGAAAATATAACTATAGATAACTCTAGATAATTGGTAGGATAATAATATTCCTGAGGCCTTAGCAGTCATGATGCATAAGTGGTCACCTTTTCATTTTTCATCAGTACACATCCAAGTACCTTTAAGGATGCATCACTATAACTAAAAAATCATTCTCCATTAAAGGGTAAAGATAGAATAGGTTAATTAACCAACCTATTTATTATTTCATGAAAACTTTCTTCACACTCCTTTTTCTAGACAAACTTAACTCTTTTTTGAGTTAACTTGGTAAGTGGATTATAAATCTATGAAAAGTCTTTCAAAACATTTATATTATCCCAATAGACTAAGAAAACTATGAATATTGGTTATATTTATAGGGCATGACCACTCCTCCACGACCTTTGTCTTTACTAGATCCAATGAGATTCCTTTATTGGTCACGATGTAATCCAAGAATGTGACTTTTTGTAACCATAAATCACATTTTTTGAATTTATTGAACAAATTATCCTTCCTTAGAGTTCATAATATGGCCCTTAAATGATCTTAATGCTCCTATTATATTTTAAAATATATCAAAATATCATAAATAAATACCACCATGAATTTATCAAGGTATCCCTTAAAAACTATATTCATTAAATCCATAAATATAGGAGGATAATTAGTCAAGTATAAGTTCATAATAAAAAAATCATAATTCTCATATCTTATTTGGAAGGTATTCTTTGGGATATATTATTTTTCACCCTTAATTGATGATACCCAAACTGGATATTAATCTTGTAAAATAATTGATATTCTTAAAGTTGGTTAAATAAATCATCAATCCTTGGAAGAGGATATTTTTTATTCATTGTGATTCCATTAAGTTCTCTATAATCAATTCATAGTCACATTGATTAATAATTCTTATTTATAAATATAACAGGTTCTCTTCAAGGAAACACACTTGTTCAAACAAAACACTTATCTAAAATATCCTAAAGTAGTTGCTTCTTTAATTCCAATAACTTTGCATAAGTCATTTTATATAAGGACTTAAATATTTTACTAGATACAAGTATGAGTTCAATTGAGAACACTACCTCTATTTCTAGGGGTGTTCCTGGTAACTATTCAGGAAATAACTAAATGTATTCCTAAAAAATGGGTGCATCTCCTATCTTCATACTTTCTCTTTCTTATTCCCCTTCACCAATCATTTCCATAAATTAGAAAATAATAGGTTGTTATTAGAAATACTTGGGCTGGTAAATATCTCCTTTAAAGAATATTAGAGGTTCTCCCTACAAGAATACTGAAATATATTTACTTATATAGTATATCGTAGCATTATAATTTGATAAACAATCAATCCCAAGTATTATGTCAAATTACACCATTATAATGACTACCATGTTTGAAAATATATTGTACTCACCAAAGTAAATAGGGTTATCCCAATATATATTTTATGATTGAATAGTTATTATGGGAATTTTAACAAAAAAATATACCACTAGTAGTTCATGTTTTAACTTTATGTTCTTTTAAAACTTGAAATAATTAAAAGAATGTGTAGAACTAGAATCAAACAATGTCTGTGCTAGATTTGAGTGTATAATGAGTGTACCTACCACAAAATCATTTAGATACTTGAATTCAAACATCATAATTGTAAAATAATGACCTTCCTACCTTTTGGACTATTGGTAGTTATGGTGGTTTCACTATATTGTCTTCTAATTTGGAAATTGATTAATGAAATGTCTAAGTTTCCTACACTAAAATCATTTCACAGTTGGTTGTGCTTACACCATTTTCCCTTTGTCGTTAGAATATATATGTTGAGGCGTTACATATCCATGAAATGTTTTAGCTATATGTCCATATATTCTACACTTGTATCACTTTACACTTCCTTGCAAACAATTCCCCAAATGCTTCTTCCCAAAAAAATTTCATATGGGATGTGTTGCTTTCTTTTCATTTGGATTCTTCTCAAAATTTTGTTTTATACTTCTCTTCTTGTCATTATATACATGAATCCACTATGAATCTTTTAACTCCATTAAAAATATGATATAACATCATATAATCTCTTTTTAACTCTCAAAGTCTCATATTTTTAAATATTTCTATAAATGGGGTCTCATCTATCCAAAGAATTGATCTGTCTTCCAATCAAAATCAATATAAATGATTTAAGAATAATGTGAAAAAATTTAAAGTTAATATCATAATTACACACTAATTCATTTTCTATCTGTTTCAACTCAATTAATTACCTCTCCATTTTGGTCCATAGGTTAAGAGGTAAATACTTTTTGAAAATGATCTTTTTGAATTCTCCACATTCCATGGCTTCCACCTCATCCCTTAGATTTGTGTTCTTGAACAATGTCCAATACTAATTAGATTCTCTCTACAAGAGATATATTTTCAATGTAACTTTATATCACTCAGAATAATAGAGTATGGTAAATATTTTTTATATTGTACTGATCCATTGTTCAGCGATCAGTAGAGTATATTTTCTACTAAAAATAAGTGTTCATTAACGCATGAAGGAATTAACTATTATTTATTCCTTCCTTGGTGAATCCAATGCTTGACATGGTTTTGGTTGTTTTTCATGAAATGAGTTAACTAATTCATCATAATAAACATGAATTTTTAAACTACATCTTCCCCCGTATTGGGATGTTCATAATCACATTGTCTATTGCATTATTTTTTTTACATGAGTCTTTCTATTTCCAGCAATTTTTCTAGAAGGAAAAATAACGTAAGTGATAAATTTTTTACTATTTGTAATATTATAATAAAAATTCTAAAGGAAATAATAGTCCTAAAATTTTCTAATATCATACTTCTAGGATTATATACATAAATCTTAATAAAATTTTACATTATTTATATATCCTTTCATGATGGTTCATAAAAATATTATGAAAAAAGGAATATCCCCCAGGAGTGTCAAATTAGGTGTGTAGTAAGTGTAATTTCCATGAACTAGGTGAAAATAAATTCAATCCCAATATTCCATTTTTAGGGTTATTACCCCTAGGTACAACTATTCTATATCTACATCAACTTGTTGTATCCATACAGGGATTTCAATTTACATCGTTATGAACTATGGATGTAGGGTATATTTCCATGGCTTTGAATGTGTTATTAGGGACCAAGATCCATGGTCTAACCATGGGGAATTGGAAGGGGGGATGGAAGGTGGGGGATGGAAAGGGGCGACGGTAGGGGGACTGGAAGGGGGAGGGGAAGGGTGAGGTGGTGTCTGGGGCCTGTCTTGGGGGGGGGGGTCTGTCCATGGTCTTTCCTAGGGGAGGTCTGTCTGGGGGGTGTCCAGGGTCTAGGGGTCTGTATGGGCGGTTGTGCAGGGTCTGGGGGGTGTCCAGGAGGAAGGGGGATGACAAGGGGGTGGCACGGGGACTGGTAGGGGGAGGGGCAGGGGGAATGGTAGGGGGATGGTAGGGGGACTGGCAGGGTGAGGGGCAGAGTGAGGGGGTGTCCAGGGTATGTCTTGGTGGGGGGGGGGGACTGACAGGGGGAGGGAAGGGTGAGGGGGTGTCCAGGGTCTGTCTTGGGGGGGGGGACTGGCAGGGGGGTGGTAGGGTGAGGGGTGTCCAGGGTCTGTCTTGGGGGGGTTTGTCTTATGGGGGTCTGTTTGGGGGTGTCCAGGGTCTGGGGGGTCTGTCTGGGGGGTTGTTCAGGGTCTGGAGTACGTCCATGAGGAGGGGGGGGGGACTTTTCAGGGGAGTGGAGGTCTGGTTCTACCTTGGGGGGGGGGGGGGGGGGTCTATCTAGGGGGCGTCTAGGGTCTGGGGGTGGGGGGGGGGGGTTTAAGGGTCTGTTTGGGGGTGTCCAGGGTCTGTCCTGGGGGGGGGGGTCGGCTGTCTAGGGGAGTGGAGGTCTGGGTCTGTCCTTTGGGGGGGGGGGGGGTCTATCCTGGGTCTGTCTGGGGGGTGTCCAGGGTCTGTCTGGGGGGTGTCCCGGGTATGGGGGGTCTGTCCTAGGTATATCTGGGGGGCGGGGGTGTCCAGGGTCTGTCTAGGGGGTGTCCTGGGTCGGGGGGGGGGGGGGTCCAGGGGCGGTGGGGGGGGGGGGGCTTTTCATGGGGGAATGGGTGTTACAGGGGATTTTTCAGGAGGTGGGCTTTTCAGGGGGGAGGGGGAGGGGGTTTATGTAGGATTTCCAGGAAAGTGGGGGGGGGGGGGGTGTCCCGGGGGGCTGTGCAGGGGGTGGGGGCTATTTTTTATGATTTTTAGACCCTATATCCATGATTTCTAACAGTGGCTATAAGTTTATTTCCACGGTTTTAAACCGTGGATATAGGTCTAATTCCACAGTTTCTAACCGTGGCAATAAACTGTGTCCATCCTCTACTATAGCCACGATTCTAAAACGTGGCTATAATGATTTTACCACGGTTTGAGCCATGGATGTATACCTATATCCATTGTTTGAACTGTGGCTATAGAACTATATCCAGTGTTTGGAACCGTGGATATAAGTCTAGGCCTATAGCCATGCCAAACTTAGCCATGGTTTTCCAAACCATGGATATTACCTATATCCATGGTTTGAGGACCTGTATCCATAGTTTAAAACCGTGTCTATAGCCTTAATTTTCAGTAGTGTAAGGAATTAACCTTTTTAATTAGTAAGATCGGGGGATAAGATAGTAAATCACAAAAAACACCAAAATTGGAAGTAAAGTTATGGCCAAAACAATCCATACCCTTATGCATGTTCCTATAATAAGTGATACAAAAAATACAAGAGAAACTCCAAAGGAATCTACCAAAAGAAAAGAAAAGCAGCAACGTCAACAGTCTCAACATCCGAACTAGTAGAGTATGGCACGGTCCTTGAAGTCATCCTGAAAACCTGGAAGAAGTTTTATATATGTAGGGTGAGCATACAGTTATAATCAGTAGGGAAAACCAAAAGCTCTCATGAACAAGTGGGGAGATATTCTAATGCCGTGTGAGAAAAAAGAGATAACCAAATCACCTAGAAAGGAAACTATCCACCCAACCCCACCAAGGCACACTCCCTAAATAATTCAAGTAAAGTAAAGTAATAGTAATAACCCATCGACATTTGGGTACCCCACACCACTTTCCCACTAGTTATCGAAGACATCATACACGTCAGACCTCCCCTGTCATTCTCCAGGGGGGTGTCCAGGAGGGGGGGAGATTTTCATGGGGGAATGGGTGCTACAGGGGGGGGGGGGGGGTTGCTCAGGAGGTGGGCTTTGCAGGGGGAGGGGGAGGGGGTTTATTTAGGATGTCTAGGAAAGAGGGGGGGGGGGTGTCCAGGGGGGCTATTCAGGGGGTGGGGGCTATTTTTTATGGTTTTTCAGACCCTATAGCCATGATTTCTAAAAGAGGCTATAAGTTTATTTCCACGGTTTTTAACTGTGGCTATAGGTCTAATTCCACAGTTTCTAACCATGGCAATAAACTGTGTCCATCCTCTACTATAGCCACTGTTCTAAAACGTGGCTATAATGATTTTACCACGGTTTGAGCCATGGATGTATACCTATATCCATTGTTTGAACTGTGGATAAAGACCTATAGCCACGATTTGGAACCGTGGCTATAAGTCTAGGCCTATAGCCATGCCAAACTTAGCCATGGTTTCCCAAACCATGGATATTACCTATATCCATGGTTTGAGGACCTGTATCCATAGTTTAAAACTGTGTCTATAGCCTGAATTTTCAGTAGTGTAAGGAATTACCCTTTTTAATTAGTAAGATCAGGGGATAAGATAGTAAATCACAAACAACACAAAAATTGGAAGTAATAGTATGGCCAAAACAATCCATAACCTTATGCATGTTCCTATAATAAGTGCTACAAAAAATACAAGAGAAACTTCAAAGGAAAGTACCAAAAGAAAAGAAAAGCAGCAACGTCAACAGTCTCAACATCCGAACTAGTAGAGTCTGGCACAGTCCTTGAAGTCCTCCTGGAAACCTAGAAGAAGTTTTATATATGTAGGGTGAGCATACATGTATAATCATTAGGGAAAACCAAAAGCTCTCGTGCACAAGTGGGGAGACATTCTAATGCCATGTGAGAAAAAGGATATAACCAAAGCACCTAGAAAGGAAACTATCCACCCAACCTCACCAAGGAACACTCCCTAAATAATGTAAGTAAAGTAAAGTAATAGTAATAACCCATTGACATTTGGGTACCCCGAACCACTTTACCACTAGTTATTAAAGACATCATACGCGTCAGACCTCCCCTATCAGTCTCACCACAGTCCCACTCCATCCCCCCGCCCGCACACACCTAGGCTACCACAACCGCACATCTCACCCAAAAACACCTGGGCCACAAAAACCACATGTAACCACGCCAAAAAACACTCGGGATAGAACAACTACTTCCATTCTCGAAGACACTTGGTCCAGAACAACTACTGATCAAATGCACATGATCAACTTCATGGGATCAGCTTCACCCGATCGGTTTCACTGATCAGCTTCACAGGATTAACTTCATAGGATCAACTTCATGATATCAGCTTCACCTGATCAGTTTCATTGATTAGCTTCATGGGATTAGCTTCACCCGATCAAATCCAATGATTGGTTTCACCTATCAGTCTCACCAATCGGCTACAGAGGGGTTTTGGGGTTTCCTTCCCCAATTTCTCCTATAACACCACTTTTAAGTCTTTTAACCTTTTTAGTGTTTCAAGGTGTTTTTAGCACCATAAACAACATTTTAAATACCCTAGGAGTGGGACAACCCTCAACAGACCCATTTTCCTCTCCTTAAATGAAATCCTTTAATGCATGGATATTATGGCCACCCCTACGATGTGAACTATTAAATAATAATTAATTCCATCGTGTGTAACCATCCAACCCCTTGGTGAAACCACGATCCACCTTTAAAGCTGTTCAAGATTTTCACATCCCATAACACCAGGATCTCTCCTTTTTATCGCACAGGAATTACTTTTTTCTTCTTCTTGGGTGGTCTCTTTCCTTTACCTGGTGTGTTTGGAGTCCCCCCCTTCTGAAGGCTAGTGGTATGCCTATACTGGAGCCTTTCCTACCCACCCTTGGAGTCCCTGAAGTTCTTCCCCTACAAGTCGCACATCCCAGTTATTGGCGCGAGGAGAAAAAATTTGACCGTTGATCATCTTGGTAGGGTTATTCCTTCATCTCTATTTACTATGTATCATGAGGGGTGGGTATGATAATGTTTCCTTTGTGGATGGATGAAACCAAACCTAAATGAAGATAATAAATAGACTTTTAAGGAATGAAGGGGTGTGTTTGATGATGCAGTTGTACTCCTTTACCCTTTCTGATATGTTGTGAATTGCATGGGCTTATGTACACTAAAAATCATGGTCGTTGGTGGTATTTCCTTGAGCACTAATGAACCCCTATCTTATGTGATTATTGAATGGTTGTAATATGAAAATGGTTAATCACATAAATTTGGTTGATTAAATCGATTCCCGATGAACAATAATCCTTGTGTGATCACCCCAGTTAACCAAACAGAATGAAGTAACTTAATGAACAGTGTGGTTCAATATGAAAAATCCATTGCTCTACTCTGATGATGTGTATGGTGGTTATGCTTGATGCTTGTGAGGTGACGTGGATGGGGATGGGGTCCCCTGTTGTTGTGCATTTGTTGGTTTGTGGACCTAATGCCATGTGGGGCCGTATGTTGGGTCTTGGTTTGGTTTCACTACTTTGAGGGATCTCATGGATCCATTTGGTTATTGTGACTTTACAAGAGAACCAGGTGTGAATGCTTGCATTGCTGCTTGGATGTTTTTCCGTCCTTGGCTTGTGGCTTTACTTATTAGTTTCCCAGTAGTAAAGAATTATTTAAATAGAATCACTAAAAGATGAAAACAAGAATGAGTTAAACGGGGAATTGTTTTTCGAGAATGATTTGTGACATGGTTGTGGTTGTGGTGCTTCTTATGAATGAATAGTAAATAAGGTGTTTGTATGTGGGATGGTTTTGAAACACCTAGGTTAGGATGAGTGATTGTTACCTATATGTATAATTTAGTTTTTTGTTTGTTATTCATGCCCACCCAAGTTGAGAACTGTGTGTCGAACACCCCCATTTCATGGGGGAGGGTGTTTTTTCCAACACTCTTATGAGTCACTGGTTATTATCCCCCTTTATACTATATTTAATAAGTATCCCAGTACTCTTCAGGTAGGATGTGATGGCCTGGGGTTCATTATAGCCCAAGATTCTTCAGGTTAGGTAGTTGTAGTGGTTTTTTCAGGTGTGTGCAGGCAGGTTTTTTCTGAAGTGTCTTCAGGATGAGGGCCAGGTGTCTTTGGGTATGGCAGTAATTTTTCTGGCCTAGGTGTTTGCGGGCATGGTTATGTGTGGTTGTTGTGGACCAGGTGTTTACAGGTGAGATGTGTGGTTTTTGTATCCCAGTTGTGTGTGGGTGCGGGGATAACAGTGGGAATTGGGTGAGAATAACGGGAGAGGTCTGATGCGTTGGATGTCTTCAATAACCAGTGGGAAAGTAGTGCGGGGTACCCAAATGTCGATGTGTTATTACTATTAATTTACTTGACTTGCGTTATTTTCGGAGTGTGGCTGGGTGAGGTTGGGTGGATTGTTTCCTTGCTAGGTTCTTTGGTTATCTCTTTTTTCTCATAGGGATGAGAGCTTTTGGTTTTCCCTACTGAGTATACCTATATGCTCACCCTACGTATATAAAACTACTTTCAGGTTTCCAGGATGACTTTGTGGAACATGACAGACTCTATAAGTTTGGATGTTGGGACCATTGATGTTGCTGCTTTTATTTTATTTTGGTACTTTCCTTTAGAGTTTCTCTTGTATTTTTGTATCAATTATTATTGGAACATGAATATGGGTATGGATTGTTTTGGTCTTACTTTTACTTCAAGTTTTGGTGTTATTTGGGATTTACTATCTTATATCTCGATCCAACTAATTAAAAAGGGTAATGCCTTTCATTTTGTGTATGATTCTATACCTTTGGTGCTAGTCGCCACTCCGAGATCTATTGAAGGTGGGTATTAGTGGTGCTTATCTCTCCTTCAACTTGAGGAAGGGAGGGTCTGGCCTTTACCACTCGGGTAATCCCCCAACTGCAAAATGTATGTAAGGGTAACACTCACCTCCCATTGGGGGCCCCGCCTAGACCAGAGTATGCTGCACATTCCCCGACTAGGAAAATAACTTTGAATCACCTTATACATAATATGTATAGTGTCTGAGTCTGGCGGGACTCAATCTTGGGCTAGTTCCCATGAAGATCGATGGGTACAACTAGTAGGTACCACTCGACTAATATCCCATGGGCGTAAATATTTTATAGATTTATAATTAATTATTAATTTTTGAAAACATTAAAAATTAAATAACATGTAATTATAATTTTAAAAAATATTTTACAATTGAATTAATAAAAATGGGGATTTTTTTTCTTCTAAAAATCAGAAAATTATAAACAGTTTAATTTTTTTTATTACTATAAAAAATATTTTTCCTCACTAGAATTTCATAGTAATTTTTTAAAAACTTATTAAACTAATAATTTTTATTTCTATATTGAAAATATTAATTTAAAACTTAACTAAAAAATAAGGAAAAATTATTCTTAAAAATATTTATTTATAAATTTTTATAAATAATTAAAAAATATCCATTTGAAAAATATTTTTTGATATTTAAAAACAATTAATAATTTATTATTCCTATTAAGAAAAAAATATATGTATATTTTAAAAAACTAAATCAATTCGTAAAAAATAATTTAAAAAAGAAACATTAACATCAAAAAAATATTAGAAATTCATAAGGTAAATTTTCATTGAAAAATTATACTATAAAATTACATTCAAAATGTGTACATAAAAATTATAATAAATAAATTCAAAAAAACTCGATGATAAAGTTTCACTGTGATTTTATAGTATAAAGTTGCAATAGAAAAAACCATCTAAATAATTCCACTTTAAAATTTTAGTTGAAAATTTTACTTGACATTTGTAGTGAATAATCATACAATATTTTTCAATTAAAAATTCACATAAAATTTTACACTAAAAAACTACATATTAAATTTTTAAAGAAATATAATACTGAAAATCAAAACATTTCCTATAGAAAATTTTAGTGTAAAGTTATACTTCTTTTAGAAAAATCACATTGAATCATCCATGGGAAAATTTTGATTGAAAATTTCACTAGAAAAATTCAGTATCAACATTGAAGGGAAAATTCCAATGGAAACTTCTAATAGAAAACTCTAGTGAAAAAATCCATTACAACATTAAAAAGTCTCTATTGTAATCTAGTTGAAACTTTCACTAGATAATTTTATTTGAAACTTTCATTGGAAAATTTCAGTTTCAACTTTCACAAGAAATTTTCAGTTCAATATTCCAATGTATAACTCTTGTGGAAAATTTCAGTGAAACTTCCACCTAAAAATTCAAGTGTGAACTTCAACTGAAAATTTTTAGTTGAAACTTTTTATAGAAAATTCTATTAGAACGAAATTACAATGTCACCTTGCACTAAAAATTATTGTTAAAACTTCCACTCAAAACTTTAAATTATACCTTTTAATAAAAAATTATTGTTGAAACTTTAATTAAAAAACAATTAACACTTCCAATGAAATAATTTAGTAGAAATTATCATTAGAAAATTTATTTTTCAATGTCCCATGGAAAAATCCATTGAAACTTCCAATGTAAAATTATAGTGATAAGTTTCACTTGAATTTCTAGTGAAATATTATATTCAAATTTTCAGTGGAAATTCTCATTAAAATTATAGTGTAATTATTCTTTGGAAATTTTCATTGGAAACTTTCACTGGAAGTTCCAGTGTAACTTTCACTAGAATTTACAGTGTAACTTTCACTGTAAGTTCCAGTAGAACTTTCACTAAAAGTTACATTGGAACTCTCACTTTAAGTTCCAGTATAATTTTCATTGAAAATTTTAAATGAATATTTCCAAAATAAATTTTCATTTGAAAATTTAAGAGTAAAATAATGTTATATAAGGGTAAACTAAAGTAAATTAAGGGTAAATAAAATTTAAGTAAAGGTAAACTAAAGTTAATAAAGGGTTAAATGAAATTAAGTATGGTTAAAACTAAAGTTAATTAAGAGTAAAACAAAGTTATATATGGGTAAATTAATATTAATTAAGGGTAAAAAAAGTAAATTAAGTGTAAAATTCACTTAATTAATGGTAAAAAAAGTAAATTAAGGGTAATATAAAGTTAAGTAAGGTTATAATAAAGTTGATTAATAGAATAAAAAAGTTATATAAGAGTAAAATAAAGTAAATTTTGGGTAAAAAAGTTAAGTAAGGGTAAAAATAAATCTAATTAAGGGGTAAAATAAAGATAATTAAGGGTAAAATAAAGTTAATTAATGGTAAAACAAAGTTAAGTAATAGAACATTCAATGGAAGTTATTTTGGAACTTTCACTGAAATTTCTAGTAGAACTTTCACTATATGTTCTAGTGGAACTTTCACTAGATGTTTTTATGGCAATTTTATTTTAAAATTTCAATAACTATTTAAAAAATAGAGTTTTAGTGGAAAATTTTAGTGGAAATGATACCGATTAAGTTATACCCCTTTATTATAAACTGTAGTGGAAATCTCCGTTAAAATATTTTTATAAAATTTTTTACTAGAAATTCCGGTGAAACTTCCACTGGAAATTCAAGTGAAACTTCCATTGAAAATTCTAGTGAAACTTCTTCTCTAAACTTTTTATGGTAACTTCAAATTCCACTTGAAAATTTCAGTTGAAACTTTTGATGAATATTTCTATGAAAAATTCTTTAGAAATCCCAGTGAAACTTCTAATAGAAAATTCCAATGAAAAAACCCTATAGAAAAGTTTGGTGGAAACTCCCACAAGAAACTTCATGTGGAAACTCCAAGTGGAAGATTCTGGTGGAAATTCTAATATCCAATTGAATATTATAGTTTAACCTTTCATTGTAGCTTCTAGTGAAACTTCTATTAGAACTTCCATTGAAATTTCACATTGAAATTTTAGTGTAACTTTCACTATAAATTTGTGTGAAAATTCCACTAGAACATTTCAATGGAAACTTTCATCAGAAAATTCTAGTGGAAACTTCAATTTCCACTTAAAATTTTCAACGGAAAATTTCACTAGGGATTTTAGTGAAAATTCCATTGGAAACTTCTTGCAGAAACTTCCACTAGAAACTTCTAGTGAAAACTTTGAATTACACATAAATTTTTTAGTTGAAATTTTCACAGGAACTTTTAGTGAAAAATCCACTGGAAATTTTAGGGAAAATTCCACTGGAACGTTCTAGATAAAACTTCAATGTCACAAACTGGCCCAATAGGGCTTGAACTGTGACAAACATAAGCCTGCCACCAATATGTCCTGGGATAGCGAGCAATGTCGAGTAGGCATATCACACAAATGGGTGTCATTAGCCTAATGTACATATATACATGCAGACATATCCAAGAACATACAATGATGAAATGTAAAACAAATGAAACCAATGCATGAATAAATCTATGATCCCACAACCGAAGTTTGAAAGTAAAGTAATAAAAGTGATAAAAGGGTAAAATAAAAGACCAAACAAAAAATGAAAATTATCTATCCTACTCCAAGGGATTAGAATACTATAAAATAAAACTATTAAGAAAATTCCTTGCTCTATCAATATCAATAAATGATCCATCGGCTCCTTGTCCTCCTAGGACACTGTCAAATGGGTCATTATCTACAAAAGACAAGACACATGAAGGAAGATCCCATAGAGGGGTGAGTATAAAAATACCCATTAGGAAACCCCAAAAACAGTAAACATGAAGCACCAAGAATAGTCAACTCATAAAAATGATATATAAATAAATGCATAAAAAATAAACCCAGATATACTTAGGAAGGTCACCACATCTCCAGGTAATCATAACCAAATTTCTAGCCATATGATTTTTCTTGAAGCAATGATCATTATGGGAGAATACTGACCATGAGCCACACCATCAACGAAGACACTCATCCAAGATTTAATGATCCTTATTCCCCACCCAAGAAAGCTCGATGGTCTCTGAAGACCCTGATATTTAGATAGGGTATCACAACCAGGGCCGCTTGGGAGAACCAAAAACCCAATTTGAATCAACCTTCTATGTAGAGGATCATACTCAACTGATATCATGGAACCTAATAAAATATCCTAATAGATGGATTATTAACACCCAACTCAAGGAGGTCACACTTATTCCACAATACCCTCCTTGGGTATAAAATGATAAAGGAGCATACTCCGATTTCACGGAGGGACACCACAAACTCTATCTGAGACTCATCCTCCAGAGGGTATCATAATCTAGATATGTGGACATAATTTTTCATTATAACCTCAAGGGGATGGACCAAGGTAATAAGATCAACCGATACAAGTCCAGACTGAAGAAATTAAGGGCTCTAAACACCCTCAAAGGGGGTACATGGTGTGTTCTGGGGGTATACGACGTGTCCAGTTAACCCCTGGTCTACATGTGTGGTGTTTTCTCTTAAGTCATGTAAATATCCATATACACATCATGTAGTGATATTACACAGTGTGTAGATATTTCCTAGTACCTTTCTCATATCATCTACCCATGCCCGTGTACTGCTGGTCATGGCCATGTAATAACTCGTGTACAGCTAGTCATGCTCATGCCCTTGTAACCTCAGAGTTACATACTCATCCGCCTAAAATTATTCATATATATACTGGTAGGGTCACAAGAAATATGATATTTAACTCTAATTAAAAACTCTATCTTCACATATAGGGGTACCACATGGCGTGTAATACCGAATTACACACCATGCAACCCAGGTTTTACAGATCCCGATAGTTTCCTCTTTCATGTCATTTTGTTTATTTCTTTCATCGTCATACTTACTAGATATTATAGATCTAGGGTTGTCCAACACTCTTATAACCATAATTGGGATTTTAGGTTTCAAATCTACAAAGGAAATTCCTTGACACATCATCTATAGTCATGCCATCAAAAATGGAATGAATGGGAACCACCAATACATTCTGATCCACCTCTAATCATCATATGACATCATTGAACCTCAATCTCACCCTTTATTATGAACCTCACTCATGGTATTGACTCTTTGTGTCAAATAATAGTTATGGAATATTCAAATACTAGGTAATAATCAAACCACAGGCCAAAGAAACTTTCTTTTATGAACATGTGATGAAATGGGGGGGGGGGGAAATCCATAAGCCACAAGATATGAAGAATTAACCTTATCCTTTTTCCCTTGATATTTGGTTATAGATTTAAACGAACGAAGAGGAAAATAATCAACAATAAATTTAATCAATTATAAACAAATCAACATTCGATGCGTGAATTAATTATTGTTCATGTAATTGATCCATATTAAATAGAGAATAAATATTGGTATGGAAATCAAAAATCAAACATCCTACCTAGATTTTGGGTCAATCATTAATTAATAATGGTTATGTATTTTTTCCATTGGCAATATCCATAAAATTCATTGGTGCATGATACTCAATCTGATCTGATCTGATCTGATGTCATTGGCCAACAATCCTCCAATGGCTCCTCTCTAGTGGTTCCTCTCAATCCCTAGGTTATGTAGCTAACCCTAAGGTTGAGGCATAACCATTTTTAAATAAAGGAGTGGGTCATTGTGTCAAATAAAATAAAATAATTCAATTAATTTTTTCATTTTATTAATTTTTTATCCACTATAATTTTTTCAAAAATGCCCAATGTCGATAAATGTTATGTCTTTTCTAGGGTAAAAATCACATTCTGAACTCAAAGGTACCCTCAGATTTCTTATCTGAGCCTTTATTCAGGATCTATTCCAATTTTCTAGGAAAAATGCACACCCATGATCTTAATATATTTAATATATTTAAAAACTTAATTCTAGGAACACTGAGCCTCAGAATCTCATGTCACCTCAGTACCGAGATCTGAAAATAAGTGCTCTTTTAAAGATTCTTGTTTTTTCACCAGAAATATACTAGTAGAATCAATCACCCATGAAGGATCCTCTATTTTTTATCCTTAATCTCTAATATGTACTTATCAAAGGTAGATTTATTATCATTTTCATGCTCTCCCTAGTCAATAACATGTGACGAGCCATGCACGTACCTCCTCATATATGACACATGGATGATATCATGTGCCCAGTATAACTATGATGGTAGTTCTAAGCGATATGATACCTCTCTAACTCAATTTATTATTTGGAAAGGGTCAAAGAATCTAAGAGACAGCTTGGTACCACGACCAAATCTCCATAATCCATGTCAACGTGAGACCCTAAAAAACACATGGTCTCCCTCCTCAAACTCCATAGGTCTCTATTTTCAGTCCCTATATGACTTATGATAGCTCTCTGCAGTCCTCATCTACTTCTAGATGATATGAACCAACTATGACATATATCTCATCAACTATGGGCCCATGATTATTGACTCAACTAGATCAATCCAACAAAGTGGTGACCTATAGGGTCACCCAAACAAGGCCTCAAGTGGTGTCATTACAATTGTGAAATGGTAGCTATTTTTGTATGAAAACTCCACCCTTGGTAGAAGATCCTCCCAACTATGGAAAAAATCTTACTTGCAAGCCTGCAACATGTCCTCTAAGACCTAAATGGTTTACTCAGTTTGGATATCAGTCTGGGGGTGAAACACTATTCTCAAACGCAGCTAAGTCCCAATAGACTCCTACAATCCTCTCCATCATAATGATGTGAAGAGATCATCATGGTTTGAAATGATTGTTGAGGGAACTCCATGGAGCCAAACTATCTCCTACACGTACAATCATCCCAATCCCTCTACTAAACTCTACTATTGAATGGATAAGAAGTGGGATGAATTGATGAGTAGGTCTACAATCACCCAGATGACATAGTTTCCCATTAACATATGTGGTAACCTCATCATGAGGTCCATGGATATCTCATCTCACTTTCACTCTGGAACCTCAAGGGGTTGAGCTAAAGTCACTGGAACATGGTGATCATCCTTCACTTGATGATAAGTGAGACATCGATACACAAACTCTGAAACACAACTCTTTGTATCTGGCCACCAAAATTAACATCATAGGTCCTCGTACATCTTTTCCACATCTAGATATACCACTAAAGGGTATGTATGAAACTCCCACATCACCTCCTACCACATCGCCAATGGTACCATTTCCTTACATCTGAAAATGATAATGCGATACTCACCTTCATAATATCCATTAGAAGCATGTCCTAGTGGATATCTAAGTATGTAAGGTCTCATAGTTAGCATCTCCATGTTGAGCTTCCCTAACATGCTATAAAAGTGGTGGGGTAACAACCATCAAATGAATATATGATTCACCATCCTTGTTCACTAAGTATAACTAAGACAAGGCTAACTACTCTAATACCTCATCCAACAACTAAGAACAAGATCTCCCATTGAGATCATCTGCCACCACGTTACCATTTCTAGGAGTATAGAAAATATTGAAGTCATATTCCTTTAGGAACTCAAACCATCTCCTCTGTATCCAGTTTAGATAATTAATAGATAAGATATAGTTGAGATTATTGTGGTTAGATTAGAAAATAAATCACTCTCTCATCAGCTAGTGTTGTCACATCTTTAGTGCGAAGAATACCGCTACTACCTCAAGATCATGGGTCACGTAGTTTTTCTCATGTGGTCTCAACTAACATGAACCATAGAAAATCACTACCTGGAATTTCATTAGAAAACAACCAAAATCTATCCCCGATGCATCGTATAATAGTACATACTCGACACCCTCCTCTA
The DNA here is from genome assembly GCA_963277665.1 of Viscum album. Taxonomy (NCBI): domain Eukaryota; kingdom Viridiplantae; phylum Streptophyta; class Magnoliopsida; order Santalales; family Viscaceae; genus Viscum; species Viscum album. The sequence continues at coordinate 1,353,302,856 of OY728150.1, read as the reverse complement.
GAAATCTCAAGATGGCAGAGATCTTCAATATCTACCTTAAATCCTAAAAACACTATTGTCACCTTTCCGTCCACATGAAAGGATTCACTTTTTAGGTCAAATATTTCAAGGGTTTTTTCCACTCTATAGAAATTAGGTATAAATCTATGATAGTACCTTGCCAAACCAAGGAAACTCTACACTTTGGTAACACTCTTGGGTGGATCCCAAGCTAGTACTGCCTCAACCTTCACTAGGACCACTTCCACTACTTCCTTTGATATGATATGTCCCTTGAAGTGGTCATCTCGAATCTAAAACTGACACTTGAGATTCCCATAAATCTAGTGATCTTAGAGTGTGTCTGGTACCATCCTAATAAATACTGAAATATATGGTTCATGAGTCCCATGAACACTTTTGGGGAATTCATCATGCCAATGGGCATCACCAAGTACTCATAGTGACCATAGTGACATTTGAATATGGTCTTCAGTTTACCCTTATCCATTACTCACAGTAGGTGATAACCTAATCTGAGGTCAATATTCGAGAACAATTGTTCTCATATCAACTGATTAAAGAGGTCATAAATCCTTGTTATTTGATAGTTATTCTTCATATTCACCTTGTTTAAGCATCGATAATCCACACATAACCTCAAAATATCATCCTCCTTCTTGGAGAACAACACTGGGGATTCCTATGAGAAAACATTGGGTCTTACAAAGCCCTTCTCCTAAAAATCATCTAACTACACCCTCTTCTCATAAAGATTCATGGGGTCCATCTGATATACAGGTTCAAATGTCAAGGTAATATTGGGGTGTAAGTTAATGCAGAATTCTAGCTCTCAGTGGGGAGGTAAGCCTGAAACATCCTCAAAAAATACATCCCCATACTTCATCCCTACCATAGGGAACTGGTATCTTATAGAATCCACCACTCTAAGAGTCATGTTAGGAAACCGGTGAGTAATTAGCTACACTCTCCTATGCATGATCTCATATTTCTCCACCAATGTTTCATTTTCACCCACAAATAAAAACTTCATCCCATCACTGTGGACACACCACATCCTCTTCCAAAAATAGTCAATCTGGAAATGAACTATGGATAGTCAATCTATACCTAATATGGTTTAATAAGGCATGATCTCTATTAAAAAGAGTTCTCATACAAAACTCTTACCTACAAGAGTGAGATCACAGTGCGGGAAGAAGTTTCCAATCACTGAGTCACCTCATGTCATAGTATCCAATCACAAGGGTTAATCAGAAGTATCAACCAAAATTTCTATGTCTTGAACCCGAGAAGTGGAAAGAAAGGAATTAATCATACCTATTTCTATCAATACTACATTTAAGGTAGAAAAGACCCAAATTTTTCCTCATATAATCCCAATATTCTCGAGGTTATAGGCATCCATAGCATGAAATTGTCCTAATACCTGAACACTAGATCCTTGATCTTGGCATAGACAACCTGGGGTGGTGGTGTTAATAGGTCAAACCTCCAACCACCTCCTACTACTCTATTGGCCCCTCTACCATGTTTTTTTCCCTACAGACCACCCTAATCCTACCTCTATCTCTACCTCAGAGGTCCCTCGACCATAAAATGATTAGATATATGATGAATTATACAATCTTGTGAAAGATGACCTTGACCATCACAAGAGAAACACCATCTCTCCCTAAGCTAAATAGAGCTATCCTGATAGCCCTGCACCAATGAACCTCTATCCTAGGATCATCTATTGAAATGTCTAACACCCCCAGATCTCTATTAATGTCATCAGATACCTATTTTGGAGATCTAATCTCTTTGGTTCCCACTATCAGCACACACTTTCGTCACCTACTCTTCCATGAAACTCTCCACCACTAAGACCCACTCAAGCACCCCAACATAAGTGGGAATGAAAAAAAGTATTACTAAATCCATTATATCTCATCATAATCCCGGATTAAAGATCCATTAATTTAATAACTTATAGTTCAACATATTCATAGAGTATATTGAGAGATCATTAAACCTATTTGAATAATCCACCATAGTTATACTGCCTTACTACAGATGTAAAAGCTCTTGGATGCATACTGATCGCAATGTGGCCAAGTAAAACTCCTCCCTGAAGAGACGCTTTAATTATAACCAAGAGAAATATTTCTCGTTATGTAACTGGGTCACTAAACTCCACTATATCCCATTATATCCCTCAATAAGACTCGTTTCAAGGATTGTCATATGATCTTTAGGCATCCTCACAAGGCAGAAAACATGAGTGATAGCCTCTAGCCAGTCCTCAGCTAGCTGGGGGTTTGGCTCACCCTAAAACCTAGGAGGTCACTACCTTTGGAACTCATTTAGTGCACTCATTATGTGTACACACTCAGCTGGCACTACAAGTATAGCCTAATTCTCAATGGTTGGTGGTATAGGTGGTAAATCACCCATAGGTGTTATCTTCAGTATAGGATCATGTACTTATGCCTCATCGCTTGACGGATAATCCTTGTGATCACACAGTGGAATCATGACTAGTTGTCTCTATAAAGGCATCCTGAAATAAACAAGATATATCACATTTAAAGTGTATATCTGGAGAGATAAATCAATAAGTACATGGAATCAACAACTCATTCCTATATGATAAATTTACCAATGTTTCCCCTGGAACCAATTTCTATGTGTACCGAGTAGAAAGAAATGTGATTAGAGTCCGGGTGTATGAATATTTCAGCCGCCACACTAAAACTGGAGTCTTTGGCCAGAAAGTAAAACTCTAAACACTTAACACTACTGTGAAAAACCAAACTCATAGACTCTAGTCCTAAGGCATAACCAATTCCTCTAATACCACACCATCACGACCCAGCCCAATGGGGTCCAAAATGTGACTACCCTAAGACCTCTTCCAATAGGTTGGGGGATTATGATCAGCGATGAGTAGACATATCACACAAATGTGAGTAATTATCCTAATACATATGCACACACACACACATCTTCATGATCATACAACGCTAAAATTTAAAACAACTGAAACCAATTCATGCATACATATATGATTTCACAATCAGAGAAAGCCAGTAAAGTATTGAAAGTTATAAAAGGAGAAAATAAAAGCCCAGCCAAAAATTGTAAAGAGTCCAACCTACTCCATGGGTGAGGAATACCATCAAATGCAACCACCCGGAAAACCCCTAAGTTTTTTAAGCTCAATATATGCTCAACGAGCTCCCTGTCCTCCCAAGACACTATCAAATGGGACCATGTAGTGGTGAGTAAAAATACCCAGTAGGACCCCACGAAAACACTAAACACAAGGCATAAAAAATATTCAAGTCGTAACAATGACATTTCAATCAATGCATAAAAAATAAACCCAGATATACTTAGGAAGAACATTACACCTCCGGGTGGTTGCAACCAAATTGGAAGCCATAGGATTCTCCTCAAAGAAATGATCATTCTAGGAGAATACACTCTATGAGCATTGTCATCACCAGAGACACTCATCTAAGAGGTCACGATCATTGGGTCCATCCAAGAAATATCACTAGTCTCCGATGACCCTAATACGTAGATAAGGGGTCACACCCAGGACCACCGGGGGACACTACAAACCTAATATAGATCAACCCTCTATGTAGGTCATCATACTCCAATGATACCGCAAACCATACAGAAATGGCATGGTAGATGGATAATCAACAACCTACTCAAGGTGGTCACGCTGATTCCACAAACCCCACCTAGGGTATAAAATGGTACAATATTACACTCTGGTCTAACAGAGAGACACCACAAACTCTATCTGAGAATCATCCTCCAGAGGGGATCACAATCTGTAAATATGGACATAATTCTTCAACATACCCTCAAGAGAATAGACTAAGGTAATACACTAAGTCGATACTAGTCTAGACTGGAGAAATTAAGGGCTTTAAACACCCTCAATGGGGGTACACAGCGTGTACTGAGGGTAAACAGTTTGTACTTGGGGTACACAACATGTCTAGCCAACCCCTAGTTTTCTTGTGCGGCACTTCCTCACACGACATATAAATATAAATATACACAATGTGTAGAAATAGTACACAACATGCGGAGATTGTCACGTGCCTTGCATGTGTCATCTGCATGTGCCCGTGTACCGCCGGTCATGCCTGTGTACCAACCTGTGTACATATGACTATGCTTGTGCCCATCTAACCTCCAAGTGACACACCAAGATACCTTGAAAAAGTCACATGGAATGTGACAGGGTCACACAACATGTGATATTTAACTCTTTGTGGAAATCCTAGCATTCTAGCAAGGGGATCCCATTGGTTGTGGAATTCTGGATTACACGTTGTGTAACCCAGGATTTACAGATCTCACAGGTTTCCTTTTCTATGTTTTCCTATAGGTTATCACCACCGTCATCCTTGTCGAAGATCGTAGATTTGGGGTCGGTCAACACTCCTGTCACTAGAGATTGGGATTTCATGTTTTGAATCCACTCGGGAAATGCATCCATGCGTTGTCTGTAGTCGCACTGTCACAACCGGGATGAATGAGAACCACCGATCTGTTCTGATCTGCCTCTGATCATCCTATGTCATCATTCCACCTCGATTTCACCCTCAATCATGAACCTCACCCGTGATATTAACTCGTTGCACTGAAGAAGGGTCGCGCAATGTTCAAATACACTACCACAAATTGGGGCAAAGGAAGTGTCTTCTTTTATCAACACTAAACAAAAAGTGTTAATAAAAGCCTCACCTTTATCAGTGCTGGTTAAAACCACTTTTAAAGATATATTTTATCAGCTCTATTCTTAGTGCTGAAAAAAAATTAATAAAAAATATTTTAAAAATATTTAAAATTATTATGTTTATATTCAAAAATAATGTTTATTTATATACATTAATTAAAAAACACATGTTAATAATTAATAAAAACATGATATATTGATATATATTTTTTAATAATATTGATATATATATTTTTTTAAAAATAATTTATAATCTTATAAATAAATAAATATATATTTATTTAAATAATTATAAAATTATAATAATTTTTTTAAATAATAAAAATATTTATTATATTTATATTTGGTGCTTGGGTGTACAATTGCGTTAAACACACATACACCCCACATACAAAGGCCGGAAACACAGTTCATAGTTCTCCAAGGGATAGCCCACCCATCAAGGTTTATTTATTCAATACATGGTTCGAAGGCCCAGAGCGCATGAAGCCCATTACACAGCCCAAAGGCCCACAATCTGGCCCAAAGGCCTAGGGCAGCATTATGGATGCATCATCCTTGTGTCACTATTTGTCTACGCCATACCTTCGTCACCACTTGTCTATGTCATGTCTGCGTCACCATCAGCCGGTGTCACCCCTGCTAGTAGAAATTCACTCCCACCTAGATTTGAAACTGCGCCTAATGCAGAATCACGGGGCACCTGTACCATTGAGGTGCACCCCAACTGTAATTTATTATATTTATAATTATATATAAATACATTATAAATATATTTATATATAATTATAATTATAAATAAATATATGTCTCCAATGAATTTGGTCAATATATATATATATATATATATATATATATATTTAATGAGATAATGATGGTATTCATGGAAATGATTGTCGTTATTTATGTTCATATATTGATGTGTGAGTATAATTAACGATATATGATCATAAATTTGTTTGTGGGATTGATTATGGGTTGTTATGTTCCAAATGTTGAGATTACCTATATTATGATGATGCATGCATATGTTATGTATTCATCATGAAATGTACATTTATACATTGACAACCTTATTATTCATGTTTTCCATATATGCGATGACTCATTTTTTATGATCTATATTTTACTAGCTATATGATTCATTCATGTTATACCCATGAACTTATTATATTTTCATAAATACTTATAAAATAAAAATAAAATTATTTAAATAATAAATATATTTATTATATTTATAATTATAAAATTTTAATTAAATATAAATACTTTTTAAATATATTTATTTCTAATTATAATTATAACTATATATATATATAAATAATTATAAAATTACAATAAATACATTTATTATAATTTTACAAATATATATATTTATATATTAATAAATAAATATATATAATTATATTAAAAAATTTAAAAATACAATTATTTATAATTATAATTATAAATAAATATATATTTATCTAAATAATTATAAAATTATAAAAAAATATATGTATTATATTTATAATTTTATAAATATATATGATTATATAAATATATTTATAAATATATACAAATATTTATAATTATAATTATAAAAAAATATAGATATATTTAAATAATTATAAAATTATACTAAAGGTATTCGTTATAATTTTATAATTAAAACTATTAATAAACATATATTTATTTATAATTGTAAAATTATAATAAATATATTTAGAATAATTATATAATTAAAAATAAATAAATATTTATTTATAGTTATAATTATAAATAAATACATATATATTTAAATAGTTATAAAATCATAATAAATATATTCATTATATTTATAATTTTATTATTATATATAATTAATATATTTATTATATATAATTATAAAATTATAAATATTATAAATATATTTATTATCATTTTATAATTATTTATATAAATATATATTTATTTGTAATTATATATATTAGGTGTTTGGGGGTATAATTACATTAAACACACTCACACCGTGCACACAAAGTCTTGAATGGCAAGTCATAGCCCCCCCAAGGGATAACCCACCCACCCAACCGCTTTACTACATAATGTATTTTTTGGCCCGAAGGCCCAGTGGGAATGATGCCCATTACATGGCCCATTTGCCTGAAATTTTGAGGCCAAGGCCTGTTCTATGAATAATAACTCGATTTCTACATTACCGCTACATTACTTCCACCAATACATTACTTGCTACAACACCACCACTACCACAATGTCGCCCACCGCCGCTATAGTGTCATCGTTCGACAATTCCACCACTACAACAATATGCTACAATACCTGCACCCAATGGATTTTTAACTACCACTTTTGATGTAGTATTATAGGGTGCTTACCACTAAACCAAACCCCAACTACTAAATGTGTTATATGGGCAACGAGGTATAGGTGGGCGCCACACCACACTTATTTCAGGCCCAACCCACCATCTGCGCGTCACACGCCCCAAGCTAATTTTGAGTTTGGCGGGACTCGAGCATAAGCCAATTCCATTGTCAGGGAGTGGCCGCCTTATATAGTACCACTAAGCCAACCTTGATTCGCTTTATTTATAATTATAACTATAAATAAATATAGATATATTTAAATAATTATAAAATTATAACAAAATTTTGTATCATATTTATAATTTTATAAATATATATAATTAATATATTCAATATAATTTTATAATTATTTAAATATATCTATTTTTATTTATAATTTTAATTATAAATATAATACATATATTTATTATAATTTTATAATTATAAATAATTATTTATTTATTTATATTTTTTATAATTTTATAATTATATAAAAGTTTATTTATTTATAATTATATATATATATTATAATTAATTTTAAATATATATTTACTAATAATAATATAAATAAATTATTAAGATTATACCAATATCATTACTTTTTTAGCATTGATAACGATATGCCTTTATCATCCCTAAAAGCACTCATAAAATGTTTCTTTATCAGCGTTAAAATTCAAGAACTGATAAAGAAACCTTTTATCAATGCTTTTTAGCGCTGATAAAGGTTCTCTTTATCAACAATTTCTATTTTACCACAGATAAAACTGAAATTTATTAGCATTTTTTTGGATAGCGATGATAAAATCATTACCTAATTTTATAAAGAAATCCTAAGAGGAGGCTTATCTCTCACATCCCTTCAAGCTTTCATGGAACCCTACTTTTATTGCGCCGCCACTCTTTCCACCACTCTTATCACCTCTCTACTACCACTCTCACTTCCACTCTCACCACCTCTCTCATCACCACCTCTCTCATTACCATCGCTCTCTCCACCGCCTCTCTAGTCGCCTTTCTCATTGTCACTACCCTTATCTCCCCTCTCATCGTCGTTGCCTCTATCTCTGTTTCTCTACCCGTCAGCTCTCCCATCACATCCTCTCTCATCGCCACCTCTCTGACGGCTACCCCTATCATTGTCACTTCTCTAGCTGCCTCTCTTACCACTACCTCTTTAGCCACCTCTCTCTCTCTACCTCTCTCATCACTGCCTCTCTAGCAAACTCTCTCACTTCCACCTCTCTCACTGCCACCCCTCTTGTCGTTGTTCTCACTACCACCTATCTCACCACCACCTATCTCTTAATCTAATTTATGTTCCTCATTTTGATTTTGTGGAATTGTATGAGATTTAGGTTTCTTTGTTGATGAGTATGATCTGAATTTAGATTATCATTGATTGAATTTTCAGTTTTCATTTTTCATAGTATGCCTCCGAAAAAATACTTGAAGAATCTTAGATAGTATTTATATTTTATCCCTCCCTAAATTTTATCTCTTGTAGTTTTAGTGACATACTTCTAGTTTCTAAATCTACCAAGACTCTATAAAATGCGGTAGAGAGAGGTTTTTCTTGGTGTTTGTCTATCTTTCATGTTGGTACTCCATCCATATTTTTATTCTAGAATTATTTCAAACTGACTTGGTCATTTTCAATTATTTAAATGGTTGGGAATTGATAGTGAAGATAGTTTCTATAGGGATATCCTAATTAGTGGAAAAATGGATTCATTTTTAATTAGTGGGGGTTCATAGTTTGGAAAGACAAAATTCCTAAATGAATTTTTTTGGAGAGTTTTCCAATCATGTACCTGATTTTTTTATAAATTCATTATATATAGAATGTTTTTAACGTGTTCAAATCAGACACTTCAATCTCTATTTTTTAATTCAACAAATACCTATCATTATTTTGGTTAGTTTGAAAATATTTATAGATTATGTAAGTTTAATAATCTATGGGGGAAGAGGTCCCTTTATTATCACTATATTGATCTATGTCTTGTATTTTGGGAAATTTGATATATTTTTCTTGTTTGGAGAATCAATGATTGATTCTATGGAAATTTTGATTGTTCATTTTTTTGGATGTTATACTTGGGTTCTCACTAGATTTCAAGTCATGTTCTATAGTAGTCCTTTTTTATTGTCCTTGATTTGTTAATATATGATATTATTTTAATCTTTTTATGGTGTAGAGACCCACTAAATTCATAGTTTCATGATCATTCCTTGGAATTATCAGGTATAGGTATCATTCCTTTTAATTTTCAGGTGTAGGTGATGAATTTGGTGATCTTATGAGAGGTAGGAATATTAAATTAAAATTTAGGATGGTTCAGTTGATATAGCTTTGGTGGTTCCACATTTTTCTATTAATATTATCTGTTGTTTCTTTCCTGTTTAATACATGGTTTACACATGATTCATTCTTTTGGTTTTAGTAAGGGATAGATCCATGAGGAACCAATATAAAAATGGGTGTGATGTATAATGAAGTGATTATCCCAATTGTAAATAAAATGGGAAGACTACCAGAGTGGAAAATATCATGATAATACTTACTCAAAATTCTAAATAAATTAATAATAATATGAACCATTTTAAACTCCCAAGCATGCTAAGGATGAAACAACTCACCATGGATTTATTCATGAAACAATTCCCTCTAACCATTTGCGTTCCTATGATCAACATGTTTTGAAGAAATAGATAGCCATTTAGAATTTGAAAGGTGAATTAGATAGATGGTGGATGCTGATTATAAATATGAGGAAAAATGAAGAAGTTCATAGTATGAAATGTGAGGTTTTTAAGGAAATATATTTCCCAAAATATTTTCCCTGAACTACTCACAAAAAATAAAGATATGTTTATTTAAAATATATGTTATTTTTTAAATTATATATAATTTTACACTTCTATATACATCTACAATTTTATATACTAATATAAATATATATACATTTATAATTTATACTTTTATACCTGTTTATTTTTTTTAATTTATCAATTGTTTAATACTTTAATACTTTCATAAATTCAATATTAGTGTTGAAAATATTTTAAAAAATATAATATTTTTTTTATTTATGAAACCATTATAATATTCAATCGCCATTTTTCATATTATGAAAAATGGGTTTCCAATAATATTGCTTTTTTTATTTTCATTATTACATTCAATAGTCATATTTCATTGGTTTTTTATAATGTAAATATTATTTTGTACTTCATCTATACCCATACAAAAAGGGTTTTCTTTCAAGAAATTTATGATATCTATCTTCAATTAAACATATTTTGTGTATTTATTTTATTAAATATTAATATTACCAAATCAAATAAGATGGATATGAATAGAGAATGGATGGATGTTAATCGTATGATAAAAAATTATAAACATGGGTTTAAAGATTTTATCAAGTTTTCAAAAGATCTTGCATATGAAACTTCTCAAATCCTTTTTCCATGTTTACACTATTGTTATTCAAGACTAATTAGTCCAAAGGAGTTGGAAGAACACTTGATCTTTCAAAAAATTGATCGAAGTTATAAATGATGGAATAGACAGAGGTAAAAATCTAATGAAGCTAGTGACTAGGATATAAATATGTTTATGGATCATTTGATAGGTTTAAAAGTTTGTAAAATAAATAATATCGTATTGAGAATGTGATTACAAGTGTGAATGATGCTGAATATCATTTTGAGGAAATGACAATAACAGTTGAATATGAACTCTGTGATTGTCCAAAATTGTTTGAGAAGTTAAAGAGTTGTAAAAAGCCACTATTTTATGATGGTTGTACTAAATATACAACATTGTTAGCCATAATAAAGCTATATAATTTAAAATCTATAAACTAATGGAGTGATTCTAGTTTTACTAAAATACTTTCTCTCTAGTATGATAAGCTTCCAGAAGATAATGAGATCCCTAATCGAACATATGATGCTAAACACATGTTACATTTGATGGGTATGATCTCTAAAATAATACATGCATCTATAAATGATTTTATATTGTTTTTGAAGTACTAAAAATCCCTTAAAGAATGCCTAAAGTGTGGTGCTTCTCAATATAAGAATGATGAATCAGGTCCTATAAACGTTGTATGGTACTTTCCAATCATTCCAAGGTTTATGTGCCTATATGGAAGTGAGGATACTATAAGGTAATTGACATGGCATGCATATACAAGAAATAAATATGGGAAACTTCATCACTTGATAGAATCTCCTTAATGAAAGAAGATTGATCATGAGTATCCTAAATTTGGAAACGATCTGAGAAACCTTCGTCTTGCATTATCTATAGATAGAGTGAATCCTTTTGGTTTTTAAAGTATCACTCATAGTAAATGGATGGTTATGTTGGTAAATTATAACTTTCCACTATGTTTATGCATGAAATGATAATAAATTATGGTATTTATGCTTATATCAGGACCAAAAAAATTGGTTAATGATATTGATGTTTATTTGGATCCATTGATCGAATATTTAAAATTATTTTTGGATTTAGGTGTAACGTTGTACGATTCCTACAGAAATGAAGATTTCAAATTGATATCCATGTTTTATGGGATGATAAATGAATTTTATGCTTATGGGAATTTTTTAGGATATAACATTAAAGGAACTCAAGGGTGTCCCATTTTTGAGTAAGGTACATAGTCAATTAAGTTAAAACATTCACCTAAGACTATGTTTCTAGGACATCATTGATTTTTATCCTGATGACATATGTACCTATCTTGGATGACATCATTCGATGGAAGTTTAGAAGAATATATAACACTGAATCCACTAATAGGTGATCAACTCTTTGAGATAGTTTAAGATGTGAACACTACTTTTGGTAAACAATTTTCAAAAAACCTTACGAAAACGTGTTAGAAAAAAAGGTTAGTTTTTTTTAATTACCATACTGGGATTGTATGCACATCATACAGTTTATTGATGTTATGCATGTTGAAAACAATGTTTGTGATAGTGTAATTTGCACGTTGATTGTTGAACCTGGAAAAATAAAGGATGTAATTAAGGCTAGGTTGGACATGGTTGACATAGGAATACAGGAAGATTTAGAGATAGTAAAGGGTGAAAACAATCTTTCTTCCTTGAGCTACTTATACCTTTTCTAGACATGAAAGATATCAGTTTTAAAACTGCTTAAATGATGTAAAGGTTCCATAGGGGTATTCATAAAATATCAAGAATATCATTTGAATGAATGATTTAAAGTTAAATGGTCTGAAATCACATGAATGTCATGTTTTGATGCAAGATCTAATTCATGTTTCTTTACATTGTATTTTTTTCCAATAATGTACATTATACACTAACCAAGCTCTATTTATTTTTAAAATCTATGTGCAACAAAGTTGGAGACCCAACTAAATTTTGAACTATGGAAAAGTAAATTGTAGTCATATTATGTGAATTGGAAATATTCATCCTACCAAAATTCATTTATATGATGGTTCACATTATGGTTTACTTGGTGAGAGAGATTCGACTATATGGTCTTGTACATTATAGATGGATGTACCATATTGAACTGTATATAATGATTTTGAAAGGGTATATCAAAAATCAAAGTTGACCAGAGGGTTTTATTGTAGAGTGATATATTATTGAGGAATATATTAAATTCTTTACTGATTACCTATCTAGTGTGGAAGGAATTGGTCTATCAAAATCTCATCACATTGGGCATCTTGTGGGTGAATGAATTTATGGAAGAGATGTTGTGACAATAAATATTACAGATCAAGAGAAGGACCACATTTATGTTTTAAATAACATTTTGAAGGTTTCCTCCCATAAATAAGTTATTAGGCATTTAAATCCATCAAGGGATGGAATATGGATATCAAATACCCATAATCAGTAGTTTATAGGATGGTTTCAAGAACATATTTTTAAAGAGACAGATGAAAATTTGGATTCAATTTCAGAATGACTTTGATGGATAGCCAGAGGACTAAGTGTGTTTGTTTTATCTTACAATAGTAATGTAATTAATAGTTATATGTTCTATACAAATGAACATGATAAAGAAAGTACCATGAAAATAGTGTAATTATACCTGTGCATGAAGTGATGCATGTTTCATGAATTAAGGACCTAAATCCAATTTATGTGAATATGTCATACTTTGGAATCATTAAAAAAATATGGGAGTTGGATTATAAAACATTCCAAGTGCTAATTTTTTAATGCAAGTGGGTTGATAATAGTATTGATATAAAAATATATGAATTGGGATTTGTGAATCTAGATTTCAGTAAGGAAGGTTACCAATATGAACCATTTATAATGAAATCACAAGCAGTACATGAATTTTATGTTCCAAATCCTGCAAACCTAATGTGGTCAATTTTTCTGTTATCAACCAAAATCACTGAAGGCTTGAATGGAAATTAAACTGAGGGTGAACCTTTCATTGGGACATCACAATCATTTCACAAAATTCTCAATGTAGGAAGGATTTTGTATGTCATAAGATACCAAAATGAAGGTATTTGGATACTCGATAAATCCATCAAATCTCTTTATCCTTTAAAAAAAGTTCAATAATCAGGTTATATTTTTTTGTAATATACATTGAGTTACCTCATGTTATTATTTTTTAACTACTACATTTATGTAATATAAATTAAATGTTAATCCACTTCTGTAGATAATGAATTATGTATGTGTTGGTTCTCCCAATCTTGAGGAACAATGGGTTTCTCAAACTGCTACTACTCCCAATGCATAGGAACAATGACCTTCTACATGTGTTGGTGCACCCAATCCTGAGGAACAATATGTTTCTCCACTTTTTGTTATTCCTATTGCAGATTAATAAAGACCTTATGCATATGTCGATGCTACCAATACATAGGAATAATATATTGATGATGTTGAATTTTAGGAAATCGTAGGTGATGAAGTTTTGATGACGTAGAAAAATAAGAGCGTCATAGGGTGATAGTGTTAAAAAAATTATTAAAGCGAAAATAAAAGGCATAAAATTCAAGGTTGGGTTGAATGAAAATGGCCAGTATGTTAACCCCATAAATTCCATGTTTAATAGTTACATTAGGATCATCACTTGGAAACACATTTTGATTGATATAGATTCATGGTACCATGTTGTGCCCACACTTAAGGCACTGATTTTGGAAGACATTACAGTAACATTATGATATCCTCTCTTTATTTTACTAAAAAACAAAATAATGAAACATTTACTTTATCTTCATTATTCCTTTTTGAGTTCATTTACAGTAGGTGGATCCCATAAGAAATATGTATTAATGCTTGATGTAAGGATTCACATATTATTTTGAATAATTCTAACAATATTTCATCTTAATGATGGTTAATGGAAAATAAAATCACACCCACCACTTATGTATGCACACCTGATAAGTTAAGAAGTGAGGGATGTGTTTACTGTACATCGTACAAAGATTTATTTTTAGGTACATTTTGGTTGGTAATACATTGTTTTACAATAAGTGTATTCATCACTTTGATTGAAATTTTTTTATTTATAAAACAACAAACATGTGTTGAAAATAAGGAATGGGTAGCAAAACCAATGTACCCCTACTTTAAATCAAGGATGGGGTACCCTTCACCTGAAGAAAAAAATTGTTAAATATTTTAAATCTATTTTAATACTTTTATGTGACATGTAACAATAATATAATTATATTACTTTGCTTATATGTATATTGATGAATTTAAATCCAAAGCCACTTCATCCCATGTCATATTCTATGGAAGGAGGAACATGTAAATAAAGATGAGATACTAATAGATGAACACATAGAAAAAAGTGTGGGAAACATGTGTAATTATGACATAATTAATATTCTTTTTTCTTTAAATACCTATTACATAACAATGATTAATTATTTTTCTGTATTTCTTATCCAAATTAGTCACATGAATCAACAACACCCGTACTAGAAGAACACCTACTATCGGTTCCCTTGAAGTAGCCAGAATAGAATGGTTGCATCAGATGTGCAGGTTTTTGGGTGACAACCTGAACATATTTTGAGAAAAAAAAACAAGAGAATAAAGATAAAGAAATGGAAGAGGTGAAAGAAATATTATCTACCTTTAAAGAAAAATTTCAATGTAAGAATTTTTTGCTAACAAATGTTATGGGGGAAACAATGAGAAGAAACAAATCAAGAACAACCACTGCGTGAAGATCCCCGCACCTTTGAGGAAAGAAATTACCCTCAAAGAGCTATCTTAGTTGATGTAATAAATATTATAATAATTGTTTCTATAAAATTTGAATCAGATATACAATGATAAATTTCATGTACTTATATTCTACAGGGTGAAAATGACTGTGATTTATATCTATTAACACCCATCCATCACAGTTTAGTGAGGGATATCATGTTCAATATCCAAGATGACAGTCTACATAACAGAGAACATCCAACATGTCATGTGAGAGTGGGGATTACCGTAGTTCACAAGCTGAGTGTTAAGATACCTATTCCACTTGATGATGTAGATATTAATACCATTGACTAAGTTGTTGGAACATTCTTATCATGACCGTCAGATCTTGTAAAAAATATGTCAAAAAGTAGGTATTCATTTTCAATTTATTTTTCATGCTAATACTTTAATAATTAATGAAAAATGGTCTGAACTGATGAATGTTATTACAGACGGACAAAGTGAAGGGGGTGAAATTAAAGGATGACTCAAAACCATCTAAAGTATCAACCAACTGATTGAAAATATCATCTGAAAACACCTTTACCCTACCCATTAAGTAATCACGTATACTAATATTAAAGGTTCACGCAGATACAAATTTACAAAATTGTATCATTCACATAGTTAATTTTTTTTAAAAAAACTATAAAGGGGGGGGGGGGTGGTATAGTCCAAATTTCTCTTGAGAATGTAAATGAAATCATCAACTATGAATGGCTAGGAGGCGTAGTTCTAAATGTATACATGAGGTAGGTTTTCATTATTTTTTTCCAAAAGTTGACATATTATGTTAATTATGACTAAATACATTTCATATTTTTTACAGGCTTATATATCAATACCAATTGAAGATATTACCCCATGAACATAAATTTGGACTCATTATTCCTCAAATAAATTATATAGAACAAAAATAAATAGATTCAAAAAATGAATGAAATAGTGACATAACTGGAAAAATTGTTTGATAGAAAAGTTACAGATGACAGACTGTTTTAATACTAACATTACAGGGGTAAAACTCTAAAATTTAATCATATCAAATATATATTAATTTTTTTATTACTTATTCTTTTTTGTGTTTTTAGGAAACATTGGATGCTCATTGCAGTCAATTTGGATACTCCAAAGATTTATTTCATGGATTCACTGCACGAATACCCAACAAACCGACCATACATGGCGATGTTTGTCCATTTTTAATACACTACATCCAACATTTCAGAAATAAACTTCATGTTATATATTTTATATTATGTTTTAATGAGAATTTTTTTATGATAGGGTGGTGTATAAATATCATGAAAATCATGGCATGAGGATATCCAATTCACATAAGAATCTTGAAAATTTCTATAATTGTACAAGTATCATGGTATATATGATAATATTTCACTCTAAAAACACATATCAAAACAAATTACTTATTTTTATCAATGTCTTTGTAGTATCTGAAATAAGAAAATTGAAAAGATAGTGGTTATTATGTTTGTAAATTTATGAGAGAGATCATATTATATCAATAATTTGGCATCCTCAAAGAGGTATTTTTGAAGATAATTACTATTTCATTTAAAATATTTATTAATCCTTTTTCTATTTATATATTTACAGTACTACTATGAATGCCAAAAAAATCTTATTCACAAGATGATGTAGATTTGTTTATAATTGAATGGGAAATATACCTAATGGAAAAATGTTCACAAATATCATGAAGAAGGTTAAAGTGTTTTTTAATATACTATGTTTTCTAAAATAATATTTTGTTTCTATACTATATTAACATAATCTAAATTAAATGTTTGACTACTCATGAAGACAATTAATGTCTTCTGCACATGATGATGTAACCAGTCCCATGGAAGAACAGACTATAATGAAGGAAACCCTTTGGGGAGACGTAAAGGTAATGTTATGATATACTTTATCTATTTTACTGAAAATTTATATAATGAAAGTATGATTTAATTTTCCTTATTCCTTGATGATTTTGTTTATTTTAGAATATTTTTGTCCATCTTTCATGTCTTTCTACACCAAAACTTCAATAGACTTCTTCTTCCTCAAAACCTTTTCACCTCTTTCATGTTGGCATTTATCACTTTCCATCATGTTTCCTCCACTTCTCAATCACATAGGTAATCTTTATGTTTTCATAGTAAAATAATTTTCTATAGAATTAATGTATTATCTCATATTTATGTTTAATTTATTTCTTTTTATTATTAATCTAAGTGTGTCTTTTAATTTAAAATTTACATTAATTTTAGTAAAAAGAAAAAGTGACATATTGAAAACCAATAAAATGCATTCAGATTGTTTTTATACTCTAGGAAAACTATCAAAAAGTCATTTCTAACATATAGGAATCAACCAAAACTCAATCTAATGCATGGTGTGATTGGTATGACTCAAAGTTTTTATTATCAGTTTAAAATTGACATTTTATTTCAAAATGTGCCACTCACTAAAAAATATGAAAAAATGCTCTGATTGACTTGATAATTTATGAAAATGATTTATAACTCATTTTTGATGTGTAGGAAGCACTCTCACATCAAACTGACACACAACGTGACTGATATGACTCAAATTTCTTGCTTCCAATTTCAAATGACATTTTAATAAAAAAGAAAATTGACATATTCATAAGTATGAAAACACATTCAAATTGTTTTTATACTTTATAAAAATAATCCATAAGTCATTTTTGATGTGTAGGAATCATTTTTACCTGAATCGGATGGATTGTGTGACCATTGTAATTCCAAGTGTGTTTATTTATTTAAAATTTAAATTGATTTTAGTATAAATAACAAGTGTCATACTGAAAACTGAGCAAACACATTCATATTATATTGATACTTTAGTAAAACTAGTCATAATTCATTTCTAATGTGTAGGAATCAACTGTACCTAAATCTGACGCACAGTGTGACTGGTAAAACTTGACGTGTGTCTTTTTATTTAAAATTGACATTATGTTCAGTAAAAAGAATAAGTTACATATTATAAACCAAGAAAAAACATACATATTGTTTTAATACTTTAATAAAATTATCCATAAGTCATTTTTGATGTGTAGGAATCAGCCGCATCTCAATCTGATGCATAGTGTGAACGATATAATTCTATGTGTGTATTTATTTAAAATTGACATTAGTTTTAATAAAAAGAACAATGATATATTGAAAACTGATAAAACACATTAAGATTATTTTTATACTTTATAAAAACGACCCATGAGTCATTTTTGATGTGTAGGAATCAGTCACACATCAATATGATGCATGGTATGATCGGTATAACTTCAAGTGTGTCTTTTTATTTAAAATTTACATTACTTTT
Organism: Viscum album; assembly: GCA_963277665.1. NCBI lineage: Eukaryota > Viridiplantae > Streptophyta > Magnoliopsida > Santalales > Viscaceae > Viscum > Viscum album. The sequence goes on along the minus strand of OY728150.1, from coordinate 1,353,284,172 downwards.
AGTAAAACGAACAAGTGACATATTGAAAACTAATAAAATAAATTTGAATTGTTTTGATACTTTTGGAAAAAGTCCCATGAGTCATTTTAGACGTGTAGGAATTAACTATAAATCAAAACAATGCACCGTGTGATTGGTATAGCTCAAAGTGTGTTTTTTATTTAAAATTGACATTAATTTTAGTAAAAAGAACAATTAACATACTGAAAATTGAGAAAATGCATTCAGATTATCTTTATACTTTAGTAAAATGACCCATTAGTCATTTTCGGAATGTAAGAATCAGTCACACATCAACTAGACACATGTTGTGACTGATATAACTCACAATGTGTATTTTTATTTAAAATTTACATTAATTTAAATAAAAACAACAAGTGACATACTAAAAACCAAGAAAACATGATCATATATTTTCTATAGTTTAGAAAAGTGACCGATGAGTCCTTTTTGAGCCGTAAGAATCAACCTCACTTTAATCTTATGCACGGTGTGACTGATATAACTGGAAGTGGGTATTTTTATTTAAAATTGACATTAATTTTAATAAAAAGAACAACTGACATACTAAGAAACAAGAAAAACATTAGGATTGTTTTGATACTTTATTATACTAATATATAAGTCATTTTAGATGTGTAGGAATCAGTCTCACCTCAATATGACGCACATTGTGACTGGAATAACTTGATGTGTGTCTTTTTATTTACAATTGAAATTAATATTAGGAAAAAGAACAAGTAACATACTAAAAACTAAGAAAAAATATTTTTATTGTTTTGATATTTTAAAATAATGATTCATAAGTCATTTTTGAAGTGTATGAATTATCCTCACCTCAATACAATTCATGGTGTGACTGGTATGATTCCAAGTGTGTATATTTATTTAAAATTGACATTAATTTTAGTAAAAAGAATAAGTGACATAATTAAAATCAATAAAATTTATTTATATTGTTTTGATACTTTAGTAAAATGATTCATAAGTTATTTATAACATGTAGGAATCAACGCACTTCAATCTAATTCATGGTGTAATCGGTATAACTCGAAGTGTGTCTTTTTATATAAAATTGACATTAATTTTATTAAAAAAAATGTGACATACTGAAAACTGAGAAAATACATTCTGATTGTTTTGATATGTTAGGAAAATGATATATGATTCATTTTTGGAATATATGAATCATATGCACCTCAATCTGAAATATGGTGTGACTGGTATGACTCTAAGTGTGTCTTTTTATTTAAGATTGACATCAATTAAAGTAAAAGAAACAAGTGACATATGTAAAAATAATAAAACACATTATAATTGTTTTGATGATTTAGAAAAATGACCCAAGATTCATTTCTAATGTGTATGAATCACCCGTGCCTCAATACGATGAACTTTTTGACTGGTATGACTCAAAGTGTTTGTTATCATTTTAAAATTGACATTTTAGTTAAAAGTGTGTGTCACTCACTGAAAACTAATAAAATACAACTTCAATTTCCTTGATAATTTATGGAAATGATTCATAAGTCATTTTTTATGTGTAGGAAGCAATCTCACATCAAACCAAAAAATGATGTGATCAGTATGACTCAAAATGTGTGTTTCCAATTTTAAATGACATTATAGTAAAAAACACGAGTGAAATACTGAAAACTGAGCAAAATCATTCAGATTTTTTATATACTTTAGGATTACAATCCATAAGTAATTTGTGATGTGTAGTAATTAGCCTTATATCAATCTGACATACGATGTGACCAATATAACTACAACCATGTCTCTATTTTAAATTGAAATTAATTTTATTAAAGTGATCAAGTTACAAACTGAAAACTGAGCAAACACATTCCGATTATTTTGATACTTTAGGAAAATAATACATAACTCATTTTTGACATGTATGAATAAACCCCACCTCAATACGACAAACATTGTGATAGTTATAACTCCAAGTGTGTATTTTTATTTTAAATTGACATTTTCTTAATTTATTATTCCATATTAATGTTTAATTTATTTATTTATATTATTACTAACATTGATTTGTTTTCTTATATAGGTGGATTATTTTGCTCGAGTTGAGGTGATTTTTTTTGGAAATTGATACCATAAATGGACTTTTTAAGAGGGGATTACAGACATAGAAAAATAAAACATTAATGTTTTTAAATTTTTGTGGATAATTGTAACTGTAATTGTACAAAACTTTATTAGAAATGTATATAGTAGTTTTTTTTATTTTCATGATGTCAAATTTATTTCAATTAAATTATTTAATTTTCATACAAATGTTACAAGTTTTTGTTACAAAGGTGAGATGTTTTTTTGGGTGTGTTGTTATATAAACAACACACTACAACATGTTGGGCCTTTATCAGTGCTAATGAAATCACAAATAAATGGGACCCTTTATCAGCTCTAAATAATAACTGATAAAGGGGTCCCCTTTTTAATGACTCAAAGGACAAAAGTGCTTTTTTAGCATTGTTGAAGGGTTTTTTCCCATTGTTAAAGGACATATCTATAGTAGTGATACGATGAAATTATCGAACCATGATCAAAATAAAATGACTGTAATGAACATTCAATGAAACGGGGGGGGGGGGGGGGGAATTCATAAGCCACAAGATGTGAGGAATGAACCGTGACCTTTGTTTGTTCGGCCTCGATCTGTTGTTGTATATTTAGACGAACAGAGAGGAAAATAATGAATGAAAAATTTAATCAACCGTAAACAAATCAACTGTCTATGCACAAATCAATTCTTGTTCATGAAATTGATCTGCATTCGACATGGGATAAATAACATGATGAAAATTGCTAATCAAACATCTTAGCTGGAGTTTGGATCAATCGTTGAGGAAGAATGGTTCTGCATTGTAATCTTTGGTTAATCCACGAAATCAGTTGGCGCTTGATCCTCGATTTGATTTGATCTGATTTCGTCGACCAGTGATCCTCTAACGACATCTCTCTAGCAGTTCCTCTCAATCCCTAGGGTATGTGTATAATCATAGAGTAGAGGTATATCAATGTTTAAATAGAGAAGAAGGTCGCTATGTCAAAAAAATAATTTATTTATTTATTTTATTAATTTAACATTTATGAAAACGTTTTCACTAACATCCAACACCGATAAAGGTCATGTCACAGCTAAGGTAAAACTCATGTTCTGTACTCAATGGTGTCCTCAGATTTTTGATTCAGGCCCCTGTTTAGGATTTATTCCCATTTTTCAGAAAAACTGCATGCACGTGATATTAATATATTTAAAATATTTCAAAAATTAATTTTGGGCACACTGGGACTCTGATCCTCACGTCATCTCAGTTCTTGGTTCCAAAAATAATCCATATAATATCCAAAATCAATAAATAGAGAAATCAGAGTCGTTACATTCAACTTTCACTTGAAAATTATAATAAAACTTCCACTCGAACATTCCAATAGAAACTTCCACTCAAAAGTTACAGTGGTAAGTTCAACTTTCATTTGAAAATTTCAGTGAAACATCCACTAAAAATTCTAATGAAACATCTACTATAACATTCCAATGGAACTTCCACTTGAAATTCCAGTCGAAATTCCACTATAAATTGTTGTGAAAAAAATTCATTGTAATTATCCTATGAAATTTTTAAGGAAATAATAATGTTGAATGTTTATAAAAAAATATTTTCAATATCCTTTCCTAAAAACACAATTTTTTATACTTCTTCATTTTTATATATTATTAATAAATTTTTAAAAATAGTATTTTTTACAGTTAATACTAATATTTTTATAAATTTTAAAAGTAATTTTTATTTATTTTTAAAGAAATAATAATGATTTATATTTATGAAAAATATATCTTCTATATCCTTTCATAAAAACATAATTTATCATGCTTATGTACAAAAAGTATTATTATTTTTAATGATTAGTAAAATTATAATAAATTTTCAAATTTATTTGTAACGGTTTTTGAAGAAATAATAAATTTGTATGTTTTCAAAATAATTGTTATTTTTTATGAGCTTACAAAATAATTTCATTTGTACTTACAAAAATGATTATTATTGATTAATTTTAAGATTAATTTTATTATAAAATGTTTTGATTTCTTATAACTTTAAAAACATTCATAAACCTTTGTTAGAAAAATTAAATTTTTTTTTATGAAATGGTTAAATAATTATAATATAAAATAATTTTTCATTTCTAAATCCGAAAAAATCAATAACTAAATTTTAAATGATTCATAATTTTCTAGTTTTATTTATTTTTAATAAATTTGTACAAATAGTATTTTCTACGATGAATAATAATTTTTTATAAATACTAAAAGAAATAATAATGTTGTATGTTTAAAAAAATTCCATATCCATTCCTAAAAACATAATTTTCTATGATTATGTTCAAATAATATTTCTTAAGAAAATTAAGAAAATATTATTAAATTTTAAAATTAATTTTTAATAGTTTTCAAAGAAATAATAAATTTTTAGGTTTGAAAAAGAACTGTAATTTTTATAACCTTAAAAAATAATTTCATTTTTATTTAGAAAAAACATATATATTTAAATAATTTTAAGACTCATTTCATTATAAAATGTTACATTTTTTTATAACTTTAAAAAAATTCATATAACTTTTTCTTGAAAAATTCCAAATTATTAATTTTTATAAAATGGTTAAAAAAATAAAGATTTATAAAGAACTAATTTTTCATTTATAAATCCGAAAAAAATTATAAATATGAAAAATTATTTAACACATTTTCATTTTTTGGATACCCAACATTTATATTATTTTTTATAAATTTTAAAAAACAACATCAATGTAATTATTGAGCATTTCCCCAAATTATTACTAGACCAAAATACCCTTTATCCATATCATCTTGATATATGTATAAATCCCCACATGTCTATCATTTGGGAAACCAAAGATGATAAACTGAATGATTATATGGTTGATATGAATGAAAATTAAAAAAACAATAATCAGTCCTCCTTGACCAGTATATTTAATCTTCTCTAGAGATTGTAAATCATTTTTTTTAACTTGTGGGATGGAAGGTGGAAGTGGCCACAAAATCTACAAGAATAATAATAGAAGCCCTTGGATGTAGGGTGATTTTTGATATTCCCTCTTGGAAGTTTTGTGTATTTATTTATTTAGAGAGGTGGAGTCATAAATTCAACCTGCTCGGTTGCCGAAGTAGATGTATGGCGATTTCTAATATTCCCGCTTGTAGTATTTTATTTATTAACATTCTATATTTAATAGATATAATGTTTTTAATTGGTATATTTTATCATTTTTTATATTTTTATCCCAAAAACTATATATTATTTTTTAATAAATTTTAATTTTTTTAATATTGTTTATTCATTGATAATATTAATTGTTTTTAATATATTTTTAATTTATTCATATTTTATTTTTCACTGTTTAATATTTTTGTAAATTTACCAATTTTTAATATTTATTTATACATGTTTATTCATTAACATTTAATGTTTTAATATGATTTTAATTTATATAATTAATATGTATTCATCTTCATTTTAATATATGTTCATTTTTAAATTTTCTAATAATATATATAATTAATAACACTTGTTAATTTTTTTAATATTTTTTAAATCAATAGTTTTTTTTAATTATTAAATTTCACTTTCTTTTAACATTCATTTTTTAATATTATTTAGTATTATTTATTCACTGATAATGTTAATTATTGTTTAATTTTATTTTTCATTTATTTATTTTTAATATTTATTCATTTAATTATTTTTTAATTTATTTATTTTTGATATTATTTGTACATATTTATTTATTAACAATCAATATTTTTAATATGGCTACAATGTACATATTTAACATGAATTCATCTTCATTTTAAATTTTGTAATAATTTATAAAATTAATAAAAATTATTCAATTTTCTTAGTATTATTAAAGTCTATTAATTTTTAGTTATTAAATTCTACTCATTTATAACATTCATATATTTAAGATTATTTATTTAGTAATAATGTAATTATTGTTTTCTTTTATTTTATAATTTATTATTTTTTAATATATATTATTTTAATATTATTTAATTTATTTTATATAGTTTTTATGAACAGTTTTCGAAAAGCACCGATAAATATTTATTTTATATAGATTTTATGAACAGTTTTCAAAAAGAGCCAATAAAGATTGATTTTATGAATACTAAGATAGAAAGCATTGATAAAACGTATCATTATCAGTGATATCTTTGAGTGCTGATAAAGATACGTTTTATCAATGATTTTTATTTTAGCACTGATAAAACCTATTTTTATCAGCGTTTTTTGGAAAGCGTTGATGAAACTCCTTCATTCTTTTTAATAGAACACTAATAGAGAAACTCATCGCTCACGTCGTTCAAGCTCTCTTGGGAATAGATCCCTCATCACTGCTCCCCGTAAAACTTATCGGATTAATCGACACACTTAATACCCAAGTTATATGATTCATTCTTCTCCTTTTTAGTCAATATTTCGTTGTTTTTGTGTTTTTAACTTTTCCAAAGTGTTTGGGTTTGTCATGTGATTCACAAAACTCGAATAGAATCAATACCCACTGATTCACACCGCCTTAAGGTCCCCGCCCTCATGCAAAACATACCATCACCTATAAAATGTTATTCTTTGGGAATCATTTTAGTTTTCAAACAACTATAATGACCAATCATTGAAGTATCGTATAGATAAACCTTCCATAAACCACGAACCAATTAGCTACAGTTTTTCTTCTTTCTGAGTGTAATGTCCTTAAAAGTAAATCTAGAATTTTAATGCTTTACATTCTTGGATAGACTTCAAGTGTGGATCGCAGCATGCAATACTTCCATGGAGAAAGATGAAGTTTGAATTTTGTTTCCTATTTTCTCAAATTTTCATTAAAACATTACTACTTCTATATATTAATAATCTATCATTATCATTAATCTGTTTGTTACTAGGAAATATACCCAATACCATGAAAATGACAACAATAACAAATTAAAATTACTTTTTCCTATTACGTGAAACACACACACATATTCATCATGAGGGGAAAAACCTAATTTCAATCTTAGAAATCCTTTTAGATTACATCATAACCAATTTAATTTTAATTAATATCTACCAATTATAAATAATTATTTTATTATGTTGCCATAGAGAAGTAATATCATTTATTAAGGCATTAATTTTGTTTTGATTATTCTCAATGAAAAATGATGTAGTCTTGACCTCGCTGTATTGATTTATAAATATATATCATTTTTCCTCTGTTATTTGTTTATTTTCCCTCTTCATATATTCACATTTTATTTTAATTTATATATTTTATTTTTAGTTGAGATAGAATATATTTAAATTTTAATATTTATTATAATCTATTGTTTATTATTCAATGTTTGATATGTCACAATTTTATGTTTTCTTAAATTTGAATATAATGCATGTTTACTTTCTTATTTTATTATTTTTTTGATATATATATATATACATATATATTTATTTATATATTGATTATATATATATATATATTCTTATGATAAATTCTTGATGAAATGAATTATATTGATTAGAGAGTTGGTTTTCCTATTGTTTTCTTTAGATATTTTCAACAAAAATTCATATTGTTGTTGTATGATATTTGGATGGTTAAATATATTAATTTTGATGTATTCAATTGAAATCATGTGTTATTAATTATATTTTAAAATTATTCATTTTTTTACTCTATATATTTTATTACATAGTTATATCTCAGAAGATAACAATTTTTATGATTTTCTTCATAAAAACAAAATCTTATGCATTTCCTATTTCATTGATCATTTTATTAAATTCAATTTCTAAAACGCTAGAATAATCCAAGTTGAAATTAATACTATTATATTTTTATATTATTTGTTTGATAATGTGTCAACATGGCTTCTTTGTAAAAAAGGCATGCTATGGTCTAATTCAGGGCATGCACTTTTTTGAAACCCGTGTCCTATAATTTTAGGTTTTGATATGCCCATGAAAGATTAGATTTATTTTGATAATGAATGGTTTTATGGGTTGTATAAATATTTTTAGAGGTTTTTTATTATTTATGTAATAAAATAAATTAATTATTCCCTTTTTTAGGTTTGTATTTTAAATAATATCATCAATATCATTGATTTTTTCCCCTCAATAGAAACATTTGAGAACTATAAAATTATTAATTTCCAATTGTAACTTTTATAATTTCTTATAGAGAAAACTCCATATCTTCAATGAATGTATGAACTTATATTAAGGTTTATAATATAATTTACTTGAATTATCCCTACATCCTTGACTGAATATAATTTTTCATGACTCTATTAACTTTTGAAGTAATCAAATTAAAATTTACTTTACCAACTAGTTTAAAATGTATTTAAAACACTCTTATATCTTGATCAAGAACATGTTCAAGCTATGTAAACATTCACAAAATAGTTCATGCATACACTCAAATTCTAATACTTTATTTACCTATCAATGTATAATACATTTTATGCATACCTTATGTGTATTTATTTTTTTATTTACATAATGAATATTATTAAACCTTATAAGATGAATTTTAATAAAAAAATTGATGGACACTAATCGTATGACATAAGTGTATGAGGATGGAGTTAATGAGTTCATCAAGTTTTCAAAAGGGCATGCATAAGACCCTTCTGAAATACTTTTTCCACATTGACATTGTTATTATTAAAGAAAATTTTGTTTGGGAGAGTTGGAAGAACAATTGATTTGTCATGGAATAGGTCAGAGATATAAATGTTAGACTAAACACAGAGAGAAACTAAATATACATATTGATTTGGGTGATATTAAGATTTATGAATCATTTTCTATGAATACCAATGTAAATGATGATAGATATCTTATGGAATAAATGAAAATGGAAATTTAAGATGAACTTCGTGATTGTCCAAAGATATTTGAGAAGTTAAATAAATTTTCTAAGAGACCATTGTATACCGGTTGTATTAAATATAAAAAATTTCTAGATATATTGATGTTATATAATTTGAAAGTTAACATTATATGAAGTAACAATAGATTTAAATAACTACTTGGTCTCCTAAATGGTATGTTATCAGAAGAAAATGAGATTCCTTGTTGAATATATGATGTTAAATGAATAATAAATTCAATTGATGCGATCTTTAAAAAAAATACATGCTTTTCCAAATGATTGCATATTGATTCACAAGGACCATTAATCAGTCATAAAATGACATAAGTGTGGCACGAACTGATACAGTAAAGATGATTAAAGTCCTACAAAATCTATATAGTACTTTTCTATCATGACATGGTTTAGAAAACAATATGGATGTCATAAAACTACTAGAATACTAACATGGAATGCAAATACAAGAATTGAAGATGAGAAGCTACATCACCCAACATACTCTCCTTTGTGAAAGGAAATTAATTATGAGTATCCTAAATTTGGAAATGAGTTGAGAAACCTTTATTTTGTGTTATTTATAGATATAATGAATCATTTTGGTTTAAAAAGTAGTATTCATAGTACATAGATAGTTATATTGGTAAATTATAAGTTTTCACCATGTTTATTCATAAAGCGCATGTATATTATGTTGTATCTTCTAATATTTGGACCAAAAAAACCCATTAATGATATTGATGTCTATTTGAATACATTGATCTAATATTTGAAATTTATTTGGGACATATGTGTTACATTTTTTGATTCTTATAGAAGTGAATTATTCAAATTGAGATCCATGTTTTACATGATAATAAATTACTTTCTTTCTTATGGAAATTTGTCATACTATAACATTATAGGAATGTTGGGGTGTCACATTTATAAAGAATGCACACACATAATAGGGCTGAAATATTCCATGAAATGAAATTTTTCCCCTTTTAGGTCAATGCTATTAAATGTGTTTCCACTCTGAAGAAATCAGGTACAAACCTCTGATAGTACCATTCCAACCCAAGGAAACTCCACATCTCGGTAATACTCTTGGGTGGATCCCAAGATATCATTGCCTCACCCTTCACTGGGTCCACTTCCTCTCATACCTTTGAGATGATGTTTACCTAGAAGTGTACCTCTAAAATCTAAAATTGACACTTTGAGAGCTTCCTATAAAGCTAGTCCTCTTAGAGTGTGTCCAAGGCCATCCTAAAATGTCTTGTGTGTTTCTACTCAGACACCATGTACAATAGGATACCATTGATGAACATCACCGTAAATAAAATTAAGAAATAATAAAAGATATGGTTCATGAGTACCATGAAAATTGTTGGGGGATTCATCATGACAAAGGGAATCACCAAGTACTCTTAGCGACCATAGCGACATCTGAATGTTGTCTTTGGTATATCCTCATCCTGTACTCATAGCTGGTGGTAACCTGATCTAAGGTAAATCTTTGAGAACCATCATGCCCCTCACAACTAACTAAGAGGTCATAAATCCTTAGTAGTGGATTCTTATTCTTCATGGTCACCTGGTTCAAGCACCGGTAATCCACACATAACCTCAAGATCTCATCTGCCTGCTTAGCGAACAACACAAGGGCTTCCTAGGGGAAATATTGGGTCTCACGAATCCCTTCTCCTAAAATTACTCTAATTAAACCCTCAACTCATGAAGCTCTATAGGAGTCATCCAATATGCTAGTGCAGATATCAGGGTCATACCAGGGTGTAAGTTAATGTATAATTCTTTCTCTAAGTGGAGAGGTAATCCCAGTACATCCTAAGGAAAGACATATATATACTCTGTCACTACCATAGGGAACTGTTATCCCATAGCATCCACTTCTCTAAGAGTCATGTTAGGAAAATGGTGAGCAATCGGTTTCAATCTTGTATGACTAATCTCATCCTGCTCTTCTAATGTTTCCTTTTCACCCACAAAGTAAAACTCCATCCCATCACTATGGACACACCACATCCTCCACCTAAAACAATCAATTTGGGCATGAAATATGGACAGTAAATCTATAACTAAGATGAAGACATAAGACATCATCACTACTATAAAGAGATCCCCTACAAAAATCTCACCTCCAAGCATCATATCACATTGTAGGCAGAATTGTACAATTATTTAGTCACCTCCTGTCAGAGTCTCCAAGAGCATGGGTTGAGCTAAAAGCTCAACCAAAATCTCTATGTATCAAACCATATAAGTGGAAAGAATGGAATGACTCACACCAATGTCTATAAATACTGAAACTAATGAAAAAAAATACATTGATCATGCCTCATATCATTCCAAGATCCTCGGGGTCATATGCCTCTATAGCTTGCATCTATCTTCATCCTCAGCCACCAGCTCCCTGAGCCTGGTGTAGACAACCTATGGTGGTGGTTGTAATAGGTAAAACCTATGACCATCTATTGTTTCTCTATTGACCCCTCTACCATGTCCATTGCCCTGCAAACCACCCTTCTCCTTCCTTTTCCTCTACCTCGAAGGTCCCTTGACTGTCTACCGATCATTTGTATGACGGATCAGACAATCATGTGCAAGATGTCCTCGATCATCGCAAGAGAAAAACCACCTCTTCCTCAGCTGACTCGAGCCAACCTAATACCCCATCACCACTAAACCTTTATACAAGGATCATCTCCTAAAGAATCTGAAACCTACATATCACTGTGATAGTTGTCATTTTCTGGCTTCCAAGGTCTTATCTCCTCGGTGCCCACTACATGCACCCAATGTCGATGCCTACTCTACCAAGAAACTCTCCACTACTAAGGCTCGCTCAAGCACCCCACCATAAGTAAGAACATAGAGAGATATCAATAAAGCCCTAATATCCCGATGTAAACCCTAATCAAAGGCATATACTCTAAATAACAGATTGCTCACCATATTAATACATTATCGTGAGAGATCATTAAACCTCACTGAATACTCCACCATAGTCATGTTGACCTGCTACAAATATAGAAGATCTTGGATGCACACTGACCACAACATGGCTGGATAAAACTCCTCCCTGAAGATATGATTTAAGTATAACCAAGAGAGAGTTGTCTCATTGTGTGACTGAGTCAATAAACTCCACCATCCCAATAGAGCCTTGAAAAAGACTCATTCTGAGGATAGTCATCTGATCTTCGGGCATCCTCACAAGGTGGAAAACTCAAGTGTGAAAGTGCCCAGTCAGTGTAATTGTATCACTGAGGGTGGGTGAATGAGTGATACTTTTTCTTTTATGTTTATTTTAAATTGAAACAACCTTCGCATCTTGTTAAAGATTATGTTCACTATTGAAAACAATTCAAATACACATCTACAAGAACATAAGTATTTACAAGGTTCGCTATCCAATAAGAATAGCTACATCCTTGGTATAGTATGGAAATGATCTAATACCACACAATCCACTAGAAAAAAATCCTTGGATTACAATGAGTAGGATGTACCCTTTCACTCATGTAGTACTTTGAATACAATCCAAAAGTATGTGTGCACCCTCTTAGCACAAATAGGGTAATACATTGATTGTGTAACCACTCATGTCACATGTTCTTCTTTTCAATTCCACAAATTTATTCAATTGAAAAAACTTCTTCCATTTCCTACCCATAAGATGGTAAGAACTTCTTGGAATTTTTTAAGGAAAAACCAAGTCCTATTTTTCCCGTCTAATTCCTCCTAGTACGATTCCCCTTGATACAATTCTTCCAAGTATGATTCTCTTCAGTATAAAAAATATGACTTTGACATAATATGGTAGAGATGAATCATAACCACTTCAATTATAATCATGTAAACTCAATACGATTCTCCCAATATTATTATTCCTTAGTATAGAAATCCTAGTACAAAAATTATGGATCTGATTAATCTATCTAGATATGATGATCAGCTGAATAGGATTTACCAAGTCGAGTATGGTAATTAGGAGAGTTTGATTATCACTGAGTACAATGATTAACTGAATACAATGTTGTGATATTGTATCTTCTCTTTCACTTCTCCATCAAAACTTCTTCAACTCAAGTGAATATGAAAACTTCTTCTTCTCTCTAAAACTTGTATCTTCCTTTTATTCTATAGTGAACAGTACATCGATCATTATAAAAGTACAATGTACTTTTTTCCTTTTATAGGTGACCCTAGAGATGATTTGGAGAGAATCCCAAAACCTTTACTGCTCACTTAAATTCACCCTAATCTCAATTTCCCCAAAAATATCGAGTGAATTTTGACTTTTTCAACTCTTCTTGAAGCTTCTTGATTCTTCTTCAAACTTCATCTTAGACTATCATTTAAATTTCTAGTCCAATTTCAATTCATGCATCTGATTTTATGAATTCGATTTCTTCAATAAAATGTTTTGTATCAATTGAATGTAAATGTATGAATAAATGGATACTTCTTATGAATGTTTAATACCATAATTATTTTAAATGTTGAGCTCACCCTTGACAGCACATTCAACAAACTCTACTTTCAAACCACTTTTACTTCTTCAATTCTTCTCTTGACCTAGTTAGAAATACAAAAAAATCAATTATGATATAAAGGTTCTTTGAAACAATTGAAATAAACATCATCTTATTTATTTATTCAATTATTCTATTAACCCATTTGAGATAAAAAGATTCTTCTTATCCTCTTCTCTTGACCTAGTTGAAACCTACAATGTAATTCAACCCATTTCTTAAAGGTTGACTACATCGTTGGTCTTTTTTTTCAAAAAAATTTCATCAGCCTCATCTCATATTCATCAACTTCATTCATTTAAAAACTTGTGAATGTATCATGAATTTATTCATGAATTTAAATTAATTTGAGACTAGCTTTAGCATCATCATAATTCAATTGGAAATTATCTTAACTTTTCATTCATTCTATCTTCTTTTATACACTCACAGCCTGAGTACGATTTTCTGGGTATGATCATTCTGGGTATGATCATTTTGGGTATGATCATTTTGGGTATGATTTTACCTGAATATGATCAAACTAAGTATGATTGCACTAGGTGTGATTCCTTTTCGATTAGTAGTATCTGTTTCTTCTCTTCCACCTGGATATGATAAATCTAGGTAAAATCTGAAATACCTTATTTCCCTTTTCGTCCATTAATATTGAATCATAATTTCTTCAATAAAATTATGATTTGTGTGAAATAAAAATCATTAAAGAGTCGTCACATTTAATTTTATCATAGTCATGCAGACTCTGATACTTCATCAAAATAATTACTTATTTCATATTGAATTTTGAGTGAATATGATGATCAGAAAGATACATTCTCCTTGTGACTGATTCTATCATTACAGATAATGACCAATTCCTCATTATGATCTTCTATAATTCCGAACCCAAAATAAGTCTGATCAGAACCTTTTCAAATAGCTTCACCTCATTACGATGGATAGAGTGAGTCAAATTATTTTGAAAACAATGGACAATACGATTTCCACCCAATAAAAAGTGAGGTTATTTTATTTCTTCAAAAAGTTTCCTTGAAAAAAAATACAAAACTTCAAAAAAAAAAACAACTTCCTCTTCATTTTGGTCCTAATAATCTTCACATTTGGATTTTATTGTCACCAAAGTTTCATAAATCACATAAATTTATATACTCAAGAAATAGATTACTTATCAACAATTCTAAGCCTACATGAGCTAACTCATTATAGTAAACTAGAATCATTGACAGCAAAACCATGTTGTCCAAAAGAAGTGATTATAACAACCTTTTTATTTTTCCTTCCTCATCTCTTCTTCAACACCAAATTTTCTTTATCCACCCTATAAAACAAAAAAATTTCATTTAATATAAAAAACCAAATAAATGTTTAGAATATTTCACAAAAAAAAAAATTTTGAATTCATAACTTACTCAAAACTCTCTCTTTTTATATAAGAAACATTGATTTATGAAATAATTATCCCTCGTGACAATAAAATCCAAAGGTAAGATGAGATAGGGGATAGAAAAAAATACCTCAAACATTATGAGAAATAGCTTGGACACCCATTTTCAACCTCAATTTTGAGAATGATTCATTCAGTAAAGGTTTTGTGAAAATTTCAGTAACTTGTTCCAATGTTGGAACATACTCCAAATTCAATTCATTATTCTCCACATGATCTTTGATGAAATGATATTTGATATCAATATATTTTGAATGAGAAATTTGAATAGAATTTATGGTGATATTGATTGTGCTTTGATTGTCACAACCCAAGATCAAGGGTAACTTCACTTCAACAAGTAAATATTCTAATTGACTTTTCGTTCACAAAAGTTGAGTAGTGGCTTGGGTGGAAGCAACATACTTAGCTCCATCCATACTTAGAGTTACTGAATTATATTTCACTTAATTCCAACAAACAAAATTATTTCTCAGAAAGAATACTATACCATATGTGTATCTTCTATTGTAAAATTTTCCTTCCCAATCGACATCAAAATACCCAAACAATTCAACACTATATAAGTAGCTGTACCAAATTTTGAATTCTATTACATATTTGATGTATCTGATAACTCATTTTCCAATAAGTAAATGTGATTTTCTTAGAGAAATCTGAAATATTGCACATAATGTAACCACATAAACAATGTCGGGTCTTGAGGCAGTCAAATACAATCAACTTTAATCAAATTTCAAAATTATTTATGATCAAATTCTTTTCCTTCTCTATATTTATAAAAATTTGTTCCCACTAATATTGGTGTGGAAATAGGTTTTGAGTTTTCTATGCCAAACCTCTTAAGAAGTTCCTTAACATATTTTTATAGATAAATAAAAATGTATTTCTTCCTTTGAGGTATTTGTAACATAGAAAAGTATCTCATTTCCCTCAGTATTGAAATTTCAAATACCCTTTTCATTTCTTTAGAAAACCTTTCACAACTTATTTCATCATTTCCAGCAAAGATAATGTCATCAACATAAACAATCACAATGACGGAATACTCTTGACTTTCTCTGATGTAGATATTATTATCTACTATTCCTTTTTTGAAATTCATCTTCATTAATCATGTATCTAATTTGGAATTCCATTCTCATAGAGATTATTTTAATCCATATATATCCTTTTTCAATATGTACACATAATTTTCATCTTTCCCAATAACAAAGACAAAAGGTTGTTAAATATAAACTTACTCTTTAAGATCACCATTTAGGAATGTGGATTTAATATCCATTTGAAAGATTCTATATCCTCATTATACAGAAATAGAAATAAAGATTATGATTTTTTCAAGCCTTTCCACCAGATCAAAGGTCTCATCAAAATCAATACCTTTAATTTGTGAATACCCTTTTCACACCAATCTTAGTTTGTTTATTATCACTTCACCTTCTTCATTCAACTTGTTCTGGAAAACCCACTTTATGCCAATAATGTTTTTATTTTTAGGCTTGGGTTTGATTTCCCATGTATCATTGTTTTCAATTTGATCCAATTCTTCATTCATGGAATAAACCCATTCCAGATGAACAAAAGGTTTTTTCACATCATTCAACTCCACTTTTGAATAGAAAGAATTATGTGTAATAGTATTTGTTTCTCTTCTTGTTTGAACCTTATGATGTTGATCACCAATTATATTTTGAGTTTACACTTGATTTCTCATCCTAGGATGATATTTTCAAGTGTCTTTCTCCTCACTGAGAATGGTTGAGTCTGATTCTTCTTCTTGAGTAGGAATACAATTGTCTGTATCCTTATCATAATTGTTTTCTTCAACTTTATAAACTTCCTTTTATACCTAAATATGTTTTTTTCTCTCATATTTCAATTACTTTCACATCAATGGAATCAAAAATTATTTGTATTTCCTTGTTGAAGAATTTATATCCTCTTACTTCCAAAGCATAACCAAGAAAGATTCTATCTTCACATTTTTTCTCAAACTTTCTATAGTTTCCACCTTTCTTCCTTGCAATACATGGAATCCCGAAAACTTTAAAGTGTTTCAAACTTGGAGTTTTTCCATAAAAAATTCATATGGATTCATATCTGAATAAGGCACATAAAAACAATAGTTTTAAATATAAACAATAGTACTCATAGGTTGTCACCAAAAGTAATGAGAGAGGTCATGTTCAAGTAACATGGTTCTTCCAATTTCCATCAAACTTCAATTATTTATTTCAGAAACCTCATTTTTTTGAGGATTTTATGGGGAACTATACTCATGCTTAATTTCATGCTTCTCAAGATAAATTTTGAATTATTCACTTTTGTATTCACCACCATTGTTTGTTCTCAACTTATTCAGTGAATATTCACATTATTTCTCAGCCTTCCTTCTGAAACTTTTAAATATTTTCATAGCATATTATTTATGTTTTATATACATAACACAAGTAATGTGAGTAAAATCATCAATTAAAGCAATGAAACACTTATCTATATTATTTATTGTTTTCTCATTGGCACAAAGATATCAGAACAAATCATCTCCAAGGGTTGTTTTGAACAAATATCAAATTCCTTATGTACAAAATTTTTAATTTTTCCTTTCTAACAAATAGTGAAACACTAATATCTTCTTCTTGGAAAATCAGGAATGTCTCAAAAACTATCAAATTTAGATAATTTAATCATGTTTTATTAACATGTGTGTCCCAACCTTTTATGCCACAATTGATTATCTTCCACCATAATCATGTAACAAGAGTTTTGTATTTCACCAATCTGAAACAAATTTCCTTTTGTACATTGTCCTCTTGTAACAATTTTTCCATATTCTTCATTTTCACAAAAAAAAATATTTTCTAAGGATAACTTTGTTACCCTTATTACAAAATTATGAAACACATATAATATTGTGTTTCATCCCATCAACATACAAATATTTCTTGGATTTTAACTTTTATTTTCCAATGATGGATAATCCACCACCTTTGATTCTTAGAGATTCATCACTTCCAAATATCACTGTCCATTATTTAAAATCTTTAAAATTATTCAAAAATTTCAAATATCCTATCATATGAGAAGAAAACCCACTATCTAGAATCCAAGTTCGTTATCCTTTGGTAGATTTAAAAGTAGTTTCAACAATAAGAGATTTTATTTATTCCTTTTTCTTCTTCATCTTTTGCTTCTGAGAACTGTAAAGAATATTTTGTTATGCCAGTAACAAAATAATACATCCTTTTGAAAGGTGTCCGGTTTTACGCATATTTCATAAATAGTTTCCAAAGTTTGGAACCTATTTTCAATTTTTACTCCACCTTTCTCAATTTTCTTCAAAACAAACTTTTTAGACTTTTTCTTTTGAGGGAATTAAATCCCTCTCAACCTCTATATTTCATAACCTATGGTGTAATAGTAATGTTGTTGGTTGATCCAACACATTTTTTTGTATGTATGAATCCACCACAATATCAGAAATATATATATAAGGAGTATTTTTCTATAAAACTTCTATATTAATTAGAACTGTGAATACATTTCCCATCCACCTTATACTCTTTCTTTTCTGAGCCACCAACCTTTCTATTATAAATCAGAGTATTCCTTTTATTTTTCTCTTTATTGGTACCAGAAGTTTTTAAAACTTTTTTGGACTCATATTGTCTCAAAACATATTTAGACTCAGGGTTCTTTGAGACTTCTAAATTCTTGACTTTGTTAGTCTTGGTCACATACAAAACTTTCCCAAATTTCTTATTTTCAAAAACAATTTCATATTTATTTTAAAACTTTGAATGTATATTTTGTTGGTCCTTATTAGTTTTCTATTTTTGAGAACTTTCACAAACTTCAGTGATAAATTTTTTGAAACTAGTACATTTCTTTTCAACTTTAGAATGTTTTTGTTGGAAAAGTTCCAAATCTTCTTCTTTTGCCTTCATCTTCACCTCAAAATTCTCATTACGATTATTTTCTTATTCAAGATATTTCTTCAAATAATCAATATATTTAACTAGCTTCACTTTCTCATAAAAAAATATTCTTAATTTCTTTTTTAGTAACATTCATCTTCTAATTTTTCATTTTGATTTTTCGAGCATTCTAATCTTTCTCAGACATTCTTTCAACTCTTCTTTAAAATGCATTTCATGTTGAGTTTCTTCTTCTTCATAAATATTTCTTCTGAATTATTCATCATTTACTATTGTAATAAAATTAGTCTCAATACCATACTTAAAAAAATTTAGATTCATCATCGCTGCCTTATTATTTTTTATCTTTAGATAAGAAGATTCTTCTTTTGAAATTGAATAATTTCATATCTTTTGATGTGGAATAAAATTTAAATTTGTCACCCTATTTCCTCTGTGGTATTCTTGGATTTCTTTATTCTTCATCACTATCCTCTTATTTATTTCTTCAAGGACAATTAGCTGCAAAGTGACCAACACCTCCACATTCAAAATATTTCAAGGGAAGTTTCCCTTTCTATTTACTTGTACCTCTTTTCACTTTTTTAGAAAAACAAGGATAAAATATCATCAAGAGTTTTACACACCTCATTTTCTAAGTTGGATTCACTAGATTCATCTTCAATAATAATCTTATTTGACTTTTCTCTCTTAGAAGCCTTGAAATGAATTTCCCTATCAACTTTTGTTTTTCTCTTCACAGCTTTCTCCCTTATCATTTCATAAGTGCTGAGAGTGCTATGCAAATCATCAATAAATAATTTTTCAAGATCTTTACCTTATAATGAGGAAAATTTTGCATCAAACCTATCGGGATGGATTCTCAAAATCTTTTAAACAAGTGTAAAATCATCTAACATTTCACCAACAAATTTGATGGTACTCACAATATCATTTACCCTAGTAAAGAAGTCCCTAATAGATTATTACTCACCCATCTTCAAATCTTCATACTTCAATCACCATATTTGATGTTTCGCCTTATTCACTTTTTTATTGCCTTCTTATATGTTTTTCAATTTATCTCATATACCTTTGTCTGTGGAAACAACTTTAACCCTTAGAAATTAAATTTCATAAAGTGATGATCATATAGAATTTTTTACCCATCCATCATTTTCCATATTCTTCTTATCAACAAATGTAAGTGGATCTTTGATATTAATAGGTGGAAACCCATTTGTTTCAGCTTCAATAACATTATATCCAATAGACATAAGACAAGGAAACATTCTATATTTCTAGATATGATAATTATTTCCATCAAAAACAGTAATACCTTTATTATTCACACAATTCAAATTCTCCATCAGTAAAGAATAAGAGAAGGAAAACAATGCTCTAATACTAGTTGAAAGTGAACAGTTAGTGTAATTGTATCACTGATAGAGGGAGGGAGTGAATCAGTGATAATTTTTCTTTTATGTTTCTTTTCAATTGAAAAAACCTTCAACTCCTATTAAATATTTCATTCCACACTGAAAACAATTCAAACACATCCACAAGAAAACAAGTATTTACAAGGTTCACTATTCAATAATAATACCTATGTCCTTAGTATAGTATGGAAATGATCCAATACCACACAATCCACTAGAAAACAATACTTGTATTACAACAAGTAGGATATATCCTTTCACTCATGTAGTACTTTGAAGTAAATCCAAAAGTATATGTGTACAGAGACCCAAGCATTTTATATATAAAATTACATGATTTTAATCATAATTATACATCAAAGTACAAGTCAAGGATCATTAAGTCTATTGTCTTAGAATACTAGGTACATAAACAATAAAACATGGGGCTAAAAAACAATTCTTTATTTAATCTCCATAATGATATCCTAACTTCCTTTGAGCCCTTACATCTTCATAGGGTACCCTAGGGAACACATGAACAAAGGGATGAGCTAAAAATCCCAGTAAGGGAATAAACATAAGGTTATATCTTAGGCACATGAGTTAAGAGGAATGACATAATGATAACAAATCATTAAACATATGAAATAATATAATATAAGCATGGGATAATATAAAAATGGAATCTTATAAATGATGGATAATCATAAAAAATTTATTTAGTATGGGTCAAGGATAACTGCCAATCCCGTTTCCCATTTTTGTACGGGTCATGGCTAACCGTCAATCCCGTTTCACATCGCATCTCATGAGACTTAACTTTACCCAATGAATTGGAGTGCTATCTGGGTGCTCGCATCTCAAAATTCTCATGAATATTCTTTCCACATAAATAATCACGCATAATCAATCCTTCATAAACATAAGGATACCAATGGAAAGAATTGGGTACCACAATCATGACATAAAGCATAACCAATGAGTGTATCATGAAAGTGTCCATGAAAGAAATGGATTAGAACATACATGTATGTTCATACGGTAGTATAGGCATATAATGTGGTAGGTGGTGACAAATCAAAGTTTCAACATATAATAAATTTACTTGAGAAATATTAGCTTTAAAACATTTTTGTGCGGTTTTACGGAAAATACTATAGAGATTTTAAAATAGTAAAGAGAACATTCTTTTATATAAAACCATAATTGAACCAAGAAGGTTTTCATAATAAAATTACTGATTTTATAAAGACAATGGTGTCTTAAAATAGAGTATAGAGTTCACTTTAAATTGGGTAAAAATTCGGGAAGTTCCTTTAAAACGAGTGTGCTTATTGGGAAGTATCGAGGATGGATTCACTTAAAAGCCTGTATATCCTAGAAAGAGAATGAGAGATGGATCTTGGAACATGATTTTGGATCATATAAACATAATTTATAAGTTTTAAATAAAAATAAAAGACAACTACACTTAAAAAAAATAAAGATAGTGGAACCCAAAGGAATAAAGGAAGTTCTGGGTAGTATCCATTACGGTTTATCGGCACGGTATCAGGTGTAACTAAGAGGGATTGATGAGAGAGATAAGGGGTTTATAATCACTTATAAAACATTAGGGAAGTATGGGGGAGGTGAGAAAACATACCCCATCAATTGGTATTACAAAAAAAAGGCATAGCATAGAGAACAATATTGATTAAGAGTGAAAAAGAGAGGATCCCTTACCTTAAATCCGTTGGTGTTCTACACTTGTTATTAAAGACCTGAATAAAAAAAATTAGGATTATTAATTAATAATTCTAGAACGTATTCAATATTTTATTGATTTATTATTACCCTTTTTAGTTCATTCAGGGCCATCTTGATTAGTTATAAGGTTCAATTTCATTGTTCGGGATCGTTTGTTTACTTGGTTTTAAAAGATCAGTTCACTTATATTCAAGTTCGGATAAACATGAAAAATGGAAGTGGTTATCCAGAAATAAATTTATATGCTATTAGTGAATTTATAGGAGATTAAATGGTTTTAAATTTAATTTGGTTACTTATATTGAAGTCTAACTATTATATAAAACTATAGTGACAACTGTTTTTGTTAATTGGTGGGTATAATTACAAAGAACATGTTTTGATTTATAACTTAATACCATTTGTAAAAAAATATTATAGAATAAAAATAGGATATATTACATATATATAATTTGGTTCATCCATAACAAAAATGGTTTCATGACCAGCTTTAAATATGATAATAGAAATTGATAAACCATTGTCATTGAATGTGCTAAATTGACACATCTCAAATGGTGCTTTCATTTCTTTGAAACAAAAGGTGAGGAAAGGAGAGAAGATAATGACGTATCCCATTAGCATAATATCATTCCAGTGCATGTATACTACTGGATTTATCATACCATTTGGGTTAAGGTAGGTGAGGAAAGAAACAAAAAATAAAAGAAGTTAAAAGAAATGAATGAATTGGAAAGAGGAATTTACCTCTTGAGACTTCCTCCTTTGAGAACCTATTAAAGGGAGAGGTTTTTGTATTTTGAAGAGGCTAGGAGCTTTTCGATGTGTGTGGGGGGGGGGAGATATTGGGGAGATATTTGGGCATAATATATTCAAGGAACAAGGCTTGAGAGGAGTGAAGAGAAGAGGGAGTGAAGGAGGGTTATAGTGGAGGAGGGAAGGTATTTCTCAATATAAAATTCATTAATTTATTAATTACCCACAAGACAAGGAATAGTGAGTCTTCCATGACCAATAATAGTAAATTTATCATTTGACACTAAACCAATTGGTCTTACATCAGCAAAATATCATCAATGACTCAATAAATCCCTTATATAGCCTTTATCATGAATTATCGCATTTTACTATTCATAAAAAATTCTAGTATTTTAGAAGAATCCCAAAAATTTACCCTAACCATTTATTGATGTGTATAATACAAAAATGAAGTCCATTTTTCAAAAATAATTTTCTAAATATGATTATTTTAATATTTAATTAAAATCATAATTTATTATCAAAAACTTGTTTTAAAACATTCATTTACTTATTCCAAAGTATAGGTATATCATACTTTCAACTTGAATATTATTTATATATTATCATAGGTAAGGTTACTATTAATTAGGGTATATCACTATTCATAAGGTTATGTTACTATTCATAAGGGTATGTTACTATTCACCAAAAATTATGTTTTTATTATTGGACTCCAAATAACTTACTGATCCCAACCGTGTTTGTCAATTTTTTGAAATTACAAACACAGAAGTGACAAATTTATATTTAAAGGTCACTTATCACTTAGTAGTTCTTTATATTTATAATAGAGAAATTTCCATTTATAAAATATTGGGTTGTTACATTCTTCCCCCATTATGAAATTCCACCCTCGAAATTTCATTTTACATTTAGGAAAAAAACAGGTGTGGGTAATTTTCATTCATTGCTTCCTCCAGTTCCCATGTTTCCTCTTTGTACTTATGGTTTCACCATAGTACCTTGACTAGATTAGTAGTATTGTTGCGTAGAACTTTGTCTCTATGATCCAAAATCTTCACGGGCTACTCCTCGTGAGAGAGATCATCCTCCAACTGTACCGCCTCTAAAGAGAGTACGTGTGAAGGGTCTGGTATGTACTTCCTTAAGAGGGATACATGAAAGAAATCCTGTAATTTTGACATGGTAGGTGGAAGTGACAGTAAATAGGTCATAGCTCCGACTTGATCAAGGATCTCGAAGGGGCATATGTACCTGGTACATAAATTCCATTTCTTACAAAACCTCATGACCTTTTTCCACGAAGATATGCATATAAATACCATGTCTCCAACTTTGAAATCAAGGTCTCGTTGACGGTTATCTGCATAACGCTTATTTCGAATTTGGGCTACCTTGATATGCTGCTAATTTTTTTTACCTTCTCCACCATTTCTTGGACCATTTCAGGTCCTAGCATCTTACGCTCACCGAATTCATCCCAACCACCAGTGTTCTAAACCTTTTTCCCATAAAGGGGTTCATATGGTGCCATTCATATGATAGAGAGGAAACTATTGTTGTAGGAGAATCCAACCAGTGGAATATGTTGGTCCTATCCTCCTTTGAATTCTATAGCACATGATCTCAACATGACTTCTAGTGTATGAATATTTCAATCTGATTGGCCATCAGTTTGAGTATGGTAGGCCATACTGAAGTTCAGTTCAGTGCTTAGAGAAAGTTGGAGACTTTTCCTGAACTTGGAGGTGAATCTTGGATCACAATTGGATATAATAGATAGTGGCACTCCATGAAACCTTAACACTTCTTTGATGTAAATCTGCACAAGTTGATCCAATGAGAATTCCTCTGGAACCGCGATAAAGTGAGTTGTCTTTGTAAGATAATCCACAACAACCCATATAGCATTGTTTCCTATGGATGTCCTTGGAAGTCCAATGACAAAGTCCATAGTAATATTCTCCCACTTCTATGCTGGATGGGTAGTGGTTACATTATCCCCTTAGACTTTTGCCTCCCAGCATTCACTTGCTAACATACTAGACACTTGGATGTATATTCAGGAATATCTTTTTTCATATTGTCCCACCAAAAGTTTTCTCGGAGATCTCGATACATCTTTGTGCTCCCTTGGTGTATAGAGAAGGTTGAGCTATGTGCATCATTCGATATCTCATTATTAATCTCTATATTGAATAGTACACATAATCGTGTCCCAAATCTTACAAATTATTCCTCGTCAATTTTGAAATCTGAGGATTTCCCATTTCTGATAGCTTCCACCCTTTTTCAAATTTCCACATCTTTTCTTTGAGCATCCTTTATTTTATCCAAGAGGGATCATTGAGAAATCATTTGATAGAGGATTTATGATGTTTTTCCCTTAATGATTCCCATGTCCATCCGTTGAAAATATAAGAATACTATATCATTTTCAATTCTCATCAATGATAAAGATGCATGATCTTCTCTACTTAGAGCATCAACTACCTTGTTTTCCTTACCTGGATGGTAGTGGATTGAGTAATCAAAATATTTGATGAGATCTATCCATCTTCACTAGTGCATATTTATCTCTTTCTGTGTGAATATATATTTGAGACTCTTTTGGTTATTATATATCTCACATTTTTCCCCATAGAGATAATGTCGCAAAATTTTCAATGAAAAGATCACAACTGCCAAATCCATATCATGCGTGGGATAGTTTTTATCATGTATTTTCAACTATCGTGAGGCATAGGATATCACTTTATCATTTTACATTATCACACAGCCTAAGCCCTTCTTAGAATCATCACTATACACCACAAAGAGTTCTCCACTTGTAGGGAGTGTGAGTACTGGCATAGTGATAAACCTCTTTTTCAACTCCTTGAAACAATCTTCACATTCCTGTGTCCAATTTTTTTTACCCCCTTCTATGTCAGCTTGGTCATTGGGTTTGACAATCACAAAAATTTATTCATGAATCATTGATAATACCCAAATAGAACCAAAAAGATGCGGATCTCCCTTACAGAAGTTGTCTTGGGCCACTCTTTAATTGCCTTTATCTTAGAAGGATCCATAAATATCCTTTTACTGGTGATAACATGCCCCAAAAATGATACTTCCTCCATCTAGAACTCAATTTACTATACTTGGAATACAACTTCTCCCTTCGCAAAGTCTTTTACACAATTTTCAAATGCTCATCATGTTCCTCCTTGCTCTTGGAGTATATCCAAATATCATCAATAAAGACTACCACAAATTTTTCGAGGTAATATCTAAAGACTCTATTCATTAAGTCCATGAAAATGGATGGAGAATTAGTGAGTCTTAGGGGAATAACTATGAACTCATAGTGTCCAACCTCATTCGAAAGGTAGCCTTGGGAATATCTTCCTTTCTCACCTTTAGTTGGTGATATCCCGACCGAAGGTCCACATTTGAGAAATAACTGGCCCAAAGAAACTGATCGGACAATTCATCTATCCATGGAAGGGGATAGTTTTTCTTTATCTTGATTTTATTGAGCTCATGATAATCAATGTAGAGGAACATTGATCCATCCTTCTTCTTGAAAAATATGACTAAAGCACCCCACGATGAAGCACTTGGGTGTATAAAACCCTTCTCCATATTCTCCTATAACTGCTTCTTCAGCTCTTCCAGCTCTATGCTGGCCAGTATATATGGTGTCTTTGAGATAGGCTAAGATCCAGGGATAAGTTCAATTGAGAACTCAACCTATCAATCAGGAGGAAGACCATGTAACTCTTTAGGGAATACCTCAGTATAATAACACACAATGGGCATGTCTTCAAGCATGATTCTCTCATTTGTCTCAATCATTTGAGCTAAATTTTCTTACTCATAAGGCAACAATATTCTCACTTGAGACGAAGGTTCTAAAGGAGATTCATCTTCATCCTTACACTTTTAAAGAATCGGAGGATGCTTTGGGATGTGAAAAGTGATCTTCCTTTCCCGGAATTTGATGTTGGATTTGTAGAAAGATAGTCAATCCATGCCCAAGATAGAGTCAAACTCCACTAAAGGAAGTATGAATTTTTTTTTGGGAGGTTCAGTCCACAAATGTTAACTGGGAAGGAGTTATAAACCATGGATGCAATAATTTCTCCATTTACTGTTCTCATAGACAACCTTTCCTCGAAATTTTTAGGTGGTGTTTGAATAGTTCTAATAAACTTGAAAGATATGAAAGAATGTGTAGAAATAGAATAAAATAGTACATTCTCTATTCTTGAATGAATAGCTAGCATACCTGTCACCACATCATTGTTTGGATCCACCTCATCAGTAGTGATTTCATAATCCCTTCCTTGTTTCCTTGCATGCTGTTGTTGATTTCCTCCGACAACCCTCTACTTAGGGAAATTGTTCGCATAATTCCCATGCTCCTTAAAGTCGTAACATTGCATTGTTGGATGAGTGTTGATCTGAACCTTCCATTCTTCTTTAACATTAGAAGGATTTTTTATATCCCTTCGGTAGTTCTTGGCCAGATGACCAAACTTTACACATTTGAAGAAATTCATGGTTACCTTCAGACAGTTACCAAGATGCTTCTTCCCACAATTTTTGCAAGGAGAAAAGTCAGGCTTCTTTCCATCATGGGATTTGATTGATGACCCACCCATGTTGTTCTCCATTTTCATCCTCTTGTAATTGGTCCCACGAGACCACTGAGAGTCTCCAATATCCTTTTTAACCTTGAGGACACAACGAACAATATCCTCATAACTGTTGAAGTCTCGAATCTCCAATGATTTTCATAGATTCGGAATTATTCCACTAAATAAGTGACCCACCTTGATTTCGTCATTCATGGAAAATCCAAATTTGTACCTTGAAGGCCTTGTAAATTTTGCATCATATGACCCAATGGACTCATCTTACTTCTACTTCAGTCTAAGGAACTCTCTTTCCATCTTGAGATGGAGGGTTCGAGGAAAATATTTGTTGAAAAACATCCTCTTGAATTAATCACAATCCATGTAATCAATTTCATCTTGGGACTTTGTATTCTTGATCAGTGTCCACTACTGATCAGCTTCCCCATCAAAATGATAAACTGCCAGTACAACCTTCTCTTCTTCAGAGCACTGGAGGATGGACAATATCTTTTCAATGGAGTCAATACATTGTTTCGCAAGAAGGGGATCAGAAGATCCACTAAACAAGGGAGGAATTTTCTGCATGAATTATTCTATAGAAACTTTCTCTTTCCTTGGATGAGGAGGGAGTTCCACATGATTCAAGTTATTATTCATAACTCGAGCCAG
This sequence comes from Viscum album, assembly GCA_963277665.1. Lineage (NCBI taxonomy): Eukaryota > Viridiplantae > Streptophyta > Magnoliopsida > Santalales > Viscaceae > Viscum > Viscum album. Next base: position 1,353,256,077 of record OY728150.1, on the reverse strand, counting down.
CTGAGCAAGTACTGTCATGAAGTTTTGAGCACCCTCTTCTATCATATAAAGCATATCATAAGGGAAATCTTCACATTTCCTATCAAATTTGTTGTTGTAATGTGTTCTTATATTTCCCAACATTAACTGAGAAAAAGAACATATAATTAGAGGTCATGAATACTTTTCTATTAAGCATAAAAAGAAAACTTTGAACATAAAAGGATAAACCTACAACAAATAAGTATATCCTAACTTGTGATTCCTTAAGTTTAAACCTAGATTATCCTCGATCTATTTCTTAACTTATAATCGTATGGGAGTTTTTCCTTAATAATGGTTTTTAATAAGCTCATGAATCTACCAAATCGTATCCCTAGAGAGTGTCATAACCAAGAGTGAAACAAGGCCTGTTGTCGTGTACGAGGATACCCCGGGTCAAGCTCGAAACTCCTTGTCGGATTTTTCACTCCTATGTACATTTGTACCAGAGCCACCTCTACCTTTTCATATCTAGATAGGGATTTATTTTCTTGATAAAACTCTTACTCAATACTCACCAAAATTTAGGACTATTTTCTTATACTTAGTCTTATCCTTAAGGATCTCACTAAGGTGATATATTCCTAATATCCAAAAATAACTAGACCATCCTCTGATACCAACTATAGAAACCTAATACTTTTATATATAACATTACATGATTTTAATCATAATTATACATCATAGTAAAATCCAAGGATCGTTAATTCTAGTGTCTTGAAAGACTAGGTACATAAAACATAAAAAAAGGGGGCTAAAAAAACACTTCTTTATTTAATCTCCATAATGAGCTCCTAACTTCTTTTGTGATCTTACATCTGCATAGGGTACCCTGGGGAACACATGAACAAAGGGATGAGCTAAAAATACCATTAAGGGAATGAACATAAGGTTACATCTTAAGCACATGAGTTAGGAGGCATGGAATAATGATAAAAAAGCATGGAACATATGAAATAATATCATATAAGAATGGGATCATATAAACATGGAATCATATAAATGTGGCATAATCATAAAACATTTCTTTAGTATGGGTCAAGGATAACCTCCAATCCCATTTCCCATTTTAGTACGGGTCAAGGCTAACCGCCAATCCTGTTTCACATCACATCTCATGAGACTAAACTTTACCCAATGCATTCAAGCGCTATCTGGGTGCACCCATTTCAAAATTTTCATGAATATTCTGGACACATAAATATTCTTTCCACATAAAAAATCATAAAAAATCAATTTTTCATAAACATAAGGATACCCATGGAAATAATTGGGTACCACAATCATGACATAAAGCATAAACAGTGATTGTATCATGAAAGTGTCCATGAAAGAAAGGGATTAGAAAATGAATGGACGTTCATAAGGTAATATAGGAATATAACATGGTATGTGGTGACAAATAAGAGTGTCAACATATAATAAATGTATTTGAGAAACATTATAATTAAAACAGTTTTGTGCAGTTTTAAGGAAAATACTATAGATCTATAAAATAGTAAAGAGGGAATTATTTTATATAAAACCATAATTGAACCAAGAAGGTTTTCATAATAAAATTAATTATTTTATAAAGAAAATGGTGTCTTAAAACAAAGGATAGAGTGCACTTGAAATTGGGTAAAAATTCGAGAAGTTCCTTTAAAACGAGTGTGCTTATTGGGAAGTATCAAGAAGGGATTTACTTAAAAGCATGTATATCCCCAAAATAGAATGAGATATGGATCTAGGAACATGATTCTGGAGAATATTAACATAATTTATAAGTTTTAAATAAAAATAAAAGACAACTACATTTTGGTAAAAAGAATGATAGAGCAACCCGAAGGAATAAAGGATGTTTGGGTAGAATCCATTACGGTTTAGCAGCGTGGTATCAAGTGTAAATAAGAGGGATTGATGAGAGAGATAAGGGGTTTCTCATCACTTATAACACATTAGGGAAGTATGGGGGGAGGTGAGAAAACATACCCCCATCACTTGGTATTACATAGAAAAGGCATAGCATAGAGAACAATCATGATTAGGAGTGAAAAGGAGAGGATCCCTTACCTTAAATCCGTTGGTGTTCTCCACTTGTTATTAAAGACCTGAATAAAAAAATAGACTTATTAATTAATAATTAAAGAACCTCTTATATATGTAATTTATTTATTATAAAAAAATTTAATTCATTCATGTCCTTCTTGATTAGTTATAAGGTTCAATTTCATTATTCGGGCTTGTTTGTTTACTTGGTTTTAAAAGATCGGTTCAATTATATTCAAGTTAAGATAAACATGAAAAATGGAAGTGGTTGTCCAGAAATGAATTTATATTCTATTAGTGAACATCCATAATATTACATGGTTTTAAATTTAATTTGGTTACTTATATTAATTTCAAACTATTACATAAAACCATAGTCACTACCGTTTTTGTTAATTGGTGGGTTTGATTACAAAGAACATGTTTGGATTTATAACTTAATACCATTTGTACAAAAGATTACAGAATAAAAATAGGATATATTACATATATATAATCTGGTTCAACCATAAAAAAATGGTTTTATGACCAGATTTAAAGATTATAATAGAAATTGATAAATCGTTGTCCTTGAATGTGCTAAATTGGAACATCTCAAATGGTGCTTTCATTTTTTTCAAAAAAAGGAGAGGAAAGAAGATAAGATAATTAAGTATATCATTAACACAATATAATTTCAGTGCATGTATGATACTAAAATTATCATACCATTTTTGTGAAGGGAGGTTAGGAAAGAAACAAAACAATAAAAGAAGTTAAAAGAAATGAAGGAATTGGAAAGAGGAATTTACATTTTGAGACTTCCTCCTTTGAGAACCTCTTAAGGGGAAAGGTTTCGGTATTTTGAAGAAGATAGGAGATTCAGGATGTGGAGAAGGATCTTGTGGAGATATTTTGGCATAATATTGGCAAGGCACAAGGCTCGAGAGGAGTGAAGAGAAGTGGGAGTGAAGGGGGGATTTATAGTGGAGGTGGGAAGGTATTTCTCAATATAAAAATCATTAATTTATTAATTCCCCACAAGAAAAGAAATAGTGAGTCTCCTATGACCAAGGATAGTAAATTTTTCATGTGATCCCACACCAATTGGTATTACATTAGCATAACATCATCAATGACTCAATAAATCCCTTATTAAGCCTTTATCGTAAATTATAACATTTTACTATTCATAAAAAATTCAAGTATTTCAGAAAAATCCCAAAACTTTACCCAAACCATTTTTTGATGTGTATAATCCAAAAATGAACTCCATTTTTTAAAACTAACTTTCTAAATATGGTTATTTTAATATTTAATTAAAATCATAATTTATTATCAAAAACTAGTTTTAAAACATTCATTTACTTATTCTAAAGTATAGGTATATCATACATTCAACTTGAATATTATTTATATATTATCATAGGTAAGGTTACTATTCATTATGGTATATCACTAGTCATAAGGGTATGTTATTATTCAAAAGGGTAGGTTACTATTCACCAAAAAAATTAAGTTTTTCTCATCTGAATCCAAATAACTTACTGATCACAACCGTGTATGTCTGATTTTTGAAATTCCACACATAGAAGGGACAGACATATGTTAAAGGTCACGTGGTATTTAATAGTTCATTATATTTATAAGAGAGGAATTTCCATTAATAAAACATTGGGTTGTTTCAGTGTGCGTCCTCTTAGCACAAATAGGGTAATACAATGATTGTGTAACAACTTGTGTTACTTGTGCTTATTTTCAATTCCACAAATGTATTCAATTGAAAACACTTATTCAATTTTTTACCCAAAATATGGTAAGAACTACCTGGAATTTGTTAAGGAAAAACCATGTCCAATTTTCCTAGTACGATTCTCCCCGATACGGTTCTTCCAAGTATGATTCTCCCTAGTACAAAAAATATGACTTTGACATAATATGATATAGATGAATTGAAACCACTTAAATTTTGAGTATGGAAAACTCAGTAAGATTCTCTCTGTATGATTCTCCCTCAGTCTAGAAATCTCAGTACAAAAATTCCCGATCTGATTAATCCAACTCAATACGATGATCAACCAAATAAAATTTGACAAGTTGAATATGGTAATCAATTGAGTACGATTATCACTAAGTATGAAGCTTGGATGAATACAACATTTTGATCTTGTATCTTATCTTTCACTTCTCCATCAAAACTTTTTCAACTCAAGTGAATATGGAAACTTCTTTTTCTATCTAAAACTCATAGCTTCTCTTTATTCTTCGGTGAATATTATATCAGTCATCTGAAAAGTATAATGTACTTTTTTTATATGTAACCCTCGAGATGATTTGGGTGGAATACCAAAACCTTTCCCACTCACTTAAATTCACCATAATCTCAATTTCCCTTAAAATCCAGAGTGCATGTTGACCTTTTCAACTCTTCTCAAAGCTTCTCAATTATTCTTCAAACTTTATCTTGGGTTATCATTTCAATTTTCAGTCAGATTTCAATTCATGAGTCTAATTTTATGAATCTGAATTCTTAAATAAAAAGTTTTGTATCAATTGAATATAAATGTATGATAAAATGGATACCACTTTTGAATGCTGAATATCATCATTCTTTTAAATTTTGAGCTCCCCCTTGATAGCACATTCAACAAACTTCTCTTTCAAACCACTTTTACTTCTTCACTTATTCTCTTGACCCAATTGGAAATACATAACAATTCAATTCTGATTCAACGGTTCTTTGACCAAACTGAAATACACATCATCATGTTCATTTATTCACTTTTTCTCTTGACCCATTTGAGATACAAAAATTCTTCTTCTCCTCTTATCTTGAACCAGTTGAACCTACAAAGTAATTAGACCCCTTTTTGAAAGGTTTACTACATTGTTGATAAGTTTCTTTCATAAATATTTTCATCGGAATCATCTCATTTTCATAAAATTCATTCATTTACAAACTTTTTCATGTATCATGACTTTCTTTGTGACTTTAAATTAATTTGAGACCAAATTCAACATCATCATAATTCAATTAGAAATTATCGTAACTTTCCATTCATTCTATCTTATTTCTTTCCTTCATATCCTGAGTATGATCATTTTAGGTATGATCATTCTGGGTATGATTTTCCCTAAATATGATCAACTGAGTACGGTTTTGCTGGGTACGATCTTCATCTCCCTTCTTCTTCTCTTTCTCCCTAATACGACTGTACTATGTGAGATTCCTTTTAGATTTGTAGAATCTCTTTCTTCTCTTCCACTCATATACGATAAATCTGGGTACAATCTGGAATACCTCTTTTCCCTTTTATTCCATCAAGCATGCATCATATTTCTTCAATTAAATTATGATTTATGTGAAATAAAAATTAGCAAGGCATTATCACATTTAATTTTATCATAGTCATGTAGAATTCGATACTTCATAAAAAAAATCACTTCTTTCATATCAAATTCAAAGTGAATCTGATGAATAGAAAGATACATTCTACATGAGACCAATTATCTCATTATAGATAAATATCAATTTGTCATTATGATATTCTTCCATTCTGAACCCAAGACAAGTTCGATCAGAACTTTTTCAAACAGCTTCACCTCATTACGATGGACTGAGTGAGTCTGATCCATTTGAAAACAATAGCCCATATAATTTCCACCATTAAAAAGTGAGCTATTTTTTTTATTTAAAAAATTTCCTTGACAAAAAAATACAAAACTTTAAAACAAACACCGTACTCTTCAGCTTGGTCCTAACAGAGTGATTGTCCCTAGCCAGCCCTCAGCCACATAAGGTTCTAGCTCACCCAGAAACCTGGGAGGTCACTGCCTTTGCAACTCATGTAGTGCACTCAGCCTACATACATCTTTATCTAGCATTGTTAGTGATAGATTCTACTCAACAAGTGGTGGTATAGCTGGTAAACCATAAAGAGTCATTATCTTTAATATAGGTTCCTATATTGATGCCTCATCACTCAGCGGATCATCCTCATGATCGCGTTGTAGAATCTTGACTGGTTGTCTTCATGGAAGAATCCTAAAATAAACAAGATGTATCATGGTCAAAGAGTATATCCATGTATTTAATTCAATAAGTACATGAAATCCACAACTCATTAATGTATGATGCATGTAGAAATATTTTCCATGGAACTGATGTCTATATGTATCAAGTCGAAAGGCAGGTGATCAGAGTCCCTGTGTATGAATATGTCATCCGCCGTACCGACACTAGAGTCTTTGGCCTAAAATTAGAACTTGAAAAATAGAACACTATTTCCCAAAACCAAACTCACAGACTCTGGTCCTTAGGTAGAACTGACTCCTCTGATATCAGTATGTCATGACCCTACCCAACGAGGTCTGAATCGCGACCGCCCCAAGCCCGCCTCCAATAGGTTGGGGGCTGGAAATCAGCTCTAAGTAGGAATATCACACAAATGGGAGGCATTATCCTAATGTACATGTACAAATACACACACACACATTCAACCCATACAATTATTAAATGTAAAACAACCGAAACTAATGCATACATACATCTATGATTTCATAATCAGAGTATGATAGTAAGGTTCTGAAAGTGATAAAAGGGTAAAATACAAGCTCAACCAAAAACTGCAAAGAGTCCAACCTGCTCCAAGGGAGAGGACTACCATCAAATGCAACCACCTGAAAAAAATTGATTTTTCAAGATCAATCTATGCTCCACCAACTCCCTATTCTCCCCATACACTATCAAATGGGATGTCATATACATAAGACATGAAACATACGGACAGAGCCCATGCAGAGGTGAGTAATAATACCTAATAAGACACCCTGAACACACTAAACACAAAACATAAAAAATAGTCAGCTCATAAAAATGATATAGAAATCAATTCATAAACAAGAAACCAAGATATACTCAGGAAGGACACCACAGCTCTAGACAGTCACAACAACATTTTCTGCCACATGATTCTTCTCGAAGAAATGATCGTTTCAGGATAATCCACTCCATGAGAGATGTCCTCACCAGAGACACTCATCCATGAGGTCATGATCATTAGGTCCTGTCCAAAAAATCTCACTAGTCTATATTGACCCTGATACTCAGATAGGGGATCTCACTAAGGACCATTGGGGGCAGTACAAACCAAATCTGGATCAACCCTCTATATCGGGGATTGTACTCCAACGATATCGCAAACCATATTGAAACAGTCTGCTAGATTAAGAATCAACTCCCTACTCAAGGTGGTCACACCGATTCCAAAAACCACACCTAGGGTATAAAATGATAGAGGATCACACTCTGGTCTCACATAAAGACACCATAAACTCTATCTGAGACTCATCCTTCAGAGGGGATCACAATCTAGAGATATGGATGTAATTCTGCACTATAACCTAGAGGTATTGGACTAAGGGAACACACTCTGTTGATACTGGTCTACAATGGAGAAATGAAGGGATTCAAACACTCTCAAAGGGGGTACACAACGTGTATTGGGGGTATATGACGTGTCTAGAAAACCCCTGGTCTGTCTGTGTAGTGATTCCTCACACTACATGTAAATATCCATATACACGGCATATAGAGATCATTTGATATCTTGACCATTTCATTTTCCCATGCCCGTGTACCAATGCATGTGCCCGTGTACCAGTTGTGTACACTTGACCGTGCTTGTGCCCATGTAACCTCCGAGTTACATGCCTAGCCTCCTAGCACGAGTCACACGACGTGTGACAGAGTCACATAGCGTGTGATATTTAACTTTGTGGAAACCCTAGCGCTACAGCCAGGGGGTCCCACACAATGTATAATTCTGGATTACACGTTGTGTAACCCGAGATTTACAAATCTTGATAGTTTCATATTTTGCATTGTTTGGCACGTTTTCATCGTTGCTGCCCTTGTTGGAGATCATTGATCCGAGGTCGGCCAACACTCTTGTTGTCAGAGATCGGGATTCCGGTTTTCAAATCCACTTAGGAAACACCTCCATGCACTTTCCATCGTCGCACCCTCAATATTGGGATGAATGGGAACTGCTAATCCATTCTGATCCACCTCTAATCATCCTTCATCTTCTTTTCACCTCAATCTGACCCTCGATCACAAACCGCACCTGCGGTATTGACCTGTTATGGTGAAGAACGGTTTCACAACATTCAAATATATGGGAATCATCGAACCATAGGAAAAATAAAATGTATGAGATTAACATGTGAAGAAACAGGGGGAGAAATCCATAAGCCACAAGATATGAGGAACGAACCATGAACTTTGTTCATTCTATCTCAATCCATTATCATAGAATTAGACGAACAAAGATAAAAATAATCAATAAACAATTTAATCAACTATAAAAAAAATCAATTCTTGTTCATGGAATTGATCCGCGTTCAACATGGGATAAAGAACGATATGGAAATAATAAATCAAACATCTTGTCTGGATTTTTGATCAATCACTGATGAATAATAGTTATGTGTTATCATCATTGGCTGATCCACAAAATTTTTTGGTGCCAAATCCTTGATTCAATCTGATCTAATGTTATAGGCCAACAATCCTCCAACGGATCCTCTCCAACAATTCCTCTCAATCCCTAGGTTATGTGGCTAACCAAAGAGTTGAGGCATAGCCGTGTTTAAATAGATAAGTGGGTCGCTACGTCAAATAAAATAAAGTAATTGAATTAATTAATTAATTTTATTAATTCTATTTTCACGACAACTTTTTCACAAATGTCCGACACCGATAAAGGTTATATCATGGGCAAGGTAAAAATCATGTTCTAAACTTAATGGTACCCTCATATTTCTGATTCGAACTCCCGTTCGATATTTATTTCACTTTTTCAGGAAAACTAAATGTGTGTGATATTAATATATTTAATATGATTCAAAAATTAATTCCATAAACATCAAGTCTCGGATTCTCACATCGTCTTAGTGGCTGACTCTAGAAAAATCCATATAATTTCCAAAAACAATAAATTAAAAAATCAGAGTTGTTACATTCAACTTCCACTTGGAAATTCCAGAAAAAATTGCATTTAAAATTCTAGTGAAACTTCCACTAAAACATTCTAGGAGAAACTTTCACTCAAAATTTGTAGTGGTAACTTCAACTTTCAGTTGAAAATTTCAGTAAAAATTCATACTAGAGATTCTAATTAAACATTCACTTAAAATTCCAATGAAACTTCCACTATAAATTGTATTTCAAAAAAATGTGTTGAAATTATCCAATGGAAATTCTAAAGAAATAATAATCATGTATGTTTATAAAAAAATATTTTCTATATCATTTCCTAAAAACATAATTTTTTATACTTCTCCAGTTTGATATATTATTAATAAATTTTTACAAATTGTTTTTTTATGATGAATACTAATTTTTTTATAAACTTTGAAAGTAATTTTTGATGATTTATAAATAAATAATAATGCTTTATGTTTATGAAAAATATATCTTCTATATCCTTTCATAAAAAGATAATTTATCAGGCTTATGTAAAAATCATATTTTTTTAAATGATCAGTAATATTGTAATTAATTTTTAAATTTATTTTTAATGGTTTTCAAAGAAATAATAAATTTATATGTTTTCAAAAGAATTGTTATTTTTTATGAACTTAAAAAATAATTTCACTTGTATTTTAAAAAATGATGATTATTAAATAATTTTAAGACTAATTTCATTATAAAATGTTTCAATTTTTTTATAACTTTAAAAACATTTATATACATTTTTAGACAAATTAAAAATTATTTATTTTTATGAAACGGTTAAATAATTATAATATAAACTAATTTTTCATTTATAATTTGAAAAATAATAATTTTTAAATGATTCATAACTTTCTAGTTTAATTTATTATTAAGAAATTTTTACAAATTGTATTTTCTATGATGAATAGTTAATTTTTTACAAATTTTGAAAGAAATAATAACATTGTATGTTTATAAAAAAAAACTTCTATATCCTTTCATAAAAACATAATTTACTATGATTATGTACAAATAATATTTTTTAAGATGATTGGTAAAATCTTAATACATTTTCAAAGTTATTTTTAATGGTTTCCATAAAAATAATAGTTTTTTAGGTTTCCAAAAGAACTGTAAATTTTTATAACCTTAAAAAAAATTTCATTTGTATTTAAAAAAATAAAAAAAATATATTTTTGACACTAATTTCAATATAAAATGTTACATTTTTTGTATAACTTTAAAAAAAATCATATACCTTTTTTGAAGAATTAAAAATTATTAATTTCTATGAAATGATTAAAAATTTGAAAATTTATAACAAACTCATTTTTCATTTATAAATCCGAAAATGTTATTTTTTAGAAATATAAACAATTTTTTAACACACGTTCATATTTTCAATACCCAACATTTATGTTATTTTTTAGAAATTTAAAAAATCAACATCAATGTAATTATTGTTTATTTCACCAAATTCTCACTAAACTAAAATACCCTAAATCCATATCATCATGATACATATATAAATCCCCAAATATCTGTCATTTGGGATACCAAAGAGGATAAATTGCATGATTATATAGTTGATATGAATGAAAATTAAAAAAACAACAATCAATATTATTGAACCCACATATTTAATCTTATCAAGAGATTTAATATCATTGTTTTTTTCACTTGTGAGACAAAAGGTGGAAGTGGATGCATAAGATGAAAGAATATTAATAGAAGCCCTTGGATGCATGGAAATTTCTGGTATTCCCTCTTGGAAGTTGTGTGTATTTATTTATTTAGAGAGGTGGAGTAAAAAAATCAACTTGCCAGTTGTTGAAGTGGTTGCAGTCGCTCTAGTATGATTTATAACAGTGTGGGATGTACCGTCATCCAAATTAAAGTCATGTGTTCTTTAATGAATGACTATTGTTGACTACTTCTCTTTATTCTCTATGAGAGTGCTAAGGGTTATTCTAATCCCAATAAAATTGAAATTAGCTTTAATTTTTGAAGAGTTTTGTGAAACTATTTTTAAATGAGGCACACATATATATATGCCACTTCATTGGTGGTGTGGTGGTGAAAGAGAGTGCAAATCCATGACGTTATTTGAGAGGTTCATGGTTCGAATCATGGGAGTCGACTTTCGAGGTGAGCCTCTCCCCCAAGATCCACCCGCCTTACCGGGTCGCCTGGTCTCATCTGGGCGGGAAAATAAGGCATGACCCAATTTCTGATGGATCACTTGATGGACCATCACTGTCACGCCGTCACCCTCCGAGATGCTCTGCCATCTCGGCTAGCGATGACTCCTTCCCCAGCTGGGGCGCTGCCTAGGGGAGTGACCACTTCATGGGGGATGGGGGTTTCCATGTGTGGAGGGTTCGAAAAGGACACACAGGGGAATTTTATTTTTAACAAAGAATATATATATATATATATATATATTTACAATGGTGTTATTAAAAATCGTCATATATTAAAACAATTTAAACTTTTTAGTTAGAAAAAATATTTGACAAATTTTAAAAAAAATGTTATCCATTATCTTGACACAACATATATTTGATAGTTAAAAAAACACATCATATATATGTTGATTGAGATTTAATATTTTTTTGTTGGATATAAACTCATATTTGACGGTACCAAACTTCCACTGTTGCGATGGATGGTAGAAGCCAAACTTCCACTGTTGCGGTGGAGGTTTGAAGACATCAACAAAGGCTGCTTGAAAAATCAAGATTGGGTGGCACCTAAGATGTTTACTTATCTCTATTTTTGTTTGGGTTGGTGTGTGATTGTACTGTTATATATATTTATGTCATGTGTGTTGTATTTCATTATAAGAGAGAATAAATAAATATTGTGTTGCTGCTGCTCCATTTCTGTGTTGCGATCACCTCTAGTGATTTGCATTCCTATGTGATTGTGTGTGCTTCTACGAGCGATCCTCCATAGGTGGTATCAAATCATGGTTCTAAGGTGACCTAAGCGGACATAGATCCATGGTTTGTGCTCCTGATCTGACAGTTGCAGCGGTGAGAGGGTTCTGTCATATTTGGGTCCATTATTTGTAGTAGCTGGAGAAGATGATGAATAATGTTATCAACTATTCCTAATCCATTATTATTATTTTCTTCCATGCCTTTTTTTCACATTTTCAAAAGGTGACCCTTAAAGTATTATTTTTTTTCATCCACCATGTTTTCAACCCATCCCTCTCTCCAATTTAAAAGGGATTCCATTCCCCTTTTCTCCCACACCTTAGTCTCTCTCCAATTTTTTTTTTTATTTTCTTCTTTTTGTTTTCCCCATTATTTTCCTTCGATGTGACTATAAAAAAAATCTATCCTTTTTTGGCATCTTGTATTTGCACTCCACTTCAAAAGAAAAATTCTGCAGTTCAATTGTGAAATAATAGGTTCCCCAATTTCAAAAAAAATATCAACAAACAATTCTGAAAGAAAAAACAATATGCAATATTCAAAAAAATGTTTTTCTTGGATAGTTACTTCAATTTCATTAATCCCTTTGACTTATTTTCGGACATTAATGATGATGATGGGGGCCTTTTCCTATTCTCACAAAGCCTAATCATTCATCAACACCTAAAGCTGCTGAAGAAATGAAGTTGATATATGATGAAGATGCCTTCCCAAAAGGCACCGAAGAACAGAAGTTGATATAAACAAAGATGTATTCTTGAAAGTTGAGACTGACATCGACGTTGTATCTAGCAGACCATCAACCAGTTCAGGCTTAAAGCGTCAAATCCCCATGTTAGTTCCCATAGTGAAGAAATTTGATACCACCTTCCAATGCATTTGAGTCCTGATGAAGTCCCGCAGTAAGGGGGGATATTTTGAAGAACCCAAACCCAATGCAGAGGGTTTTGTGAAAAAGAATCTGATCCTAGAAAATGAATAAAAGTTGAAATAATTTCAAATCGAAGAAATAAAATCCAATTTTCTTTTTTTTTTCAAATATTTTGTTCATGTGATCACCTCCAGTGATCTTGTTATCTTTTTTTGCATGTGATTTTGAATTTAATACACCTAATGACTATGGTGAAGTCATAATACTCATTGGTTACCCACCTAGAGATGATGAAAATATGTCAGGATCATGAGAAAAACAAGTTTAAGGGGGGATGTTGGAAGTTAAACTTGTTTTTCCATGGACGGAACCTACCTCACTGTTGGAATGGAGGCTTGAGGAATTCAAATGAAGGTTGTTTGACGTGTGTGGATCCAAATTCTTGGGCGACACCTCATGCAACCAACTATGGACTTTTATTTTCTATATTTGATTTTTTTTTGCTTTGTATCCCTATAAATAGGGAGTATTTTTATGAGTTATAAATATAATAATTCTAGTGAGGTGAAATAATACCAGTTTGTTCCACTGTGTTTATGTGGTTGTGATCACATCAAGTGATCTTCATGTGCACGGTTGAGTTTACCGCTGCAATCGATCCTCCATCATTTTTAATATAGTAATAACTTACATAATTATTATATTTATTCATTTTCATTCGAACATAGTTGTTTTTAATTTATATAATTAATGACTCTAAATAATTTATTTAATATTTGTTCAATGTATTTATCTTTTAATTAAATTTCACTAATTTTTAACATTAATTCATTTAATATTATTTATTCATTAATAATAATTTATTTTTTTTACTTTTTTTATAATATATTCATCTTAAATATTTATTTGTTTATTTTTGTTTATTTTTTTTTGATTTATTCATTTTTAATGTTTTCATACATAACTAATATTCAACCCGTACAATTTCAAGACATAATCATTTTATTAAAAATTCATATACACAACCTCATAATTTTAAGTTGCTAAATAATTTAGACAAATACAATATAAAAATAGAAAGAACTATAAGAATAAATAATAATTGAACCTTAATTCCTTTATCTCATTTGCAAAATATAGTCCTACAAAAAAATGTAATCATAGGAAACAAAGAAAAATGTCATAAATTTCAATTATCAATAATAGAAGAAATGGAAATAGTGGAAAATATGTCAAATAAATGATACTAAAATAATAAAAATACTTTCACTTTATTGAATTGAAAAAATAAAAATACTATTTATTGAATTAAATACACCAATAAAATAATATTGAAAAATATAAATAGTTATAATTTTATAGAAGACTGGTTTTTGGATTACTAGTGAATGAAATAAATTTGAAGTGAAGATAATGATAGATTTTATATACATTTACAAAGAGTGAAATCATTTTTGAACTTATTGTAAGAGATTAAAATACATGAGGAAAAACTACACAAATCATCAAAAACTATACAAATAAAATATACCAATAGTACAAAAAAAAAATTATTCATCCTCCTAATTTACTATTATTAAATCATACTCGATATAATATGAAAAATTACAATCATATGGAATAACTTCTTCACATATCATTAAATAGAGGGTGAATAGTTCATACTGTTCTATTGTCCCGTATAGATGTATTGCACAAGATATCACTTTTTAATAAACTATTTAAAATCATTAGTCCTAATTGTGAGTATTTGGGTCCACTACTAGAATCATATGCCTCAGCTACCAAGCCTCCCTCTCACAGTGGCTATTAACTGCTTCTCTAAGAACCCCTTATGCGATCCATCCTGCCTATTCAAATGCTTTTCCTCATGGTGTGATTTATCCTTATAAGTGTGGTTGAGCTGGACCATTAAGTTGCATGTTGTTGGCCACAGTTTTTATCAAACTCTTATAAACATAGATAAAATCTACAATTATTTCAATTCGTCGTCAGACAATATTATTTATTGTCGGCCCAAGAAATATGATTTCCCAAGCCTAATCACAAAAATGTTTCCACTTCACTGAAAACAATCTAAAATATCAATTACAGTTTACAACACAACCAAATCATAGAAAGAAGAGAATAAATCTAAAATGCACATACAATTCATAGAAATGATCATAATAAGATTTACTTAGTGTTTGAATATTGGCCCAGAGTCTTCCCATGCTCCCAAACTATAATTGGACAAAAATTAAGAAAAATTTGTTAATCAATTTCCTAACCAGAGTGGTTAATCATTTGCACAACACTCCATCAATTAGTGGATTCAATTATGTTTTCCCACAAACAACATTCATTAATAATAAGATGGAATATAATGTAAATGTTAAACTAAAAAACTAATGATAAATTCAATATGTTCAATCGATTTTAACTAATTTATTTAATTCTTTGAAAGAGTTTTTTATTAATTTATATTGTTGATTGGATCTTTGTATTAACAACCACGACATGTTATCAGATACCCACAACATAAGAAACATGCAACATAATTCTAAGGAAGAGGGGTATATGCATTACCTTAACTACTGCAATAGCTTCTACAACACCCGCAACTCTAAGAAGTTGGCCATTCATGGACCTTGTAGAATTAACTTTTAGCTTCAAACATCAAACCTGACTTAGAAAATAACTTTAATGAAAAAAGGGTTATAGTAAGGGTGTAATTTCGGCCCGGCACGGGCCGGGCATACCTTGAAAAATAAATCGGGTCACTGACCACTATTCGGGTCGGGCTGGGCCACCCCAAACAACCTCATAAGGCGGCCCGAGCCCAGTCTCGGGCTGACCCAAACCATCGGGTCGGGCCTAGATTTTTCGGGCCGGGATGGGATTTTTAAAGTTGGGTCATGGTGGGCTTTTATTATTTTCAAAATAATTGTTTTTTTAGAATTTTTTAACATTTCTTTAAAACATTTTTACTTTTAATTTTAAATGCGTGTTTTTTACATTTATTTTTTTAAAATGTTTAACATGTTTTTTTAAAACATTTATTTTATTTTTTATTAACATTTTACAGTGGGTGGATATGTTATTTTTTTTGTCTAAATAGATTTATATATGTGTATCTATATATATTATGTGCAAATTGTAAAAAAAAATTAATGAGGTGTTGGGAGATGCGCAACAGTTGGTGAGTTCAAAACATTATTATTTAATTTTTTTTTAATATTTATTTAAAACATTTTTTACAGTTTTTTAACTTATTTATAATTTTTTAAGCATTTGTTATTTTTTTTATTTAAATTTTTTTTATTTAAACCGTTTTTAACATCTATTTAAATCATTTTTTTACATTTATCTTTAAATTATTAATTTAAAATGTTTTTTTAAAAGTATTCTTTTTAAAAGTATTTTTTTTAAAACATTTAACTTTTTTTAAAATTTTAATGTAAATTTTTTTTAAGTGTTTGTTTTAAAAAATAATAAATTAAATGTTTGTTTTATGAACTTTTTTTAAACATTTTTATTTAAATCGTTCTTAACATTTGTTTAAAACAATTTTTACATTTATTATTAGAGGTTTAATTTAAAATATTTTTTTGAATGCATGTTCTTTATATATATTTTGTTTAAACATTTAAGATGTTTTATGTAAAAACTTTTTTTATTAACATTTTAAGGTGGGTGGATATGTTATTTTTTTCAAAATAGATTTATATATGTGGGTGAATTTATATATATTATATGAAAATTAAAAAAATAATGAAGAATTGGGGGGTGCACAGTAGTGGGTTGGTTTAAAACGGTTTTATTTAAACGTTTTTTATCATTCATTTAAAACATTTTTTACATTTCTTTTCTTAACCTGTTTATGAAAATTATTTTTAAGAGTTTGTTTAATTTAAAACATTTTTTAAAACATTTTTAATTTTTTTAATGCATGTTTTTTTACATATATTTTTATTAAACGTTAAACATTTTTTTTATAAGAACATTTATTTTCTGTTTTATTTACATTTTAGAGTGAGGGGATATGTTTTTTTTCTAAACATATTTATATATGTGAATCTATATATATTATGTGAAAATAAATAATGAGAGGTTGTGGGGTGCGCAAAACTATGTGATTTATTTATTTTAAATAGATTTAAATATATATATATATATATATATATAATATGTAAGTTTCATCATATTTTAAAAAACTTTAATGAGGTTGGCGGTTTGAAAACATCATTGGGTGAGTAGTTATTTTTTTGTTAATATATAATAAGTTATTATATATATATTATGAGAAAATTGTAAAAAAAAATTAAGGGTTGGGAGGTGCGTCGTCATTGGCAGGTTAATTTTTTAAATAGATTTATATATAATATACACAAGTTGCAACATACTTAAAAAAATTAATGAGGTGGGGGCGTGCACCAACATCATTAGGTGAGTGTGTTATTTTTTTATTGATATACAATAAGTTATTATACACAAAATATTAAATCACTGATATATATACATGGTAGGTCCGAGGAGGGGAACAAAGGAAAGAAAATCTGCAGATGTGGAGGCTCGAAACCAGGACCTCTTCAACTCACCACCACAGGTACAGCAGGGACGGAACCACTGATATATATTATTAATATGTTTGTTTATATATATATATATATTATATTAAATCATTAATATATATATATTAATGGATTTTTAAAAGTCACTCTTAATTGATATATATTGTTAATAGATATATATATATATATATATTATTAATGGCTTTGTTTATATATATATGTATATTGTATCATATCATTGATAAATATATTATTAATAGATTATATATATATATATATATATATATATATATATATAATATGCTAGTTTCATCATATTTAAAAAAATTAATGAGGTTGGGGGTGTATGCGAACATTATCGGGTGAGTGTGTTAATTTTTTATGTTAATATATAATAAGTTATTATATATATAATGTTAAATTATTGATATATATAAATATATATAATATGAGAAAATCGTAAAAATAATAATTAGAGGTTGAGGGGTGTGCCACAGTGAGCATGTTAATTTTTTTCTAAATAGATTTATATATGTATAGTATGTATAATATATGCAAGATGAAACATACTTAATGAAATTAATGAGGTTGAGAGACGTGCACGAATATCATTAGTTGAGTTTTATTTTTTTATCAATATACAACAAGTTATTATATATATATATATAATATTAAATAATTGATATATATATATATATATTAATAGCTTTGTTTGTATATATATATTATTAATGGGTTTTTAAAAGTCACACTTAATTAATATATATTATTAATGAATTTGTTTATATATACACATTATTATATATATATAATTATATATCGTTGCAGACACACACACACAAACACATTATAATTATATATAATAATAGTTATATGTACATATAAAAATTATTATATATATATATAATTGTTTGTTAATATATAATGATATATATATATATATATACACACAGATATATCATTGATATATATATATATAATCTGGTTAGAATATACAGTCCACGAACAGCCTTGGAAGCCTGAGGCAGGGGGATCGAATCTCCCTACTAGCAGCTTCCCGTTATATTTTTTTATAGTGGGTCGGGCTTCGTATGGGTCAGCAAGACATTCTTTTTCAGGTTAGCTCAGCCCGACTTGTGGGCCTTCTTGGACAGGCTCTGGCCTGGCCTGATGAACCTATGGCCCGAGCCCGGCCTGGCCTGACGCGGGCTTTACCGGGTCCGGCCGCTCCGGCTTTCAGGTCGGGCCTCTCGGGATTTCGGGCCGCCGGGCCAAAATTACACCCCTAGGTCACAGGTGGATCAGAGTGCACTTAAATTATGTTACATACACACTAATTTGATAATGTTTGAACTATCCTTCTACCCCGAGATTCTGACCAATGCAATCAATTAGAGCTCCATACTCTATCAGGTCACCCACCAGTGTCGATGTAGCACGAGAATTTACATAATTAACATCTCCTGTAGAAACCTCGGACTGGGCTAGGGCGTTCTCAATGAAAATAATGATGCCTATCCCTAAAATCAGAACAAAAATATTAAGAGAGAACAACACTAAAACTATCAGCATTGATTCATATTTCTGTAAGTGTTTTGTTATAAATCAGCTCAACAAAAAATCACTTTCCTTCCGGGTGAGGTTCAGTTCTGTGGTATGCATCACAGGTGAAACTTCCAACCAAGAACTCTACATAAATATATGCACCTCTTTAATATAACATGAATTATGAGGGAAAAAATAATTCTCAATAATATGACATTATGAAGAAATTCTCAATAGTCGCAGTCCACTTTACAGTTTTGATATATCCAATTACAATAGTGGGATTTCCATTTGGGGGGGATAGAGTGGTGACCATATTTTCAAGACCACTAACTATAGGTTGAAATCATTTTAATCATCAAAATTACTTATTTAAAATTTCATAGACTCCGTTTTATGATTTACACGGCTCTGGTACCAGTTCTTGTAGGGAAACATTGATGTGGTTGTCCTCAAGATCAGCCAAGATCTATTGATTCATATTTGATGGATTAAAAAATGACTAGGTAAATTGTTTTATTTAGTAAAACCATTATTTAACTCCATAGAGTCAAATGAGTGTTCTTCTAAAAAGAAAACATAAATTAGTAAAAATAGACCTTGATATAACGTGTTTCAGATCATGTTGATCCTAACTACATGATGAGAACACCGACTAAAGAAATATTTTATAACTAAAGAAAAATGGGAAAGAATTAGACTCAAAGTCAAAGAACCGGTGAAACTATTCGAGAAAGTTGGATAAGATTAACCTTGTGGCAGTGTTTAACTCTATCGTAAAGAGTTTAAACTATGCACTCTAAGATGGAATCATGCACACAGAAAAGAATAAGGATACTAAAATGGACATTATAGGGAAAAAAATAAATCACTTATAAAGGCATGTTTCTTGATCCAAACCTGGTTATAGTATAACGTATCAATTCTGCAACCTCCACGCATGAATTACCACCATAGAGATTCCAAGAAACTCATCTTCTATACCATATCTCCACCATACTATAGGACCTGATATAGGGGTTTTACACGACAAGGATTGAGGAGCACATAGCCAATTGGGAAACTCAATTCCCACTTCAATTGCTAAAAACATGAACTTCTTGTCTGCACCCACTCAAAGAAAAACCAAATCAAATGAGAGATTCCTATCAAATTTCAAAAGATAAAGCAACATGGATATCATGTCGCACAAAAAATATAACAGGAAAAGAAAGTGTGGCATGCGTAATGGAAGCCATATAGATGACTAAAATCAAAGGATCCATTCAAACAACAGATAACAAAATAACTAATGGGGTACATGGAAACTCCTGATAGAATATAATATTATAATGAGTATTAATGATAATCAATGAGATAAAGAAAACTTGGTGAATAAACATGCTAATTATAAGTCCCCAAACATAAAACATTACTTAATCTTGAGTTAAATCAAGAATTAACATTGATGATCTTTTCTGGTTTAGAGTTTTAGAGAATTAGGCCATAACTATTACATTTCATCTCAAATATTAAAAAGTAGAAAATTCTACTCAGTATCCATTTTTTCATAAAATAAAATATCTTAAAAGAAAACAAGAAATATTTTCTTGATACAAATCTTCTTGAATTATTCCTTTCTCTTACCCTTCCTTATACCCTGTGAATTTTTTTCAAAAACTTGGGATGAGCATAAAAATCTCAGTAAGGGTTATAAAATAAAGAAATAAAAAATTAGTCCATCAATACATACAAAATATAAGCTCTTTAACATACCTCATAAAATCATAATATTTATGAATAACACGTAGAAATCATAAATCATAAAGGTAACTTGTGGCATCCATAATATTCTTACATTGTAGCTTTCATAGCTATGTAGAGAGTTAAGTTTGGAATACCCATTACAATATATTCTCTAAATCTCTTAGGAGAAACATTAACATTTACCTTCATCACATTTCACAATGCATTGGAGAGATATATCGGGCTCATCTGACCTATGTTTATCATGGAACCACCCATATACATAAACAATTCCCAAGAACCATAACATAATCATAACACATGAACAAGCATAAAGGAAATATATCAGTTCAAGATATTGACATAATAAATCGATTTTAAATACCAAAATATGTAAAAATGGTATATAGTATTTACTTTTCCTTTTAAAAACATTGCGACTTGTTAAGGAAGCCAAAGATCAAATAATACTCGCGACAATGAAAAGGTCATTGTCTCTGCGTATGTTAAAAAGAAACATTCCCTTTGTTGTTTAGTAAAATGATATATAGAAAAAATATTCCCTTTTAATGAAATTAAAATTCAAATGGGTTTATACGTCGTATAAAAGAAAGTTGTGTATAAATAAGAATATGTCTCAATGAAAGGAGATTGGGACAAAGTCCCTTACGCCATGTCCGACTTTACTCGTTCGTTCATTAATTTCCTGAATAATAAACTTAAGTTAATTCCTAATTTCTTCAGAAATTTTTTCAAGTTTATTATTCCTTTTATATCACTTATTACCTTTCTATAACAACTAGTTATTGATTTGAGTTCATATCGGACATTTTGTCGATGTTCGGAACTTGAGAGTAAAAAATGAACTTGTAATAATTTTAAATTGTCCATATGGCCAAAATTCCATTATCTCTAGAATTATATTCATGATTTAGATATCATATATATCATATATATCCAGTATATATGTATTTAGAATAGTCCATAGCATTTGGATATAAGAAATGGAATGCACTGTCCATGGAGACAGTAAGCCGTACATACGCATGAATGCTACTTTCTTTTCTTTTTCATATTTAAAGGAATGAAAACTAAATGATACATAGGTATATTATAACTAAAGTATAATATATATGTCATATATATTACATAAGTTCATTAATTCAATCTTTTATACGTTCCATGTATAGCATGAACGAGTCATATCACTTTTAGGGGGCGGTAGTCTGCACTTCCTTAAATGAAATTATCATATTTATACAACATGAAAAGCATAAAGGTATGTTATAAATGAGAATTAAAGAAGCATAGAGATAAAATAAATATGATAAATATCATATATAATTGTATTTCCCTTATAATTACACCCATGAGAGGTGGTAGAAGATAATTGAACAATTCATCGTTTCGGGAGGTAGTAGTTCGTCGTCCACACAAACTGTATGTTCTGAATTCATTAGATGGAGGTGTGTGTAAGTATAGATTGAATCCTTATCATAACAAAATCCTATTATATTTAGGATATTTTTTTTGTTATTAAATAAAAAAAATAGAATAGGGAGTGAATAAGTAGAATAAGGGAAAGGAATTTTAGAAAAGACGTTACCTCTGAAAATGTGTACGTTTCTTTGATTTGAGCTAAAAAAATTTCTTGAAATTACTTATGCCTAATGTAAATCTTCTAGGAGGAATAGGGGTATGTTGGGAGCTTCTTGGAGTAGATTTTGGACGAGCCAAGGGGCTTGAGAGGTGTGTGTAATGGGTTAGAGGTGGTGGCCATTTATAAGAGGGAGAAGAGGCTCTTTAGGAAAGTTTGAAAGTGTTATTTTATTATAAAATTATTTTCGGTTTCAAAAGGTCAAAAACTCATTAAATTCAAATATGAGATGGATATAAGTCGAAATAAAATCATCCAATACAAATTGGATATGTTTTTTATATTTTTTATTCCTTATCTTTTTTATTTAACTTTTTTTACTCTTACCATTTTATCAAGCATTTAACACTTTGAGAATCAAAATAGTTACCAAAACATGACAAATATACAATTAAAGAGTCAATAATAAAATTTTAGAGTTATGATAACTATTTGGATGAATGTTATATTTTTTTAAAATTTTATAATATTTAATAAAATATTTTATTTTTTAAAATATGAATTGTGTCAATTTAGAAAATATTCATATCATTCCTATTTAAAAACCCATAAAAACTTGATTGATTTGAAAAAATTTAATTAATAAAAATATAACATGTAAATATCATCCAAAAAATTCGTGGATGAAATAAAAAAACTAAATTACATTTATTTTAACATTTATAATATCTTTTTTTTGAATCCTTTATTAATGAAGCAATCATTGCATCATCATTGTGTCATAATTAAATTTATTTATTTAATATCTAAAAATTATAAATAAAATACCTTGATTTAGGAAATATTTTTAGATTTACAATGACTATTTATAGTCTAATATATCACTTATATAACCCTATATAAAAATTGTTTTAGTAAAATATATATGTTTATGTTATATTTTTCTTAACTTTAAATTAAAAGTAATTAAATGTCATTTTCAAACACAAGTGGCTCCATGAGGTCCTAAAATCGACCCAAGGATGTCCATAGTCAGAAATATCTCATCCAATAGGTTTAGTAAAAGTTTAAGGGTAATTTAATATTATTATAATATTTTTTTACCCTTATTTACCTTTTAACCATGGTAAATAAAATATTTGCTGAAGTTACTATTCATAATGTCTAAAAATAAAAGTTACCTATTTACACAATTTTTACCTCATGATTCCAAATGTTAAATCCATTTTTACAAATTCAAAACATAGAAGTTTAGAAAATTAAATTAAAATTAATTGTCAATGTCAATACCAAAAATCGTGTTTTTTAGAAGTAAAACTATCAAAAGATTGACATGTGTTTATGTCCAATTTCAAAGTGAAATTATCTTCAATTAACAAAATTGGATTATATGATAAAACATAATCCAATTACACTTTAAAAAAATGAAAATAACAATCTAACTATATAAATAAATTATATTAAAAGTTTGTTTTGAATTAAAATACAACATTTTTCACTATTCATTAAAAAATGAACTTTATTAGAAAAATACCAAAATTTACTCAAAGTAAATTTTGATGTACCTCTTATAAAAAGATGTTTATTTTGTAAAATAGAATATATAAAAGTAAAAAAACTATATTTAAAAGTGGTTCTCCATCAAAAGGCGGTAAAATGACCTTTTAAAGAATATTAAGGTATTTCATGCTTAAAATCTGATGCATTCTTATTTTAAGCCTCTAAAATTTACTGGATAAATGTAAATACATGTAACAAACACGTATAATCATATTTTAGTTAGTTCTATTCAATCCTTCTAGTACAACGGCTAGGTATTAACTATCATTTAAAATAATAATATTATATTATTATTTTTTCAGTATGACTCAACATTGTGTGCAACATAAGATTACGGAGAAACCCATTGTTGCGTGTCAGGTACACAATCGAACATAGAATCCCCTTTAAAATAAAATTAATATTTAATTAATAAATATTAATAAATATGAAAATGTCATATTCTTTATTTACCTGGGATGTTACACTAAGCTCACACTAGATTTATTCGATTAGCCTTAGATAAATGGAAAACAGATGCATTGTCCAATATTAAGGGTAAAACGCGACACGTATAAGTGTGAAACCATACATAAAGGTAAATACATCACATAAATTTAATGTCACGTGTAATTATAAAACTAAAAATAAAATAAAGAATCCAAAACTATGCATTAAATATAAATTGGGAACAATAGTCATGAAAATATGTAAGAGTAACGTGTATCAGGTCTAAAACAACATAGAAAGTAGGAAAATAAAATTTAAAAAATCAATTTAAATGGAAAAAAAACATGTAATAGTATTTCATCTTTTGAAAATTCACAATTGGGATGAAAATAGCAGACCAATGTAAATTTTTTTCAAAAATCCTCACACAAACCATGTCTACTTGATCTAGCATCAATAAAAGGAATTATCATCCATGAAATTAAGGAAAATGTGATGATCGTTAAGGAGAACCACTAAGAAATTAACAAAACCGGTTACATCAAGGGACTTCTTGATAAAAGACATTATAGGTCTTCCTGGAGAAAATTTTCCAACCAAGGCCCATGGAAAGATAGAAGAACACTCATTAACTGATTCCTTAAAGAAAGAAACCACTGAAGCATCCTAGAAGGATTTATTTCTGAAGAGATCAATGATTAGTGAAGCGTTGTGAAGCCATATATCATCAAGAAGATATCCAGAAGTAGTTTGAAGCATTTTGAAGAGGAATAATCTATCCATGATGTGCATCAAGAAAGGAATGAGGAGTGGGGGCATGATTCACCCTTATTAGAATTTTCAAGTCAAGGATTTTGGAGAAGGCCTCCCACTATCTTCAGTGAGCATCAACTCCCAAATATCCTCACACTTTTATATGAGCTATGATATATTGTAGCGCTTAATTTTACAAACAATTAGGATAAATATGGATTAAAAATGGATCAATACTAATTATATGTTGATAAAATATGATGACATGGTCAATGAGTTCATTAATCTTGCAGCATACCTTATAAACAACCTCTTTAAAATTTTGAGTCCTTGTTTAAATTACTATCACTCAATGAAAGTTGGTCCACATGAATTGGGAAAAAACTGATTCTATTTCCAAATTGATAATAGTTATAAATTCTAGTCTAAACATATTTAAGAATTAAATGTATAGTCTATGTAATAACTACATGAGTTAAATGATGGGTAAGCATGTTTTTTTTTGTAAAAGTTTAAAATATTTCAATACTAATTGAATGTTTCTATGTGATTTTAAAACTATAGAATGTTTTAATACTCTGATTTATTATATGGTATTCTAAAAATATATGAAATATAGTAGGTTGAGTCCTTGAATAGACATTGATCAATGTCCATCATGTATTTCAATAACAGTTCAAGTCAAGAAAATTGTTCCATATGAGTAATATACAATGAATATATCATATCTATTAAAGTACATATGAATAGTGGATATAGTTTCACATAAATTGTTTATTACATTGAATATGAATTTTAAGGAATACAAATTTTTATAAAAAAATATAGTTTCCCGTTCAATAAATCCAACCCATAGCGTGTAGTTGACTGCAACACCTATAGAAAAGTTCAATGATATAAATTGAGAATTTATAAATAATGCATAATGTATGTTATATTGAATGTTAAGAACACTAAAATGGACTATCATCTTGTATTACTATTTTCATTCATTTACCAATATTTTCCTATGGTTGCATCAGTCGATAATGATGAATTCACCCCACATCTTAAAAAACACATGAAGTCATTGTAAATAAATTGATGTGAAATTAAATGAAAATAATAAGGTATGTCACTATAAATAATAGATGATAGTAGATTTGTGTAGGATTCTTTGGGCTTTCTTGGATATTATCAACAAAATCCAAAAAGAGAGATTGTTACAACCAAGAGTTTATTGGTTGGATTTGTTGACAATATATAAGATATGTCATGGAAGTGGATAATTTATGTTAAGAAGCTCTTTTCCCAATAAATCATGAAATTAAAGAATGCATGAAATCATAGTTATATGAAAATTATATTAAGGCCTTATATTCATTATATGAAAGTTGATGGAATTATTTTTTGCATTGAGGTGCATTGCATGAAGATTGCTTTTTTATAGTGATGTGTCGATACATAAGGGGTAATTTGTGTTACTTTTTTACAATGATGGTTTTTCAATCATAACTTGAGTTGTATACATGAAAATTGCACAATTATTATTGCAATGGAGATGTAAGAGATTTATCTACATTTAATTAATCTACAAGAAAGGATGAAATAATCGTTTAAGTGGTCTAAAATTTGATCGAAGTGTTTGTAATGTTTTCTGTCATGCTGTAGTTTCTCAGAATATTTTAGGTAGTATTTTTCAATGATATCATGAGCTACCGGAGTCAGAATGAGGTGATCTTTGATTCGTTCGAAAGATTAAAAAATTATCTAAATATAATTTGGCTGGAGAAAATGATGACTTTTATGTTTATTTCCTCAAAAAAATTTCCCAATATTATGACTACAAGTTGGATAGAATTTTAGAATGTTTTAAATGAAAAGCTTTCAGTGAACATTTAGTTCAGTGATGTTATGGGGGAATGTCATGAAATTAAGGCAAGATGAAAACTCCCAATTATGTGAAGATGTGAATGTTGCATTTAAAAAATGATATGTGTGACCCATTAATTGAGAACAAAAAATAAATTGAAATAAAATAGGATAAAATAATCCAAACAAAAAATCTTGTAATGATGAAGTCACCCAATAACATCTTGGAAAACACATGAAGTCGATATAAATAAATTGATGTGAATGTAAATGAAAATAATAAAAAATCCATCAATAAAAAATGATATGTGTGACCCATTAATTGAGAACTAATAATAAATAGAATCTAATATGAAATAAAATTTATTATAAATATGTTCAAGGAAATGCCTAAATGATGATAAACTTTTATATTTGTAATGAATAATGAAGGAAAAATATTCCAAATTAGAGGTCACATAGATAACACATAAAGATTCCATAATTTAAAAATATTTTATATTACAAACACATAATAGAAATGGATTCCATATTACATAGCAGATAATTATACATTTTACAAATTTCATAATATGTAATCTATGTGAATTTTTTAACATACAGATTCCAATTTTGAGACACATTATACATACAGATTACATATTCAAACGTGTATAATGCACACAAATAGATTATCAATTTCATAATATTAATTATATTAAAAATTATATAATCTCATTGATATTTCAGATTGTAGATTATCAATTATAGATATTGTAGAATGTTACACATAGATTCTGTATTATTCTCTAATCTCATATTATAAAAAACAACTTATACATGGATTGTATATTATAAAACACTGAAACAAAACACTTATTTTACATAATGCATAGACATCTATTCCAGATTTTTCATTGTAGTTCATACTACATATTATATCATGTCATTGATATTCCATATTGTATATTATATTTAAAATACTAATTTTTTTTAAAAATTGATGTCATATTATAAAGTTTGTTACATTTCAATTTATTGATCCTCAGATTGAAATTGAAAATCACATACATTGTTACAGATTAAAAACATACCAAGTAAAACTCTACTTAATAAATCAGTTGTTACATAAAAATTTCAGCAGAAGTTCCACAAAATTGGAAAAATCCAACCAAAAAACCAAAAGGATAGCCCAAACATGGAATAAAATAGGACATTAATCCTCAAAGAAGGAAATAAGACAGTAATCATGAACAGAATCCACGTACTTGTATGGAATAAAATATGAATCTATTTAAATATATATATATATATATATATATATGAACCAAATAGAAAAAAATATTAACCTGTTAAAATATGAACCTATAAAAAACTGTAGAATAATAAAATAGGAGAAACCGAAACCCCAAGGTGTTATCTCTAAAGGATCCCCTGGGGTTATTTTATAATGAATAATTAAGACCACACCGGACCTCAAGTCCGATGTGGGATGCAGACTCCAACACTCCCCCTCAAGCTAGGTGAACCAATCTTGGACACATAGAGAAAAAGACAAACCAAAACAATGAAGACAAAGCAATCAATAGATTGAAAACACTCCCCCTCAAGATAGACATATTTATCTTGATGAAAAAACAAGACAAAGCAGAATAAAAGATTAAGTTGCAAGGCTAATGGTCCCTCTCACGATCACAACTCCCCCTTCTGGATGATGGATGGATGAAGTTATCGCGGGCGTAGTAGAGAAACCACATAGACCGGACCTGTTGACAGAGCTCTAGGAATTCCGTACTAGTGGGGTTAGTCGACGAGACGCCGGAAAATCCACACTAGCACTAGGAAATCCGCCCTTGCGGGGCCGATGATGAGAGGCGGGGATTCCGCAGAAGTGTTGCCAGATCTGGCAGCACCAAAGGGCCCGAATCCAAGGTGGTTGAGCTGCTGCGCCTTAGTGGAGGAAGTGTGAAGATGTGCCAGTGGAAAAGGGCCTGGTCCGAGGCGGTCAAAGTGCTGCGCCAGCACAAGGGAATGCCGGCGGATAGGGATGCGGCTATAGGGAGTCGTCGGGAGATGCCGGCGGCGGGAGGCAGGGAATCCACATGAGGTGGCCGGCACGAAGGGAGCAGCTGTCACCGGAGGAAGTGCCGGATGATGAGATTTTCCAGACTGAAACGGATGAAACCGGCCAGAGGGAGGGTTGGCTTGCAGAGCAGCGCACTGGAGGGAGGGGGGGATCCGGGCAGAACCGGAGGCCGGCTGCTGGAGGAGCCGGCAGGGGTGGAGGTCGGCTGCTGGAGGAGCCAGTAGGGGAGGAGATCTGTTGGGAGGTAGAGAGGTGGGGCATCTCACGTAGGGAGGAGCGTGAAGAAAGCACGTCAGGCCGAGAACTCCTGGACTAGGGCACATGAACGAGGGTTCCTGGATGAGTGTTGTCCGTCAGGATCATGTGCAAGGACCTGACGTGAGCCGTCACGGGATCTGGTATCCGGAAGACGAGGCGCGCGCTAGAGGGTCGTCGGGATCAGGACGCCAGGAGTCGCGCAGGAGGGAGATGTCATAAACTGGCACTCGAGGTGGGGTCCAAGGTAATGGGAGCAGGAGCCGCACAGAGTAGAGGAGGTGGGGAATGGGAGGCATGAGTTAGGAGGGAGCTGAAAACCGTCAGGTGGGACGCCATCGGGATGAGAGGCCACAGGAAGGGAGGAAGGAATCGCTGAGATCAGGGGGAGATCAGCCAGATAGAGGGGGAGATCCGTCGGTAGGGAGGAGGAAGTACCAGCAGGGGGGAGATCTGCCGCCTGGGAAAGATAGATGTTGAGGAAGGGAGAACGAAGATCTCTCTACAAATGCGACATCAGTCGAGATGACATACCTTCGTAGCTACGGATAGAAGCAGTAATATCCGTGCTAAGTGCTGGAATAGCTGAGGAATATGCAGTGGAGGGATTTAGGAGAGAGATTGGAGAGACCGGTCTGAGTGTCACAGACATAACAGAGACATCCAAAGACACTTAGTGGAAGTGAGTGATGAGGGAGAGAGGAGAACATAGTCTGAAAAGGAGTCTCCCCTTAAAGGATAGAAGGAGGGGGGTGGTTAATGATGTATGTAGTAGTCAGGATAACATTTCACCAAAATTTGGGAGGCACCTTCATGTGGAATATGAGGGCATGAGTAGTCTCCATAATATGGTAATGTTTCCACTCGGCCAGTCCATTCTGCTGAGGTGTATCAGGACAAGATTTCTGGTGAATAATGCCTTTATCCTTGAGAAAATTCTGAAGGGGGGTGGATAAATACTATCATCCATTGTTGGAGAGGAGAAATTTCAGGGAGGTTGAGAATTGAGTATAAATCTCATTGTAGATGGTTTTAAAAGTAGAAAACACTTCAGACCGAGCACAAAGAGGGTAGAGCCAGGTCATGCGGGAGTAGTCATCAATAAAGGTAATATAATACTGAAACCCAGGGTGTCTAGGAACCCTACAAGGACCCCAGACATCGGAATGAACAAGGTCGAAAGGATTCACTGCATGTGGGTCCAATTGAGGAACATATGTCACCCGATGATGTTTTGCGAACTTGCAGGGTTCACAATGGAAGGAAAGATTATGAAAAACTTGGGAGAAAAGCTTATGGAGGACAGAAGAGGGCAGATGACCAAGGAGAGAATGAAGGTCAAGGGAATGGGTTGAGGTGGATGAGAAAGAAATAGGTGGTGGGAGATAGAGTATGTACACCCTGGACCACATATGACCTCAAAAAATTTCCCGATTCATCGACCGCTCCTGAAAAACAACACCCAAGGATGTAAAAATAGAAGCAAAATTTAAATCTTTGGTGAGTTTACTGATGGATAAAATATTAAACTGGTTGTGAGGAACGTTAGTGACTGAAGTCAGGCTAATAGTTGGGGTCACATGACATGTGCCAAATCCTGCAACGGGGATTGTTGATCCATTGGTAATAGTGATCGGAGAAGCACTAGCAGATGGATGGTAGGTAGTGAACATACCAAAATCCTTAGTGAGATGTTTGGATGCACCGATGTCAAGCATCTAGACTGGCGCTCGATGAGATGAGGACGGGTGATAAAACAGGGGTTGGGAGACCGCAAGAGATGGGCTGAGAGACCACAGAGGAGGGTGGAGGTCGTGAGACCGCATCAGATCCAGTAGTTGGGAAGAGGTGGGATCGCCGGGAGTCAGAAGCACCTCTGGGAGTCGACGTAGGAAACTGCCGGTGAATCAGGTAGCTGGTGGAGCACATAGGGATTCCTTCAAAAGGACGGGACTGTCAGCGAGAGATCCGAACCAGGAAATCTGTGTCAAAAGGATTTGGGAACCGAGTGAGTGCTGTGAACGGGAGCCACCTAGAGAGGAGGGGTCGACCGTCCGCTTGGAGTGCAGTGGGAGGTCGGCAAGGCAGATCGCACCGATCACGCGAGAGAGACAGGGGCACACTGGATATGCCTCATGAAGAGGGAGGGTCATTTGGAGCCGAGGACATCGCGTTCAAGGAGCAGAAGGTAGAAGGCGATTCATGGGTTGAGCACTCTTGGACATGGGTGTCAGGATGTGGCGCGATGACGCAGGGATCCGGGAGCTGGAGGGCAGCCACAGGGGGAAATATGTGAGAGGGAGGTGGCCTGAGACGATGCTGGTAGGGGGGAAACACCGGAAAGAAGTCTGATGGGACTACGGAGGGTCGAGTGGAGATTGGAAGGGATTCTCTGAGATGGGGCCATCACGCTGGAGCGATCCACCGGGAGGGAAGAAATCGCCGGAGGGAGGCCTGCTGGATGAGGTCCGAGCTTCATAGGGAAGGAGGGGCGAGCACACCTGGACAGGGAGGGTAGGTGCCATATTGGGAGGGACTCAGAAAGAAGATGTTGGGATGGAGTAATCCCGCTGAGAGGAACCGAGAGGGTGCTGCATCAAGAGGGACCCGCACCATTGGGAGGGAGGAGCACAGTAGATGGGCGGAACATTTTCGGGAGGGACGATGTCGGCGGGCTACGTCACGATGGAGGGGAGATTCTAGGAGGCCGGGACGAGGCATGCAGAGTAGGAACGCAGGGAGGCGGGGCCGAGAAGCCACAGGGAGGTGGGTCCGGGAAGCTGCAGGTGGGGGAGCAGGGAAAATAATAATAATAATAATAATAATAACGGTTGGAAAAAACATAATTTCTCTCTGATACCATGTAGAATGATAAAATAGGAGAAACTGAACCCCCATGGTGTTCTCTCTAATGGATCCCTTGGGGTTCTTTTATAATGAACAATTAAGACCATACTGGATGTATAAAGATCTCTATATAGTGGGAACAAAGGGAGCAGACTACATGTCAACTTCCCAAACTACTGAGGGAACAATGTAGCAGCCAAAAAATAACTATAATACGACAACCATTTCAAGAAAACAAAAATCAAAAAGATGAAAACAAAGGCAAACTTGAGGATTCCAAAAAGAAAACAAAGCATCCTTGTCATCTTCACCAAGGGATACACAAACCAAACTCACAATTCCAAAGAATCCTTGTCATATTCCTATAATAAATATTAAAAACCACCAAAGCCAGACCATCCTGAAAACCAGGGACAAACCAAAAAAAACTTGTAATAACTAAAAAACTCATAAAAGTCATTTAAATATAAATTTAGAAGATTAAGAGGACATCAAATGAAAAAGAAAAGGTTAAAAAACAAATTCATGGATGTTTATGCCCATGGATGTAAAGAGTATACAACCAACCTTTTTTTAAAGATCCCTATATAGTGGGGATGAAGGGAGAAGACCACATGTCAGCACTTCCCAAATTGATGAGGGAATAATACAACAACCAACAAAAGTTAAAAAAAACCTAAATCAAAGATGTTTATACCCATGTATGTAAAGATTATAGAACTAACTAACTTTTTTAACGGTCTCTATATAGTGGAAACGAAGGGAGAAGACCACAATTCATTGCTTCCCAAAATACTGAGGGAACAATGCAACATGCAACAAAAAACTACAATACAATAGAGCAACCATTTCACGAAAAGAGAAATCCAAAATATGAAAACTGTTGGACCCCATTTAAGTATAATGGGTATTTGTGAGTCCCACATCGGTCGTTCGCTCCTTGTAATTATTTTTACTCATCTATAAAAGAATGTATCTGCCTCACATTGAAGTAAGGAGAATTCACTAATAACATGGTATCAGAGAGAGTATAATTTTGATCCCTCCCTCTATCTATTTATTTTTATCCTCTCGGGTCTTCCCTATGCAGCCGCCCACTTCCCTGGCGGCCTCCCTTCCCTGAAAGTACACCTCATGCGCACACCATCTCTGCCCTAGCTGCTATGCATGATGGTCCTCCGGCATCTCCCAGCATCTCATGTCTCCCTGTTCCGCTTCCCAGCGTGACGACCCCGCCCTCCCTGCGCGCTCGGTCGGCCTCGTCCAAGGGAGACCCAGCCCGACGGCCCCACCCTCCCAGCCCGATGGCTCCCTGCGCACCACAATGACTCCACCCAGCTCTTCCCTCGTTGAGTCTCCCAACGACCCCCTTACCCCATCTGACGTGAGCTCCCACAACATTCCCCAATGCCTACCGCCTCTACTGCTGCTTCCCAACGAAACCAAGCCTCACCTCCTTTCCCGGCGTCCCGCTCCAGATCTACTGCCAGCGCGACGACCCTCCCTCTTAGCAGGTTGTCCACCTTCTGTGCGAGACTCCTGCGTGACTCCATCTACCGAATAACCCGCGACCGACCCCTTGCATGATGTTGGATCCCGCATCCCCCCTCCACAGCTCTAGTTACTGGAAATCCTCCTATTCCATTGCCATATTTCCCTGCGTGCTGACTCCTGTAGCACCATCACTGGACCCCACGTCGTCCCCTGGTGGCCCCTCGTTTAGGCGCACTCTGTCTGATAGCCTATCTCTCTGTGGTGCTCCCTACCAGCAGTTGTCCAGGCACTGCCCAATGCCCGCTCTCCCAGCTTTATCTAGGATGACCATTCCCCCACCAGCTCGATGCCCTTCCAGCGGTCTCCCGGCCTCTTTCGAAATCTCCCATTCTTCCAGCACCCGATCAATGGTCGTCTGTCTAGCACTGAATTCCATGTTCATCCACAAATTCTTAAGACCTCCCTTCGATGGTCGCCTCAGTCTTGCCTCCTCTTATCACTGCCTCCACCCGCTTGGTTGATTAGCAACTAGACTCCACAAATTTCTCTGTCTGGAAGAAGACCGTGCTCATGTCTCTCACCAGCATGGACCTCAATTCCCATCCCGAGGATCCACCACCTCTACCTTTCGACCCAAAATATCATCTATGGAAGCTTACGGACAGTAAAATATTTTCTTGTATGGTAAATTCAATGGACCTCTCCATCAAAGACGTCACCCGGACTGCCAACACAGTCAAGCAACTCTGGGATTCCTTGACTCTCATGTACTCTGAGACCAATAATTTGGCTCGGGTATCTGATCTTCTTCAGCGGTTTCCCCTCCTCCACCGAAAAGCTTTTCCATTTCCTTCATACTTCATGGAATGGAAGGCTCTACGAGATGAACTTCTTGAGCTTTGGCCCATTCCACAAACACTTGCAGAAGCATTAGCCCAGCGGGACCAACTTTATCTTTTCAGCCTCCTCCATGGTCTTGACCCAAAATATGCGATGATGGCTACAGAGATGCTAGACAGCCCCTTGTCCCTAGACATTCTACAGGTCTATCATCGCCTTGGGAAGGCTCATCGGGCCCTTTAACCACCTATCCCTAGACTTGATCACACTGCTCTCCTAGGTCGTGGGGTAGCCTCCCTACCGGACCTCGTGGACACGGCTGTGGTGAAAGCTGAACTCACCCACTTTGTCAGCACTGTGGCAAGCTCATCCACCTGGTTGATTGTTGCTGGGTCCTTCATGGCCATCTCACTCCACACCCATGATAGGGCCAGACTGCGGTCCAAGATGCATCCCTGCCTGTTGCCGCTCTTCCTTCATCTTTGGATCTCTCCATGGCTGAGATCCAAATGATTCATGATCATAGGAACACCTCCATATTGGGCTCTTCATCATAATATCTTTCCCACTCCGATGGTACCACTGCATTTTTCAGTCATCACTCCCCTTCCTGGATGCTTGACTCAAATGCGTTTGACCATCTTACCGGTGATGCAGTTGTTCTCTCAAACTATAGTCCCTATACTAGTTCCTCAGCCATAACTGTTGCTGATGGTTCCACTCTCCCCATTTTAGGTTTTCGTACATGCTCCCTAACCTCACCCCTTCACCTATCCTCGGTGGCCCATGTACCACGTAGTTTGTTTAACCTGCTCTCCATTAGTAAGCTGACCAAGGATTTAAATTGTAATGCTATCTTTACCCCATATTCTGTTATGTTTCAGGAGCAGACGATGAACCGGGAACTTGGAAGAGGCCAGCTTCGAGATGGGGTGTACATGTTCGATGGCCCGACATCTGTTGTCTGCACGTCTGTCTCTGCTTGTTCCTTGGACGTCCATTCTCGGTTGGCCCACACATCCGCCTTCGCTCTTCATCATCTCTATCCAGATATTAGTTAGCATTTATCATTTCATTGTGAGTCTTCTACCTTTGAAAAACACCATCACACTTAATATTTTCCTTGACTTGACACACAGGCTTCCAAACCCTTTTATTTGCTTCATTCTAATGTATGGGGTCCCTGTTCCACCTCGTGTCAAGCTGGGTATAAATATTATATCTCTTCCATTGATTATTTTTCACGTATGATGTGGCTTTACCTTATTCGCGATCGGATAGAAGTTTTCTCCACCTTTTAGACCTTTTACCATGATATCCAGACACACTTTTCTATCTCGGTAAAATTTATACGCTCCAAAAATGGGCAAGA
This sequence comes from Viscum album, assembly GCA_963277665.1. NCBI lineage: Eukaryota > Viridiplantae > Streptophyta > Magnoliopsida > Santalales > Viscaceae > Viscum > Viscum album. Next base: position 1,353,220,347 of record OY728150.1, on the reverse strand, counting down.
ATACTTGTCAAGTCCCTTTCATTAGTTTCTGCAGGCACACGACATCATCCATGAGACCTCCAGTCCTTATACCCCTTAGAAAAATGGAGTAGCCAAATGAAAACACCGGCATATTCTGGAAACTGCTTGTGCCCTCCTCTTCCACAGAAAGGTGCCTATTCTCCTCTGGGGGGATGCCATCCTCACTATTACTTACCTACTCAATCGACTTCCTTCCTCCATTGTTCAGGGGGAGACTCCTTTTCATACTCTATTCCCCTCTGTTCCTCCTCACTCCCTTCCACTCCACATCTTCGTATGTCTATGGTATGTCCGGGACACTTGCCCCAATCTCTCTAAACATTCTCCCAAATACCTCCAGTGTATTTTTCTCAGATACTCCCACACTCAGCGTGGATATCGATGCTTCTCTCCAGACTTATGATGCTATATAATCTCTGCCGATGTATCATTTTTCGAGAGATATTCTTTCACTCCACCCTATACTCATCTGGAAACTACCATGGATTAGTGCCTTCCTCTCATTTTCACCCTCCTCTGGTGTCTCCCCCTACTGTTCATCGCTTTGGGACAATCTACTCTCGTCGTCCATCGATTGTACACCCATCCAGGCCAAGGAAAACATTGTTCCCACTTCGTCTGATGCTCCTATCACAGCACCTGAGGACTTTCCGATTGCACTCTGGAAAGGTACTCACTTGTGTCATACTACTCCTCAATTTACATCTTCATACAAATGTTTTTCAACACTGGAGGTAATATCTATTACCCGCACGGATGGTGATGCCAAATCACACCCAGGGTGGCTATAGGCGATGCGGGATGAACTGCAAGATCTAGATGACAACCATACATGGGATTTGGTCCCCCTCCCTACAGGAAAAAATGCGGTCGAATGCAAATAGATTTATATGATCCATCTCAATAACGATGCCTCTCTTCATCGCCTCAATTCCTGGCTTGTGGCGAAGGGATTTTCTTAGACATATGGCATAGATTACTTTGAGACCCTCTCTCTGGTCGCGAAGATGGCCTCTATCTACCTACCCATATCTCTGGCTTCCCATCATCACTGGATACTTCATCAAATGGATGTTCAGAATGCATTTCTCCATGGATTTCTTGACGAAGAAGTCTACCTGTTGCAACTTCTTGGATTTTGCACCACTGGTGTGACTCCCATGTCTGCCACCTTCGTCGATCCCTCTATGGCCTCAAGCAGTATCCTCGGGCTTGGTTTGGCTGCTTCAGCACTTTCATCATGGCCTTTGGCCTCTCTCATAGTATAAAGGATCACACAGTCATCTTCTGTACAACGTCGAATTACTGTATCTTGCTGGTGGTATATATTGATGATATCATCATCATAGGGAGAGACTCCACTAGAATCGCCCACCTCAAGGCGCACCTTCACCACCACTTCCACACTAAAGATTTTGTCCCCTCACATACTTCCTTGGTATCGTGGTCTCTCGTTCTGAGGGCACTATCTCTCTCTACAAACTTAAGTATGCCCTTGATATATTACATGATGTAATATTGAGCCATAAAATTGTGATGGACACTCCTCTTGATCCTGGGAATGCTCTCTCCATACCTACTAGGCACCATTTCCTAACATAGAGAGCTGTCAACGTCTGGTGGGTAAAATTAACTACCTCACCATGACATGACCAGACATTGTCTGTGCTGTTGGAAAAGTAATCTAGTTCATGGAGCATCCAACCATATCTCAGGGGGATGATGTCCTCCACATTGACAAATAAATAAATAAAGACCCCGCACGTGGCCTTCGATACTCCCATCATGCTCATTTGGATTTTGAGGCCTTCTGTGATGCTGACTATGCAGGTTTCCTCGCTACCCGCAAGTCTACTTCGGGATTTTCCGCGTTCTTCACTGGTAACCTCATCTCCTAGCACAACAAGAAGCAGATTTTCATCTCCAGATCGAGTGCAGATGCCGAATATCACGCCATGTCCATGATCATCACTGAGATCCTCTGGATTAATAATCTCCTCCAAGAGATCATATTCCTAGAAAAGACCTCTTCTCATATCTGGTGTGCTAATCAGGAAGCCATGAAGATTTCCTTGAATCCCATCTTCCATGAACAGATGAAGCATATCGAGGTGGACTAAAACTTTCTTCGCCACTATCCGGAGAAGAACCATATCAGCTGTGGCCATATTCTGATGGTTGATCAACTTGCCGACATATTCACCAAAGGTATCCCCGGAGCTCACCTTGACTCTCTCACTACCAAGATGGGCATTCACAACATCCATGGCCCAGCTTGAGGGGGAGTATGAGATGGTCTTTTTTCAGTGTTGTCTTTTTCTTTGTTGGACTTGGTCCAAGATGGGCATGTCCAACGTGAGGGGGACTATTGGACCCCATTTAAGTATAAAGGGTATTTTCAGTCCCACATCGGTCTTTCCCTCCTTGTAATTATTTTTACTCGTCTATACAAGAATTTCTCTACCTTACATAGAGGTAAGGAGAATTCACCATTAACAAAAACAAATACAAACTTGAGGCTACCAGAAAGAAAACAAAGAATCCTTGTGAATACCCTTTAATGAAGTAAGAATAAACCACCATGGTATATATGTTTTCCTGTAAATACCTAGTACTATACCTGATAAGGAAAAGTTCATGTGAGGAATAAAAGAACACCCAACATAGAGAATTAAGTCAATGAAACACACATCTCCCTTTGATTACTCTCACCCACTCACCCATAAGCTGAAAAGGGAAGGTATATGGAGGAGTCATTGCTGAAAGCATGAAAATGATGAGCCCACGACCATTAATCTAGTTTCACCTTTGAACCTTACAGGACCTACAATATAGTGCGGGTTTTTTTAAATCAAAACTAATAACGAGAGATGGAAGTTGGGAATCACAGGAAGCAGGTGATTCATGCATTGGGGTAATAAGAATGGATTCAAAAACTAATTGCTGATTTCTTAATCAAGAACTGGGATAATTCAAGATCTGAAAAAAAAACAAGAATGAAGGACCAGGGAAGGAGAGGGAGGGAGTGACCCTATTATGGGGAAGCGGGAGGCTGGATCTTCTATGTGTTGAGAGAAGCGAGATTTCAGTTCACGATACTCCCATCAATCATGAGGTAGGGATTCTCACATGCTCTACTGACCGCTTTCAGATCCTTAAACGTGACATGTGGTGGCAAGGGACCACTGCATAAACAATGATGGAAAGCGAGGCAGAGGAAGATTGGGGGAAGGATGAATGAGGCGTACGAAACCATAACCCTTGGATCTTTTGGTGTTCTTATCAGTTATGACGATGGCCTCTTGGATCTCCCTGAATAGATCGTAATAGATTCTCATTATTTCCTTGGTCTCCCAGGTGAGTAGAAGGATATGTGGGGGCAGGGGCAGAGGTGGGGGTAGGGCGGAAGCCGAGGCCAAGGCGGATGAGGAGTCAAGGCGGAAGCCGATGCGGAGGAGGAAGCCGATATGGAGGCGACGACGGTGAGGATGAGGTGGAGATGGCAAGGCGTAGGCGGCGATGGGGAGGCAGGTTTGAGGATACATGGAAGTGGAGAAATCTGTTTTACGCATGAGGAGAATGGTTTTGAGGAGAAGGGTTTGGAAGAGGAGAGGCAGGGAGGTAAAGATTGAGGCGGAGATGGAGGCGGGGACTGAGGACGAGGATAGAACGCGGAGGAGCCTGTGGACGTAGAGAATCAGAAAATGCGGATAAGAGAACATGTCAGCCAAATTAACGTGGAGCTGACATGTGGAATAGAAAATTACAAGCTTTGGTATATACTAGTACCCCAACCCTTGCAGTTTCACAAGACAAGATAGCGAGTAAATCAATGAAAACATGGATTTAACTGACAATACCTATAGAGATATTCAATATAGGAAAAGGAATAAATGGAATAGTAAATATTATTTAATGCACATAATGAAACAGAATCAAATATTAATTTTTTTTAATCTTCTTAGATGTTGAAAGTGTCCTGATTGAAAATGATTATAACTAATTCTCATAGTAGAGAATGAAACATTTGATAGAAAAAATTAAGTGTAATTATAATGCATGATAGGTAAGAAATAATAAGATTTTAATTGGGTATTGGAAAACCAAAATCCATAAAAAGTAAAAAAATTGAATGATACAAACCTTAAGATGTCAACTTGAAATATATTAGGCTAGGATATTGTCATGGTGTATAATGTGTTTGATACACATAGTCAAAAACTTATGTCCAGTGGTCTTATTGTGCACCTTTTGTTAGTCATCTATGAAATCTCTCTTCCATGGAAGTGTTTTGGAAATTAAAATTCATGTGTGACATATTTTTAATATGATTATACAACATATGCATACATAAGGTAAGACTGGATAATGAACTTTTACCTTCAATGGAACTTGAAAACCACTACTTGAATGATGTGTCTTCATGTGAAGTGAATTTCATGTATGATGTATGAATCACTTATACCTAAGTATATGTAATGATCCATAGATGTCACCAGCATCATGCCTAATGAAGACATGTTCACATATCACACCCACTATTGAAAAGACCTCCCAAAAGTAAAATAATTTAATAAAATACTTCAAATAAATTTAAAAAATGTATAGAATACTTAATTCACATGTTCTTGAAATCTGGTCTCACCTTTGGGAATCCCCTATTTTATCCTAACAAAAATAGTACATATTCCTGTAAAGTAATCAATAAAATGATTGTTACTATTTATGAGACTTCCCTTCTATATTCCCTAAAACATTAAACTATTGACTCAATAACATTTTAATTACTACCTACAATAATTTCATATATCCATGGTGAAAATAACATGCAAGTCTCAAACAATAAAAGTTCTTGTAAAATAGAAAGTTTCATTTCTCAAAAAAACTTCATGGATCTTCTAGAAATGTTCATATTTCTCAAAAAAAAACTTCATGAATATGTAGAAAAGTTGATGCAATCCTTCATGAATATGTAGAAAAGTTGATGCATGAAACAAAATTAGTGAATTGTGAAAATAGACAAAGGATGAAATTGTGTAATTTAATTGAATTATACATTTATCACATAGTAAATTCCATAAATAAATCCTATGTTACAGCCCCTAATCATAATAACTAGAACACTCAGCCAATGTAGCCTCTTCCTCGCCTCCCCGCCGAAGATGTTGGAGGTGTCTCTCATACGCCGTTGGTGCCCCACCACCCCCAACCTGCAGTTTCTCTGTTTTCTCTAAAGATAGGTGCATGATCCATTCACTATTATTTGTTATTTTTATAATCTTTGGAATAATAGAGAAATAAGTTTGAATGTTCCAAAAATGGGTGAGAATCTTGAAATCATATGTAAATTAAAGAAACATAAGGAAATTTAACATCAATAACTGATGAATTCTCTTTCTCTTTTTGAAAATACACTAAGCACTGATTTAGTTCATTCCAAGTTGAATATATGATCAATCTCTTTTGTTAGATTTTATTCAAAAAAGATGAAATCAATACTGCTGGAAATGTCAGATGTTCACAAGATTTTAAAAATTTATACATTTTATAATTGAATCAAGGTGTGGAATCAAGGGGTGTGGTGTTGGCATGTGTTATGCCATATCTAAGATGCTGTCAAGTTGAACATGCAACTGGAATACTATTCCAGGAATATTCATTAAATGATCTGAACTCCATGAAACATATTATTGAATCTAGGGCCTCAACTTACCAGTTAGCTTGATAGATTTATACATCTGTAGACTTTTCTGTGTGGAGGTAGGGAATGAAAATAGAGAGCACCACAAGAATTCTCAGCTACATTCAGAATGTCCTTAATGATGTGAACCAAAATTGTGATGATTAATTGGAAGTTTCTATGACTTATGATTAGCGTTTCCTCTATAGAGCTATAGTGATATTCTCTCAAGAGTCCAACAGGTCAAATTTTCATATTTTTATTGAGGTCCTGTGTGAATTTTGGGAGCATAAAATAGTCATATTAATAGGAGTCATTGTGAAGGACCTTCTAATATGTACCAAAAAGAATAATAGGCTGCTACCTTATTAAATTTAATTGATTAAACAAATTTCCTGCAAAAATTAGAGTAAATACAAATTAAAGTTTTATAGTTCAAAATTTAAGTTAATTCATGTGGAGGAAAATTAAGGATAAAACAAACATATATTAAATTTCAAGATGTTGATAGTGGTAATATGGCATACATATCCATATTCCCCACTCTCTTTTTTGGTGATAAAAATTAGCACACTGTAAATTATGTTGGGTCGGAGGTGATGGCAAGAGGGGGGGTGAATTGCCTTTTTAAAATTAATTAACAATTTAAAACAAATTTAAATGCAGCGGAAAGTAAAATGGCAAGACACAATTGATAACGGAGTTCGGCTTTAAACTCAAGCCTACGTCTCCGCTCCCAACTCAACCGTTGGGAGATTTATACGACCGCTTGCTTTTTAATGGTTATAGCAAGAAACCCACTAGCCGTTTTAAGGTAGGCTAGATCACCCTCTTACATCTTGCTTTTTTATATTGGTTGTAGCAAGAAACCCAAATTGAAAGAAGAAAGAAAACGGGTGGTTTGTTTTAATACAAACCCAATTAAGAACTAAACAATTGAAGTAAATAAGTTAGAACAAACTAGAGGAAGCCTTGAGCGCCAAGAAGTGAGTGTAGTTGATGTAGAGGCAGCCCAAGCTTCAAGGGTGGCAATTGGATCCCAAGTGGCCTTTGAGAATTGTCGTAGGAGCCTCAAATGATCAAAATAGCTTTGGTATGCTTTGGTATATGATCGGTAGTCTTCCCGGCATCCATGGACGTCTATTTATAGGATAAATACTCCCAAATACTTCAATATGGCCGTTGGAGGGCTTTCGGAGCCGTTGGGGATCAAGTAGACAAGTCTGGTCAAGCTCCAACGGCTAGTTTGACTTTGCTCACCGGCTGACCGGTGCTTGTCCACCGGCTGGCCGGTGCCTTGGAAGGTGGAGAGAGCTTCTGTCCAGGAGCCACCGGCTGGCCGGTGGGAAGGCCACCGGCTGGCCGGTGGTGAGACAGTAGGTCTCACTGTTGAGCCCTGATGCCACCGGCTGGCCGGTGGCAGAGCCACCGGCTGACCGGTGGTCTGGACAGAATGCATCCCATTCTGTCTGGGTCCACCGGTTGGCCGGTGGCCAGACACCGGCTGACCGGTGGCACCTGGCAGAGGGCAAGCCCTTCTGCCTTGTCCACCGGCTGGCCGATGGGCTGGATCCGGCTGGCCGGTGCCCCTACCGGCTGGCCGGTGGTCCTACACCGGCTGGCCGGTGGACTTGAAAAAAGTCCACTTTTCCTTTTTTTTGCCACTTCTTGCTCCTGAAATCATGCCTATTAACAAGAACACTTGAAACAACATTAGATCACTATGAGAGTGATTGTGATCATTAAAATCCAAGAGAGTGGGGTACAACAATCTCCCCCTATTTTGATGATCACAATCACAAAAAAGAAAACTTTAAAAAGGGTATGAAAGCTTTAAAAAAAAAAAATATGTCAATTGAAAACTTTAAATAAACAATTTGAACTTGGAAAACTTAGAGACGTGCCAAATATAATGATCATGAAAGCATTGAAATACTGAGAAAGGACTTTTTTGAAATTGCAACCAAAAGCCATTTTTTAAAGAAATCAATTAAAAATAATAACTTAACTATTTAAAACAGATTTGGATGACATCAAAAACTTAAAATGGAACTTGTAAAAAGAGCATTTTAATAAAAAGCTATGTAATAGAGAGGTTTTCTCCCCCTTTGGGATTATCAAAATAGGAGAAAAATTATGAAAGAAACATACTAATAAAGAATGACAAAGAAGGATGGAAAGATAAGATAACTTGAATTCCATAAAAGATGAAACGATACAAAGGAAGTTCAAAAAACAAAAACAAATACAAATACAAGCCAAAAAACAGGAACGGCTCTATTCACTCCTAGAGGGCCGAGAGGGACGGCGGCGCCTGGAGGTCGGAGGAGCCGGAGGAGCCTGGACCGCCTCAAAGCGACGATCTAGAGAGTCAATCCGTGAGTGAAGCTGATCAAACTGAGAGCTGAAGAATGAAAACTGCAAGTCCAGCCGAGTCTCAATCTGATCCTGGAAGCGTAGGAACTGGTCAGCCGTCACCGGCAAGCCACCAGCATCAGCAGGAGGGGGCACAGCCTCAGCAGGCTCAGGTGCATCATCACCCTCTCCAGCCTCCTCATCAGCAGCAGCATCAGCCTCATCTTCGTTGTCACCACTGTCTTCCTCTTCATCATCATCACTATCCTCACTGTCTGAAAGGGGATAGGCAGCGGCGATAGCAGGAGGCATGGCATTGGCAGGAGGATGGGAATGAGTTTGAGGAGAGTAGGCCTTGAGAAGACCGTCCTTGTCCAGAATCCATTCCTGACGCCAAGGGTGCCAACGGATGTGCATTCGTTGCACCATCATAAAATTCACTATGCTATCCTTCGTTGGCTGCTCGAAGGAAGTGTCATGAAGAGGCACATCAAGAAATGAAAAGATTTTAGTCAAGAAGCGTCCGTAGGGTAGAGTTTTGGACCGGCGCGGGTGCTCAGCCACATAAGTCATGGCCCGGAACAGAAACCGGACCAAATTGAAGTGTATGCCTCGGGTGATAAATGAGAGAAGATAAATGTCAATGAATTTGACATTATCATGATCCTCGATACGGGGCGCAAGGGAAGTTTGGATGAGGCGCTCAATAATACGATGATTAGGAGAAAGCTGGGAGAGCTTGACAATAGGATTTGTGGGCTGCCCTGTGAGATGCTCAAGGGCTTCAGCTACATCAAACTCACGGTCTCGTGGAAACTCCCCCTGAGCAAAAGCATGGGGTCCAACATGAGGAACCCCGAGCATCCGGGCAATCTCCAACGAAGTGATAGTGATGGGTTGCCCAAGAGCAGTGGAGGAGATGGTATCAATGTCATCAGAAACGGACCACGTCAAATGAGCATAGAACTCTTTGACAAGAAGAGGATAAATGACATCCTTTTCGGGTGGCTCAAAAAAAGAATGCCAATGTTGATACTCAATAATCGAGAAAAGCTCAAGACGAGCAGTAGACAGCCAAGGATAATCAATTACTCTACCCGGCAAAATGACTTTGTCATGCCAAATGTCCGGGAGTTGAGGGATTGAAGGAGGAGGAGGAGCTTCTTGAGCGATTCCCTTCCCTTTACGTGTAGAGCGAGGACCCATGATGGCAAAAGAAAGAAAAAGAGAGAGATTGAGAGAAGAAATGAGGTTTGAGAGGTCAAAAATCAAGAAAGGAGGCTAGGGTTTGGAGGACCTTCGGTTTTAGGAGGAGCTGCCCGAGAGAGAGGAGAGAAATGAGGGAGGAAGGGTTTTAAAATTGATTTTAACCCTTCCTCGGGTCGGCCCAAAAAGCAAAACCCGAAACCACCGGTTAACCGGTGGTGTACCACCGGTTGACCGGTGGTGCCAAAAGTCATAAAAAATATAAAAAAAAACAGAATTTAAAAAAAGTTTAAAAAAAAATTCTAATAAAAATAAAATATAGGCAAGCCAAGAAAGTCAAATATTTAATAGTGCTCATTGACGAATCATTCCTAACTCCCCTTTAATAAAGTCAAAACGGTCAACTGGGAGCGGTTTGGTAAAGATATCAGCTAGTTGGAAATCAGTGGAAATGAAGTCCAAAGTGATATCTCCTTTTTGAAAATGGTCACGAAGGAAATGATGCCTTAAGTCTATGTGCTTTGTCCTAGAATGTTGTATTGGATTCTTAGAGATACTAATGGCACTAGTGTTGTCACACCGAATTGGGACATGATCATAGGAAAGACCATAATCCAAGAGAGTGTGTTGCATCCAAATAATTTGGGCACAACAATTGCCAGCGGCTACATACTCGGCCTCGGCAGTAGAAAGAGCAACACAATTTTGCTTCTTGCTACTCCACGAAACAAGGGACTTGCCTAGCAGATGACAGGTTCCACTAGTACTCTTACGATCTAATTGACATCCACCAAAATCAGCATCCGAATAAGAAGATAGTTCAAAAGAAGTATTTGAGGGATAAAATAAACCAAGATTTTTGGATCCTTTTAAATACTTGAAAATTCTTTTGACCGATTTAAGATGGGATTCTTTAGGATTGGCTTGAAAACGAGCACAAAGGCAAACACTAAACATGATGTCAGGACGGGTCGCAGTTAGGTAAAGTAGACTCCCGATCATACTCCTATAAAGCTTGTTATCCACCGGTTTCCCGGCTTCGTCTAACGTAAGCTTACATGAAGTACTCATGGGTGTACTAATTTCCTTTACTTGATCCATACCAAAACGACTTAGAAGCTCGTTTGTGTATTTGCTTTGGCTTAGAGAAATACCTTTTGAATTTTGAAAAATTTGAAAACCAAGAAAAAATTTCAATTCTCCCATAAAACTCATTTCAAATTCTTTTCTCATTAAATCTGAAAAATCAGTACAAAGAGATTCTTTGGTAGAACCAAAGATAACATCATCAACATAAATTTGGACTATTAAAAGATCTTTTGAAGTGCGTTTTAAAAAGAGGGTACAATCGGCTTGACCCATTTTAAAATCATTTTCTAAAAGAAATTTTCTTAACCGCTCATACCAAGCCCGAGGGGCTTGCTTTAAGCCATAAAGAGCCTTGGTTAACTTAAAAACATGATTTGGAAATTTTGGATCTTCAAAACCGGGAGGTTGTTCAACAAAGATTTTTTCAGAAATAAAACCATTTAAAAAAGCACTTTTAACATCCATTTGAAAAAGCTTAAAATTTAAGTGGGCGGCGAATGCCAACAAGATCCTAATGGATTCTAACCTAGCAACGGGGGCAAAGGTTTCACCATAATCGATTCCTTCTTCTTGATTATAGCCCTTAGCTACTAGGCGAGCCTTGTTCCGGGTTATGTTCCCTTGATCATCAAGTTTGTTCCTAAAAACCCATTTAGTGCCAATAATTGGATGATCATTGGGTCTTTCAACAAGAGTCCAAACATCATTTCTAGAGAATTGATTTAGTTCCTCTTGCATTGCAAGAACCCAATTCTCATCATTAATGGCATCATTAACGGTTTGAGGTTCTAGGTGAGAAATGAAGGCTTGATGTTCAACTTCATTGAGGATAGATCTTCTAGTTCGAGTACCGGCTTGAAGATCACCTATGACATTTTCTAAAGGATGGTCTCTAGAAGGTTTCCAAACCTTAGGCAAGGTGGAAGGCGAAGTAGGTGAAGAGGGTTCTTGATGGTCATCCTCCTTGGGAGGAGAAGAGGAATCATCCAAATGAAGCTTATCAAGCTTATCTTCAACATCCTCAATGACCGGGTGAGGTTTTGGAAGAGTTTCATCAAATTTGACGTGAGATGATTCTTCGATGGTTTTAGAACGTTTATTGAAGACACGATAGGCTTTGCTTGAGTTGGAGTACCCAAGAAAAATACCTTCATCGGATTTGGCATCAAATTTCCCTAGGTTATCTTTTGTGTTAAGGATAAAGCATTTACACCCAAACACTTTAAAATAACCAACTTTGGGCAATTTGCCTTTCCAAAGTTCATAGGGGGTTTTCTTAAGAAGGGGTCTTACAAGGACTCTATTAATAGTATAACAAGCAGTGTTTACCGCCTCGGCCCAAAAATATTGAGGGAGGTCGAATTCACTAAGGAGGGTTCGAGCGATTTCTTGGAGAGTTCGGTTTCTCCTTTCAACCACTCCATTTTGTTGAGGAGTCCTAGGGGCAGAGAAGGTGTGATTGTATCCTTGAGAGGAACACAATTCATCGAATTCTTTGTTCTCGAATTCACCACCATGATCACTACGAAGAGATATGATTTTATATCCTTTTTCGTTTTCTACTTTCCTAGAGAATTTCAAAAAGGTTTTACAAGCATCACTCTTATGGGCTAAGAAGAAAACCCAAGTAAAACGAGAAAAGTCATCAACAATAACTAAGGTATAGGATTTTCCACCTAAGCTTGCTACGGGAGTAGGACCAAAAAGATCAAGATGAAGGAGTTCAAGAGATTTTGAGGTGGACACTTCCTTCTTAGATTTGAAAGAAGACTTGTGTTGCTTACCAAGTTGGCATGGCTCACAAATCAAATCTTTCTTAAATTTAAGTTTAGGAAGGTCACGAATGAGCTTGTTCTTATTAAGCTTTAGAAGTGAATGAGAGCTACAATGCCCCAATCTTCTATGCCAAAGCCAAGACTCATTGTCAAGAGCACTTAAACATTTAACATTTTGGCTAGCTAGAGATTTTAAATCAATAATGTAAACATTTTGAAAACGGGAAGCAGAAAATATCAACTTGTTTTGAAAATCAAACACATTGCATAAATCATTTTGAAAATTGACTGAAAAACCACTATCACAAAGTTGACTAATGCTAATTAAATTATGCTTTAAACCTTTAACTAATAAAACATCTTTAATAAAAGAGGAGCTACCAAAACCAATGGTACCTATTCCGACGATCTTGCTTTTTGAGTTGTCACCAAAGGTGACATATCCTCCATCGAATTCTTCAAGAGAGTTGAACTCGGAGGGATCGCCACACATGTGCCTTGAGCAACCGCTGTCGAGATACCACGAGCCTTTAGAGATCCTACTCTTTTGGCGTTTATCCTACAAAATCAAGAAAGAAGAGATTTTGGTACCCATATAAGTTTGGGTCCGGAAAGATTAGCAAAAAGAGACTTTTGAACCCATAATGTTCTAGAGGGATTCCTTCTATGATACTCATCCGAGTAGGTAATGGATTTGGGTCTTCCATACCTAGCATTTTTACAATCACATTCATAAATCATGTGACCGGTCTTTTTACAATAATTACAAAATTTGTATTGAGAGCTCCCCCTTACAAAAGTAGTGGGTGCCCTAGTAAAAGTGGATTGCTTGTTATAGCCAAGTCCATGTGTGGTTCTAGCCGAACGCTGAGAACCTAGTAATTTAGTTAAGTTTTGTTCACCTTGGGTGAACTTGGCAAGAGATTCCTTCAAATCCTTAATGGTAGAATTTAAAGAATCTACATTTGGAATATTTTTGACTTTAAGGGCAAGCTCCTCATTCTCTTTGAGAAGTTTGTCTTTTTCGGAAATAAGAGTTTTGTATTTCTTTTTCAAGGTCAAAAATTTAGAGGTAAGTTCGTGAAAACCTTCCTCTAATTGATCTCTTGCATTTTGGAGTTCTTCATAAGACATATTATTATCAAAAGAAGAAGATGAGGAAGAAGAGTGAGAAGAAGAGTGAGAAGAGGATACCTCATCAAATGCCATTAGGCATTTTCCATCTTCATCGCTTGAGTCGCTTGAAGACATGGAGTCATCACTTGCACTCCATGTTGATGCTTTGAAGGCCTTCTTGTTTTTCTTTTCTTTTAACCTTTTCTTGAAAATGGGGCACTCCGGTTTGATGTGGCCTTTCTTTCCACATTCAAAGCAAGTGATTTCTTTCTCCGCCTTTGGCTCTTCCTTTCGTGCCTTTTGAAATTTCTTCTTTTTCTTCATGAACTTGCTCATTTTCCTTGCTAGTTGAGCCATCTCGGATTCACTATCATCGGAGGAGCTTTCTTCCTTTGCCTTGAAAGCAATGTTCTTTTTCTCCTTGAAGATCTTTCCTTCTTTATCGGCTTGTCTTTTCATGGTAATCTCATAAGTCATGAGTGACCCTATGAGTTCTTCAACCGGCATCTTCTTCACATCTTTCGCTTCTTGGATTGCCGTCACCTTTGGTTCCCAAGAGCTTGGTAGGACCCAAAGAATTTTCTTCACCATTGTTTCTGCTGAAACATCATCACCAAGGGACTTTCTCCCATTGCAAACATCAGTAAAACGAGTAAACATTTCGGTGATTGACTCGTGTGGGTGCATTGTGAAACTCTCAAAGTCTTGACGATACATATCTAACCTAGTGTCTTTGACTTTGTTAGTGCCCTCATGGGTCACTTCCAAAAGCTTCCAAATTTCGTGTGAGGTGGTGCAAGTAGAAATACGATTAAACTCATTACGGTCTAGCCCACAATGAAGAGCATTCATGGCTTTGCCATCAAGCTCAAAATTGGCAATATCTTCGGGGGTCCAATTAGATTCATCCTTACTAGAAAGAGTGTAGCCTTGCATAACAATTCTATATATAGGATAGCCAATACTCCTAAGAAAAGTAATCATTCGTGTTTTCCAATATGTGTAATCGGTTCCATCGAAGTATGGAGCCCGAGTCATGGAATACCCTTCGGGAGCTTGTGAGGAAGAAGCCATCACTATGGATTTTTCGTTTGTAACCGGTTAAGGTATTACACAAACGCTCCCTCTGATACCAAATGTTGGGTCGGAGGTGATGGCAAGAGGGGGGGTGAATTGCCTTTTTAAAATTAATTAACAATTTAAAACAAATTTAAATGCAGCGGAAAGTAAAATGGCAAGACACAATTGATAACGGAGTTCGGCTTTAAACTCAAGCCTACGTCTCCGCTCCCAACTCAACCGTTGGGAGATTTATACGACCGCTTGCTTTTTAATGGTTATAGCAAGAAACCCACTAGCCGTTTTAAGGTAGGCTAGATCACCCTCTTACAGCTTGCTTTTTTATATTGGTTGTAGCAAGAAACCCAAATTGAAAGAAGAAAGAAAACGGGTGGTTTGTTTTAATACAAACCCAATTAAGAACTAAACAATTGAAGTAAATAAGTTAGAACAAACTAGAGGAAGCCTTGAGCGCCAAGAAGTGAGTGTAGTTGATGTAGAGGCAGCCCAAGCTTCAAGGGTGGCAATTGGATCCCAAGTGGCCTTTGAGAATTGTCGTAGGAGCCTCAAATGATCAAAATAGCTTTGGTATGCTTTGGTATATGATCGGTAGTCTTCCCGGCATCCATGGACGTCTATTTATAGGATAAATACTCCCAAATACTTCAATATGGCCGTTGGAGGGCTTTCGGAGCCGTTGGGGATCAAGTAGACAAGTCTGGTCAAGCTCCAACGGCTAGTTTGACTTTGCTCACCGGCTGACCGGTGCTTGTCCACCGGCTGGCCGGTGCCTTGGAAGGTGGAGAGAGCTTCTGTCCAGGAGCCACCGGCTGGCCGGTGGGAAGGCCACCGGCTGGCCGGTGGTGAGACAGTAGGTCTCACTGTTGAGCCCTGATGCCACCGGCTGGCCGGTGGCAGAGCCACCGGCTGACCGGTGGTCTGGACAGAATGCATCCCATTCTGTCTGGGTCCACCGGTTGGCCGGTGGCCAGACACCGGCTGACCGGTGGCACCTGGCAGAGGGCAAGCCCTTCTGCCTTGTCCACCGGCTGGCCGATGGGCTGGATCCGGCTGGCCGGTGCCCCTACCGGCTGGCCGGTGGTCCTACACCGGCTGGCCGGTGGACTTGAAAAAAGTCCACTTTTCCTTTTTTTTGCCACTTCTTGCTCCTGAAATCATGCCTATTAACAAGAACACTTGAAACAACATTAGATCACTATGAGAGTGATTGTGATCATTAAAATCCAAGAGAGTGGGGTACAACAAATTAGAATAAGAAACCAAAATAAAAATATATAGATAATGAATCAAGATTGAAAACTGATGTTAATGGAAGAATTTAAAGGACGAAAAACCTAAGAAAAAGAGGAAATTGAGACTATTCTAATGTTCTTATTGTTATATGACACCATAAAAAGTAGATCCATTAGAATCCATGAGGAGAATGACATTTTTGCAATATCATGATGGTCACATTATAGGAGGTTGACACGGTCGAATCCCACATTGGTGGTGACTATGAGGGGTAGAATGAGGGGTGGTAGCAATGTTTTGTTCTTGATAAAGAATCAATATTGAAAACTAATAATGAATCAAGATTGAAAACTGATGTTAATGGTAGAATTTAAAGGATGAAAAACCTATGAAAAAGAGGAAATTGAGACTATTGGAATGTTCCCATTATCATATGAAACCATAAAAAGTAGATTTATGAGAATCCCCAAGGAGAAGGTAATTTTTGTAACATCACGATGGTCACATTACAGGAGGTTGATATGGTCGACTCCCACATTGGTGGTGACTATGAGTGGTAGAATGAGGGGTGGTAGCAATGTATATCGATGGAAAAATGGGAGGAAGTACCGATTGGGGAGATCTCAATGAAAGGAAAACATGTTCTTTCTTTACTAATGAATAAATGAGACTGGAAAAAATGAAAAAATGTTCTTTCTTTAGTGTTAACAGTTACGACGATAAAATAATATTGGAAAACTGAAACTGTAATCATTTTTAAACAAAGGAAGATAAATATAAATATTTTTTTACAATATTAATAAATTGAATGTTAATTATAAATTTATAGTTAAATAGTACACTGAATATATTCTTAACGTTATCATATAGATAAAAAAATTAAAAATACATTGAGTAATGCCTAAACTGAAACTAAAGTAAACTAAAAATTCATTAATGTAAGTGAATTGTACATATATAGAAACTAAAATTGCATTAATTTGAATGTACATTGTGTATTTATATAAACATGGTATACCACTTGGAATATCAATAATGGTTTCACGACCATTAATTGAACTACCCAAAGTTTGTTGAAGATTGATTAATAGAATTCAATAAAATTAATATGAATGAAAAGAATAAAATGCAAGGAATTTTAATTTCTTTTACCAGATGACATAATCTACGATTTAAAATGAGCTCTAACTTTAACTATTTAAGAGTTTGAAACACATAAATTGATCGAAATAGATCATAATGGATAGAAAAGAAATAACCATATATTGTGATAGAAAATACCGAAATATGGTTCCTTTGGGGTCCTCCCTAAGAAAACTTTCATGACCCTTACTGATTATGCTTTAATCCAGCACATCCTAAAAACCTGTAGGAAAAAAGCATATGAAAGAAAATAATGAAAAACATAAATAATTTTAAATTCCTCGACTATATGGAATAATCTAATAATTGAAATAAGCTCTAATTTAAACTATTTAATAGGTTTATTATGTTATTAAATTACATAATAACATGTGAAAACATAAGATTTTTTTTTCAATCCTCTGTTATCATTAAAAAAATTATTTTGTTACAAATCAAGGTAAATATAAAAATAATATATTTATTAAATATGATTGACATTAAAAACCCAGATGTAGAGAAAATTTACTAAAAATCATAGGTGTTGCACTCATCATGTTTTAATCTTGTTTTAATGATCACAAATATTATTCAGCCTATAAACCATGTTAAATCTATGTAATCTATCTCAAATCAAATGTACATTTGTTTAGTAAAAGCTATCCAAATCTCTTAAGTGATATACACTCAGTTTGGTTACTATACACTATCTTTTAATTCACTTTATAATGCTTTTTTTGAAAAATTATTAAGTTTAATTCATTCCATAAATATCACTAATTAAGTCTGAATACAGATATTTTTCTATGTCTGAGATGCCGTGACCATGAGACACCGTGAAAAAGTGGACACCGTGACATCCAGACACTGTGACATCCAGACACCGTGAACAAGCAAACACCGTGAACAAGCAGACACCATGAACAAGCAGACACTGTGACATCTAGACACTGTGACATCCATAAACTGTGATATCTAGACACCGTGACATCCAAACACCATGACATACTGTGACACTGTTTCTTAATATGTTTTTTCATCTTTCAATTTAATTTCTAACAATCATATTAGAATATTTTAATGCACTGACGTAATTAATATTTCTTTTGTAGACAAGTACGAGGTACGAGGTGTAGAATACATGAAACCTGTCTGCTCAAACACGTGAACTCCAAGACAAAAGAGTAATGTGGCCTAGGAAAAAGAAGCAGCGTGACACGATGCTAAAAAGAAAAAAAATCTGGTGGCCGTGAACAGAATACACTTAGAGAATTCTTAAAGAAATAATTGTCTCGTGCAACTCGATGCTGCTAAAGAACACACGAAGCATACTGGAATACCAAGAACATCTTTGCACTGTCAAACATCACGAAGAACACAAGCCGGATCTGTCTGACTTGCGACACTCTGTTTTCCATACGAGGACTTTATTTCTACATCTACATCATCTCAAAAAGTACAGAGCTGCAAATACTAACACTCAGAGCACATCTAAACCTATATCAACATTTCTACTCTGTTGTGTATCTTTTTATTAACATTCGAGCAGTGTGTGTATCTGTATAACAACACACTTTGTCTCCTACTTTAAACTGAAGGATACAAGATATCCTCACTCAAACATCTTTTTACACTTGTGTATACCCACAGATAAGTGTGGAAGATGTCTCTGTGTGGCCTGGTTGTTTGTACCCATGAAGAACTGTAGAAGAGGTCCTTATATGACCTGAAAAGTCTTATGTACTGTTGTTAACCTCCATCCAGGGTGTGGATCAAGTTTATTTATATAAACTGCTTGGTGGCAGGTGATCACCAAGTGGAGTGGATTAGGTCTCGGCTTGAGATTGAACCACTTGTTTCATATCCGTTGTGCTGGTTAATTTAGTCTTCTCTGTTTTACTCCTTTAATTTATAATTCATATGTCACTAAATTCACTTAGATAGTTACTCTTGGAAAGAAGTTATAATTGTTTTATATTGGTAGAATAGCTTCAAAATTAATATTAATAACTGAAATTAAGATTACTGAGAACTAATCAATCCTTTAAGAAGTTATTTAAATAGTCAAACTCTTGTAACAGTATAACATTGATTAATTGGGTTGGTTTTAATCTTCTGGGGAAAACTTTTAGAAATAGTTTTTAACCAGAAATGTTTATAGATACTCAATTCACACCCCCTCTTGAAAATCTACTTTGACCAATATTTGGTATCAGAGGTTGGTTATTAAGACTCTTTTTAACCCTATTCAACTGTGATTGTAGTTGTACTTTTAAGATCTATAAATTTATGTTAATTCTATATTTATATCTCTTTCAAAGTATTTCTGTATTATAGATAATAGATTAGAAGGTGATGCAACCAACAGACCACCATTATTTAATGGAACCATCTAGGTTCAATAGAAAATTAAAATGAAAATGCATTTAGAGAGTATGGGTTTTGAAATTGGGTCTTCCATTATATATGAATATAAGATTCCTACTATTGATAGAATCACATGGGATAAACCTATTAAAACTGCTTACAATAACAATTACAATGCTATGAATGCTTTATAATGCTTCTTAGGAGATGAGGAATTCAATAGAATTTCTTCTTGTAAAACTACCCATGAAATTTGGGATGCCATGTCTATCTCACATGAAGGAACATCTAGTGTAAAATAAATGAGACTTAATACTTATACATTAAATATGATAACTTTAAAATGAAACCTGATGAGCCTATCTCTGAAATGTATCTTATGTTCATTGAGATTGTCAACACAATGATTTCCCTTAGAAGAGAAGTCACTTCCAAGGAATATATCATGAGAATTCTTATATGTTTGTCTAACAGATGGAGAGGAACAACTGTCTCTATTAGAGAATCATGGGACATCAGCAAGCTACACGTAAAAGAACTAATTGAGAAACTGATGATGTATGAAGAGGAACTGAAAGTCAATAAGGAAGAGGAGGATGAACTGAAGAGGAAATCTGTTGCATTCAAGACCCCCACCTCTAAACACAAAGACAAAGGGAAATTGGAAGCTTCTGTAGAAAGTTTCAGTAGTGAAAAATCATCACCTGATAGTGATGAGGAGATTGCTCAATTATCCAGAAGATTCAAGAAATTTTACAAGAAGAAGAACTTTTTTTGAAAGCCTAACTTCAAGGGAAAATATGACCAAAATGGAATTTCGAATAAGGATTGAAAAAGAAGTGACAATACTGATGATATTTTCTACTATGAATCTAACACAAAGGACATATCAAGGCTGACTGTCCAAAGATCAAGTGAAAAAAGAGATATGAGTACAATTAAAACACGTATAGAAAGGCAATGAAAGCATCATGGAGTGATTCTGAGGACAGTTCAAGCAACTCAAAAACATCACATGATGAACAAGCTAACAAATCCAATATGTATTTTATGACAAACACATCTGAGGTAAAACTGGACTCTTCTGTACATAATTCATACTACTCTAGAGATGAGAGTGACTATGAAAATATGACTAATGAAGAAATGTTTAAATACTATAACATGCTTGAAGAAACATGAAATAAACTAAAAGAAAAATATAAATCATTGAAGAAACAATATGCTCTCACTGTGACTGTTAAATCTGAACTCACAACTAAAAAAGAGAAAAATGCTCAACTGCTAAAAGAAAACAACAAATTAAAAATGTCTAATGATAAATTGAATAATGACCTATAAAAGTTTACCAATGGGAAAAATACCCTTACTCAAATTATAGGTAAACAAATTTCCCCTAAATATAACACTGACATTGGTTATCAGCCTGGGAAAAGAAATCTTGGTAGAACAAATTTTGTTTCTAAATCTAGGACATATAATTTTACTCCCAGTTCTGAACACAAATCAAATAATTCAATTTATGATACACCTTAT
The DNA here is from genome assembly GCA_963277665.1 of Viscum album. NCBI lineage: Eukaryota > Viridiplantae > Streptophyta > Magnoliopsida > Santalales > Viscaceae > Viscum > Viscum album. Next base: position 1,353,199,767 of record OY728150.1, on the reverse strand, counting down.
ACTGTTTCATGTTTTTTTGGACCAAATAGATTTTATTTTTCAAATAATTTACAAAATTCTTATAGGAATCCTATGAGGCAGATATGGGTTCCTAAACCACTTATTACTAATATTACTGGACCCAAACAAGTATGGCTACCAAAATCTGTTTTTGCTTAATCATTTTGTCATAAATCAACTTAAAGAGTTCCTGTAAAAGTTTATGATACTAGGATAGTGGATGTTCAAGACACATGACAGGAGACTACACCTGATTCAAGAACCTAATAAAAATAGATGGGGGATATGTCACATTTGGTGACAATGTCAAAGGGAAGATCATTGGCCTCAGCCAAATCGATAACTTTAACTCAGTTTTAATTTCTAAAGTACTGTTTATTGATAGATTAAAATATAATCCCCTTAGTATCTCATAATTATGTGATGATGGATTTAATGTTAGATTTGAAAATAATGCTTGTAATGTTTTAATTCTAAATATGAATCAGTATTTTCTGCATTAATAAATGAAAATATTTACTCTGCTAACATAGACTCATTAGCTTCTCAAAATGATTCTTACATGAGTGTATTTCATAAATAGTCTTGGATCTGGCATAGGAGACTAGGAAACTATAATATTCACTCCCTTATAAAGCTAACTAGAAAAATATTAGTTAAAGACTTACCCAAACTAGTGTTTTCTATTGACAAAGTGTGTAATCCCTCTCAAAAGGGGAAACAACACAAAATTTCCTTCAAACCAAAGAAAGAAGTGTCAACTTCTCAACCTCTCAAACAGGTTCACATGGATTTGTTTGGACCATCTAGAGTTTCTAGTTTAAATGGGAAGCACTATGTCTATGTTCTTGGATATTCCGTTTCTAGATATACTTGGACCTTCTTTATGGCTCACAAAAGTGAATTCTTCTCTTATTTTACTAAATATATCAAGTCTATGGAAAATCTTAGTGGACTTAAAATTAAATCCTTAAGAAGTGATCATGGACATGAGTTTGAAAATCAAGAGTTTGTCTCCTTTTGCTCACAAAATGGTTATAGTCACAATTTCTCTACCCCTAGAACACCTCAAAAAAATGGAGTTGTAGAAAGAAGAAATAGAACCTTTCAAGAGATTGATAGAACAATGCTAAGTGAATATGACCTACCTATTTATTTTTGGGTTGAATCTGTCAATACATCATGCTACATAATCAATAGAGTGTTGATCAGACCTATTCTTAAGATGACTCTTTATGAGTTATGGAACAATCGAAAACCCAAGGTTAACTACTTCAAATTTTTTGGTTGGAAAGACTATATTCTTAATACTAAAGATAATCTCAACAAATTTTCATCCAAGAGTGATGAAGGTATCTTTTTAGGATATTCCATGTATAGTAAATCCTATAGAGTGTTCAATAAAATAACAAAATGTGTGGAAGAATCTATCCATGTAAAATTTGATGAAGCAGATCCACATAAACCTAAAACCATTCTAGAGAATCTGGAAGATGATGTATCAAATCTGAAAATTAATTCAAAATCCACAAACCGTTCTGTGAAAGAATCTGTGAAAACCTTCTGTTCTAGAAATTCCTTAGACTCAAGTCATAATGAACCTGAACCTGTTGATGAACCTGAAATCACTAGTCCCTCCTTTTCTAGAGCTATTATAACTCTTAAGAACCATCCTTTAGATACTGTTGTAGGAGACCTAGACAAAGGAACTCAAACTAGAGATTCTCTTAGAAATCAGGTTGAACATCAAGTCTTCTTGTCACAGCTTGAACCTAAAAACATTAATGATGCTATCAATGATAAATTTTGGGTGATGGCTTTTCAAGAAGAACTTAATTAGTTTAAAATGAATAATGTTTGGAAACTTGTTGAAAGACCTAAGGACACATTCACCATAGGCACTAAATGGGTGTTTAGAAATAAGGTAGATGAAGCTGGTAACATAGATAGAAACAAGACTAGATTGGTTGCACAATGCTATAGTGAAGAAGAAGGAATTGACTTTGAGGATACCTCTGCACCTGTAGCTAGACATCAAGCCATCAGAATCCTGCTTGCTTATACTGCACATCTGAATTTCAAACTATATCAAACGGATGTTAATAATGTATTCTTAAATGGGTATATAGCTGAGGATGTCTTTGTTGAACAACCCCCTGGTTTTACAAACCCCCATTTTACAAATCATATTTTTAAATTATCGAAATATTTATATGGTTTAAAACAAGCTCCAAGAGCTTGGTATGATAGGTTGAGTAATTTTCTTATTTACCAAGGTTTTACAAAAGGAATAGTTAATCCTACCCTTTTTATAAAACAAATTTCTAGTGATATTTTAGTTGTCCAAATCTAGGTAGATGACATTTTCTTTGGATCTTCAAGAAATTTTTTATGTATTGATTTTTCTAAAATGATGCAAAATGAATTTGAAATGAGTTTAATGGGTGAAATAAAATTCTTTCTCGGATTTCAAATCTTTCAAAATAATGATGGTATTATTTTAACTCAAATTAAATATACTAGAGATCTTCTAAAACGTTTTTGATTGGATAGCACTAAAAGTATCAACACTCCCATGAGTACCACTTGTAAGTTAGATCTTGATGAATATGGAAAATCTGTTGATCATACCACTTGTAAAGGAATGGTTGGAAGTTTACTCTACTTAACTGCTAGTCGACCTGAAATTATGTTTAGTGTGTGTATGTGTGATCTTTTTCAAGAAAATCTTAAGGAATCTCATTTAAATGTTACAAAGAGAATTTTCAATACCTCAAGCATACACCCAATCTAGGAGTGTGCTATCCTAGAGGACAATCATTTGAACTAGTTAGTTATTATGATTCTGACTTTGGTGGTTATAATTTAGATAGAAAAAGAATCTCTAGAACATGTCACTTTTTAGGCAAGTCACTAGTATCATGGTGTAGTAAGAAACAAAATTCGGTTGTATTATCTACTGTACAATCTGAATATATAGCTACTGGCAGTTTTTGTGCACAAATCTTGTGGATGAAACACACAGTACTAGATTATGGATATCAATTTAGGAATGTACCTATAAATTGTGACAACACAAGTTCTATTAACATTTCAAAAAATCTTGTTTCATATTCTAGGACAAAGCATATTGATGTAAGACATCACTTTTTGAGAGATCATTATCAAAAAGGTGATATCACTTTGCAATTCATTGGTACTGAGTATCAGCTTGCTGATATACTTACCAAACCATTAAATTATGAAAAAATAGAATACATCATACATGAATTTGTCACGATAAATCTTAAGTAATTTTCTTACAGTATTATATCTTACTGTTTCATGTTTACTGTCTCACCGTAAAGCTTAGTCACTGTCTCACCGTAATAATCATTCACTGTCTCACCGTAATGACCCGATATGGTCTCACCGTAATGATTCTTTATGAATGTTATTTACGAATTAAAAATCGTATCATGGTAATTATTCATTTTATCTTTTTATTTTCCCATGATTTTACTTTTGTGACGTTTGGTATTCCTAAATGATAAAATAAAGGATGTGTCACTTGTCCTTCAATCGATCTTTCTTCTATTCACTCAATTTGTAACCCTTCTTCAAACCTTCAATCCTTATCTCTCTCAAACCTTCAGTGAATGCCTAGGATGAAACACCCTTAATCTTCAACTCCTAAGAAACATAGCTCAAAGAAGAAGAAAATTTCACCCAACATGGCACCTGAAGGTCCTCTAAATCCAAATATGGTGAACCGAGTAGTAGTGCATGAGAAAGATTTATGCACTAGGTGTCTTCTATCAAGTAAGTCTATGGTTTTGAAAGTTTTAGAAGAGCAAGGCTGGTCAGAATGGTTTTCAAAGGAAGATAATCCTATATACCCTAAGTTAGTGGCTCAATTGTTTTAGTATGTCTAGTTATCCTTTGATTCTGAATATGGTTATGCTATGAGAAGTTGGATAAATGGCCAGAAATTCTCATTCTCTTTGAGGTTATGGGTTTCATGCCTTAGGATACCTCATGATGGAATCTGTGAGGATTATCAGAGAGGACCTCCACCTTCCAGTATATTCTTTGTTTTGGTAGATGCTCTAAAAAGCTTAACCAGAAATGGAACCAAGTGGAGAGCCATTGCTGTTGAACCATATAGAGAATCAAGACTTCTGTTTATGTTTATACAGATCTTTATTATCCCTAGAAAAAGAGATTTTTATGTACTAAAATATCATGATGTGTTTCTAATTCATCTTATGAAAAATGGGAATAAGATCAAACTTTGTAAGTATATCATACACCATATGCGTGAGCTGATCAAAACCATATCCAAGTAAACCTATATATTTTATTCTCGACTTATCTCATCCATGCTTCATTCCAAAGGTATGGTTGGACCTAAAAAAGATGTTATCAAGGATTGTGAGTACTGCCATTCAAAAGTCATTATCAAAAGGATGAAAATCAATTGGAATCCTCGGAAAAAGAAATGGTTGGAAGACAATGATAGGAATTTTTAAAAGTTCAGTCCAGTGGAACATACCTCAAGACCAGAAGATATTTATGATCCTGGTTTGGAACCAGATGAAGTTGTGGAGTTTTCTGAAGAAGAAGAAGAAGAGGTTGTTATGCCTCCCAGAGAAACTGTTTCTGGATAGTACACATGTCCCTCATATAGTATTTGAAAAAGAAGTCCTTGCTTCTAAAGATGTTGTTAATATGGAAGACCAACCCATAGTTGAAATATAATATTCTGTCAAAGAAACTGAAAAGAATTTTATTTAAGAACCTATAGAAGAAGAATTACCTGCTATGCAAGAAGCTGACCTTAAAGAACTCCCAGTGGAAAAATCTGTTCCTGAAGTCATTCCTTCAGCTGAGGAAAGGCTATAGCAAGCTTTTTAGCTGGCTAGACAGGAAATGAGAGAGGATCTAAGAGATGAATTTGTGGAATTAGATCAAGACCCTAAGTCTCTCAATCCTGAGAAGGATGCAACTGTTGAGGGAGAGAAATCCCTAAATCTGGAATCCTTTGAAGTACCAAACTTGATTGATTCAAGTCCTGTAGACACTCTGTATAAGTTCCCCAGTTTTTATGATGTGAATGAATCCCAGGAAGTCTTCGTAAAAGGCCTTGACCTTTCTACTATGTTCCAATTGAATTCTGTCTCTAATATTTCCCCTGAAAAGGAACCTGAGCCCGTATTAGTCGCTATTTTTGAACCTTCACCAGAACACCCATCCTTGGTGAGTAAAGATGATCTCATGGAATTTGGATCTACCCTTTTTTCTATAGTTGAAAAACTCCTTAATTCCCAACCTTCTCTTGTAACGCATCTAAGTGAGAAAGGTGTCTCATTGTTGTTGGAAAAAGATATTTGGAAGATCCAACCCAAAATGCTTCATGAGATTCAGTAAGTCAAAGTTGAAAATAGAATTCTTTGTGATGAAGTGAAGACCCTAAGAGGTATGATTGAAGGCACGTAGAAAGAGATGAATTCAAGGTCAAATCTTGATTCTCATCCTGTGGAACATGTTATTCCTCAAACCCCACAGAATGTTGTCTCTCATATTTAACCTCATTTAGCTTCCTTAGCTGAAAAGTTCTCTGAAAGAAACAAACAGATTGTGAAAGAAATGCGAGAGCTTGTTGTTAATCTTAACAAGCTCACTGATGAGTATACGCGGTGCCTTCAAAAATTGCTAAATAAACTGAAATCTCTTACGTCAGCTGTCAATGCTTCTAAGACATCTAGAAAATCATCTCAACCTTCCTTAGATGGTGACCTACTCAGAACAATGGTCAAATAAAAACTTCAAACTATGTTTAGTTGTTTCAATAAAGATTCTCTATATGAAGTTATCAGGAACAATGGTAGAGTTCTTCATCTGGTCCAAATCCATTACAAAATTTCTAATGATGCTCAGTAAGAAATTTCCAAGAAGGTGGATTTCTACTTCAACTGAATCCTCTCAAAGACTGACATGACCAATCATTTTAAATATCTTGTAGAAATTTTAAGGATTCCTCTGGTTACTCAAGCTTTCAAAACTCAAGTCCAAAAGGTCATGGAGTTCACTCACCTGTTGGACAAGTTAATGAAAAAAAAGGATGTCTTCAAGAAAGCTATGCAGTATGGTGGAGATATCATTGCAGATTCTATTGAGCTTCTAGGACCCTATCTTTATGTAAAAAGTACATGCATTGTTACTCCGGCGACTACAAATCTGGGAAAATCAAATCATCGAAGAGAAGAAAAAAATTCCTTCATCAACAAAATGATCGTAGAATCGTCTAGAATCAATAATTGGATATTATGAGGAACTATTGAACTCAATCACTTGCTATCGTTACTCTTCAGTTTTCTATTGAGGTCGACCTGGTTTTCCAACATTCACCTCTGCCCTAGCCTCCACTTCTATGTCTGTCGGTCAGGTGCTAAGTCAGATCAGGCATGTGATCCTTGATCAACAAATGCCTCAGTCTTCTACTACACCTACTCTAGCTCCCTCTGTCTTTGAATGCCTTACTTTACCTTCTCTATCTACCAGCTCACTCCCTTCTTCTACTTCAAATTATGCTCCTATGACATCCTCTTCTACTGCTGCTACTAAAGGAAAAGAGAAGAACAACTAGTGAATAAGGACAATCCTTACTCTATTTTTATGGGAATCTTGTTACATTTGTTTTAATTTTTGTAATTCCTATCTTTCTCTTTTTATATAATACATTATTCCCTTTGCTTGTCTCTCTTGTCTTTCTTTTTCTTGCTAATTTTTGATAATACTAAAAGGAGGAGAAATATATGGGAAACAATATGAGAAATATATGGGAAAAAATGTGAAAAATATATGAGAAATATATAGGAGAAATATAGGAGAAGAGAAAACTCTGCATATTCACATTCAAACTATGTTTTTAGAATACACATACACTTTAAATTTATATGGTTTGTGATTATCAAAAAGGGGGAGATTGTTGGACTCCTCATGTATTAATCATGTTTTAATGATCAAAAATCTTATCCCGTCTATAAACCATGTTAACTCTATGTAATTTATCTCGCATAAAATGTACAATTGTTTAGTAAAAGCTATCCAGAGATCTTAAGTGCTATACACTCAGTTTGGTTACTATACACTATCTTTTTAATCACTTTATAATGATTTTTATGAAAAATGATTAAGTTTAACTCATTCCATTAATATCGCTTCTTAAGTCTGAATACAGATATTTGTCTAAGTTTGAGACACCGTGACCATGAGACACCATAAACAAGCATACACCGTGACTTCCAGACACTGTGACATCCAGACACCGTGAACAAGTAGACACCGTGAACAAGAAGAAACCATGAACAAGCAGACACCGTGACATCCAGACACTGAGACATCCAGACACTGTGAACAAGACACCGTGAACAAGACACCGTTAACAAGAAATCATGAATTTAAGACACCATGACCAATCCAAACATTGTGTGAAAGAGACATCGTTTCCATGACATACTTTGACACCGTTTCTTAATATGTTTTTTCGTCTTTCACTGACATAATTAATAATTCTTTTCTATACAAGTACGAGGTATGAGCTGAAGAATACATGCAACCTATTGAATCAAACACGTGCACTCCAAGATAAAGGAGTAATGTGGCCCAGGAAAAAGAAGCAGTGTGGCATGATACTAAAAAGAAAAACAAGATGGTGTCTATGAGTACGACAAAAGAATACACTTAGATAATTCTTAAAGAATGAATTGTCTCATGCAACTCGATGCTGATGAAGAACACATAAAGTATACTGGAATCCCGAGAAAATATTTTCACTTTCAAACATCACGAGGAACACAAGTAAGATCTGTCTAACTTGCGACACTCTATTTTTCATACGAGGACTTGAGTTCTGCATCTGCTTCATCTCAAGAATTCTAGAGCTGCAAAGAGTAACACTCAGATCACTTTTAAACCTATCTCGGTATTTTTTCTATGTTGTGTATCTTTTTATTAACTTTTGAGCCATGTGTGTATCTGTATAACAACACACTCTGTCTCTTGCTTTAAACTAAAGGATAAAGGATATCCCTACTCAAACATATTTTTACACTTCTATATACCCACAGATAAGTGTAGAAGAGGTCCCTGTGTGGCCTGGTTGTTTGTACCCATGAAGAACAGTGGAAGAGGTCCCTGTGTGACCTCGACAGTCCTATGTACTGTTGTTAACCCTGATCCAGGGTGTGGATCAAGTTTATTTGTATAAAATGCTTGGTGGTAGGTGATCACCAAGTGGGGTAAATTAGGTCTCGGATTGAGACTGAACCACTTGTTTCATATTCGTTGTGCTTCTTAATTTAGCGTTCATTGTTTTACTGCTTTATTGAATAATTTAGATATCACTAAATTCACTTTGATTGTTACTCTTAGAAAGAAGTTATAATATTCTTGACTTAGTAGAATAGCTTCAAAAGTAATATTAATAACCAACATTAAGATTAATGAGAACTAATTAATCTTCTAAGAAGTTATTTAAATAGTAAAACTCTTATAAAAGTATAACCTTAATTAACTGGGATGTTTTTAATCTTTTGGGGAAACCTTTTAGAAATACTTTTTAACCAAAAATTTTTATAGATACTCAATTCACCCCTCCCCCCTCTTGAGTAATCTACTCCAACCAACAATAGGAAATCATGAAAACCCATATATAAATCCAAATGTTAGAATATAGATACACATACCTATTTGGATTTTATTTATAAAAAGAAAAACAGGAATTTCAATAATAAGAACCTAAATCAGTTCATAGAAATAGATCCTGAATCTTATATAAAAAATCCCTAAACCAATATTCTAATATAAAAAATCAAGCATTTATCAAGGGTAAGCTCATCGTTCATCCAAGTTTCCTCTATTTGGAAATTATACCATGTTCTATGTTGTAAAATTGAGGGCTCGTTCCAAGGGAAAGACTTCCTCACCGGTGTTGCGTTATAATCTTTCAGTAAGAAAACCTTCTCTGAAAACTCATTTTCTAATCATCTTGATATAATAACTACTTCCACTAGTGCTGATTCTTCTAGAGTCGCATATAGAATTCCAATTATTTCTCAATAGTAGAAATTGCTCCTCTTCTATAAAATGTTACAGAAGAAATGCTTTCTTCTTCTCATTCAAGAAAGGCTTTTCCTGCCGGCATGGAGTTTATTGAAGAACATGAACTATCATGTTGTAGTGTATGGAGGGAGTCAAATCTCTATCGGCTTCCCTTCTTCAATGTTGTGTTCTTGATTTGCACAAACAATCAAGAGTCCTTGAAGATCTTGAAGTTCTTTCAAGGGAGACAATGTTTAGTGTTAGTGAAATAGAAGCACTCTATGAGCTGTTTTAAGAAGATTAGCAGTGTCATGATTGATTATGGGATGATAAATAATAATTTCAACTAGCATTGTTTAAGATGAACAAAAAGGGAATTTTTTCTACTGATTGGTAGGGTTTCATTGAGGGAGGAGGTAAAACTAATGGTCGTTGTTATGCTTTCTTAATCTGGTATGAATGTTTCAGAGGATGTTATAGAAAGCATCATCGATAGAACTCGCTCGTGCATTCTCACGGTGATATAACATAATTCTTAGTTTATGTGTTTACATGATGATATGGTTCAACGCTTATTTTTAAGAATACAATACAATATTTCAAAGTTAATAATGAACATGAATATTCAATATATTGAAATCACAAAATAGTGATTCTTATTATTGAAATACAATTAGAGAAAATATAGACATCATTATGATAGTAGATAACATTTTGGATAAATACATTTGAAAAGATGTAGGAGAATCTATAAGAAATGGAAAATTATTTTCAGCATGGAAATCTGAAATACATGATTGAAAAGAACATTGGAATTGACATTAGAAATTCTGATAATTATGATTAATAATGTTGTAGTAAAGGCCATGAAAATGTAAACAAAAAGCCTTGGAATAAATGATTATATAGAAAAATAAATGATCCAATTATCTAAAAAATATCCAATGATAAAATTAAGTACATGATCCAGTGATCAAAGAGATTACATGATCTAGTACTCTAAAAAGTGAATCACAAGTCATATTCAGTACAAGAAAAATAAACTATTAACTAAAACAAAATAAAATTAATCCTTGATCCAAAATATTCTTTTGCTCCACTCTTCCACGATGGTGTATTTCTCCAAAATCTGGTGTTACATGAATGAAAATAACATTATAATGGACATTTGGAAATATGTTAATTATGATAAATAAGGTTGTAGTTGAGGACATTCAAATGTAAACAACAAACCTTTAGAATAAATGATTACATTGAAAAACATAATATCATATAGAAATAAAATAATACATAGAAGTGACATAAAATATTAAGAAGAGATACTAATTGTTATAATGAAAAAATATGATTTATTACAAGGCAAGTCACCTTAAATCGATGCAAAAGAAACTAAAAAATAAAATAAAATTAAAATAAAAAAACAATATCTAAAATAAAAACCACAACTAAACCTATATTTTAAGTATCATTTATGAAATTATAAATGATGATAACAATTATAGATAAAAATTATTTTAACAATCATTATGGAAATATATTCAATGTGAAGATGTAAAACCTATTGATAAAAATTATATCACAAATTATACAACATAAATATTCATGTTTTTATTTTTAGAACATTATCAATCATTGAATGTGACTTGAAGTTTTAAAATGTCACCCAATAATCATGTCACATTGTAAAAATATTCATCTTAAAAAGCTTCAAATAGACTTTTCTACATAGAAAAAAATGTTTAAAAATAAGAATACTTATTAATGCATAATAAAATTATAGAATCCAAAATATGAATGTTAACATAAAAGAATTAGTAACCAAAATAAAAGTAAGTTAACAAGGGGTTTATTAATATAAGGTAGTTCAATAAGGTGGGGCGACTATGAGTAGGGTCCAGAGGAAAGAGAAGGGGTGTGAATATTTTTCTATTAGTAACATGATTTTTGGATTCGGTAGGAAAGTTTGGCTTCTCCCAGGGTTCTCCATGTCTTCTTAGTTTACTTGTTTTTCCAATTTTCTATCCTGCTGTAAGGCATTTTTATACCATACGCAAATATACTCCAATATTTGTTTGTATTTCCCTTGGAGACCTTCAAATTTTCCACCTACTTTATTGGGGAATCCTCCATCTCTCAATCAATCATCTTCATCTTGAAAGTAAAATATGATTAATTTATCCAAAAAATAGAGGTATATATTTATACAATTTATCCAACAGTGTTCTTAGAATTATTTATTTCTATAATATATGCATATATATACAAAACACATATAGAGAAAACATATATATTTATGTGCGCACAGGTCTGAGAAAAAAAAACAAATCATATAAGTAAAATCAAATAGAGTTTATATGGTAAAATAATTACTAAACCAAAGGCTCCCATAAGTGTGAGGAAAAAATATAGCAGCAGATGAGTCATAACATATTACCTAAAGTCTCATGGAGTATATAATGGAGGGGTACAATACAATATAAAATCTAAAAAAACATATGTGGGTATATAGAATGAATATGCATGAGTTAAAATAGGAAAAATACATTAATCCTACATTTATCTGTAATAGATAAAGACATTCGAAGAGGTAATGAGTGAAAAAAACATATCCATAATCCATAAATCTTATCTCCTAGAAAATTTCAATGGTCTGACCCCACATTGAATAACAACACCCAATAACATAGAAGCATGAGGTATTGTGATAAAACTCACTATTTGATGATATATGAATGGGGAAATCCAATACAAATCATTATAGTTGTTATTTAATTAATCTGGAAACAAAATAACTAATAGGTTGATATATGATAACAACAAATGTTTTAAAACACAAGTGCATTGACACCACTGAAATAAGTCAATTAAAGTATTATACAGTGTTGGTAATAAAGTAGATATATTCAGTAAATATCAAAATATTCATACTATTTGATAATGGTAACTCCCAAACATGGTTGGAATGATCAAAATACATCCCCTCCTATAGATAACAGTTGTTATTTTTGAAATTAATGCAAAATTTGACATATCCACAAAATCTCATGGGAACCTATTTTGAATGTCACATTGGGAACATGGTAACTAATTTTTATTTACTACATAAAGTGATGAATGGCCAGATCTTGTCACATACAGGAAGTTTGTATAAATATTGATAGACATGGTTATTGAAGATATGAGTACATTTAGAAAAAAATGGATGATCAGTGGGAATAAAAAGGGATAAAAAGTGAAAGCATACAATAAAATCATCTTATTCAGAGGAATTGCTAACTGATGATGTATGATACAACATTATGTGTATTTTTTCAGTATTTTTTAAAATCAATTCATATGGATGGGTAGTGTGAAAGCAGTGAAGAGCGAGATCAATCATCTAAAAAGTTATTAATCTATGAACTTAGAAAGGCCTGGATATTTTTATGTTTAATGTAGAAAAACAATTGTTGGAAATAACTGGTTAAACTAATATGTGAGCAGTGGAGATGTAACAGATATGCTAAAATAAAAATCAGTTTGAAACATGATGAAAAAATAAAAACTTACCCAACATCAGTGCTGCAACTAATTTTTAAAGATATAGAGCTCCAAAATGAGTAACTACTCCCCTTTCCATGATAGTGTATTTCTCCAAATTGAAGTGTGACTCCACCCTGTGACCCTGTATGTAGGATCAAGACCATCCCAACACTGGTAATTTTTACAAATGATTTATCACCCATTCCCATTCTAAGTAGTTGTAATGCCCTGATCATATGTGAAAATTTTAAATTTTCATCAAAAAAATAACATATAAATGAACAAACAATTCAAATAAAAACTAAAAATTTTAGAAGTTTATAAGACATAATCACAATATTAGTAAATAGTAATTTTATATGAAAAGGAATAAAAATTTATTTTCGCCATTGATAAATCATATATATGATGTAAGATACTATTCAAATAATAACAAATAGTAATGTACATTGAAACCGGAACACTATAATTGTGAATGTCAACATAATGGGTATAGTTTTTAAACCAGAAAAATATAACAAAATCTATACAAAAAAGCATTCAATTGTGAATATAAGGGTGTGTGAGGTTACTAAAGATTAATTTTATTAAATGATAATCACATCGTACCTTCTACGATGGTGTATTTCTACAAAATATAGTGTTACTCCACCCTGTCCCCTTGTATGAAGGGTCGAAACATTGCATTAATATTGATTACATTGAATATATTGAATGCATAAATTAGTGGTAAAAAATATTTCAATAAAAGTGGATTAAATATGGAGATATTTAAAATAATAAAAATCATAAAGGATAATCACATTGTACCTTTGTACTGATGTTCATCTGACACATTGAACAATATCTATACATAACAATTAAAAAATTAGAAATATAATGTATAAAAATTGCAATAAATAGTAATGCAAGGGATTTGGGAAATAGAAAACGAATGAAATAATGAAACCAAATAATAATAAATAACACATAAAACAAATTCTATCATATTCAATAAGTCAAAACAACTAAACCATAACCAAGGAAAATTTGACAATAAAGAAAAAAATAAATTGAAACCAATAAATCATACTGAATTAAAATTAGAGGTGGCTGACGTTATATAATCAAATAAACCCCACACAATGGTTGAAATAAGATAACATGTGAGGAAGTAGAACCGACCTAGTTTAGATATTATGGGATTTAAACTTCATATGTGTCTTTGGATCGGAGGAAATCAGGGATAATTGGAACAATGGTCATATGTAAATAGATATTGTAGGAAATATAAACCCTAACAGGAGAAATCGAAGGGAGATATGAAGAAATAGTATCATTTTCATTCATGAAAACCCTACCACATACCAATTTTAAGAGGTGAGTCGTGGAGGACTGATCAGTAGAATAAAATGATTACAATTATATTATTGTCTGTAGTCTATGGCAGTCTCAGATTCATTTACAATTTTTTTAAGTGCATTCAAAATAAAACCAACCAAACCAGATGACAAAGAGAAGGGGTAATACAAGGTAACTCTGATGTTTTTCTAGTTCTAGGACCCATTCCTCATCGTTCAAGGCTAATCACCAAACATCATGCAATGAAGACCCTCGCTCCAGTCACATCACACCATTTATAGGTTACAGTTATTTTGCATCAAACCCAGTCAACTAGACTGGATGTAACTACATCAACTTGTGAAATGGATAGTGAGAATGAAAAAAACGAAATTTCCTATTAAAAAAAGTTCCTTTGAAATAATAATCATAAAGTCCCATTTGGCCATATAATGGGGCTAAATTTCATGTTTGAGAATGCATTAGAGTAAAACGACAACTTGTCATTTAGTAAAATAAGATGTGGTAAAACCATTTCTTTGGCGACGGGGGATAAGTCAATAGAAATATGAAGGGTGTGGAGCAATAGGTTGGATGAAAGTCGAATTACCAGAAATAGATTGATACCGTACATGTCTTAGGAGGGTGTGGAGTAGCAGCAAAAATGCAGTGGGTGTCGTAGCAACACCCGACGGAAATTGCGAGTTGGAGATGCCAATGTTGGGCATGGAGGATACAGCAGTAAAAATGTAGTAGGTATCATAGCAAGACCTGACAGAAATCACAAATTGAATGAGATGAAGCCAGAAGAGCCGAAGGCGGATCACGTAGAGGCGGAGTCGCGGCAAGAGAGGGGATTTGAAGAGGGGAGTGATTGGGGAGATCCCAATGAAAGGAAAACATGTTCTTTCTTTACTAATGAATAAATGAGGCGGAAAAAAATGAAAAAATGTTCTTTCTTTAGTGTTAACAATTACAATGATAAAATAATATTGGAAACAGAAACTGTAGTGATTTTTAAACAAAGGAAGATAGATATAATTATTTTTTTACAATATTAATAAATTGAATGTGAATTTTAAATGTATAGTGAAATATTATACTGGTTAAATTCTTAATGTTATCATACAGATAAAAAAAATTAAAAATACATTGAGTAATGCATAACTGAAACTAAAGTAAACTGAAAATTCATTAATGTACGTGAATTTTACATATATAGAAACTGAAATTTCATTAATTTGAATTTACATTATGAATTTATATAAACTTGGTATACCGCTTGGCATATCAATAATGGTTTCATAATAATTCATTGAACTACCCAAAGTTTGTTGTAGATTAAATAATAGAATTAAAGAAAATTAATACGAATTAAAAGCATAAAAGGCATAAGGAGTTATAATTTATTTGACGAGATGACATATTCTAATATTTGAAATGAGCTCTAACTTTAAGTATTTAAGATTTTGATACACATAAATTCATCGAATGAGATTACAATGAATAGAAAATAAATAACCATATATTTTGATATAAAATACCCAAATATGGTTCCTTTGGGGTCCTCCCTAAGAAAACTTTCAAGTCCTTTACTAATTATGCTTTAATCTAGCACATCCTAATAACTTGTAAGAGAAATGCATATGAAAGAAAAGAATAAAAAACGTAAAGAATTTTAATTTACTCGACTAGATGGCATAATCTAACAATTGAAATGAGCTCTAATTTCAACTATTTAATAGGTTTATTATGTTATTAAATTACACAATAACATGTGAAAACATAAGAAAGTTTTAATTTTCAATCCTCTATTACCATTAAAAAAAATTATTTTGTTACAGTGGAAGATAAATCTAAAAATAATATATTTATTAAATATGATTGACATTAAAAACCCAAATGTAGAGTACATTTACTAAAAATGATAGGAGATCATGAAAACCCATGTATAAATCCAAATGTTAGAATATAAATACACATACCTATTTGGATTTTATTTCTAGAAATAAAAAAATCGAATTTCAATTATAATAACCTAAACCTGTTCATTGAAATGGATCCGGAATCTTATACAAAAAAATCCCTAAACCAATATTCTAATATAAAAAATCAACTATTTATCTAGGGTAAGATCATCGTTCATCCAATTTTCCTATATTTGGAAATTATACCATGTCCTATGTCATAAAATCAAGGGCTCATTTCAAGGGAAAGACTTTTGCACCAATGTTTCATTATAATATTTCAGTAAGAAAACCTTCTCAGAAAACTAATTTTCCAATCATCTTGATAGCACCACCACTATCACTGGTGTAGATTCTTCTAGAGTCGCATCTAGAATGCCAATTATTTCTCAACAGCAGAAATTGCTCCTCTTCCATAAAATGTTGTATAAAAAATGATTTTTCTGTTCATTCATGAAAGGCTTTTTCTGCAGGCATGGAGTGGATTGAAGTGCATGAACTATCATGTTGTAGTGTCTAGAGGGAGTCAAATCACTATTGGCTTCCCTACTACAGTTTTGTGTTCTTGATTTTCATAAATAATCAAGAGGCCTCGAAGATGTTGAAGTGCTTGCAAGGGAGACAATGTTTAGTGTTAGTGAAATATAAACACTCTATGAGCTAGTTTATGAAGATCAGTAGTGTCATGATGGATGATGGGCTGATAAATAAGGAATATTTTCAACTGGAATTATTGAAGATGAACAAAAAGGAAATCTTGTTTGCTGATTGGTAGGGTTTCATTGAGGGAGGAGGTAAAACGAATTGTCATTGCTATGCTTTCTGAATCTGGTATGAATGTTTCAGAGAATTTTATAGAAATCGTCATCGATAAGACAGTTGAGTAAGTTGATACAAAAAATGATGGAAATATTGATAAAGAATAATGGAGAAGCCTTGTCTTAATACATCCATCTCTTTTAAAGAAAATGACCATCCAATACCACAAAGATATCACCAATGCATTCCCAAGCTTTGTGTTCCACTCTCAAGTTGATGATTCTTGATTTCCAACCATGACTCCAGACCTGCCTGATGATGATCATTGTCATCTGTTAAAAGGTTATTCTTATATGGAGGCTCTTCATCTGGTATATCTTTAGTATTTTCTTTCATTTGTTTAACACTTTATACCAACACCAGATGTACTTATATGGATCATAAAAGAATTAACAGTAAATGTAAAATGGAAATTTGAGATTAAATGAAAATTAGTTGTGAGATAATAAATTTTATATGAACATAAATAAATAGTTGATATTTAAGAATTGAAATAAATCTATAAAGTTAGATAAATATTAATAGATATAATGAAAATGAATAGATTCATGATCCAATAATGATTTTGTGAATGTTATTTCACTGTAAAAAACTTTATATTCACGATCTAATTATCACCCTCCAGATATTCCACTGTACAAACCAATGAAACCCATGGTCATCTTTTATGTTTATTGGAGTTTGGGATTTGTCAATTTTCACTCTTGTTTTTTGGTCAACAATTGGTTCTAGGAACTCCGATGGATTTGGTTTACACATAATAGTTGCATACAATTACTTCGTGGAAACATGCAGAGAATAATAGAGGAATTGTGATATAGTGGGTGAATAGAATCTGAAGAAATATGGTACACATTTTCTAAATGAGAACTATAGTTGAATAAAAAGGTAAGGAAGCATAAATTTTATCTAGTAGTAGAACTACCTTCTTGAGGTAGATGAATCATATCCTTGATAGAAGCCTAAGCTTGGACAATAATTCATGGCGGCAGAAAAAATTCTGAATAGAAGCATATCACTAATAGTATTGGACTGACTTAATGGTCACACACTACACTTAAACGATTTCTCCAATTGAATCTCTATGCATACTGTAATAAATCTGGTGTTTTTAATCGGTTGATGTGTTATGCATATTTTAATTTCATAAAATATACAAAGTATGCATACAGTAAGAATAATATGGTATACAATGTATGCATACTTCAATTTCATACTATGTGAATATGAATGAGACATGGGAGGGATGAGATAATTATATACTTTAGAGAATATACTATATGAATGGAAACCATAGAAACAAAAAAAAATTATTGAAAAAGTGTGAAAAAATCACCTAATTAGCGAGGATAAGGTTTTAGACAGAGCCCATGGAAGCTGTTGCGGCAGTGGGGGTGTAGAATTTGTTTCCTAAGATGTTTGAATGGATATCCCTTAAAAAAATGCAGAAATGGATATCAGAAAATATAGGATTGGAAACCAGATAAACAAAAATCAATTAATTTGTATTGAAGAACATTATGAAAAAATCACCAGTGGCCCATTTTCAATCCAAACCTGTTGAAGGAGCTGCCTCAAAACATCGATCTCCATGGAAAATCAGGTGACAAATGGATGAGAATGATTAATTGTTGCAGTATTAGTCTTGATAGGGGTTCTAAAAACGACAAAAAATGCATTTGAATCCTCTAGTTGAAATAGATGAACATGAAGTCTAACTAAACAGATGTAAATAAGAGAAATATGAGCTTTTAATTCCCCATTGATAAACCAAGACCATTTTGGAATGACCAAATGAAGACCCTTGATCTTCCATGAACCTCACATCCGTAGATGATAATAATCATATCCCTTATCACATCATATGAGGACCTTTGATTCATCAATCAAACTCATAGTGAATTGTGAAGAGCCAATAACCTCAAATAATTGTGTTACTATGACCGTAGACAGACAGCTGTTGAGAAATTTCTATTCAAAGTGAAACGAAATGGAAAATACAATGTTGGAACTACTTCACATAGGAAGGCCATATTTGGAAATCCTTTATACCGATTGTGGAGGTAACAATAGTAGGATTCATAGAGGATTTTGAATCTCCATTTGCAGCGTCATGGAATAGGAAATAATAAAACAGCGGTTCAATGGATACTCCTTCCATAGAAATAATTGATTCCAGCAGATGGACCAGTGTAGGGGAAGAAAAGTGGATCTCGACGGACGAATCTAATCCTATGTTTGGTCATGATTTAGTAAAAGAAAATAAATGATTTCCTAATTCCTAAAAGAAAATAAATGATTTTCATTTCTCTTCATTTTTTTGGATGCGAAATTTAGTAAAAGAAAAGAAATGATTGCAATTTCTCTCCATCTTATTTGGTGAAAATTATTAAAAGAAAAGAAAAGAAATCTTTTGGAAATGTGACAAAAATAACCCTTATTAAAAAATATAGTTTTCTAATACTCAATTATTCCAAATAAAAAAATATTAGGATTTTAAATTGTATCTTTGATTTTCAAATAAATATATATATATATATATTTATTATAAATATTTATATAATTATAAATATATATATTTATAAATATCTTTAAATATATATATATATATATATTTATTTTTAAAAATATTTATTCATTTATAATTTTATAAATATACATTCATAAATATATCCATTTACAAAATAAATTTACAGTTATATAAATATATATATATTTAATATATTAGATATATATTTATAAATATCTCTATATAAATATCTCTATAAATATATATATATATAAATTAAATTTGAAATTATTACCTGATTATTATTTCGGATGAGTTCGAGTAATGTTCTTTGAAAATATTATTTTTCCAATACTTAATTATTCCAAATAATATTATATTATAATTTTAAATTGAATCTTTTATTTTTATATCATATCAATTATACACATTTAATATTAAAAAATACATTATCAATGATTTATTTTTGATTTTTATATCATGCCAATTATATACACAATAATTCTGATTTTAATCAATCATTATTTTTCATGTCATCAAAATTAGGTAAAGATTATTAATTAAAAAAAATTTATAATTAAAAATTAATAATTCAAAATAATTATTAATTCTAAATTATTAATTCAAAATTATTAATTCACAATAAATATTAATTTAAAAATATTAACTCAAAAGTTTTTATAAATTATTTATCAAAATTATTAATCCACGATAATCAAAATTATTTATAATCAATATTAACTATAATCAAACTTAACTATAATCAAAATTATTTATAATTGTTTGATTTCATTACATAAAAGTTAAGTTGAGGTTATAAAAAAATTATCTACAAATTATTTTCAACAAAATATTTATATAAAAATACTAATTTTTATTATTAATTATCACAATGATGATAATTTATATAAATACTAATGCAATAAAATGTTATGTAAAATAAAACAACCATAGGGTCATGGAAGGAAATTTAAAAATTGTATGACGCACTGTGCACGTTTCTTTCCAAATCATCCCACTTTTGGGGTGATTGTAAAACTGCAGTTGGGGAGAAATATTTCTCCCCGTTTCTCCCCACCTGATATTTCCCTCCCCAGCTTTCTCCAACCAAACGATGGAAATCCGTTTCAATCACCCCAAATATTTTCTTTTCCCCTCAAATCACCCGTTCCAAATGAGCACAAAAATCAATGAAACCCTAAATGAAATGAGAAATTAGATTCTGATGCGGAGGAGGAGTTGCGGGTGGAGACCAAAGCGGAGGAGGCATAGACTGATGTGGAGAAGTTCCACGTTAAAGGGGGAGTTGTAGTCGGAGATGGAGGCGAACGCGGTGGAGGTGACGTAAGCTGTGGTGACAGATTAGATATAACAAAGATCGAGGCGAAGTTGAACGTGGGGATGAGGAGGGAAGGGTGAAGGGTGGAGGAGGAGGTGGAAACGAGGTAGAGGACAGGACGGGGGGAAGGAGGGGGAGGGATGGAGAAGACATTAAAAAAATGTATCAACAAACATTAAAAAAAATATATCAAAAAAAAAACACTGAATAATAAAATTCTATTTAAAATGATATAAAAATTCAATAAATTAAAAAAATAACATATAAAAAACATAGATATAAAAAAACATAAAAAGTGTTGATACAAAACATAAACATATCAAAACCAAAAATTAGATATAAAAAACGTTGATATGAATTACTATTTAAAACATATCAATTTATAAATAAATTATAACATTGAAAAATATAAATTTCCTATAAATTGTTATTTTTAAAAATATATCAATTTTATATTTCTTAAATAATATTGTAAACAAATATTAATCTTTTAAAGTTTAAAAAATATTTTTTTATGAATGAAATTAAAAATATGTACTTAGAAAAATGTAACAAAACATTATTACATTTAAAAGTTAAATAAAAATACTGCTTGGAAATAATAAAAATTTTCTCAAATAAAGATACTTGTTATTTTATAAATGTATAACCATTTTTATGCTTTAATTTTTTAAAGGCATAAAAAGAATATATTTTATAATGGAACTAAAAATAAAAAATACAAATTTCAAGAAAAAATCACATTTTTATTTAAAGGGAAAAAGGTCAATGAATAATTTACATTATAAAAAACAAAAAATAAATAAAAAATAAAAGGAGAAAGTGTAAATTAAATTTTAATGAATGTATTTATATTAAATGAAATTACATATAAAATGTATGAATTTTTTTGAATAAATTTTATAAAAATAATATAATTTACCATTTAAAAATATATATAATACATGAATAAAAATGTAAATAAAATGTACATGTTTAGGAAGTTCCAGTGGAGGTTCCAGTGGAAGTTTCAGTGAAGGTTCCAATGGAAGTTCCAGTGCATTTTCCAGTTCTAGTAGAGGTTCTAATGGATGTTTCAGTGGAGGTTATAGTGGATGTTCCAGTGGATGTTCCAATGGACGTTCCAGTAGACGTTCCAATGGATGTTCTAGTGGAAGTTACGGTGGAGGTTCCAGTGTATGTTCCCGTGGAGGTTTTGAGGGAAGTTCAAATGGAGGTTCCAGTGGAATTTTCAACTGAATTTCCAATAGATGTTTCACAATACCACAAAAGTATATATTTATAAAAATATAGAATATATTAATAAAAATTTAATTTTAATAAATATATTTATATTGAATGAAATTATATATAATATATGTAATGTATTTTATTCAAAAACTATACTAATACAATTATAAATCTATTAAGAGGAAGTTACAATGGATGTTCTAGTGGAGGTTCTAGTGGAAGTTCCAGTGGATGTTTCAGTTCCAATGGAGGTTCCAGTGGAGGTTCTGGTGGAGGTTCTGGGTTCTAGTGGAACGTCTAGTGGATGTTCCAATGGAGGTTCTAATGGAGTTTCTAGTGGTGGTTCCAGTGGAATTTCCAATTGAAGTTTCAATTGATGTTCCACAATACAACAAAAGTATATATTTATAAAACTATAGAATATATTAATAAAAATTAAATTTTAATAAACATATTTATATTAAATGCAATTATATATAATATATGTAATATATTTTATTCAATATCTGTACTAATAAAAATTAAAAATCTATTAAAAGGAAGTTCTAGTGGAGGTTCCAATGGAGGTTCCAGTGGAGGTTCTGGTGGAGGTTTCAGGTTCTAGTGGAATTTCTAGTGGATGTTCCAGTGGAGGTTCAGTGGAAGTCCGAGTGGAGGTTCTAGTGGAATTTCTAATTAAAGTTTCAATGGATGTTCCAAAATACAACAAAAGTATATATTTATAAAAATTAAATTTTAATGATGATATTTATATCAAATTCAATTATATATAATATATGTAATATATTTTATTAAACATCTATACTAATAACAATTAAAAATCTATTAAGAGGACGTTTCAGTGGAGGTTCCGGTGGACGTTTCAGTGGTGGTTCTGGTGGATGTTACAATGGAGGTTCCAGTGGATGTTCTGGTGGATGTTCCAGTAGAGGTTCCAATGTATGTTTCAGAAGAGGTTTCAAGTTCCAGTGGAGGTTTGAGTGAAAGTTTTAGTGAAGGTTCCAGTGGAGGTTTTAGTGGAGGTTCCAATAGAGGTTCCAATGGAGGTTTCAGTGGACATTCCAATAGAGGTTCGAGTGGAATTTCCAAATGAACTTTCAATGGATCTTCCACAATACAACAGAAGTATATATTTGTAAAACTATAGAATATATTAATAAAAATTAAATTTTTATAAACATATTTTTATTAAATGCAATTATAGATAATATATGAAATATATTTTATTCAACATCTATACTAATAACAATTATAAATTTATTATGAAGAAGTTTCAGTGGAACTTAAAAAACAAATATTTCTTATACGTTTAAAAAAATTGAATGACTTTAAAAATATTAAAGAAAATTTATTAGTTTTAATCAAGTAATTAAAAAAACTATTTTTTAAAGATAGATTATTGTCTTTTGTAAATGTCATAAAAACTTTTTTTACACAAATAATTCGTTTCATTTACAATAATAATTGCATTTACAATACAATAAACTCAATAATCTATTACGCATTTAAAATAAATCAGGACTTTAATGACATCAAATAAAATCGATTAATTTTCTTCTAAATGATTAAAAATCTATTTTATCCCATATTTTTTAGTTCTTTTTTAAAAAAATGTAATGTTATTTTTTAAACAAAAAAAAATTCTTTTAATTACAAATATGATTTGTTTTAAAATATAATTAACTCATTAATATTTAACATGTTTTTAAAAAATGCACACACATAAAAATATTAACTAACACTATGGGAAAAACAGGCTTTTGCGACTGGCTATTTGCGATGAGAATTAATTCCTGTCACAAATAGTCCATCCCAAAGGTTATTTGCGATGGGTTTTGGGGTCTCGTCACAAAAGGTAATGCGTGGTTTGGCGCAGTATTCGCGGTTTGGCACGGGATACGTGCCAAAGCGCGTGAAGGTTTTTTTCCATGGGGGGATCCCCCCGTCGCAAATACAGACAACGGTAAATGGGTTTTTGCGAAGGAATGTTGTCCCATCGCAAAAGGTGTGTCGACGGGTTCTTTTTACGACAGGACCCATCACAAATACCCTTTTAACAACCGACATCAATTAATGCAGGCAAAGGTATTTGCGATGGGCCCCATCGCAAAAAAGAACCTTTTGCGACGGTAATCCCGTCATAAATAGTCTCGTCGCAACTAATCTAACCTGTATATACCCCCTCCATTTTTTTCTCTACCTCTCATTTCTCACTTCCTCTCTCTCTAAACTCTATTTTTAGAGTAAAAAATTCTCTGAGTTAGTTTTCTTTAACGGAGAAATTGTGAAGTCGCTTACATCAATAGAAGATCAAGTTTAAAGGTAGCTAGATTTTTTATTTAGTATTTATTTCATTTTTTTATGTTAATTTTAATTATTGTTGATTAGTTTTAATTAAATTAGATTTAAATTTTTTATTTATATTTAATAATTAGTAATAATTAATAATTATTAACGAAAATTAGTATTGTCTATAAATAATTACTTGTAATTAATAATTAGTAATAAAAAGTAATAAAAAGTAATAAAAAGCAATAAATAGGAATAATTTGTAATAAATAGTAATAATTAGTAATAAATAGAAATAATTAGTAATAAATAGGAATAAATAGTAATAATTAGGAATAATTAGGAATAATTAGGAATAATTAGGAATAAATATGAATAATTAAGAATAATTAGTAATAATTAGGAATAATTAGTAATAATTTGGAATAATTAGGAATAATTAAGAATAATTAGGAATAATTGTAATAATTAAGAATAATTAGGAATAATTAGTAATAAATAGTAATAAATAGTAATAAATAGTAATAAATAAAAATAATTAAAAATAAATAGTAATAATTAGGAATAATTAGTAATAATTAAAAATAACTAGTAATAATTAGTAATAAATAGGAATAAATAGTTATAAATAGGAATAAATAAGAATAATTAGAAATAAATATGAATAATTAGGAATAAATATGAATAATTAGGAATAAATATGAATAATTAGTAACAATTAGGAATAAATACGAATTATTAGTAATAATTAGGAATAAATATGAATAATTTGTAATAATTAGTAATAAATGGGAATAAATAGGAAAAATTAGTAATAATTAAGAATAATTAGGAATAAATAGGAATAATTAGGAATAATTAAGAATAATTTTGAATAATTAGGAATAATTAGTAATAAATAGGAATAAATAGAAATAATTAGTAATAATTATGAATAATTATGAATAATTAGGAATAATTAGTAATAAATATGAATAATTAGGAATAATTAGAAATAATTAGTAATAAATAGAAATAAATATGAATAAATAGGAATAAATAAGAATAATTAGTAATAAATAGGAATAAATAGGAATAATTAGTAATAAATAGGAATAATTAGTAATAAATAGGAATAATTAGTAATAAATAGAAATAATTAGTAATAAATATTAATAAATAGGAATAAATTGGAATAAATAGGAATAAATAGGAATAAAGAGGAATAAATAGGAATAAATAATAATAATTAGCAATAATCCTAAATAAATATGAATAAATATGAATAATTAGAAATAATTAGGAATAAATATGAATAATTAGAAATAAGTAGAAATAATTAGAAATAAATATGAATAATTAGTAATAATTAAGAATAATTAGGAATAATTAGGAATAATTAGGAATAAATAGGAATAATTTGGAATAATTAGAAATAATTAGAAATAATTAGCAATAATTTGGAGTAAATATGAATAATTAGTAATAATTAGGAATAAATATGAATAATTTGTAAAAATTAGGAATAAATCTGAATAATTAGTTACAATTAGTAATAATTATTAATAATTAAGAATAATTAAAAATAATTAAGAATAATTTGGAATAATTTGGAATAATTCGGAATAATTAGGAATAATTAGGAATAATTAGGAATAATTAGTAATAATTAGGAATAATTAGAAATAATTAGAAATAATTATGTATAATTAGGAATAATTAGAAATAACTAGGAATAATTAGGATTAATTAGTAATAATTATGAATAATTAGTAATAATTAGGAATAATTGGTAATAATCAGTAATAATTAGTAATAATTAAGAATAAATAGAAATAAATAAAAATAAATAAGAACAAATAGGAATAATTTGTAATAAATAGTAATAATTAGTAATAATTAGGAACAATTCTGAAGAAAATCAATTGTAATAAATTGCAATAACTTGTAATAACTTGCAATAAATTGGCACATTCTCTAGTGGATTGACGAAACTCCTTTTGCTCAATGACTCTTCTCCTTTCAACTTTCACCGACTCAAAACATTATGAAAAGTATTTTTCTACATATGCATATATAATATCATATGCACGAGTTTGAATATGAATTCGTAGGACAACATTTTTTATAATTTTTTCAGGCGGTGACAGTTGCAAGAAGATGATTCATCGATGAAAAGGGGGATCTTTTGTCAAACGGCTCATTTACTTGCAACTTTCTCACACACAAATCACAATGAAGAATCTGTATGGAGGTACGCATTTTCATTCTCATGCATACGAGAATGAATATGCATACCTTCAAGCAGATTCTTCATTGTGATTTCTGTGTGAGAAAGTTAAAGTAAATGAGCCGTGAGAGAAAATAGTAGCTGTGAATCCACTGGAAATTTTGTCGCTCGTAAGTAATGGTAATTATTAAGAAGTAGTTGTAATTATTTATCTTTTTTTTTTCAGGTAGTGTTTTTATAATTTCAAATTATTAAAAAAGAGTAATGATTTTATATTTTGTAGAAAAATATGGAATAAGGAAGTTGACAAAAATCATTATTAGATGATCGTGCTTGGATAAATCAGCGTAGGAATCCAAATGGTTCTAGTTTAAATCCTTTATATATTGAGGGTGTCGAAGCTTTATTATCATTTGCATCATCAAAACCAGAATATATTTCAGAAGGCACACTAAAGTGTCATTGTAAAAAATGTGCTCTGAGAACGTTTGCCACATTTGACAAGGTTTGGGGACATCTCTTGCGGTTTGGTTTTCAACCAGATTATGTTTTTTGGTATCAACACAATGAATGCAGTTCCAGAGAAGATACTAATAACTTGATTCCGGATCCATCACAGTTTCAAAATTTAGAACATGATGTTGCAGGTCCATCTGTTCAACAAACTGAAACTGAAGATGATATTGATTTAACTCTTGAGTTGACATCATCAGAATTTTATGAGTTGTTGAGGTCTGGTGAGGATGCATTATATCCTGGTTTCAAGATAAGAAAATTAGAAGTGGTTACAAAATTTATGACTATTAAATCAGATAATGCAATGTCAAACAACTGTTTTCATCTCATATCTTCTTTAGTTAAAACACTATTACTTGAAGGAAATGTGTTTCCTGCAAATTACTATGAGAGCAACAGGCTGGTTCATAATCTGGGCCTTAGTTATCAGAACATTCATGCATGTCCAAATGATTTCATCTTATATTCCGGTGAAAATGATTCATTGGATAGTTGTCCCACATGTGGAAAATAAATAGTTGAGATATTTCCCCTTTACACCTATGTTGCAGCGTTTATTTATGTCTCAGAACATAGTGTCAATGATGTCATGGCACAAAACCAAGATTTCAATTGATAAAAGGTTGAATCATCCATTTGATGGTGATTCATGGAAATATTTTGACCATATGCATCCGCCTTTTGCTTTAGAATCCTGAAACGTGAGATTAGGTCTTTCTACTGACAGTTTCTGCCCGTTTGGTTCTTATGGTAGTCAGTATTCATGTTGTCCTATCTTTACTACTCCGTACAATTTACCTGCATGGATGTTGATGAAGGATCCCTATATCTTTTTAACCTTATTATTCCCAGGACATCCAAAAAAGAATATTGATGTTTATTTGAAACCATTGATTGATGAGTTAAATGCATTGCGAAGTGATGGTTTTAGTACATATGATGTTGTTACGAAACAAAATATCATATTAAAAGATGCATTGATGTGGATTATTAGTGACTTTTCGGCATATGACATGTTATATAGATGGAGTAAACAAAGTCCAAAATCACATCCTTACTGTATGAAAGACAACAAAGCCTTTATGCTCATCAATGGAAAAAAACCTTGCTATTTTGATTGTCACCGCAAATTTCTTCCAACCAATCATCCTTTTCGGATGAACAAATCTCATTTCAGAAAAGGTACACTTGAAAGGGATGAACCTAAAAAAATGATCTCAAGTAAAGAGTTAAAATTAGTTGTATTTTCATTAATTCCCATCACATTTGGGCCAACAGTAAACCAATAGAAAATTAATGGCTTCAGGAAAGAACATAATTGGATAAAACAAAGGATTTTTTGGGATCTTCCATATTGGTCTGATTTATTTGTCCTTCACATGTTGGATGTCATGAATATTGAGAAGAACTGTTTTGATAATTTATTTCATATAGTTTTTGATACACCAGGTAAGACCAAAGATACTGTAAAGTAACGATTTGATCTTGCCCAAATTTGCAGGCGACCAGAACTTGAACTATTTGAAAATGTTAGATCACAGAGGTTAATGAAGCCAAAAGTAGCTTATACTCTATCCAAAGAGAGTCACTTACTATTTTGTCAGTGGATTGCAGATTTGATACTTCTATATGGGTATGCTTCTAATTTGGTCAGATGTGTTAAGAATGGTTATATTACCAGATTAAAAAGTCGTGATTGTCATGTTATAATGGAAAGACTTATGATGATTGGATTTAGAGGTTTGTGAATTATATGATTTGGGATTTGATAACAGATATATCATATTTTTTTCGAGACATTTGTGCAATGACAACAGACTATGATGCGCTAAGAAAACTGGAAGAAGATGTTGTTGTAATTATATGTAAACTGGAAAAAATCTTTCCATAGGATTTCTTTGACTCAATAGAACATATGATATTACATTTTCCACATGAAGTTAAATTTGAAGGTCCAATACAGTTTTGATAGATGTACCCATTCAAGATATGCATGCAGAAATTGAAGAAAAAAGTACATACCAAAGAATCATTTGAAGGCTCATTTGCTGAATCTTATTTGCAAGAGGAAATTTCTTTTTTCTGCTCTCATTATTTTTAATCTCAATATCCTTGAAAACACAATTGCATGGGATGAAATGAGGGTAATGTTAATGACGAAATGGATAATAAATTATTAGTTTTTAATCATCCAAATCTTGGTTTTGGTGGGGATTATGAACGATGGCTTTCAGATGATGAACATCATAGAGTCATACATATGTTCTGCTCAACTATAAAGAAATGACATCATTTGTATTGTGAGTGCTTCTATCAATTATTCTATAATTTATGTTATAGTATATAAACTTATTTTATTTTGTAGGTTATATGATAATCATATCAAGAAACAACTTCCACAAATTACAATAGTTGCTCTTGAAGAACGCAGACAAAAAAAATTTCTCAATGGTTTCAAAAACTGGTAACATAAATTTTTGATGGTTTAATATGAATTCCATTTATTATTTATCATATTGATAATTGTTTTACAAATTTTCAGTTGTCTCAACATACTGATAAAATTGATAAGAGACTGTGTATATTGAGTAACCCACCATCCAAAATGGTTAATTCTTATAACACATATGTGGTGAATGGTTTTTGATTTCATACATGTGAATATGGGGAATCAAAAAAAATGAACAATGGAGTTTTCTTGAGAGGATCGCATCACAGAGAAACTGAACTTGACTTTTATAGAATTCTGGATGAAATTATTGAGTTGTGTTATCTAGGACATAATTACATTACGTTGTTTAAATGTCGGTGGTTGGATACGGAGAGAGGCTTGCATGTTCATACGACTCATGGAATCGTCGATATTAAATATAAAAGTCTTCTTGCAGTAAATGAACCATTTTTACTGGCTCAACAAGCACATCAAATTTATTACGCAAATTACTGTTCTACTTCAAGAGACATGAGTGATTGGTGGAGCATAATAAAAATGAAATCTCGGGAAAATCAGTTTACTCAAACCGAATGTGGTTCCGCTGACCCTCAGCCTACTAATGGTTCAGAGGGTATGCGGAGGGGGCGCGGTCTTGTGCGACTGATGATTCCTAACCCTATCCCTGAGCGACATCTACATCTTGACTTCGATCCATGCACATGGAGGTATGGTAGCCTTAATATTTTAGTTAGATTTCATTAATTTATTTATATATATACTAAATTTTTGATTTTTTTTCATAGTTTTGCGCATGTAGCTATTGGACAGGGGAGCACTATCTTGCGCAATTATTTTTCACATCCATGGATTACGTGGGAACAAATTCTAGTTGATGTGTGGCACGACATGTTTGATAATTGGATGGTACGTAAATAAAGAATATTTATTTTGAAATATATTTTATTAATAACTTGATATTTTAAATTATTTTTAGGGTTTTTGGTATCTCATCAATGATAGCATGTGTGACACTATCCACGTGGCATGGAAGGTGTCTATGCATGACCGTTTTCGTCATTTTTTGCACATTTTAAGAAGAACAACCATTAAGAAAGCAAGAGTGACAGAATTTGATGAGTCGTGTAGAGCCCATTGACCAGAGTAAATTTCATCTCATGTTTGGGATGGATTATGTTTACACTAGTTGGGTGGTGGATTTCAGAGGAGATCTTTAGTGAGACGGAAGAACCAGGGGTGATAGGAGGTGATGCATGGACCTGGTAGCCATACATTCAGTATGCATAGAGAGTATCTGGTAAGTATATTTTTTAAATATTTTATATAAATTTAAATTTAAATAGTTTACTTTATATTTATATAGGTAGTCGAGCATCCCGATATTACAGAGTTCAACATTTATTGGAGGATGTACATTGATCTAACCACTGGAGGGATTATAGGTTATTTCCAATGTCAGATTGTGGTTAGTATTATTTTTTTTCAGTTTGACAATTAACTTCATATAACATTTTCACCATTTTAATTTCAAATTGGAATTGAAGGAGTCATATGAGGCTGCAACCTCTCAGACAAAGGTTGAGAGTCAGGACGAGACGATTGAGCAGACCAATGCCCACCATTTCTATGAGGCGACATGAATGCTGGTTACTCAATATGACTTTGAGAAGGGCTGAGTAGTTGGTATCGACTCTCATTTGACTCCTGGTACTTATTTTGGTACTGCTGCGATGTCAGTGTCTAGATCGAGAGGAGCTCGTGGAGATACATAATCTTCTTTCTCACAGTATCAAGAGCAGTTACGAACTTAGTCTAAGCTTATAGAGAGTTTGCAGAAGCAACATGAAGAGATGTGTCAATGGCAGCAGCAGCACGAGGAGGAGATACGTCTATGGCAGCAGCAGCAGCAGCAACAACATCACGAGTAGATGAAGTATATGTGTCGTCTGACTCATAGTTTAGGGATGAAGTTTCGTCCACCATCTCCTACACCTCCTCCACCACATCCAGAAGACGACCCCCCAGTGATTTTTTTTATGTTAAAAACATTTGAATTGAATATTTATTGTAATATGAACAATTTAAAGTCTCTGTCTTTTATATTGGTGCAAATATTGCATAATTTAATTTTTTTTTATTTTTAATATTTTAATATTTATTATTAGTATTATAGTTTTTAATATTTGTATATTTTACTAATAATAATAACATTTTATGATTTTTTTATATTTTTTTGTAAATATTGAGATTTGTAATAATTTTTTTTATTATTTTAATAAAATTAATATTAATTTTTTATTAATCATAATTTTATTAGATATATTTTTTTAGTGTTATATTTTTTAATGTTTTTTTATTTTACTAATAATAATATTTTTATTTTTTTATTATTTTAATAATATTAATATAATTTTTTCATTAATCATAATTTTATTAAATATTTTTTTATTATGGTTAGTATTTGTGACGAGACCTTTTGCGATGGGATCCCATCACTAATAATTTAAATATAATTTTTTATTAGTAGTATTTGCGACAGGCCCGGTGTCTCACCACAAAAGATTTACATATTTATAATGTATATAATCAGAGGCTTATTTGTGACGGGGCAGTTCCCCATCACAAATATTATTTATGAAGGGTCTGTCGCAAAAGGTTTATTTATATATAATGTATATAATCAGAGAATTATTTGCAACAGATACTTTTCCAATCACAAAAAATAATATTTTCGACACAGTTTTCTGCAACAGGCTATTTGTGATGGGGCCCCGTCACTAAAGCCTATTTACGATGGGATCTCATCGCAAATACCTTGTTGCAAATACATCTAATTCAAATAGTGAAAAATATGTTGACTTTATTAAAATAATAAAAAAATTGAATACATATACTATTTTTTCAATTTTAAGAGGTATATAATATTTTTTATATATATGAAAAATATAATTTCATTGACAAATATCTTTAGTTTAAAATATATCACAATTATTATTCTTTGTTTAATATATAATATAATATTATAAACTAAAAATAAGTAATTTCATTGATTGGAGAGCAGGAGATCATCTCCCGTAGCATTTTTTTTCACAAGACCAATATACCCTTCTTTTCGTTTCCTTACTCGATCATGCCATATGGAAAAAATCCCACTGTCTTCATCTCAATGCTTTACCGAAAGATCAATTATTTTGTGGGATTGGAGATGATAAGGTACGGAGTCGGAATGGGGTGGAGTGGAATGGATGGTGAGTGAGAAACGTAAGGTAGAATTGATGTATAGGTGACACGTGGAATGTAAAAATATAGATAGTGAATAATGAATTATTTATTAATATTATTAATATTATTAATTTAGAAATATATTCACACACACATATATATAAATTAATATATATATGATATTTCCTAAAATATGACTTGTATAATACAAAGTAAGTATTTTCATTAAATAAGTAATGTATTTAGTGGAAACATGTTTATAATTTAAAATTAATATTAATTAGTATGGAGTAATAGACATTTAATAAAATGAAATTTGTTTATTTAGCTTAACATATATAAAACTTTTCTTATGTTAATAGAGTGAACACACACATATTTGTAATTAATGCATATTTTATATAGAAACACACTCATAATATTTATATAATTTATTCACTTTTTAATATTTCTCATAGTATTTTATTTATTAACATGCTATATTTAATATATATTGTGTTTTTAATCGGTACATTTTATTATTTTGTTATCCCATATATACTATTTATTACTTTTTAATATTTTTTAATATTTTTTCCTTTTTAATTTAATTTATTCATTGATAATATTAATTATTTTTAATATTTTTGTAATTTATTCATATTTAATTTTTCATTGTTTAATATATTTGTAATTTTACCCACCTTTAATATTTATTTATACATATTTATTCATTAACTGTTAATGTTTTTTAATATAGTCATAATTTATATAATTAATATGTATTAATTTTCATTTTAACATATAATAATTTTTAAATTTTCTAATAATCTATATAAATAATAACACTTGTTAATTTTTTTAATATTTTTTCAATCTATAGTTTTTTTAATTATTAAATTTCACTTTTTTAATATTCAATCTTTGAATATTATTTATTATTATTTATTCAATTATAATGTTAATTATTGTTTACTTTTCTTTTTAATTTATTCATTTTTAAAATTTGTTTGTTTAATATTTTTGTAATTTATTCACTTTTAAAATTCTTTATACATATTTATTTATTAAAATTCAATGTTTTTAATATGGTTTCAATGTACATGTTTCATGTGAATTCATCTTTGTTTTTAATTTTTCAATAAATTATATAATTAATTAAAATTATTCAATTTTTTTAGTATTTTTGAAGTCTTCATTTTTAGTTATTAAATTCCACTCATTTATAACATTCATATATTTAAGATTATTTATTTAGTAATAATGTAATTATTTTTTATTTTTTTATAATTCATTAATTTTTAATATATATTCGTTTAATTTATATTTTTCATTTATTTTTTATAGTTTTTATGAACATTTTTCAAAAAGTGCTGATAAAGATTAGTTTTATAAGAACTAAGATATAAATCATTGATAAAACATATCTTTATCAGCGCTATCTTTTAGCGTTGATAAAGATAAGTTTTATGAAGGCTTTTTGTTTTAGCGCCGATAAAACCTATATTTATTAGCGTTATTTGGAATGTATTGATGAAACACTTTTATTCTTTTAAATAGAACCCTAATAGAGAACCCCATCACTCACGTCGTTCAAGCTCTCATAGGAACAAAACCTTCGCCGTCGCTCCCCCTAAAACTTCTCGGATGAATCAACACACTCAAAACCCAAGGTATGCAATTCGTTCTTCTCCCTTTTAGTTGATCTTGCCTTGTTTGTGTGTTTTTAATTTTTCCAAAGGGTTTTGGTCTATCATGTGATTTGAGGAACTCGAAGAGAATCCATACCCACTGATTTTCACCTCCTCAAGCTCCCCACCCTCACACTAAACATACCATCCCCTATACAACGTTCTTATCGGGGAATCATTTTAGTTTTCTTTCTACTAGAATGACCAATCGTTGAAGTAGCGTATAGATAAATCTTCCATAAACCATGACCCAATTAGGAACAATTCATCTTCTCTCCGAGTGTTATGTCCTTAAAAGTAAATCCAAAATTTTAATGCTTTACATTGTTAGATAGACATCAAGTGTGGATTGTGACATGAAATACTTTCACGGAGAAAGATGAATTTTGAATTTTGTTTCATATTTTCATAAATTTTCATTAAAACTTCAGTACTTATAGATAATAATGATCTATCATTATATTTAATCTTTTCGTAACTAAGAAAGCTACCCAATACCATGAAAATGAAAATAATGACAAATTGGAATTACTTTTTCTTATTACAGACAACACACACACATATTCATCATGAGGGAGAAAACCTAATTTCAATCTTAGAAAGCCTTTTAGGTTACATCATAAAAAATTTAATTTTAATTGATTTTTAACAATTATAAATATTTTATTATTATTTTACTATAGTGAAGTAATATAATTTATTAAGGCATTAATTTTGTTTTGATTATTCTCAACAGAAAATTATGCAATCTTGAACTCACTATAATGATTTAAAAATATATCTCATTTTCCCTCAGTTATTTATTTATTTTTCCTCTTCATATATGAAACCTTTTATTTTAATTTATATTTTTTATTTCCATTTTAAAAATAATATATTTTAAATTTGAATATTTATTATAATCTATTGTTGATTAGTCAACATTTGATATGACATAGTTTTCTCTTTTCTTAAATTTGAATATAATGAATGTTTCCTTTCTTATTGTTTTCTATTTTTTCGATATATATATATATATATTGATTTATATAATGATTATATATATATCTGTAAGATCAATTCTTGATGAAATAATGGTTATATAGTTGGTTTTCCTATTGTTTTCTTTAGATATTCTCAAAAAAATTCATATTGTTGTTGTATGATATTTGGATTGTTAATTATCTTAATTTTGATGTCTTATTTTGAAATCCTGAGTTATGAATTATATTTAAAAACTATTCATTTTAGACTATACATATTTTATTACATAGTTATATCTCAGAAGTCAAAAATTCTTATGTTTTTCTTCATAAAAACAAAATCTTATGAATTTTCTATTTCATTGATCATTTTCTAAAATTAAATTTCTAACAGACAATCATAATCCTAATTGAAATTATTACTATGATATTTTTATATTATTTGTGTGATGATGTGTCAACATGGATTCTTTTTAAAAAAAAGTCAACATATGATCTAATCCCATGAATGTGATTTTTTGAAACCCGTGTCCTATAATTTGAGCATTTAATATTCTTACGATATATTAAATTTATATTGATAATGAGTGGTTTGATGGGTTGGATAAATAGTTTTAGAGGTTTTGTATCATTTATGTAATAAAATAAATTAATTATTCCCTTTTTAGGGTTGTGTTTTTAATAATATCGTAAATATCAGTGATTTTGTTCCCTCAATAGAAACATTTGAGAACTATCAAATTATGACTTTCCAATTTAAACTTTTAGGATTTATTCTAGAGAAAAATCCATATCTTCAATGAATGTTTAAACTTATATTAAGGTTTCTAATATACTTTACTTGAATTATCCCTGCATCTTCAACTAAATTTAATTTTTCTTAACTCTATTAACTTTGGAAGTAATAAAATTAAAATTTACATTACCAACTAGTTTAAAATTTATTTAAAACACTCTTATATCTTGATCAAAAACATGTTCAAGCTATGTAAACACTCCCAAAATAGTGCATGCATACACTCAAATTCTAATACGTTGTCTACATATCAATGTATTTATACATTTTATTCATACCTTATGTGTGTTTATTTAATTTTTGTACACAATGAATATTATTAAACCTTATAGGATGGATTTGAATAAAAAATGGATGGACACTAATTTTATGACATAAGTGTATGAGAATGAAGTTAAAGAGTTCATCAAGTTTGCAATAAAGCATGCATAAAACCCTTATCAAATCCTTTTTCCATGTTTACTTTGTTATTATTAAAGATAAATTCGTGAGGAAGAGTTAGAAGAACAATCTATTTATCACGAAATAGATTAGATCTATAAACGTTAGACTAAAAATAGAGTGAAACGTAATGTACATATTGATTGGGGTGATACTAAAATTTATGGATCATTTTACATGAATAACAATGTAAATTATGATAGAGATCATATGGAAGAAATGAAAATAGGAATTGAAGAAGAACTTCAGGATTGTCCAAAATTGTTTGAGAAGATAAATAACTATGTTAAGAGACTATTGTATACCGGTTGTACTAAATACAAAACATTGTCAGTTGTATTGAAGTTATATAATTTGAAAGTTAGGACTGGATGAAGTAACACCATATTTAAATAACTTCTTGGTCTAATGATTGTTATGCTATCAAAAAACAAGATTCCATGTTGAATATATGATGCTAAACGAACGCAATGTTCAATGGAGGTCATCTTCGAAAAAATACACGGTTTTCCAAATGATTACATATTGATTTGAAAAGAGAATGAATCCCTCATATAATTCCATAAGTGTGGTATGAATCGATACAAGAAATATGAATCAAGTCTTTTGAAAGATGTATAGTATGTTTATATCATTCCAAGGTTTAGACAACTATATGGATGTCAAGAAACCACTAAACAATTGAGATGGCATGCAAATAAAAGAATTAAAGATGGGAAAATACATCACCCAATAGAATCTCCTTAGTAAAATAAAATTGATTGTGAGTATCATGAATTTGGAAATGAGTTGAAAAACCTCTATCTTATGTTATATATAGATAGACTAAATCATTTTGGTTTAAAAAGTAGCACTCAAAATACATGGACATTTATGTTGGTAAATTATAACTTTTCACCATGTTTATGCATGAAACGCAAATATATTATGTAATATCATGTTACCTTGATCAGGTATATTTTTAACCATTTCTAAGTTCCCTTTTAGTTAAATATCGTTTTATTTGTTTTCTAGGGTTCCTACAGACTACAGAACAGGTACACACTGTGTACCTGAAGTACACATCATGTACTTGGTGTTGGTTGCATGTCATGGACTAATAGATCATGTAATGAACTGGGAGATCATTTCATGAGCTGGTACATGTCATGTACCTGAGTTACATGTTGTGTAGGGGTTAAATAGTGGTTTTTCAACCTGAGGTGGAAGGGTTTTCGGTGTACTTATCCAGCATGGCCTACACGTCGTGACCCTTGGGTACACGTCATGACTCGACCAACAACCAGCCAAAAGTAATGTGTTTTGAAGTAACAATAAATCAATTATTACTAAATCTCTTGGATCCCAACCCTATACTCTCTCTAGGTGATTTTTAGAGGCACCGGACCTTCCAGTTTGATCCGACTGGCTTCAAATATTCGTTGCATCTGCGATGTGATTCCAGGGTAAATGTTCTCCCTTAATCTTCAAGTTTCTCTCCTTATCGACTTTTGGTTTTTCACTGGATCACATTGGGATTGATGGATCTATGTCATGTGGTATTGGATCTTTCTTCTAGGTTGAGTTTCAAGATCTTCTTCACCACTATTCTTGTTGATAGGTGTTGTTGTGAGTGTCATTCTTAGGGAAAAAGGTATGTAGTTCTGTCTCGATTTACCAAATTGATTACCATCGTATTGGTTGATTTATCTCAATTGCTGATTTAAATTCAAATTCTAAATATTTCTTTCAATTAATTTGATAAAACCCAATTCCATAGAATTGTGATATTTGGTTTTGGCAAATAAATTTGGAAAACCCCCAATTCCATTTAATTGGGTTGGGTTTGTGGAAATTGTCGATTTAAATTGTTGAATTTAAATTATGGATTTGATGGAAAAGTTTTCAATTAAAATTTTGAATTTAATTGTGAAAAGTAATTTTTAAAAGGATATAATTGGTTTTGATTGAATTTCAAACTTGCGAATGGATTAAAATGATTTGATAGAAACCCAATGGTTTTATCTTGTGAAAAAGGCATGTTTTTGAATAAAATTTGTTTTAATTTTAAATGGAAGGAAATTGAAATATTTATAATGGAAGATTGGGATTGATTATATTTTAAGAAGTCTTAAAATATTTCACCCATCAGGTAAGAGCGCATGCAATCCTTAGGAAGTTAGTCAGTTATTTAGATACACTCTATGCTACGACAATGTTCTAAAACATACATGCAACGAGTCACATCTCCGACGGGTTGGTGATGAGTATCCTTTGGCCAGTGTCATAGGGATGTGTGTATACACATTTTGGCGAGTTCACTTAGTGAGTGCGAAATCCTATAGCTGGTTAATACTATCATACCTTTTGGCAGATGACCATGTTGCTCACTTGTTTATTTATATTTGAGATATAAATGTATGCCAATGTTTTTTAACTGCTTTACATGTATACTGAATTTATATACACTTTTTTATGTAATTTTTTTACATAAGACATTCTTTAAAGAAAATATTCCATCTCTGGTAAAGTAAATCCTGTGCTTTGAATGTATTTTCCATCATTTTGAAAATGTATAACATGTTTTGTTTAAATATGATTTTAAATTTAAAAACCTATTTGTTTTAAAAAATTGAATGTTTTTCTTTTTATATTCTATATTAGGAATATGTTATGGAATATTTGGTGGTATCCTACTGGGGTTAGGCTCACACCCTACTTTTCTCTTCAGGTGTTTGTAGACATTCTTCTTCCAGGCTCGAGCAAAGGGAAGGGATCTCTTGGAGGTGGATCCAGCTATTGAGCTTTGGACTTGGTGAGTTGTATCCTTAGGGACCTTAGGGCTATTTTTTTGTCTGGAACTTTGGGTTACATTACTTTGGTTTTTATGCCTCATTTTATTCTGGAACTTTTACTCCTAGTGGAGTTTTCCTATTGATATGCATACTGTCTTTTATCTGTTGCTTTCATATTCTTGTGGAAAAATCATTCCCACTTATATGTTTTATAATTCCAGGTACTAGTCTCCAACCTGTGGGGATTGAGAATGCCCTTCGGGTCATGTCAGGTCTAGCTCGGTTATCGGTTTACCTGGGTACCCGGGTTGGTTAGTGACAAATTGGTATCAGAGGAGGCTGTTGATCCTTTTTTCTGGAAGGCAGTATGCATTTTTGAGATCTTTTCATGAATTAGGTGGTAGTTGCAATTAGGTTCCTGACCAGGTCTGTAGAGACCCAGTTTTCCTAATAAGACTTTGAAATATTTTTGAATAATATTATAGAGCCATACGCTGAAACGACATGCGAGTATGAGGCCCGATGTTCTCAAAATTAACGATATAAAAATATTTTATATATTTTATATTACACACACGTAGTTAATAAAAGAAAAAAAGTAATATCATGAAATTTTTTTGTATATTTTTTTAAAATTATATGGAATTATTTCGTGACCGGACTCTAAGACGACATGCGATTCCGAGGCCTGGAGTGCCCAAAATGATTTGTTGAAAAATGTTAAGCTTTAAATAGCATGTGTGAGTGGTTTTCTTGAAAAAAGTGGAATAACTATTAATTTGGTGCTTGAATCAGAAATCTGAGGGCACTATTGCGTTCAGGATGACTAGTTTTACTTAGACGTGACTTAAGTTTA
This sequence comes from Viscum album, assembly GCA_963277665.1. Classification (NCBI taxonomy): domain Eukaryota; kingdom Viridiplantae; phylum Streptophyta; class Magnoliopsida; order Santalales; family Viscaceae; genus Viscum; species Viscum album. The sequence continues at coordinate 1,353,159,790 of OY728150.1, read as the reverse complement.
GTCGGTGCAACCCTCCAGTGAGAAAACCTGAAAATGGCATAGCTTTAAATAAAATAATTAAATAAAATTATTTTATTTTTCAAATGCTTATAAATCATGAACAATGACTTAGATTCAAAATATGAGGAGATCACTGAGCTCGTGAGGGTATGTTTTCCTGAGGAAAATCCTAATATTGGATAGCACGGACGAACATTGGAAGTTATATTTTTCTGTAAATAAATAAATTAAGAAAAAATTATTTTATTGTCAAATCGTTATAACTCCTAAATGGAAACTTAGATTGAAAATCTGAGAGCACCGTTGATCCCGTGAGGGCCTGCTCCCCTTAGTCGGAGCCTAACCTCGACTGACACAGGTCGAGGGTGGAAGTTAATTTTTGAACTTTTTTAAGATACGTCCATAAAACGTGCGAGCATGTTTTTCTAACTTTTGAACTGGTGCTCGTATTGAAAATCTGAGTGCACCATTGAACACAGAATTCCGATGTTCTTCTAGAAAAGACTTAACTTCAACTGGAAATGTTATAATAGAAAAGTTAATTTTTTTTTGGAAAATAATAAAATAGCTTATAAAGTTATTTTACTTTATTTTCTCACCATTGAGTGGTGACACGGTGACACTGCAATGCAGTTATGAGGCGAGGAAGAGGTGCATTAATGGAACTCAATAATGGCTTGAAAACCCACAGTGTAAGAACACTTTAATGACACGTAATAGTGATGTTGTTTCATAAATGAAACAGTGTAATGACGCAATGTCGCAGTGTAAGAGAAACATTGTGACATGTTTTCTTTTTAATAGTTTGAGCATTGGTGGAACAGGGATTAAAATGTGAGGATTCTCTAATGAGACTCTAATAGATTTCTTCCCCAGTGAAGATTGAATAACTTCGGAGGGATGTCGTTGAATTCGACATATCTCGAAGAACAATGAACGCCTTTGACCTCTTGGACCCTTGAGGACAATGCGTTATGGAAATAAAGGTCAACGCGATAAGTGTTTTGAATTATTTAAAGTTTCCCTATTCTTTTTCTAAACAACAGACATAGATTAACCCATGAATAGGTTAATCCTCATATCTTGCATTATTGTGTGTAACTAACTAACCCCAAAAGCCCAAAGTCAATGCATTATTACGTATCATTGGCATGATCACAATAGATCAAGTCTCGAAAGACCGATTAGTTTAGTAGCCTTGGAAGTAATAGATACATTTATAAGGTTTACATTACATCAAAAAATGGAAAACTACAACTGCATTGTTTCAATAGACAACACTGAGTTCCCATAGACTATCCCTACAGGTCAGTCATAATATAATTCTTCGTATCCTAGGAAAAATAATATATAGAAAGGTGTGAGCTCAGATGCTCAGTAAGGATAATAATATAGCAGAAAATATCATAAATGAGCATAAACATTTAAGGAAATGTATAGAACTAAGACAAAAGAATTTTAACATTAAATTCATCATAATATTGAAAATATAAATCAAAATAATGTCATTTACTTACTCACATGGATATTATACTAGTCGAATAATCACATTCAATATCAATAGCCACTTTCATAATGATGGAATGTATAATGCCAGACTTCATAACCACATAGTCAAGGCCTTGTACCAAGACTAAAAATAATATTTTTTCAAGGCCTTATTCCAAGACACTAGTTTGTCTCATGAGACCTACTGATGCATCGAGGATCTATTGCGGGCTCCACACGTCACCTACTAAGTCCAATGCATTCCTTATATGAAAGGTTTTAAACATAACATAAACATTCGTATTAAAAATAGAATACGAAATGTAAATACTTTACCTATAAACCACGAATGGTAGAAAAATAACACATCAACAGTCAAACATATCACAAAACCTTTAATATAAAATAGAATATTTGTATCATAATAAATCAACTTCAAACAAGATTAAAATCCATTAAAGGATGTTGACATAGATGAAATCAAAACTGTTTGAGAGAAATATATCATTCTTTTTTTGAAATCATTTAAAGTTACATAATTATAAAATATAACATTTATTTTGAAAATATTCTTGTAATCTTTTAAGGGAATATTTGACGATGTTATAACGGCGGAATATAGCCGCACCTACCGTATAAGTTAAAAAACATTCTTACCTTAATTTTGTTGAAAAGGTCATAAAATAACTTGTTTGGAAAACAATAGAAAGATTCCTTTAAAAACATATAAGGTAAAATAAGGGTATAAATTACTTTATACCATAGTCTAGTAAGTAGTAAGAATGTTTTGGAATACATTTTTAGGAAAACATGGATGTGGATGATAAAGAGGTCCTAGTAGATAATTACATATAAACAACCTTGAATAATGATGAGGTTGTAGAATTAACCCTTACCTTGTACTTTTCAATGGTATATGGTAGGTTAAACTCTTTCGTAATGGTGAAATAGTTGTTATTAAACTATACAAGAATCATATACATTAATATGATATCATATATGATCTTTTAATATTGCTTTGTTAATAATATTTTAGTATTATCGTCGTTTCGGGTGTTAACTGATTCATTTTCCTTTATATGATTTGTTATGTAATTAATGTTTGTTATTGATAGGATGTATCTTATTCATATTCATAATGATATTAATTTCTTAAACATTGTTTTTAATCTTCTAATGAAAATTAGCCTTGAATGGATACAATGGGGAATGAATTTCATCGTGTTCGTGGAGACAATAATCCGTACGTACCCAAGAGCAAAAATATCATTATTTTGATATTAAAATCATATATAATTGGATGTTATATCATATAAACAGAATAATTATAATGTTATATTCATTATTTACATCATTTATACATCATTATTAAACCCATTCAAATAATAATGTATTGAATAACAACTACACCACGACGTGAAGACAGTAAGCTGTACGTACACACGTATGGTGAGGTGTCATTCAAAGGATGGATAGAATTATGAATATGGTTTTAATATATTTATAATAATATCACATTATATCAAATATACTAGAGTTATTATTTTAGAAGGGAAACAACAAGGAAAGAATAAGTGGAAGAAGAAAAACCATGAAAGAGGTGGTGAGATATTTACCTCTTCTCCGGGTTCTTCCTTTTGATTTGATCAAAAGGGCTCCTTAGGTTGGATTTATGACTAAAGGAAGGCCTATAAGAAGAAGGGAGGATAGTGGAGAAGATATTTTTGTAGGGACTGGCTGATCCAAATGGCTTTGAAGGTGTAAATTTGAGAGAAGGGGGAGTTCCCTTTTATAAGAGGGGTGATGGGAACCTTAGGAAAAGATTGAAATATTATTTTATAATAAAATAATTTTCAGTTTTTAATGGATCAAAAATTGATTATTTAAATTATAAGGTGGGTATGGGTCAAACAATACTCAACTAATAGGTTTTAGGCAGGTTTGGGTCACTATATTAACCTTATTATTTAGATTTAACTCTTAGTTAACTAGTTTGACATTTACCATGCCCCTTTGTATTTTTATATTACATGGTTAATAAACTTACTATAAACATCCAAGAGAACCACAAGTGGTTCACTATTGATAAACATATCATTATATAAGTCTTTTGGCCAAGAATTAGATTTTTAGGATTATTATATCAACTAATAATTTTGTATTTGTTTTAAAAACTCAATTATGTCAATTTTGACATTATTTAATAATTTATTTTTTTAAAGTTCTAAAAACATTATTAATTCAAACAAAATAAATTTAATAAAACCTAAAATGTCATACGAATATGTAAAAAAAAATTATGGCATAAAAACCTGTAAATTATATTTATTTTAGTATTTATAATATTATTAATTTGATTGTTTTATTAATAGGGAAAATACTGCATCATTATTGTCTCATATATAAATATATTTATTTTATGTCTAAAAATTATAAATAAAATATTCTGATATAGGAAATATTTTTAGATTTCTAATAAATATTTATTTTTGAATATATCAATTATATAACATAATATAAAAAATATTTTACTAAAAGATATTTATTTTTGTTATTTTTGTATTTACTTTAGATTATTTAATATAAAATGTCATTATCACTCCCAAATGGCTCCATGGGGTCCCAAAATAGACCCAAGGATGTCCATGGTTGTACATGTATCAGAAAATATGTTTAGGACATGTGTTAGGGTAATTAAATATTATTATAATATTATTTTTTAACCATATTTACTAGATTTACCCCTTTAACCACGATAAATAAAATATTTACTGAAGTAAATATTACTAACGTCTAATAATAAAAGTAACCTATTTACAAAGTTTGGACCTCATGATTAAAAATATGGAATCCTTTTTTTCTAAATTCAGAACCCAAAAGTGGAAAAAATTAATTTAAAATTAATTCCCGTTGTCAAAACAAAAAGCGTGTTTTTAGAAATAATAACTATCAAAAGATTGACACTTGTTTATGTCCAGTTTAATCGTGAGATTACATCCAATGACTTAAATTATATTAAATAATAAAAATATAATCTCATTATACATAAAAACCATTCAAATGTATAATTTAACATTATAAATTATTTTTATTAAAAAAGTTGTTTTTAATTAAAATTTAGTATTTTAACTATTCATCAAAAATTGAAAGTTTTCAAAAAAATACCCAAAATTCACCTTAAGATAATTTCAATATTCCAAATCCAAAAATGAAGTCCATATTGAAAGATAAAATTTATAAAATTCCAAAAATTGGGTATTACTATTTATAAAGGCTAGTTTGATTGGTCGCGGTGTGTTACAACTCGAAGTTGCGTACAACACACGCTATTGTATTATTCAAAGAGAAGTGTACCGTGGAAGCTTGGGATGTTACATTCTCCCCTCCTTCAAATAATTTTGTCCTCAAAATTTCTAGAATATTACTGCATACAAATACTCGGGTGGATCTTCATCATAAGTTCCTCGGGTTCCCACGTTACCTCTTCCATATTATGGTTTCTCTATAGAACTTTTACCAGACGAGTCATCTGGTTTCTCCACACTTGTTCCCTTGTATCAAGAACCATGATAGGAATTTTGCAATAAGACAGATCATGTTCTAGTTCTAATTCCTCATAGGTGACTACATGCATGGAATCAGGCATGTATTTTCTCAACAGTGATACGTGGAACACTGTGTGAACTTTGGAGAGACTTGGTGGCATTGCCAAATGGTAAGCTACAGCCCCAATTAATTCTAGAATTTCGAAAGGTCCGATGTACCTGGGACCTAATTTTACCTTCTTACTGAAACGTATAACACCCTTCCATAGAGATACCTTCAAGGAAACATGATCTCCTACCTGAAATTCAAAATACTTTCTTCGGTTATTGGCATAGTTCTTATGCATAATTTGAGATGTTTTGATGTGGGTTTGGATTACCTTCACCTTTTCCATCATTTCCTCCACAAGTTCTGGGCCTACGAGTTTTCTTTCACCAAAATCATCCAAACAGTTTGGTGTGCGACATCTCTTTCCGTATGACGCTTCTTATGGTGTCATCTGAATACTTTAATGGAAGTTATTGTTATAGGAAAATAATACCAGAGGTAAATATTGATCCCACAGACATTTCAATTCAAGTGAGAATGATATCAACATGTATTCTAAGGTCTTAATAGTCTGTTCTAATTGTCCATCAGTTTGGGGGTGGTAGGCAGTGATCAAACGAAGTTTAGTATCCAGGGATTTCTGAAGGCTTTTCCAGAATCTTGATGTAAAACGCGGATCACGATCAGAAAAAATCGATAGGGGTACTCCAAGAAGTCTCACAGCTTCATTAATATATATACTTTATAGACGTTCAAGTGGTAAATCTTCTTATGTAGTAAGAAAATGTGCTGACTTGGTAAGACAATCAACAATGACCCATATTGCATTATTCATTCTAGAAGTCTTTGGTAGTCCCATGACGAAGTCCATCATAATATTATCACATTTCCACTTAAGTATGGGAATAGGTTTCATGAATCATATAGGCTGTTTCCTTCCAGCTTTCACTGGTTGAAAAACCATAAATATTGACACAAAATCAGTAATCTCCATCTTCATGTAGTCCCAAAAAAAATGTTCCTTCAAATATATATACATCTTAGTGCAACCTGGGTGTATAGTGAAATTGAAATTATCAACAACATCCAATAATTCCCTTTTTAGATCAGGTATATTGGGAACACAAAGTCTATTCTCAAATTTTAAAATCTCATCTTCATATATGAAGTCGGTCAATCTCTCATTGTTCACAAATTTAATCTTCTTTTGAAATTCCTCATCATCAGCCTGAGAAATTTTTATCCTTTCTAGTAAATATGGTTTGGAAACCATTTGAAAAAGCATTGATGTTTCACCTTCCATGGTTATTCCCATATCTATCTTTACTAGATCCATAAAAATAGGATCCCTTTCAACTCTCATCTTGTTCAAAACTCCATGATCCTTTCTGCTCAAAGCATCTTCCACCTTATTTCCCTTCCTCGGGTGGTAGTGTATTGTGAAATAATAATCCTTGAGTAGTTTAATCCATATCCTTGTCCTCATGTTGAGTTCTTTCTGTGAGAAAATATACTTTAAACTCTTGTGATCAGTATATATCTCACATTTTCACCATAGAGATAATTTCTCTGTATATTCAAAGAAAATATTACAGTTTCTAACTCAAGATCATGAGTGGGATTGTTTTGTTCATGAATTTTTAGCTTCCGTGATGCATAGGCAATAAGTCTATCATTATTCATAAGGACATAACCAAGTACTTTCTTTGAAGAATCATTATAAATAACAAAACCATCATTCTCCGATGGCAGAGTCATGATAGGAGCATTGACTAATATTCTCTTCAGTTCTTCAATACATTCTTCACACACTTTTGTCCAAACAAATTTAACCCCTTTACAAGTGATATTTGTTAATGGGTTAGCCAATCGGGAAAAATTCTGGATGAAATGTTGATAATACACTTCTAAACCAATAAAACTACATACCTAAGTTATACTTTTCAGTGCTAGACAATTTTGTAATGCCTTTGTCTTAGAAGGATCAACAGAGATTCCATCCTTAAAGACAATATGTCCAAGAAAAGAAATCTCTTGATGCCAGAACTCACACTTACTAAACTTCCCATAAAATTCATGTATTCCAAGAGTATTTTGAATAATGCTGTCACGACCCGTCCTCGGGGCCCGTGCCGTGACTACCCCAAGCCCGCCTTCCATAGGCCAGGGGCTGGCGACTAGCACCAAAGGCGTAAAATCCCAATAACTGGGAAGGCATTGCCTTTAAAAAGAAAACAATCACCACAGAGTACAAGCGGAAGTAAAACACTAAGTACAAAAAGAAGAGCTGAAAAGTAAAAGGGGCCGGAAATACAAGCCCAACTGTAAAGTACAACTCGAAAGGGAAAACAGTGACTGAAAAGTAAAGCTGCTACGCTGAGATGTCCACTGGAAATCCCACCTGAAGGGTGGGTACAGATAGCTCTTCTGCTCCTCGGGTCCCGCCGTCTGCTCCAAGTATGACCCGCCCAGTGGTCTGCCTCTGGGTACCGCCTCGTCGTATAGTCCACCTCCAGGTACCGTCCAGTCCTCGAACACTCGGCCTCTGCCAGTACTGGCCGTCGTCTGCAACCAACACAACGAGGTGCGGGCATAGCCCGTGCAGGGGTGAGTATAACGATACTCAGTAGGGACCCCGAGACCCTCAAGGTCTCACTAAAACCAACAAGGATAAATACACGAAGATCTCAACAGATAAACCCTACTTAGGTATATGCCCATACATATACCTAAGTTATCAAGTAACCCATCTCAATCATGAGGAAACACAAGGATTGTGAAATCGACGGATAACCACTACCCGGGTATATGCCCATACATATACCAAAGTTAGCAAGTGACCCTTCTCAATCATGAAGTAAACACAAGGTCAAAAGTCTCAGCTCAAACCAGGATTTTCATTATCGAAACCGTAACTGCTGAAGAGCTCCGTCTCTAGAGTGTACAGTGGTCCTGTCACGACTCCGAGGCTGCCGCTCACTAACCTAGGACTGCTGAAGTACTCCTCCTATCGAGTACTGCGGGTCTGCTGCCAACTACCAGGCGCTCCGTCCGCTGAGGGTCTGCTGCCAAATACCGGGCGCTACCCAGATAGCCTGCTGAGGTACTCCTCCTGTCGAGTACCGCGGGTCTGCTGCCAACTACCAGGCGCTCCGTCCGCCGTGGGTCTGCCGCCAAATACCGGGCGCTCCGTCCACTGGGCTAGTCGACTCACTCCAAGTCGAGTCGGTCAAGCAGTCGTCAGGTCTCAGCCGGCTACACGGTCTCCGTACTCTGCACGCTCGTCTCCACCGTCGTGGGTCTGTCGCTACAACCAAGCGCACACACTCCGTAGAGTAACGCGGGTCCGCCGCTACAACCAAGCGCTCCACCGCCAAGGATCTGCTGCTGCATCCAAGCGCACCACCACTGTCAAGTACCACGGGTCCGCTCCACGAGCTACTGGTCGATACTCCAAGTATCACAAGGTCCCGCGAAGAAGTGTCTCAAATGTCCGTCTCGTCACAGGGGTCTCAACGCAACAGACGGCGCGTCGATCGGACGCCCGGTCTGTGAGTTATTAGCCTTTTCGTCCCAGGGGCCCGGTTGGTTTCGTGAGCGAAACCAATCCCGGCCGTATCTCAACTGCACCCCGAACTCCCATAGGGTAAACTCAAAGGGACCGTTACTCAACGTAACCACCAACGCCGCTGACGGCTCGTCAAGCGGACGTCCTGTCTGAAAGATATCAGCTTTCCCGTTCCAGGGGCCCGGTTGGTTTTCGGGTACAATCCAACCCGGCCCCTACTAACTGAATCCAAAACTCGGGCGAAGGATACCAAAAGTTCCGTATCGTAAACAGGAACTCAACGCAACAGACGGTGCGTCGATCGGACGCCCGGTCTGAGAGTTATTGGCATTTTCGTCTCCGGGGCCCGGTTGGTTTTTTATGGCAAAACCAACCCGACCGTACTCCACCTGCGTCCAAACCTCGGGCGGAGTATGCCAAAAGATCCGTCTCACTAAAAGGAACACAACGCGATTGACGGTGCGTCAATCGGACGTTCGTAGCTCAAGATATGAGCGTTTCCGCTCCGAAGGCCCGGTTGGTTTCGTGAACGAACCAACCCGGCCGAACTCAAAGTAATCCGAAACCTTAAGTGCGATATACCGAAACGACCGTCTCGATCCAAGGATCGCGTTGCCGCAGACGGTTCGTCGTTCGGAGGTCTACAGCTCAAGTTATGAGCTTTTGACTAAAAAGGTCCGAAAACGGGGGTCTGGGCCCGGCCCGGCCCGGCCCAGTACCCCCTGAACCGGTCCGATCCGGGTCGGCCCGAACCGGGTCCGGGTCCGGCCCGGTTCCGCTCGGCCCGGCCCGGTTGGCTCGGCCCGGCCCGGCTGGGCGGTCCGGCCCAGCCGGCACAAACCGGCCCGGCCTGCGCGACCCGGCCCGGCCGGTCGCGCGGCCCGACCGCTCAGAACCGCTCGGCCAGCTTGGCCGAGCGGGTTGTTTCGCGCGAAACGGGGGGCGCCGCCCCCCGTGACTTCAATCAACGCCCCCCCCACGTGAGGGGGGCCCGTTACACGGCTGCCGGGGGTTTCAAACCCCCGGAATTCAAAGCACGGCCGGCATTGAAGCCGGCCGTTCGTCCACCCGCGGGACCTGCGGGTCCCGCCTCCGAGCAAACCGGCGGCCGGCACAGCCGGCCGCCCCCTTCTTCTCTGCCGCGGCAAGGGCCGCGGCTCTTCCGTTCTCCGGCGGCCGGCGAGCCCGGCCGCCTCCTTCTTCTCCGCCGCGGCAAGGGCCGCGGCTCTACTGTTCTCCGGCGGCCGGCGAGCCCGGCCGCCTCCTTCTTCTCCGCCGCGGCAAGGGCCGCGGCTCTACTGTTCTCCGGCGTGCCTTAGCATGTGGCTCCCCATTCTGCGCCGCCTTCTGCCTGCACCAGCCGCCACGGTCGCCTACTCGCCCAACCGAATCGTCACCTTGGACCGCTGGCACCTTCGTCGGAAGCCGCGTTCTGAAGACGCGTTGGAATTGCATCGCCACGTGGCCCCTTCCGTGGTCCGCTGCACCTTCGTTCTAAGTCAGAAAAATTGTGACGACCGCAGATTCGCATTCCTTGAGTCGAGATCTCCACGTTCGTATATCGCTCTCAACAAAACATCGATGTTTTGACGCACTTAATTATTTGGTGCGAAGGAACGCGCGGAGAACGTGCGAAGAATGAAATATAAAAAAGGTCATGGACAGTGTCCATATTGATGGTCATGTTTGTTTGGCCATCATCTTTGAGAATTAATAACAAGAGGAATAAACAAATATGTATTTATCATACTTCAAATAAACCCCCTACCTTTGATTCATCGCTCGACGTTCATTGACGGCCGCGGAAGGTGAGCGTCGCGGAGGTCGGACGTGGGTTCGTCGCTGAGGAAGAACGCCACAGAAAAAGGATGCCGCGGAAGAAGTTGACGCGTCGCAGAAGGAGATCGACGCGTCGTGGTTTCCTCGTCGCGGAAGAAGACGTCGATGCCGTCACAGAAGGAGTCCGTCGCTTCGCGGGAGAACCACGTTCTTCGGCGGAGAAGTTCTTCGCGTTCTTCGTCGAGGAAGATGGTCTTCAAAGGAGAAGAGAACTCTCCTTTTCCCCCGCACAGCAAAGCCCCAAAACCAAAATAAAAAGACTTAACTCCTTATTAATTTATTAACGTTGGGAATTCCAAAGGTTGAAACCGTTAACACATTAACACCATGCATTAAGACTTATGGAAGATAAAAATAAAAAATTGAAGTTAAATTATTATTTTAACATTCACAAGTTATTTTTTACAACTCCCCTCGTGTAAACGCAACTTCGGGAAAGGTCTCCTTAAGCGAATATCGGCGCTGCGAGATCATCGGTGCCCTCGGATTTCAATTCCGAGCACCGGATCAAAAGTTAGGAATTCCCGCTCGTTCGTTCACTGAACGTACCCGAGCCAATCTTCGGAAATTAATTCCGGGCACACCGGGCCTCGGAATCAGGTGCCGTCTGAAACCGCGCCCTTGTAAAATACTAAAGAAAATTAAGAAAAAAAAATTTCCCTTGAATTTTACGGGTCTTTACATTACTCCCACCTCAGGGCTTTACGTCCCCGTAAAGCTTCAACTCACACTTAAGGGAAACAAGGTAGTACTGAGCACGCAACTGAGCTTTCCGCTCCCATATGCTCACCTGCAGATCTCGTGCTACCCGAGAAGCACCCCAGAGGAAGCAACCGTTCACGTAGATCCTGCTCCTGTCGACCCTCGATCTCTACTAGAACCTCTGTGCTTGTCGCCCTGTCATCGACGTCCAACTCCCCGGGGTCGATGACGTGTGAAGAAACATACACGTATCTCCACAGCTGAGACACGTGGTGGACATTATGCACCCGGTGCGACTGAGGTGGTAGGGTCAAGCGGTAAACCTCTTCGCCTACCCTACTGAAGATCAAAAGGGTCCATCGAACTTCGGAGATAACATGCCGCCTCGGCCACATCTCCGAAACCTCATCGGGTTGAGACCGTATAAGAACGTGTTCGTCACCCTCGAATTCAAGAGGTTTCCCTTTTTTTTTTTTTTTTTTTTTTTTTTTTAGGTTAGAACTGAACTCAAACTCCTGCTGCCACAGGGGTAGGGTTGACCAAATCAAGAGTGATCGGTCACACCCTCTTATGTCTGAGTTTAACATGAGCTGCCCAGGGTTTCCTTTTCGCCGACCAAGGAAAACCCATTCCGACGTTTGCCTAAAACAGTCAACCGGGGTATGATTTGTGAATCAAAACCATACCCAGATCAACGTCGTAAGGCCTCTACGCTGCCACCAAGAGATTCCAACCGAAACTCTCGCCTCGAGGTCAAATCACACCGTCGGCGTAAGCGTGATTATCGAGTCTCCTCCCAAAGGTATCTCCAGACGTGAGGGTCAAGTCTATGGCTTACCCGGAACCTCTAGGTCTGGGACATGATTCGTGGAAGGGTAGAATGATTGGTTCCTATGTCTATAGATATGGCAGCTCGTAGTAGACATAATTCGTACCCCGAATCATTCTTAGAGCTCCTGGGTCACACTCCTTGACCGCAATGCAGCTATTCTCCTCCCCAGCCCTCCTGCTCCCTGAGCCTGGCGGGGACTACTAAGTCGGGTGGTCGTAACATGTCGAAATGTACACCACCACATGCTGCTCTCCAAGCTCTGCTTCCACGTCTGCTACCCTGCAGATTCATCTGTCCTTAGCACTTCCTCCTCCTGAAACATTTTACACGCCCGAGTCTCTGAGACTGGCGCTAGTCTCCTGCCTTTCACTGCTAACGTTCACAACCACAAAGGTTCTCTCTAGCATCCTAGCATAGGTAGGAATGCATAGAGGAAAAGAAATGGTTCGGATGTCCTTTAGACACACTTCGCTCAGAAGTTCGAGTCTAAAGAACTGATCACCACGTAACCAACGAGTACCAAGATTGATTGGTAAGCCACGTTGAGTGCTCTGCTTCCGACATGTCGTACTGTCGAAGCTGTATTAGCTCCAGAAAACTCACAACCACCTCCTCAAGCCAGTCCTCAGCCGCCTACGAGTCAGGCTCACTTCGAAACTTGAGGGATATCTGATGTTAAAACATAAGTAAGGCACTAAGCCTGTGAGTCTCTGCTACCGGTACCGCCGGTAGTGTCTGCTGACCAACAGGTAGTGACATAGCTGGCGCTCTACCCGTAGGTACTAATCCAGGTATCGGTTCGCGTACCGAAGCCTCGTTACTATAAGGACCAACCTCATGGTCACTCTCTGGAAACACCTGGAGCTAAGATCATCATCCGCTCTACTAGTATCCAAGCTAGGCGTAGAACTCTAGCATTCGTCTCCATCCAGTCCACTGCTGCCTGGGAAATCTGTCTCGCCTCGTATCCTCAGAGGCCTCTACTGCTGGAACTCGTGCATCGCGCTCTGCTAGCGTGCACCGTCAGCTAGTGGCATCTGCTGCCTAACGGGTGGTGGTTCTGCTGGTACACCACCCGAAGGTGCCAACACTGAAAAAGGGCCCTGCACCGGAGTCTCGCTGCTCGGTGGGCCATCATCGAGAACTCTCTCGGAACTCCAGCTAACTATATGCATGGTTACATCCTGAACAGTTGCGTCACGGTCAACGATTTATACCTGGTGAGCTGACCTGGTTTGAGCTGATTTTAAACCTTTTGGGAAACACACACGCAATCAGTGTTTTCGTGCATAAAGTCGGAAATCAGAAGTCAGGGTCCTGGTGTACGGATACGTCGGCCGCCGCACCAACACTGGACTCCCTGGACTGATAACCACACTCAATACACTAAACACTATTGCTTCACATAGAAAAGATCAGAGTTCGCGGTAGAACCGAACTCCTCTGATACCATTTTGTCACGACCCGTCCTCGGGGCCCGTGCCGTGACTACCCCAAGCCCGCCTTCCATAGGCCAGGGGCTGGCGACTAGCACCAAAGGCGTAAAATCCCAATAACTGGGAAGGCATTGCCTTTAAAAAGAAAACAATCACCACAGAGTACAAGCGGAAGTAAAACACTAAGTACAAAAAGAAGAGCTGAAAAGTAAAAGGGGCCGGAAATACAAGCCCAACTGTAAAGTACAACTCGAAAGGGAAAACAGTGACTGAAAAGTAAAGCTGCTACGCTGAGATGTCCACTGGAAATCCCACCTGAAGGGTGGGTACAGATAGCTCTTCTGCTCCTCGGGTCCCGCCGTCTGCTCCAAGTATGACCCGCCCAGTGGTCTGCCTCTGGGTACCGCCTCGTCGTATAGTCCACCTCCAGGTACCGTCCAGTCCTCGAACACTCGGCCTCTGCCAGTACTGGCCGTCGTCTGCAACCAACACAACGAGGTGCGGGCATAGCCCGTGCAGGGGTGAGTATAACGATACTCAGTAGGGACCCCGAGACCCTCAAGGTCTCACTAAAACCAACAAGGATAAATACACGAAGATCTCAACAGATAAACCCTACTTAGGTATATGCCCATACATATACCTAAGTTATCAAGTAACCCATCTCAATCATGAGGAAACACAAGGATTGTGAAATCGACGGATAACCACTACCCGGGTATATGCCCATACATATACCAAAGTTAGCAAGTGACCCTTCTCAATCATGAAGTAAACACAAGGTCAAAAGTCTCAGCTCAAACCAGGATTTTCATTATCGAAACCGTAACTGCTGAAGAGCTCCGTCTCTAGAGTGTACAGTGGTCCTGTCACGACTCCGAGGCTGCCGCTCACTAACCTAGGACTGCTGAAGTACTCCTCCTATCGAGTACTGCGGGTCTGCTGCCAACTACCAGGCGCTCCGTCCGCTGAGGGTCTGCTGCCAAATACCGGGCGCTACCCAGATAGCCTGCTGAGGTACTCCTCCTGTCGAGTACCGCGGGTCTGCTGCCAACTACCAGGCGCTCCGTCCGCCGTGGGTCTGCCGCCAAATACCGGGCGCTCCGTCCACTGGGCTAGTCGACTCACTCCAAGTCGAGTCGGTCAAGCAGTCGTCAGGTCTCAGCCGGCTACACGGTCTCCGTACTCTGCACGCTCGTCTCCACCGTCGTGGGTCTGTCGCTACAACCAAGCGCACACACTCCGTAGAGTAACGCGGGTCCGCCGCTACAACCAAGCGCTCCACCGCCAAGGATCTGCTGCTGCATCCAAGCGCACCACCACTGTCAAGTACCACGGGTCCGCTCCACGAGCTACTGGTCGATACTCCAAGTATCACAAGGTCCCGCGAAGAAGTGTCTCAAATGTCCGTCTCGTCACAGGGGTCTCAACGCAACAGACGGCGCGTCGATCGGACGCCCGGTCTGTGAGTTATTAGCCTTTTCGTCCCAGGGGCCCGGTTGGTTTCGTGAGCGAAACCAATCCCGGCCGTATCTCAACTGCACCCCGAACTCCCATAGGGTAAACTCAAAGGGACCGTTACTCAACGTAACCACCAACGCCGCTGACGGCTCGTCAAGCGGACGTCCTGTCTGAAAGATATCAGCTTTCCCGTTCCAGGGGCCCGGTTGGTTTTCGGGTACAATCCAACCCGGCCCCTACTAACTGAATCCAAAACTCGGGCGAAGGATACCAAAAGTTCCGTATCGTAAACAGGAACTCAACGCAACAGACGGTGCGTCGATCGGACGCCCGGTCTGAGAGTTATTGGCATTTTCGTCTCCGGGGCCCGGTTGGTTTTTTATGGCAAAACCAACCCGACCGTACTCCACCTGCGTCCAAACCTCGGGCGGAGTATGCCAAAAGATCCGTCTCACTAAAAGGAACACAACGCGATTGACGGTGCGTCAATCGGACGTTCGTAGCTCAAGATATGAGCGTTTCCGCTCCGAAGGCCCGGTTGGTTTCGTGAACGAACCAACCCGGCCGAACTCAAAGTAATCCGAAACCTTAAGTGCGATATACCGAAACGACCGTCTCGATCCAAGGATCGCGTTGCCGCAGACGGTTCGTCGTTCGGAGGTCTACAGCTCAAGTTATGAGCTTTTGACTAAAAAGGTCCGAAAACGGGGGTCTGGGCCCGGCCCGGCCCGGCCCAGTACCCCCTGAACCGGTCCGATCCGGGTCGGCCCGAACCGGGTCCGGGTCCGGCCCGGTTCCGCTCGGCCCGGCCCGGTTGGCTCGGCCCGGCCCGGCTGGGCGGTCCGGCCCAGCCGGCACAAACCGGCCCGGCCTGCGCGACCCGGCCCGGCCGGTCGCGCGGCCCGACCGCTCAGAACCGCTCGGCCAGCTTGGCCGAGCGGGTTGTTTCGCGCGAAACGGGGGGCGCCGCCCCCCGTGACTTCAATCAACGCCCCCCCCACGTGAGGGGGGCCCGTTACACGGCTGCCGGGGGTTTCAAACCCCCGGAATTCAAAGCACGGCCGGCATTGAAGCCGGCCGTTCGTCCACCCGCGGGACCTGCGGGTCCCGCCTCCGAGCAAACCGGCGGCCGGCACAGCCGGCCGCCCCCTTCTTCTCTGCCGCGGCAAGGGCCGCGGCTCTTCCGTTCTCCGGCGGCCGGCGAGCCCGGCCGCCTCCTTCTTCTCCGCCGCGGCAAGGGCCGCGGCTCTACTGTTCTCCGGCGGCCGGCGAGCCCGGCCGCCTCCTTCTTCTCCGCCGCGGCAAGGGCCGCGGCTCTACTGTTCTCCGGCGTGCCTTAGCATGTGGCTCCCCATTCTGCGCCGCCTTCTGCCTGCACCAGCCGCCACGGTCGCCTACTCGCCCAACCGAATCGTCACCTTGGACCGCTGGCACCTTCGTCGGAAGCCGCGTTCTGAAGACGCGTTGGAATTGCATCGCCACGTGGCCCCTTCCGTGGTCCGCTGCACCTTCGTTCTAAGTCAGAAAAATTGTGACGACCGCAGATTCGCATTCCTTGAGTCGAGATCTCCACGTTCGTATATCGCTCTCAACAAAACATCGATGTTTTGACGCACTTAATTATTTGGTGCGAAGGAACGCGCGGAGAACGTGCGAAGAATGAAATATAAAAAAGGTCATGGACAGTGTCCATATTGATGGTCATGTTTGTTTGGCCATCATCTTTGAGAATTAATAACAAGAGGAATAAACAAATATGTATTTATCATACTTCAAATAAACCCCCTACCTTTGATTCATCGCTCGACGTTCATTGACGGCCGCGGAAGGTGAGCGTCGCGGAGGTCGGACGTGGGTTCGTCGCTGAGGAAGAACGCCACAGAAAAAGGATGCCGCGGAAGAAGTTGACGCGTCGCAGAAGGAGATCGACGCGTCGTGGTTTCCTCGTCGCGGAAGAAGACGTCGATGCCGTCACAGAAGGAGTCCGTCGCTTCGCGGGAGAACCACGTTCTTCGGCGGAGAAGTTCTTCGCGTTCTTCGTCGAGGAAGATGGTCTTCAAAGGAGAAGAGAACTCTCCTTTTCCCCCGCACAGCAAAGCCCCAAAACCAAAATAAAAAGACTTAACTCCTTATTAATTTATTAACGTTGGGAATTCCAAAGGTTGAAACCGTTAACACATTAACACCATGCATTAAGACTTATGGAAGATAAAAATAAAAAATTGAAGTTAAATTATTATTTTAACATTCACAAGTTATTTTTTACAACTCCCCTCGTGTAAACGCAACTTCGGGAAAGGTCTCCTTAAGCGAATATCGGCGCTGCGAGATCATCGGTGCCCTCGGATTTCAATTCCGAGCACCGGATCAAAAGTTAGGAATTCCCGCTCGTTCGTTCACTGAACGTACCCGAGCCAATCTTCGGAAATTAATTCCGGGCACACCGGGCCTCGGAATCAGGTGCCGTCTGAAACCGCGCCCTTGTAAAATACTAAAGAAAATTAAGAAAAAAAAATTTCCCTTGAATTTTACGGGTCTTTACAAATGCACAAGTGATTTTCATAATATTTATAGCTTTTTGAGTATACCAAGATATCATCAATAAATAAAACTAAAAATTTATCAAGATATTCCTTGAAAACTCTATTCATGATATCCATGAAGATAGAGGGTGCATTAGTCAATCCAAAAGGCATTACTGTAAACTTGTAACGCCTGTACCTAGTTTGAAATTTTGTTTTCAGAATGTCTTCCTTCATCACACACAACTGATGATATCCAGATCAAAGCTCAATCTTTGATAAGTATTGAGCTCCATGAAATTGGTTGAATAAATCATCAATGAGAGGTAGGGGATACTTGTTATTTATTGTTATAGTAATGATCTCCCTATAGTTAATACACAAACTCATAGATCCATATTTCTTGTTAACAAAAAGAAAAGGGGATCCCAATAGAGAAACACTAGGGAGAATAAATCCCTTATTACACAATTCCTCTAGTTGTTTATTCAGTTTCACTAATTCCATAGTGGTCATTCTATAAGGGGTCTTCAATATGGGCCTTGAACCAGGAATTAAGTCAATGGAAAACACAATTTCTCGTTCTGGAGTATGTCTATGTAAATATTCTGGTAACACATGAACATATTTTTACACAATAGGTACACCCTCTATTTGAACATTATTTTCCTCATCCACAATTATTTCATTCTATTCCTCCCCAATAATTGAATTTAGCGAAGCTAATGGGGGTGGATCTAGATAAGAATTATGTGGTGACATTTCTTCTCTAAAGATAAGGTGTTCTTTATCATCATCATTAAAAATTGTAACCTCCTCCTTCTTAAAATAAATTTTCGCTTCATGGTCCAAAATCCAATCAATACTAAGGATTATATCAAATTCAATCACGGGTATGACGATGAAATTAGTAGATAAAGAATATATATATTCCCTAATGGGAATTTATTCACAGAACATTTTTGCAATGATACTTCCCTTAGGTGTTTTGACTGACAAATCCCTTGTTAAGTCAAATTGAAAATATCTAATTTTCTTAGCAAACTCGGAAGATATGAAAAAAAGCGATGATCCAGAATTAAATAAAGCATTGGATAAACTTGAGGAAACCATTAAATTACCTGCCACCATGTCTTTTGAAGCTTCAACCTTAGTAGTAGTTATCGCATAATCTTAGCCTTGATACATTGACCTTTTCTGAGGTAAGTTTCCCTGACGCTTAGGAAATTCATTTGCATAATGCCCCCTTTCTCTATAATTTTAGCATTCAACATTGACAACCTATTTCTTCCCCTTGCAATCATGATCTTGGTGGCCTTTTTCACCACACTTATAACATAATCACATTCCCTTCAGACAACTACCAGGGTGTTTCTTCCCACATTTACTACGGGATGGATATTCAACTCTTCCCTTCTTTCCCTTATTTCCATTTCCAGAGTGTTCAGAAAATATGTTCTTCTCTTTCTTTGATTTAAATTCATAAGACATAGAGAATTATTTTTCTGTCTTGATAACACATAGGAGAATATCTTCGTACGACAATAAGGATTGTGAGACTAATTCTTTACAGAGAAATGGTTTTAACCCATCAATGAAATAGTCAATCTTACTTCTTGGGTTATGTATATAATCTGCAGCATGCCTCGCAAACCTTGTAAATTTATCTATATACTTTGTGACATTCTCATCCTCCTTTGGCCTCAGACTTAGAAATTGTCTTTCCATATCCGATCGATGGTCATGAGGAAAGTATTTTTCTAATAAAATTTATTTAAACTCCATCCATTCCATATTTTATACTTCATTATATTATTTTGTGTTTTGAATCAATGACTACCATTGATCAGCATCTCCAGTGAGGCAGTAAAATGCCATGAAAACTTTTTCCCTTTCGCTACTCCCCAAGGCATGGAATATTTTCTCTAAGGAATTTATCCTTTGCTCAGATACTAATGGATTTGTACCCCCATTGAATTTTGGTGGTTGTTGCCTCATGAAGCGATCAAAAATTGATCCTCCACGCTACGGATCAGGGTGCTCCATATGGGTAAGGTTATTTTTCATAACTCGAGTGAGTTGTCCCAGTATAGTGATAAGCTGATCAGCACCAGTTGTATCACCATATCCACTATAATTATCATGAGCAGGAGGGAAATCCCTACATGGAGTTCATGTATTGATATAGTTTCCATTCCTTCCACCAGGCGCCATTTCTAAACAATGGCATACACTAGATTAGTTTATGAATCTCAATACATAAATCCAAACATTTAAAACACTTAACATAAATTGAACAGTTTATGGATATAATCCATAATCATAAAAATGTTTTCTTTGAGGATTTATATACTCAGAAACCCTTCATAATGGTTTGTAAAGAAAATGAGAATTATCCTAAGTCTATCCCTCGGGAGTTTCGTAACCAAGAGTGCAGCAATTCCCATTGTCATGCACTTGTTCCCGTTCGAGTTTATCTCAAAGCATCATTTTTGGGTTTTAACCCTAGGTACGTCAGTTCTAGAGCCGCCTTTACCTGCTCATATCTAGACAAGGATGTATTGCTTAGAAAACTAACAAAATCTCAACAATAACAAAATTCTAGGAAGTTCTTCTATACTGATCCTTAATGTCTATATTTGGGCTATGTTCTCTAATTAGAGTTTTTTTAAATTTAGTTTCCAAGGTTTGTACTAAACTTCATCTGATACCAACTATAACGCCCCATCACCAGAAGCCAAGAGTCGGTTCATTATTACGTATCATTGTCATGATCACTAAATATCATGTCTCTAAAGACCGATTAGTTTAGTAGCCTTGGAAGTAAAAGATACATTCATAAGGTTTACATTACATCATAAAATTGAAAACTACAACAACATTGTTTCCATATACAACACTGAGATCCCATAGACCATCCCTAAAGGTAAATCATAATATACTTATTCACATCCTTGGAAAAATAAAACATAGAAAGGGGTGATCTCAGATGCTTAGTAAGGATAACAATATAGCGTAAACTTTCATAAATAAGAATAAACATTTAAGGAAATATATAGAACTAAAACAAATGCCTTTTAAACATAAACTTCAACATAATATGGAAAATATAAATCAAAATAATGACATTTTCTTACTCACATAGATATTCTACTAGTCGAATAATCACATGCAATATCAATAGCCACTTTCATAGTGATGGAATTCATAATGCCAGACTTCATTACCACATATTCAAAGCCTTGTTCCAAGACTACAAATAAGATATTGTCGAGGCCTTGTGCCAAGACACTAGTTTGTCTCATGAGACCTACTGATGCATCTAAGAGCTATATCGGGATCCACCCATCACTCACCAAGTCCAATGCATTCCTCATATGAAAAGTTTTAAACATACCATAAACATTAGTATTAAAACTAGCATACTAAATGTCAATACTTTATCCATAAACCATGAATTGTAGAAAAATAACACATCCATAGTCAAACATATCACAAAACCTTCAATACAAAATGGAATATTTGTATCATAATAAATCAACTTCAAACAAGATTGAAATCATTTCAAGGATGTCGACATAAATGAAATCAAAACTGTTTGAGAGAAATATCTCATTCTTTTTTTGAAATAATTTAAAGTTAAATAATTAAAAAAAAATATTTTTAAAAAATAATTATATTATTTTAAGGGAATATTCGATGATGTTATAATGGATGAATATAGCCGCACAAGCCGTATAAGTTAAAAAAACATTCTTACCTCAATTTTGTCGAAAATGTCATAAAGTAACTTGTTTGGAAAACGACGGAAAGATTAATTCTAAAATGTATAAGGTCAAATAAGGGTATAAATGACTTTAACACATAATATAGTTAGTAGTAAAAAAATTTTGGAATAAATTTTTAGGAAAACACAGATGTGGATGATAAAGAGGTCTGAGTAGATAATTATATATAAATAACCTTGAATAATGAAGAGGTTGTAGAATTAACCCTTAACTTGTACATTTCCTTGGTCGAGGGTAGATTAACCTCCTATATAATGGTGAAATAATTTTTATTAAATTATAAAAGAATAATATACAATAATATGATATCATATATGATCTGTTAATATTTATTTGTTAATAATATTTTAGTATTATCGTCGTTTCGGGTGTTAACTGATTCGTTTTCCTTTATATGATTTGTTACATAAGTAATGTTTGTTATGTATAGGATGTATATTATTCATATTCATAATGATATTAAGTCTTCAAACATTATTTTTAATCATATAATGAAAATTAGTCTTGAATGGATACGATGGGGAATGAATCTCATCGTGTTTGTGGAGACGGTAATCCGTACGTATGCACAAGTGACAATATCATTCTTTTGATATTAAAATCATATATAATTGGATGGTATATCATATATAAAGAATAATTATAATGTTATATTTGTTATTTTCAACATTTATACATCATTATTATACCCATCCAAATAATAACGTATTGAATAACAACTACACCACGACGTGGAGACAGTAAGCCTTACGTACGCACGTATGATGACATGTCATTCAAAGGATGTATAGAATAATGAATATGGTTGTAACATATTTATAATAAGAACAAATTATATATAATATACTATAGTTATTATTTTATAATGGAAACAACTAGGAAAGAAGAAGTGGAAGAAGAAAAAACATGAAAGAGGTGGTGAGATATTTTCCTCGTTTTCAATTTCTTCCTTTTGATTTGATCAAAAGGGCTCCTTAGGTTGGCTTTATGAATAAAGTAAGGCCTATAAGATTAATTTAGGACAGTGGAGAGGATATTTGGGTAGGGTTTGGCCGATCCAAATGGATTTAAAGGTGTGATTTGAGATAATGGGAAGTACCCTTTTATAAGAGGGGGTGGGGCACCTTAGGAAAAGATTGAAATATTATTTTATAATAAAATAATTTTCATTTTATAATGGGTAGAAAATGAATTATTTAAAGTATAAGGTGGGTATGGGTTGAAAAACACTCAAAAAATAGGTTTTAGAAAGGTTTGGGTAACATATTAACCTTATCTTTTAGATTTAACTCTTAGTTAAATAGATTGACATTTACCATGACTCTTTGTATTTTTATATTATATGGTTAATAAAATTACTATAAACTTTAAAGAGAACCCCAAGTGGTTAATTAATGACACACCTATCATTATATAAGTCTTTTTTCTAAACTTTATATTTTTAAGATTATTATATCAACCAGTAATATTGTATTTTTTTAAAAACTCATTTATGTCAAATTTGACATTATTTAATAATTATTTTTTGTTAAAGTACTAAAGACTTTATTAATTCAAACTAAATAAATTTAAGAAACCATAACATGTCATAGGAACCTATAAAATTTGTGGATGGCATCAAAACTTTCAAATTATATTTATTTTTGTATTTATAATATCATTTTTTGATAGTTTCATTAATAAAAAAAATACTGCATCATTATTGTGTCATATATAAATATATTTATTTTATGTCTAAAAATTATAAATAAAATATCCTGAGGTAGTAAATATAGTTATATTTCTAACGAATATTTATTTTCGAATATATAAATTATAAAACCTCATATAAAAAATGTTTTACTAAAAGATATTTTCTTTTGTTATTTTTGTCTTTACTTTAGATTATTTAATATAAAAAGTCATTATCACTCCCAAGTGGCTCCATAGGGTCCCAAAATTGACCCAATGATTTCCTTGGTCGGAAATGTATTAGAAAATAGGGTTATAACATGTGTTAAGATAATTTAATATTATTATAATATTATTTTTTAACCTTATTTACTGGATTTTCCACTTTAACCACGGTAAATAAAATATTTACTGAAGTAAATATTCCAAATGATTAAAAATAAAAGTTACCTATTTACACAATTTTTACCTCCTGATTCTAAATATGGAATCATTTTTTCCAAATTCAAAATATATAAGTGGCATAAATTAATTTAATATTAATTCTCGTTGTCAAAACAAAAAGCGTGTTTTTATGAAATAATAACTATCAAAAGATTGACACTTGTTTATGTCCAGTTTAATCATGAGATTACAACCAATGACTAATATTATATTAAATGATAAAAATATAATATAATGATACTTAAAAAACAATTCTAATGTATAATTTAACACTATAAATTATTTGGATTAAAAAATTTGTTTTTAATTAAATTTTTGTATTTTCACTATTCATCAAGAATTGAATCGTTTCATAAAAATACAAAAAATTCACCCTAAGATAATTTTGATATTATGAATCCCAAAATGAAGTACATTTTGAAAGATAAAATTTTTAAAATTCCAAAAAGTGGGTATTACTATTCATAACGGCTAGTTTGATTGGTCGTGGTGTGTTAGAACTCGAAGTTGTGTACAACACACGCTATTGTATTATTCAAAGTGAAGTGTACCATGGAAGTTTGAGGTGTTACATTGTGGGAGGGTGTCATTATTGGGTTTTTCTCTATTCAAGATTGAATTAAACTTTTGTTGATAGAAATCAATCCCCGAGCCACCCCATGTCTTTAAACTTCTAACATGGAGGGCGCGAGCTAACACGAACAAGGCCTAAGCCCCTCCAATTTTGTGTTCTTCATGACCAAATTATCAAGTGGATGACAAGGTGGAATCGAGGCCATTGTAGGGAAGGTGAAGTCCCCAGGAAACCTTAAGTGCAAGCACCACGAAGAATAGACCATCGGAGCACGTCCGATGGTCCGCCGAAGACCCTACTGGCGCGCCAACACCGGAGGGCAGCGCACCACGACGTCCTAGACAACCACATCAGTAGTTTTCCCATGTAGAGGAGGTCGTGGCCTCTCAGTCGCGTCCTAGCCTGGCAGGACAGGACCGTTCCGCCTTTAGAGGATCGGCCAGGAGGGTGGGTCAGACCTCACCCCAGCAGACCGGACCCGCACCCAGCGGACTGGACCCATGCCCAATGGGCCGGACTCATGAGGTTAGGCTAGATATATGACCTTCAATCTAGACCAGATGATACCAGTTCACCGGGCAACCCGGTAGGCTGGACCCTCAGCCAAACTGGGTTGAGTCTAGCGAGGCCCGTTGGGATTGGACCATTGACCAGGACGAACCAGACCTACCCTAACATGAACCAGGTTAGGTCGGGTCAGTCAAATTAAATCAGGGTATGTGGGACCACGTTCTGGGTTGGTCAGGTCTATTCGATCGGGTTAGAGTAGGCCCAGATGTAACCAACCCCTGATTACTAAAACGAAAATTACTTGCAAACCAGACATCTGATTGGTGCGTTGTCTGCGAAATGAGGACCCTTAAGACAAGGCATTACTTCTAAGATACTCTACAGATGTTTCAGTGGGTTTTGGTGTATGGAAGGGTTGGATTGAACTCAAATCTAACCGGGCCCTTTTTACTAAAATGCCCATATCTTATAGATCGGGCGTCTTTTTGACGGGTCGTCTATTGTGTTGGAACCCTTATGACAAGATAGTCCTTTGAGACATTCTATGTGGGACTTCGTGGTGGTTGAGGTACAACCGATGGCTTGGGAAGTAGTTGTGTGGATCCTTAGTGGCCCAACAGATGAGCAACAGTCGTGTGGATCCTTAGTGGACCACGAGACGAGTAACAGAAGTGTGGATCCTTAGTTTCCCGATAGACAAGCATTAGCTGTGTGGATCCCTAGTGGTCTGACAGATGAGAATCGATTAATCAGGGATGAGTCCCTCAATTGTACGAAACATATTCACTATAACTGATGAACCTTTCCTAGTCTAGAATATACCTAGTGTGAGTTGTATTTATTTTGTGGCTTTGCTTTGTGGTTGCTTTATGGTATCTATCCTTAGTGGACCGGGGTCCCCTACTGAGTACCGTGTTACTCACCCCTGCACGGGCTTCACCCGCACCCATTGTGTCTGCTGCAGACAACATACATTTTGATGAAGCTCATCATTGCCTTGGAGCAGGTGGTTCCCAGTAGGATCAGGCGAACAAGATGTACTACTTAGGCTTCCTATAGCAACACTACTCTTACCATCAGGTGGTGTTTTCAGCGGAAGGCTACCTGAGTCCCTTTGTACATTACTTTTTTAGTTCTTTTTTTGGGTTTGTATTGTTTCCCACTTTTTTTCAGTTTTACTTGTACTCAGAACCTGTTTTAGTATACTTGGTTTCCCCATTCAGTTTGTGGGATGTGGTTGGGCGTGTGTGTGTGTACATATACTAAGGAAAATGCCTTCCACTTGCAGTTTGACACCTTCGGCACTAGTCACGAACCCCTGGCCTTCATGAGGTGGGATTGGTGTATGTCACAACATGGGCCCTGGGATATGGGTCGTGACAAAGTGATATCAATGGTGGTCGATTCTAACTCAAAAACTGAGAGTTTGTTGTTTTTGTTTTGGGGAAAAAATGTTAAATGTTGTGATCCTCACTTTCATATTTGGGGAGTTTAGTGATAGTGCGAAGACCAATGTATCCACACACCGGGACCTTGAATTCTTCTTTTTAGCTCAATGCATGAAAGCACCGGTTGCAAACAAGTATCTTTATATTCATTTTTATAAGATTTATCTCACAAGGTATAATCTATTGACTATGATTCATCTTGATTCTTTTCAAGATGCCTCCACATAGACAACCAGCCAGGATTCCAGTGCGTGACCATGATGATGGTCCAGAGATTGATGAGGCTTCAGTACAAGGACCATTTCCCAAGATGGTACCTTTGGGTGGTGTCCCAACAACACCACTACTCGTTGGTCATCAGTTACTACCAATGCTATCGGTAGAGGAAACATGTAGGCTCAGTTACTTACATGAGTTTCAATGACAGATAACCCTTAGGTTTTGAGGTGAGCCTAACTCACAAGAGGCTATGTACTGAATTGAGGTGGTGATTGAGTTTCCATCTATCCAGAGAACCATTAGATCAGATGGCGGTCCAGGAAATGAGCCTTATACGTGGCTTAGTAGGGCGATGGTAGGGTTTAGATTACCCCTATCTTACGATGAGGGGACTTTTCCATGGATAGTGCTTGAGAACCTTTCTCAGAGAAGGTGTCCCTTGACATAAAAAGCAAAGGGGTTTGTGTTCACAAGGGGTTCTACAGATTCAGCAGGAAAACATGTTAGTAGCTGAGTATTCGTCAAGGCCTACTGACCACTCTAGGTACTCAATGAATACGATACAACCGGTGCTTCGGGGCTTAGATCTCTGAGAGAGATGTGTTTAGGGACATCCTATCTAGCACTATTACTCTATTCATTCATACTTATGTTAGTGTTCTAGAGAGGACCTTTGTGGTTGAATGTTTTTTGGATGAGAAGATAAATCTAGTGAATGTTTGTAGTCAGAAATCAGGAAACCAACATCAGTCTTAGAGGCTTAGATATGTAAAATGTTTCAGGAAGAGGAAGTGGTAGGGACAGATGAATCTGTAGGGTAGTAGGTGTTTAAGAGGATCTAGATGAGTAGCAGAAGGTAGTATACATTTCCACATGTTACAACCACCACCCCATTATGGTCCCCACTAGGCTCAGGGTGTTAGAGGATAGGGGAAGGGAGTAGCTGTATGCAGTCAAGAAATACGACCCAAGGGCTCTAGGAATTATTCGAGGTATGGTCTTTGTCTACCACTAGCTGCCGTATTAATATACATAGGTACTAATCATTACTTCTTGTCACAAATTTTGTTTAAGACATAGAGTTTCTGGTTAAACCGTTGACTTGTTCCTTATGTCCGGAGATATCTATGGGAGGAGACTTGATAATAAAACTTATGCCGATGGTGTGATTTGACCCTTGAGGTGAGAGTTTCAGTTGGAACCTCTTGGAAGCAGCGTCGAGGCCTTATGACGTTAGTTTGGGTATATACTGGTCATCCATAGTTCATGACTAGATTGAGTATTTTATGCAAAAGAATGCAGTATATCTACAGTGTTGGAATGGTGTTTTCCTTAGTCGATGAAAAAAGGAAACCCAGACAGCACATAATAAACTCCTGCATTGGAGGGTGCAACCGATCACTCTTGATTCAGCCAACATTACCCTCATGGCAGTGGATGTTTTGAGTTTTCATTTCCCAACATTAGTGGTGGAGTGCATGAATGTTCTTTAAAAATGTGTTTCTAGGATGACCTCCTTGCCGGGAGAGGGACTTCTTCATCATTCTACACCCCAAGATGGCTTCGATATCAGCATTAGTATATCAAAGGGATTTCATAGAGCTTTACGAGCAGGGGTGTATGTGTGGGACTTGCAGAGGAAGGGCTTAGTAAGACCCAGTGTTTGAGGATATGTGTGGATTATCAGAATGTTAACCAATGTTTGTGGAGAATGAGTACCCACTACCAAAGGGTCGATGGGCACAAAAATCAATTAAAAGTGGTAGTCTTTCATGTGTATGGAAAGGTTCCCATAGTATTTTAATCATTTGAGACAATGGTTATGGATTATGTTCCTCTAGGACTATGAATTTGAGATAGTCTATACTCTTGGGAAGGGGAATGTGATAGTTGACGTTCTCAACAGGAGGTCCAGTTTGTAGTTTCCGAGTGAGGTGACATAACGGCTTTCCACGATACATATATCCTTTGTGGATGAAGTTGGAGAAAATTACCTCCAGTCTATGACTATTAATCTACCACTTCTTCAGCGAGTTAGGGAGGCAAAAGTTGTGGATGTTGAATATGAGTCCTGACATGCTCAGGTATCCTCAGGACATGCTCCTGATGGATTTTTGATAGGTGGGGAGTACACCATCCTTTTCCGAGGACCCATCATTGTACTCGTGACGTCACAGGATGAGGTGTTAAGGGAGATACATACCTCCCCTTTGGCGGTACATCCTAGTGTGGCGACGATGTACCAGGAACTTTGATGTCAGTACTGGTGTCCAGGGATGAAGAAAATGGTGATAAAGTTCATTTCACAATGCCTCACTTTTCAGCAAGTGAAGGCTGAGCATGAGGTACCAATACCCTTGGCACATCAACTGGAGGTACTGGAATGGAAGTAGAATGGTATCTCCATGGACTTCATGATAGGGTCACCATGCGCGTCTAGGGGCCACGACTCTATCTGGGTGATCGTTGATCGACTCACCAAGTCGGCCCACTTCCTACCGATTCTGGAATAGGGATCAGTAGTGGGATTGAGATGCCTCTACGTCTAGGAGATAGTATGAATTCATGAGGTTCCTTCAACGATCGTATCATACTGTGTTGCATGATTTACATCCTGGTTTTGGAATTGGTTACATGAGAAGTTAAGGACTCAGCTGCGCTTGAGCACATCTTTTCACCCCCAAACAGATGGTCAGATAGAGCAGACCATACAGAAATTAGAGGACATGCTTCGTGCTTGTGTCATGGATTTTAGTAATTTTTGGGAGGACCACCTACCACTGGTGGAGTTTGTGTACAATAATAGTTATCACTCTACCATTGGAATGACACTGTTTGAGGCCTTTTACGAGCAACTTTGTAGATCACCTCTATGTTGGATAGAACCAGGGGAGTTAGCACTCATGGGTCCAGAGTTGGTATGGGATAAAACTGAGAAGGTTCAGATCATCTAGGAGAAGATGAGGACTACACAGAGTAGACAAAAGTCTTATACTGATAGGAGACAGATACCCTTGGAGTTAGAGGGGGGAGACTATGTTTTCCTTCATATATATCCCTGATGAGGATTGTAGAGATTTGGTCTGGGTGGCAAGTTATCTTTGAGATTCATTAGATCTTTCCATATCCTTAGCATAGTTGGAGAGGTGTCATACCACCGATCTCTTCCCCCACATATGCACCAGGTGCACTCTTTTTCCATGCATCGTAGCTGAGGAGGTATGTGCATGATCCATTGCACAACATCGAATGGGGAGAGTTGTATATTGATGATGGGGTGATGCTTGCGGTGTTCCCAATGGAGATAGAGGATAGATAGAATTAGGTCTTTTATGGACAATCAATTTCTCTATTGCACGTTCGATAGTAGCACAAGAATCTTCTAGAGAGCACATGGGAGTGGGAGGCTTAGATTAATGCTCAGTATCCCTACTTGTTTGATTAACCTTTTTTTGGCTTTCAGGGATGAAAATAACTAAGGTGGGGAGAATTTAATGTCCCTGAATTTCCTTATAATTTTTTTAAGAAAATTATAAGGAATTATTTCGAGACCAGGCACTGAGACGCCGTACGATTCCAAGGCCCATAGTGCCCAGAATGATCTGTCGAAAAATGTTAAGCTTTAAATATCGTACGTGAATGGTTTTCATAAAAAAAGTTGAATAACTCTTAAACAGGTGACCATATCAGAAATCTAAGGGAACCGTTTCATTCAGGATGGCAGGTTTACCCTAGGAGTGACTTAAATTTAGTTGATACAACCCTCAAGTGAGAAAACCCAAAAATGACATAACCATAAATAAAATAATTAAATAAAATTAATTTATTTTTCAAATGCTTATATCTCACGAACAGTGACTCAGAATAAAAATCTGATACCACCATTGAGCTCATGAGGGTATGATTTCCTTTGGCAGATCCTAACATTGGCTGACGCAGACCAATAGTGGAAATTAATTTTTAACAGTAAATAAAATATTTAAGTAGCAATTATTTTATTTTCAAATCATTATAATTCCTAAATAGTAAATCAGATTGAAAATATGAGAGTACCATTGATCTTGTGAGGGTGTTTTCCCCTTAGGCAGAGCCTAACCTTGATCGACACGGGCCAAGGGTGAAAGTTAATTTTTGAACTTTTTTTAAGGTACGTTCAGTAAACATGCGAGCGAGTATTTCTAAATTTTGAACCAGTGCTCGTATTGAAAATACGAGGGCACCATAGAACTCGGAATGTCGGGATCACTTAGAAATGAATTAACTTCGGCTGACAATGGTCAAAAAGAGAAGTTAATTTTTAGATTTTGTGAAAAATAATAAAATAGCATAAGATTTTATTTTATTTTATTTTCTCACCGTTGAGTGGTGACACTGCTATGTGGTGATGAGGAGATGAAAATGCACATTAATGGAACTCATTAATGGATAAACCCCCCCAGTGTACTGATGCTTTAATGATGTATTTGAGTGACGCCATTTCATAAATTAAATAGTGTAATGAGGTTACGTCGCAGCGTAATAGAAACGCTGCGACATGTTTTATTTTTAATAGTTTGACGCATTGGTAGAACAAGGATTAAACTGTGAGGATTCTCTGATGAACCTATGACGAATTTCCTCTCCAATGAAGAATGACGAATGCTGGCGAGACGTCATCAACTTCGACGTACCTCGAAGAACGACGAATGTCATCGACCTCTTAGACCTTCGAGGAAAAATCTCTATGATAATGAATGTCAACGAGGTAGGGTTTTTGAATTATTTAATGTTTTCCCATTATTTTTCTAAATGACAAACACAGATTAATCCACAAATAGGTTAATCCACTGATCATCTGTTCTTGTGGGAGGGTTTCATTCTTGGGGTTTTCTCTATTCAGGATTGAATTAAAACTTTGCTGATATAAATCAATCTCTGAGCCTACCCATGTCTTTAAACTTCTAACATAGAAGACGCAGGCTGACACAAACAAGGCCCCAACCCCTTCATTTGTGTGTTCTTTATGACTGAATTCTCAAGTGGATGGAAAGGAAAAATTGAGACCATTATAGGGAAGGTGACATCCCCTGGAGGCTATAGGAATAGGAGGCATGGAGAACGGACCACGGGAGAGCGTCCAGTGGTCTAACAAAGACCCTACTGGTGCGCCGACATCAGATGGTGGCGCACCATGGTGGTGCTTCATGGTGACCCGAACAGCTGCATTGGCGGATATCCCACACAGATGAGGCCGTGTCCTTTGGACATGGCATAACAAGAGGGGGACATTGGCCTCTGAGCTAGCGGCTGGTGGCGAGATGATGTGGCATCGCGTTGTGTCGCACGCGAAGGAGCCACAGTCAACTGACTGCGACTGGGGAATGGCCCTGCTGGGCAGGAGGTGCCAGACATGGTTCTCAGCCTCATCCCAAATGTATTGGATAGAATCAGCCCGCCTTTGGTGGACCGGCCAGAAGGCTGGGTCGGATCCACACCAGCGGGCTGGACCAATTCAAGTAGGCCATAACAGATCCCTTCATGTCGGGCCGGATGAGACCGGGTCGCCGGGTGACACGGTAGGCTGGACCCTCAGCCAAACCGAGTCGAGTCCAGTGAGGCCCATTGAGACTGGCCCACTCTCCATGCCATACTGGACTTACCCTGACCCAAACCAGGTTTGTTCAGGCCAGTCAAATTAAAATGGGGTACGTGGGACCCCCTGATCCAGGTCAGATCGGGCCCAGACGCAACCGGCCCCTGATTACTAAAACACAAATAACTTGAAAACTGGGCGTCTGATTGACATGCCGTCCATAGAACATGGACCCTTGCGATGAGGAAATCCTTCTGAGATACACTAAGTATGTTTTGGTTGGGTTTTATGTACAACCGGGTTGGATCAGACTCGAATCTAAACAAGACCATTTTACTAAAATAATCATATCTTACATATTGGGCATCCATTCGGCGTGTCGTCTTTTTAATTGGAACCTTTATGGCGAGACAGACCTTTGGTTTATTTAATGTGGGACTTCATGGTGACTGAGTTTTGAAAAATGGATTTATTAGTAGCCGTATGGATCCTTAGTGTCCCGAGAGATGATCAACAACCATGTGGATCCTTAGTGGCCCCGGTAGATGAGCAACAGCTGTGTGGATCCTTAGTGTTTGGCAGACGAGCACCAGCCATGTGGATCCTTAGTGTCCCAACAGACAAGAAGAGATTCATCAGGGATGAGTCCCTCAACAGTATGAAACATTATTCAATATAACCAATGAACCTTTCCTACTCTAGAATATACCCGATTTGGGTTGTCCTTACTTTGTGGATTTGCTTTGTGGTATTTCTCCTTAGTGGATCGAATTCCCCTACTAAGTACTGTGTTACTCACCCCTGAATAGGCTTCGCCCACACCAGTTGTGTCTGGTGTAGATGAAATACATTTTGAATAAGGACTTGGTGGCCTAGGAGCAGTCGGGGCCTAGTAAGATCAGGAAGATAGGATGTACTACTTCATCTTCTAGTAGATAGACCACTCTTACAATCAAATGGGGTTTTTAGCGGATGGATACCCGAGTCTCTTTGTACTTTACTATTTTCAGTTCTTTTTTTTGGTTTGTATTCTCACCCACTTGTTTTAAGTTGTACTTCTAATTAACACATGTTTCAGTATACTTGTTTTCTCCTTTTAGTTTGTGGGATATGGTTGGGCATGTGTATGCGTACAGGTACGTAGAAAAATGACTCCCACTTGTAGGTTGACACCTTTAGCGCTAGTCACCAACCCCTGGCCTTCTGGAGGTGGTCTTTGGGTATGTCACGATACATGACCTGAGGGAAGAGTCATGACAAAGTGGTATCAGAGGTGGTCAGTTCTACCTCAGAGACTGAGAGTCTCTTAATTTTGTTTGAGGGAAAAAATGTTAAATGTTACTAGTCCGACTTTCATATTCGAGGAGTCCAATGTTGGTGCGGCGACCGACGTATCCACACACTAGGACCTCGAATTCTACTTTTTGGCTCAATTCATAAAAAAATGGTTGCAAAAATGTCTCCTTATGTTCTTTTGTATAAGAGTCATCTCACCAGGTATAATATACTAACCTTGGTTCATATCAATTCTCTTTCAAGATGTCTCCATGCAGACATCCAGCCATGATTCCATTACGTGACCATGAGTATGGTCCAGAGAGTGATGAGGCTTCCGTACAGGGACCATTGCCTGAGCTGGTACCTTTGGGTGGTGCCCATTAATACCACTTCCAATTGGTCAGTAGTTACTACCAATGCTACCGGTATAGGATACTTGTAGGCTTAGTTCCTTACATGAGTATCAACGACATATACCCCTCAGGTTCCTAGGAGAGCCCGAATCACAGGCATTTAAGGAATGACTTGAGTTGGTGATCGATTTTCCATCTAGCTAGGGCACCATTAGATCAGATGGAAATCCTAGTAGTGAACCTTCTACATGTCTCAGTAGGGTGATGTAAATGTTTATATTACCCCTATCTTAGGATAAGGTGACTTTTCTGTGGATAGAGCGTAAGAAACTTTCTCAAAGAAGAGGTCTCTTTCCATAAAAATCTATGGGGCATGTGTTCCCAAGATCTTCAATAACTTCAGCAGGACGACATGTCA
The DNA here is from genome assembly GCA_963277665.1 of Viscum album. Lineage (NCBI taxonomy): Eukaryota > Viridiplantae > Streptophyta > Magnoliopsida > Santalales > Viscaceae > Viscum > Viscum album. Next base: position 1,353,126,073 of record OY728150.1, on the reverse strand, counting down.
GTAGCTGAGTATTCATCAAGGTGTATAGATAATTCTAGGTACTCAATGATTATGATACGGCCAGTGCTTTATGGATCAGAACTTCGAGAAATAAGTGTTGAGGGACATTTGAGCCAGCACTATTCCTTTGTGCATTCTTAGTTATGTTAGGGTTCTATAGAGGACCTTTGTGGTTGAAAGTTCTTTGCCTGAGCAGATACAACCAGGGAATGTTAGCAATGAGAATGTAGGAAACCGACGTCAGTCTCAGAGACTTGTTAATGTAAAATGTTTCTAAAAGAGGAAGTGATAGGGATAGATGAATGTGCAGGGAAGTAGATATAAAAGAGGATCTAGGAGAGTAGCAGGAGGTGGTATACATTTCAACATGTTACAACCACCACCCCAATGTGGTACCCACTAGGCTCAAGGATCTAGAGGATAGGGGAAGGTATTAGCTACATGCAGTCAAGGAGTATGACCCAAGGGATCCAGGAATGATTTGAGGTACAATATATGTCTACCACTAGTTGTCGTATTAATATACATAGGTAAAAATCATTTCTTTTTGTCACAAATATTGTTCAATACCTAGAGTTTCTAGTTAAACCATTGACTTGATCCTTAAGTCCAAAGATACCTATGGGATGAGACTCGATAATCACACTTAAGTAGATGGTGTGATTTGACCCTTGAGGTGAGAGTTTTGGTTGGAACAACTTGGTGGCAGTGTCGAGGCCTTATGAAGTTAGTTTAAGTATGGACTGTTCATCCACAGTTCATGCTTAGATTGACTGTTTTAGGCAAAAGGATGTAGTATATCTATAATGTTGGAATGGGGTTTTCCTTGGTCTAAAAGAAAGGAAATCCATGCAACATAGGATAAACTCCAACATAGGAGGGTGAAACCGATCATTATTGAGTCGGCCAACCTTACCCTCATGGCAGTGGATGTTTTGAGTTTTCAGTTCCCAACAGTAGTGGAAGAGTGAGAAAATTTCCTTAAAAAATATGTTGCAAGGATTACCTCCATGACTTCTGCACATTCTACACCCCAAGATGGAACCAATATTATCCTTATTATATCAGAGGGATTTCTTAGATATTTTTGAGCAGGGGGCACATGTGGGGGACTTGTATAGGAAGGGATTATTAAGACCCATTGTTTGAGGTTATGTGTGGATTACCGACTCTTTAACCAAGTGGATGTGGAGAATGATTACCCACTAATGAAGTATCGAGGGGAACATCAATCATTTAAAAGGGGTAGCCTTTCACGTGTATAGAAAGGTTCCTGTAAGATTTTTAGTAGTTGAGACAATGCCAATGGATTTAGTTCATTAAGTACTATGAATTTGAGATAGTCTATACTTCTGGGAAGGGGAACATGGTGGATGACACGCTCAGCAGGAGTTCTGGTTTGCAGCTGCTGAGTGAGGTGATATAGAAACTATCCACGATGTAGATATACTTCGTGGATGATGATGGAGCATCTTACCTCCTGTCTATGACTATCACTCCCCCACTCCTTCAGCGAGTTAGAGAGGCACAACTTGTAGATGTAGAATGCGAGGACCGACATGCTTAGATATCCTCAGGACAGGCTCCTGATGGATTTTAGATATGTAGGGAGCATGTCATCCTTTTCAAAGGATGCATCGTTATACCAGTGATGTCACAGAAGGAGCTGTTGTTGGAGTTCCATACATACCCTTTGGCAGTACATCCTAGTGTGGTGAAGATGTACCAGGACCTTCGACATCAGTACTGGTGGCCAGGGATGAAGAAACTAATGACAGAGTGCATTTCACAATTCCTCAGTTGCCAGCAAGTGAAGGTCGAGCATCAGGTCCCATGATACTTGGCACAAGCACTTGAGGAATCGTAATGGAAGTAGAATGATATCTCTATGGACTTCGTGACGGGGTTACCACACATGTCCTGGGGCTACGACTCTATATGGGTGACCATTGATCAACTCACCAAGTTGGTCCACTTCCTACCCATCCAGGATCAGGGATGGGTAGAGGGCTTGGGACGCCTCTACATCCAGGAGATAATATGGATTCAAAAGGTGCCTTAAAAGACCATCTCAAACCGTGATGCATGATTTACATCCTAGTTGTGGAAGTGGTTGCATGAGTTGTTTAGGACTCAGCTGTGCTTGAGAACAACTTTTCACCCTAGACAGATGGTCAGACAGAGCGGACCATACAAACCTTGGAGTACATTCATCATGCTTATGTCCTAAGTTTTAGTCATAATTGGGAGTAATTCCTAAAAGTGGTGGAGTTTGTGTACAACAATAGCTATCACTCAACCATTGGAATGACACCATTTGAGGCCTTGTACGAGTGGAATGCAGATCACCTATATGATGGACAGACCCAGTGGAGTCAGCACTCATGGTTCCAGAGTTGGTACGGACTACCACTGAGAAGGAGCAGATCATCCAGGAGTAGATGAGGACTGCATAGAGTAGATATAAGTCTTATATTGATAAGAGACATAGACCCTTGGAGTTCGAGGGGGGAGAATATATTTTCCTTCTGGTCTCTCCCTAATGAGGATTTCAGATATTTGGTCGGGGCAACAAGTTATCTCTGAGATTTATTGGACCTTTCTAGATTCACAGTAGAGTTGGCAAGGTGGAATACTACCTAGATCTTCCCCCACAGATTCACCAGCTGCATGATGTTTTCTACATGTTTCAGTTGAGGAGGTATGTGCATGATCCATCACATGTCATCGACTGGGGCGAGCTGGACATTGACAATGAGATGAATTTTGTGGTGTTCCCGATGAAGATAGAGGATCGACAGGAGTAGGTCCTTCATGGATGGTCGATTCCTCTAGTGTGCATTTGGTGGCAGTACATGAATCTTCAAGATATCACATGGGAGCGGGAGGCCCATATTCATACCTAGTACCCCACTTGTTTGATTAAACATTGTTTTGGATTTTAGAGGTGTAAATCCTTAAGGTGGGAAGAATGTAATGTCCTGTAATTTCCATATAATTTTTTTAAAAAATTATATGGAATTATTTAAAGACTAGGAATTGAGACGACATGTGATTCCGAGGCCCGTAGTCCCTGGAATGATCCGTAAAAAATGTTATGCTTTAAATAGCGTATGAAAAAAGTTTTCTTGAAAAAAGTGTAATAAATCCTAGATGGTTACCCGAATAAAAAATCTAAGGGCACCATTGCATTCATGATGGTAGGTTTACCCAAGGTGTGACTTAAGTTTAGTCAGCACAACCCTTAAGTGAAAAAACAAAAAAATGACATAACTGTAAATAAAATAATTAACTAAACTTATTTTATTTTTCAAATGCTAATAACTCACGAATGGTGAATCAGATTAAAAATCTGATATCACCAATGATCTCATGAGAGTATGCTTTCCTTAGATATATCCTAACATTGTCTAATGGGGGCCAATGGTGAAAGTTAGTTTTTGTCCATAAATAAAATAATTTATAATTATTTTATTGTCAAATCCTATTAACTCCTAAATAGTAACTCGAATTGAAAATCCAAGAGTACCATTGAGCTCGTGAGGGCGTGTTCCCCTTAGGTGAAGCCTAACCTCAACTGGAATGAGTCGAGGGTGAAAATCAATTTTTGAACTTTTTTTAAGGTACATTTAGTAAACGTTCAAGAAGGTTTTTTTGTAACTTTTGAATTGGTTCTCAGATTAAAAATCCAAGGGTACTGTTGAACTCGGAACGTCGAGATTCACCCAAAAAGGACATAACTTTGGCTAGAAAGGGTCTGAAAGAAAACTTAATTTTTAGACTTTTCAGAAAATAATAAAATATCATAAAATGTTATTTTATTTTATTTTCTCACCGTTGAGCGGTGACACAACAACAGGGCGACGACGAGGCGCATTAATGGAACTCATTAATGGATCAAAAACCTATAGTGTAATGACACTTTAATGATGGGTAATAGTAGAACTATTTCATAAATGAAACAGCATAACGACACTACGTCACAGTGTAATAGAAACACTGCGACATGTTTTATTTTTAATAGTTTGATGTGTTGGTGGAATGAGGATTAAACTATGAGGATTTTTTGACGAACCTCTAATGGATTTCCTCCCCAATGAAGAGAGAAGAATACCAGCCGGACTTCATCAACTTTGATGTACCTTGAAGAATGACGAATTCCATTGACCTCTTAGACACTCGAGGATAAAGTTCTATGACAACAAACGTCAATGTGGTAGGGATTTTTAATTATTTAAAGTTTCCCTGTTCTTTTTCTAAACGACAGACGCAGATTAACCCACTAACCATTTAATTTTCAGATCATACATTCTTGCGGGAGGGTGTCATTCATGGGTTTTTCTCTATTAAGGAATGAATTAATCTTTTGTTGATAGAACATCAATCCACGAGCCACCCCGTGTATTTAATCTTCTAATGCAGAGGGTGCGGGCCGACACGAACAAGGCCCGAGCCCCTCCGCTTGTGTGTTCTTCCTGACTGAATTCTCAAGTGGATGACAAGGTGGAATCGAGTCCATTTCGATGAATATGAATTCAGCTTGAGGTCGTAGGCGCATGTGGCATAAAGAATTGACCACCAGAGCACGTCCAGTGGTCCGCCGAAGACCCTACTGGTCCACCACGGTGACCCGGAAAACCGTATTGGCGGTTTTCCCACGTGGAGGAGTTCATGGAATTTGGTCACAGTGCAGTAGGAGGGGGGATCCGACCTCCAAGCTAGCGGCTTGAGGTGATCCAATGCGATCCTACGCCACGTCACATGCAGAGGAGCCGCGATCAACCAACTGTGGCTGGGGAACTGCCCCGTGGGACAGGATGTGCCAGACTGGATAGGACCGGTCCACCTTTGGCAGACCAAGCAGAAGGGAAGGCTAAACCTGTGCCCTTCAAGCTAGTCCAGATGAGTTCCGGTTGTTGGGTGACCTGATAGGCTAGACCCCTGGCCAAACTGAGTCGAGTCTAGTGCGGCCCATTGGGCCTGGCCCACTAGCCAAATTGGATAGGACCTACCCTGACCCGAACCAGGTCAGGTTGGTTTAGTTGAATTAAACTAGGGTATGTGGGACCCTCGGGCTGGGTAGGTTGGGTATGTCGGGTCGGTCCGGCCGGGTTGGAACGGGCCTAGACTCAACCAGCTTCAGATTACTAAAACGCTAATAACTGGAAAACCAGGCATTCGATTGACACACCGTCAGTGGAAAAAGGACTCTTACGATGAGGCAATAATTCTAAGATACTATATGGGTGTTTTGGAAGGGTTTAGAATATGGATGTGATGGATTGGACTCGAATCCAACAAGAACCTTTTTACTAAAATGCCCATATCTTATAGATCGGACATCCGTTCGATGTGCTATATGTTTCATTGGAATCCTTACAACGAGACGATCCTTTGGATAATTATATGTGAGAATTTTTGGTGGTTGAGGTATGAAAAATGGCTTGAGAAGTAGCTGTGTGGATCCTTAGTGGCCCGACAGACAAGCAGAAGCCGTGTGGATCCTTAGTGTCCTGATAGACGAGCAATAGCTGTGTAGATCCTTAGTGTCCCGACAGACAATCAGATGATTTTTGGATCCTTAGTGGCCTAAAAAATGAGTAGTGATTCATTAGAGATGAGTCTCTCAATAGTTTGAAACATTATTTACTATAACTGACGAACCTTTCCTACTCTAGAATATACATAGTGTGAACTGTCCTTACTTTGTGGAGTTGATTTGTGGTTACTTTGTGGTATTTCTCCTTTGTGGAACAGGGTCCCCTACTGAGTACAGTGTTACTCACCCCTGCATGGGGTTTTCCCACATGTGTTGTGTCTAGTGCAGAAAACAGACGTTTTGACGGATGTCTTGGTGGCCTAGGACCAAGCGGGGCCCAATAGGATCAGATTGACAGGATGTACTACTTTGTCTTCCAGTAGCTACACTACTCTTACCATCATGTGTGATTTTGAACATATCGATACTCGATTCCCTTTGTAATTTGAAATTTTCAGTTCTTTTTTGGGATTTTATTCTAGCACACTTGTTTTTAGTTGTACTTATACTCAGAAATTGTTTCAGTATACTTCTTTTCCCATTTCAGTTTGTGGGAGGTGGTTGGGCATGTGTGTGTGTGTATAGTACTCAGGAAAATGCCTCCCACTTAAAGGCTGACGCCTTCAGCCTTATTCACCAACACCTATCCTTCGGGAGGTGGGATTGGGGTATGTCACAATATGGGCCCCATGGGACATGTTGTGACAAAATGAGATAAATCTTAAATGGTTGATCAGATTAGAAATCCGAGACCACGATTGGGTCTGGAATGTGGTGTTTACCCTAGGTGCGACATAATATGAGTTGGCTTGGAAAGTCAGGACCCCTCGCTTGTTGGCAGAATATTTTAAGCGAATTAATTAATTAAATTAATTAATTAATTGAAAAATTCTTAAACCTAATTTGAGACTATAAATTCTTATTTTTTTAGAATTTATCTTATCATCGTGTTATGCCAATGATGACAACACTTTCCTCTCCTCTCATCCTGTTGATGAAGAATGACGACGAATCCTTGGATCTAGGTGTATCAAAGTGCTGTGGATCCTCCTCCTTCATCAATAAATGAATTCTACATTAGTAGCTAGTGATTGTATCCAGGTAGGTCTTGTTCCTTGCGTTTTCACACCTTGAATTAAAATTTGATCATGTTGAACTTTATTCCATCAATTTGCATCATCGTTTCAAACCAAGCATGAGCATACATACTGGTTTTATTGTTTCTTCAATATGTTCTAACCTTGACACCCCATTGTATATCACTGAACAAGAAATCTTGGTTGGTGATGATTAAACCTTTGTTTTGGTGATTTTATCCCCCAATTTCTATGTGTTCTTCACCATGGAATTCCCTTGAATCCCAGTTCAATAATTGCCAGGTGATCTGAACTCGAACGGCTGCTTGGATTCAGGATAAATTTTTGAAACAACAATGGATTTGTGAGCGAGGCATGGGTCTAGAAATGACATGATGCATGGATGAATAATCTGAAGGTTTCACTTCAATCCAATTAAGATCAAAGGAACAACAGAAAGCATAACGAAGAATGAAACCCTCGTTTGTTCCGGTAGCCGATTCATGGAGAATAATGGTTGGAGAGCGTGATTTGCGGCTATATCTAAAGATTTTGGAAGGAAACATGGCAGGATCTAATGTGGGTTTACCATATTCAAAGATCAAGAAACGTTTCAGTGCAAATCAAGAATTCTGGCAGAAAACCTGACTACACGCCGTGTTCAATGAAGAACACATGGCATGTAGCCCTCCCTCAGTGGCGATGCTAGGGTTTTTGAAATCAAAGTGATGGAATGAGGAGTACTATCTTGACATGTGGTTTACCACTTCCTCGTGTGAGGAGAACCATATGAAGGAGAAAACAACCATGTACCGAGAACCCGGACATAGGTTGGCCACACGGACAACACTCCGCGTTGACCAACACATCGTGTACCGAAGTACATGGACATGGAGTCCGAGTACACAGACATGGCCAACTGACACAGCTCGACCCCTAGAAAAGTAGGACACACCGTGTCTTCCCCACATATGGTGTGTACCCCTACATGAGATAGATATCATGTTCATCTAGAGACACAGCTAGGTAGTGATGTGGGGTCACACGCCATATGAGTCCCCTAACACGTTGTGTACTTCTTTAGTTCAATTGAGCGATCTTAAAACCTCAGTATCTCTTTTGTTTGAACTTAAATTTTGGCCCGCGATATGCCTATCCTTAGTGTTTTTCTTCATAGAATGCGATGGTTCCCTTGAAAGAGGATTTCGAAATACGATGTGAGTGTTCCGGGTTGGCATTCATAGAGACGACACCCAAAGACGACAGTGTACAAACATTCTCACTAGAGCAGTACCAGGATTACCCTTTAGCAGGATTGGGAATTGGAATTCCCTAATGATCCTTACAGGATTACCCTCCAGTGGTGGCTAAGACATGGCGTTCCCCATCGAAAGCTTAGGGCTTACCCTCCAACAGGGCTAGAAAGTGGAATTCTCTAATGACAGTTCCAGGCTTACCCTCCAGTGGGGCTGGGAAGTGGAGTTCCCCTATGACAATATTGATCTTACCCTCTAGTGGGGTTGGGTAGTGGATTTCCATGAAGATCTATATGAGTTACCCTCTAGTGAGGTTAGGAAGTGGTTTTCCTCGATGACTACAAGAGCAGGAACCTCTTCTGAGAAGCATTGTGATGAGGAGTGGTTTGAATTACCTACAGACTCATAAGAAAGAGGGGGCATTTTCCCCACTAAGAAGCATCCTTGTGATGCGACCCAAAACCATGAGGGCGAGTCAGTGCCACCCAAATCAGATAGTATCGAGGTGTAGTGATTTGATCCGCTTTGACCTGCGCCTCCTTGGTAGTTACGATGAGGTGTTGGGAATCAAAAATGGTTTTTACATTGGAAATGATGCCTATTCACTTTCTTGGGATGATATATGATATGGATATTACCTACACTCTCGTTTGGTCTTCTTGACTGAGTATATATACATATATATATCATGATTCAGTACCCACTCCTTAGGTCCTGGTTCCCCTCCTTGGATAGGAAAAGATGCACGAGGCATGCCATTTGCTTTTTGTTTTTATCTTCTCATAGTTTTTGGGTCTTCTCTCTGGTTATAGGTAGTGATGACTTGACAATGATTTTACCTACTCATCATCTTGAGCTCATTATTCTTCAATGATACTACTTTCACACTCTTTTTTAGTTGAGATTTACATTTATGTTCACTTTTATGGCACCTTGTTCCTACACTAATTCTTTCTAGTTGTATCTCTTACCGATTCCCCATCACCTTTTTAGGGTGTTCTACTAGGTATGTATATACTCACCCCTACACGGTCTTTAACCAACATGTTTCAAGTCCTTTGTAGATGGTAGAAATGTCGATCATGACTATAGATGTGCGTAGGGATATGGGCTGCGTGGACCGTATATAGTGGTCAGGGTCAGGATTTAGGAGTTGGTATCTCTTAGTAGACTCTTTTACCAGTTATTTTCAGGTTGGACCTATTTCTGGTTTGGGTGTGTGTTTTTCCCCATTTTCCCCTATAGTTTTCACTACCGTACCTTGTACTGTCTAGTAGTTTATTCATGATTAATTTACTTGATATTAGTTGAATCTTTTATCTCTTTTACCTCTTCACTTTTTCATGGAGTTGTATGTGTGTGTGTACAAGTGTTTAGGAAAAGGTATCCCTGAGTTGTTGTGTCTTCGACGCTAGTCGCCAACCCCTAGACTATGGAGGCGGGCTTGGGGTCGTCGTGCCATGAGCCTGTCTTTGGTCAGGTTGTGAAAAAGTGGTATCAAAGATGAAGATCCATTCCATAGGATGTTGTTCATATGTTACCCCTTAAAATAATTGGTTGGTATTAGGGAAATAATATCAATGTGTCTTGAGAGAATCTCTTAGGAGATGGAGTCCAGTGTTGGTGCGACGACCGATGTAACCATTTACTAGGACCCTGATTACCTACTTGTCAACTTGAAACCCTTAGATATTGGTTGTATGGGACAATGGTACATGCATCATATAGGATTTGAGTCTTTGACTGTCCTTCTTGAGTCATCTCCCCACTCCTTTGTTGATATATATATATATATATGATCATCTGACCACAATAATCCTTGACCATTTTCAGGATGCCTCTACGACAACAACCATCCATAATTCATTCATTGGTTCATGATGAAAATCTGATGAGCGATGCAGCCTCAGTTCAGGGTATATCATGTGACCCCTTCCTCCAGGTGGATGGGTAGCAGTGCCTCCACCCATCAAGTAGTAGTTGGTACCAGCAGGACAGTATGTACCGATTGAGTATACTTTGCAAATTTCAATGACAAAAAATATTGCGATTTTTTTGGAAAGCATGATCATCAGCCAGTAGAGGACCAACTAGAGTCAGTAGTCTATGTGTTCAGACTAGTGCATACCCCGATGGATCAGAGAGTGGCTTTGTTAACTATCCTCTTTCACGGCATAGTTGGGTGTTGGTGGAGCTTAGTTACCTAGATACGTGATGAGGCGACATTCATGTGAGATGAGTTTCAATAGCTCTTTCACGAGGAGTACAACCCCTCTTGTTTGCACTCTGTCTGGATCTAGTACCTTATAGAATTGTAGCATGGTGGGATGACGGTGGTAGAGTACACAATAAGGTTTACTGATCTTACCCACTACTCCCCAGATATAGTTAGAGAAGACTACTTCTATGCACGGAAGGTCAAGCAGGGGATCTGTAGAGATATCTAAGCCACAGTGATATCCCAGTGCATCTGAAACTATATTGGGGGATGGAGTGAGCACTCGTTATAAAGAGATTCGTGGCAAAGGGACACCAGGTAGAATGAACTGGTAGTAGGTGTGAAAGAGCTGAGTCTTCTTTAGTAGCAGGTAGGTGCCAAAGATCTTGGGATATGAGACCCTTCCATGATCAGACTCTAGGGTGTGTTCATACATGAACGATATAGTGAAGTTCCTAGGGGTAGGATGGGGAGATCCAATGTTATACTTGTGATGGGTATGACCACATGGGTTGGGACTACCCAACCAAGTGTACTAAGTGTCCCAAGAAGGCAGCAGATGGACCACCACAACAGAGGTAGCGCCATGACCAGGGTCTCGTAGGTGGGGACAGAGAGGTCCCTAGGGAGGTGAATCTAGAAGAGGAGCAGGAGAAGCTATAGGTGGGGGATGGTGAAATGAGTTACTCCCACCACCACCACCACTAGGCGTCCCACATCAGTCTCATGGATCTGGCGGTCAAGCCCATAGATAATTGTAGGATATGGACATTCAAGATCTAGAATCACACATGATGACTCGAGGTAAGATTTGTGTTTACTCAACTCTTGACTCAGTACTATTAGACATGGGTTCTAGCCACTCATTTATCTCTTGAATCTTTGTGTGGGAGATGGAGCTCACAGTTGAGACTCTGGCATAGTGGCTATGCCTTGAGGTTCCTTCAGGGAACACTTCCTCTGTATCTTCCATCTATCAAAAGTGCGAGCTATCGCTTAGAGGAGAGTGGTTCACATGGGACCTACTAGTCGTCATGATGGACCCCTAAGATTTCATCTTGGGCATGGATTGACTTTCTATAGTTTGATCCCATATTTATTGTCACCGCAGATCATCAGATGCCTTCATACTGATGGGATGAGGTTATCCTTTTTCGATGAGAGAGACCACGTACTGAGACTTGTGGGAATAGTGAGTAACAGGTCACAACTGACCACCCATCATCCATCAAGTATGACCCTTGGAGTAGAAGACTCTTCAGTCGTCTGGATCCTTCCAGTTGTTGAGGATTATATGGATGTATTTCCCGAAGACATTTCATGACTACCTCTGAGGTGGGAGTTGTAATTATACATCAACTTATAGCCAGAGACGACCTCGATATCTTCCATGACATATTCTATGGCTCCCACTAATCTCTGAGAGCTGAGGTTGTAGTTAGAGGACCTTCGTGAGAAAGGTTTCATCAGACCTAGTGTGTCCCCCTGGATTTCTCTAGTTTTGTTTGTAAAGAAGGCGGCTGAGAGCTTACAACTCTGCGTGGATTATCGTCGATTGAACCAGGCCACGATAAAGAATAATTACCCCTTGCTAAGGATCGACAACCTCTTCGATCAACTGTGAGGTCCAAGATGTTTCTCCAAGATCAATCTCAGATCTAGCTACCACCATGTGTGAGTTCGTGAGGATAATATCCTGAAGTCAGCCTTTCAGTGTTGTTATGGGCACTATGAGTTTCTAGTGATGCCCTTCGGTGTGACGAATGTACCCTCCATCTTCATGGATTTGATGAACCAGATCTTCCAGCCTTACTTGGATCTGTTTGTTGTTGTCATTATTGAAAAAATACACATCTACTATTCTACAGAGGAGGAGTATGCAGAGCACTTGAGGAGGGTCCTTGATTTACTTAGAGAGAACCTGATTTACAATAATCTATCTAAATTATAGTTCTGGATAAATCAGGTTCACTTTCATGGGAACACCATTTCCGATCAGGTTTTAGCTATGGATCTAGCGAAGGTTGATGCAGTGATTTCTTGGGATCCACCCACAAGCGTATTAGTGGTACAAAGTTTTATTGGCTTGGCGGGGTACTACCAAATATTTGTAGCATGCTTATCAAAATTATGGCCCCTCTGACCACCCTGATGTGGAAGGGGAATATGTTTACCTAGACTGAGTAGTTTTAGAAGGCCTTCGAGGAGTTGAGATAGAGACTGAAAAGAGATCCAGTTCTACGGCTACCATAGGAGGGAGTTGGGTTCGTGGTTTATTGTTAAGACTTAGGAGTTGGGCTCAGTTGCGTGCTGATTCATCATCAGCTGGTCATCACATATGGGTCAAGGCAGTTGATACCCCATGAGAAGAATTATACGACACATGATCTAGATCTGGCAGCAGTAGTCTTCGCTTTGAGGTTGTGGCGACACTACCTTCTGGGAGAGTTCTCTGTGGTTTACTCATACCACCAGAGTCTTAGGTACATCTTCACTAAGAGAGATCTGAACCTGAGACAACGATGGTGGTTGTATTTCCTTTAGGGATACAACTTCTAAATCATTTATACTCTATGGAAGGGAAACATTGTAGCAGATTCTATTAGTAAAAAGTACCAGGCTCACCTTGTGCGGGAAGCTTTAGAGTAGTTAGTCCCCCTACAGCTGACCCTGGTTGAGCAGGAGCGTACAATTTTCCTTCAGTCAATGACATCGACTCCAAAGCTCCTTGAAAATGTGAAGGAGTCTCAAATGGGAAATGTTGACTATGTTGTTCTTTGTGATCAAGTATCCACAAGCGATTCACTTGATGGATATTCTGAAGGAGGGAATCATGAGATCCTGTTCGTGGGGAGAACAGTAGTTCTAATGATTATGTGGGTTGAAGTGATGGGGGATTTTCACACCTCTCCCTTAACTATACATCCTAGTGTGGGAAAGATGTACAAGGACCTTCAGCAGTAGTTTTGGTGGCCCAAAATGAGACAAAGTGTAGCTGAGTTTGTCTCTGGATTCCTTACCTATCGACAGGTGATGGATAATCACTAGGTACCTATAGGGTTGTTACAACCTATTGTTATCCCAGATTGGAAATGCGACAACATATCCATGGAATTCATCACCAAGATTCCACGCATAGTGAAGGGCCATGATGTGATCTGCGCAGTAGTCGACCGACTCATGAAGTCATCACACTTCCTTACCATCAGGGAGTAGAGTTCATTGGAGAGTTTGGGGCAGCTGTACGTATGGGAGATCGTTCAAATTCATGGGCTATTATTTAACGATTGTATTCAATCATGATGCATAGTTTATGTCACTATTGTGGAGGGGCCTATAAAAGGAATTTGATACCCAGCTATAGATGAGTACAAAATTCTACCCATAGATCAATGGGAAGACCAAGTGCACTATACAAGTGCTAGAGGATATGCTGATAGCATGGGTGTTGGATTTTGGCTAGAGCTAGGAGGATCACCTTCTCTTGGTGGAGTTTTCATACAATAATAGCTACCACTCTATTATCGGCATGACACCTTTTAAGGCCCTGTACAAAAGACCCTGCAGGTCACCCTTATGCTGGACGGAGAATGGAGAATCCTCTATCATGGGCCTAGATTTGGTACAGGAAATGACAATGAAGGTGCAGGTCATTCATGAGCGGATGAAAATATCCCAGATTAGACATAAGTTTTACACAGACCACCGTCGTAGGCCATTGGAGTTCAAGAAGGGAGACCACGTCTTCTTGAGAGTCACCCCATGATGTGGAATAAAGAGGTTAAACTAGGGAATCAATCTATATCCAAAGTTCATTGGTTCATTCGAGATTGTGCATAAGATCGATGAGGTTTCCTACCACCTTGACTTAACCCCACAACTGGAGTGGGTGCATGATGTCTTCCACGTGTTGCAGCTAAAAATATATGTGCATCACCCCACACACATTATCGACTGGGGTGAGATGGATATTGAGGATGGAGCTACCTTTGTAGAGTACCCAGTGGCGATTGATGACCAACAGAAGAGGGCCCTGTGAGGATGAGCCATTCCTCTGGTAAGAGTGTTGCGACAGCACAAGAACATGCATGAGAGTTCTTGGGAATGAGAAATCCAGATGTGGGATTAGTACCCTGAGTTGTTTCTTTAGATTTTCTTTCCGAGTATGAAAAGATTAAAGGATGGAGTGATGTAGAGACCCAGTTTTCCGAATAAGACTTTGAAATATTTCTAAATATTATTCCAGAGTTAGGCACTGAGACGACATGCGATTCCAAGGCCTAGTGTGCCCGAAATTAATGATATGGAAATATTTAATATATTTTATATTACAAACATACATTTAATAAAATAAAACAAGATAACTCTTGAATGGTTGATTAGATTGAAAATTCGAGACCACAATTAGGTCCAGAACATGGTGTTTACCCTAGGTGCGACATAATATGAGTTTTCACAGGATGTTCAGACCCCTCGCTTTTTGGAAGAAGGTTTAAAATGAATGAATGAATTAAAATAATTAATTAATTGAAAAATTATTAAACCTAATTTGAAATTATAAATTCTTATTTTTTGATAATTTCTATTATTATCATGTTACTCCAAGGACAAAAAACCTTTACTCTCCTCTCCTCCATTTGACGAAGAATGATGACGAATCCTTGGATCTAGGTTGATCAAAGAACATCATATCCCCCTCCTTCATCGAAAAATGTGTTCTATATCAACGAAGAGTTATTGAATCTGGGCAGGACTCGTTCCTTGCATTTTCATGCCTTGAATTAAAATTTGAGCATGTTGAACTTTATTACTTCAATTTTGTCCATTATTTCAAACCAAAAATGGGAATATGCCTGGTTTTATTTTTTCTTCAACATGTTCTAACCTTAAACCCCATTCTAGATTGCTGGCCAAGAACACTTGGCCGATGATGATTAAAACTTTGTTTTGGTGCTTTTATCCCCCAATTTATATGCATTATTCATCATGGAATTCCATTGAATACTAGTTCGACAATTTTCAGGTGACCTAAACTCGATCGGTCACCCGGATTCAAGATAGATTTGCAAAATGGTGATGGATTCACAAGAGAGGAACGAGTCTCGAAACGACACGATGTGATGATGAATAATCTAAAGGTTTTTCTTCGATCCAACAGAGATTGAAGGTGCAACGGTGAGAAAAACAAATAACAAAACCCTCATTCATTTTGGTGGTCGATTTCTGACAAACGATGGCTGACAAATGTTATTCATGGATAGATATGAATATTTTGAAAGTAAATGCGGCAGAATCTAAAGCGGTTTGACCAAATTCAAAGCACAGGTGAAGTTTCATAACAAATCTGGAATTATGGAAAAAAACTTGACTACACACCGTGTTCAATGAAGAAAACATGACATGTAGTTGGTCTCACTTAAATTTACCCAAGATTTTAGGGTTAAGCGGTCACTTGTAGTGTATCTTGGGTTGTCGAATCCTCAGAGACCTAAGAAGAAACCTACATACACGTACATTCTATGGATTTTTTTGGCTATGAAGTTGCCAAATTTTAGTTGAATTTTGATATGTTTTAAGATATAACTAACAGACTTAAGTGAATTCAATTTGAAAGAATGAGTTTATCCTAGATTATCTCTTGGGGGTGGATTGGATCAAATTCCTTTTTTAACCATTTCAACTTCTTATATTCGAGATGGGTTTATTCAATAAGATCAATCAACTTCATAAATTACTAGTTTAATTCCAACACAACATAATAATAATCACCTATACATTTAGAGGATCAAATTTATTAGCACTCCAAGGTAAATGTTCATCTTAGCACTTGAATTATGTGGCATTAATATTCAACAAGGACAAAGAAGTTTTAAAATCATCAAATAAAAATCTCAATTAAAAGAAGTGATTAGACATTAATGGGGTGATAAATAACATCCAATACAACCCCTTTCTACTCCCTTGGATCAACCCATAAGTGGGTTAGCTCTCCATTTATTATATGGTTTCAATGAAAGCAGGAAGTAGACTCATGAGGGAGGAATTGTAGAAGTAAGAAAACAATAAAAAGAAAATGATCACTACACCGTTGTGTGAATAATTTCACAAGGTTTGGTGTGAATAAATTCACAACTTGAGACAATGGTATCAAAGTGAGATCTATAAGAACAGAATAATAAGAAAATAAGAACTTTTATTAAGAAACTAAGATGAATTAAAACAACTTACAATTGAGGAAGAACATTACTAAGGAAAAGTGGAACCATAACATTACAATGAAAGAAAGCATCCAAGATTCTTAAATAATTCAACAACACTACATTAAATAGGAATTTTGGGAGCCTTGGTTTGATCCTCCAATAGTTAAATTCATTCCACATGATTATGGTAGGCTTAGGGTGGTGGAAAGCTTATGGAACTTGGATTTTTCAACTCTTTACCTGAGGTGGCAGCCAAGTTGCATCCACTGAACGGAAGCACCTATATGGCCTTCTATATGGCCGAATTGGAGTGGTCCATAAAATGCACAAGTTAATATCCTGATCTCTAATAGATATTTGTAAAATTTCATCCCAAATTATTTTGTGGTTTCTGTGATATGATTAAATTGGTGGGATGTTTTTCTGGGCCGTAGAATCTGGCCCAAAATTTAATCTCTAACTTGGGCTGCCTGAATAACCATAATGGAGGCCGAATTAGAACTGAATCCTGAAGGATTATAAGATCATATATATGTATTATATAATCCAATGAAATTTTGTCTTAATTGGGTCTGTATTGTGGGCCTCACATTCTTATCAGTTGGTTGGTGTCCAATCTGCCTTCTCCAGATTTGTTTCCTTTCATCGCCTAATATCCCCATCATACTTCATGAATACTCCATTGATCCTGGAATAAAAAATGTTCATATTAAAGTTTAGATCCATTTACCAAAATATCAAATTAAAATATAGATATTTACATTCCTGAAAACTTGATGAATCATTGGGCATAAATTGGTGAACATTAGGTATGAAGTGCACAAATGATGAGAATGAATGTTCAGAATTAAAATCCAATAACTCAAGACCATAATATAAAAAACGAAAATTTAATACCATTAAAATATAATTTACATATGTGTTTTTATTGACCAATCAGTATCCCTACCTCAGTGATGGAGCTAGGATTTTTGAAATCAAGGCGATGGTATGGCGTGTACTATCTTATCATGTTGTGTACCACTTCCCCGTGTGAGGCAAACCATGTGAAGGATAACATGACCATGTGATGAGAACACGATCACAGGTTAGCCCCACTGACAACACTCTGTGTTGAACAACACATCGTGTACCAAAGTACATGGACATAGAGTCTGATTACATGGACACGACCTGCTGACAAGGCTCATCCCTCGGAAAAGTAGGCCATGTCGTGCAGTCCCCACACACAGCATGTACCCCTACATGGGATAGATCCCTTGTCTAGCCAGAGAAATGACTAGGAAGTGAAGAGGGGACACACACCGTGTGAGTCCCCTAACATACCATGTACTTATTGAGCTCAATTGAGAGATCTTTACACCTCACTATATCTTTCATTTGAACTCATATTTCAGCTGACGATATGCCTATCCTGAGTGTTTTTATGCACAAAATGTGATGGTTCCCTCAAAAGGATCTTTCAAGATATGGTGTGAATGTTTGAGATTGGCACGCATAGAGACAACACCCAAAGAAGGAAATGTACAAACAGAATCACCAGAGTAGTACTGGGCTTACACTCTAGTGTGGTTGGGAAGTGGTGTTCCCCAATGACAGTTTCGGGCTTACCTTCCAGTGGGGATGGGAAGTGGCATTCCCCGACGACAGTACTTGGCATACCCTCTTGTGGGGCTAGTTAGTGGTGTTCCCTAATGATATTTCCAAGTTACCCTCCAGCAGGGTTGGGAAGTTGTGTTCCACCATGACTACCAGAACATGACCTTCATCTAAGCAGCATATTGATGGGGAGCAGTTTTACTTACCTATGGACTCATAAGAAAGAGGGGTGATTTCCACTCTAATACATATCCTTGTGATGCAACCCAAAACCGTGCGGGCTAGTCAGTGCCAGGCAAAGTGGATAGTATCGAGTTGTGGTGATTTGAACCCCTTTGACTTGTGCTTCCTAAGAAGTTACGACAAGGTTCTGAGCATCGCAGATGGTTTTTAACTTAAAACTAATGGCTATTCACTTTCTTGGTCTGAGATATGAGATAGATATGGGATTCTCAAAAAAGTATATATATATATATATATCATGTTGTTGTACCCACTCCTTGGGTATTGATTACCCTCATTCCAGGAGAGAAAAAGATGTGTGGGGTATTTCACATTATTTTCATGTTTAGATTCTCATAGTTGGACAGTTCTGATCTTCAAATAATGGTAGATAATACTCGATGATGAGTTCACTTCCTCACTATCTTGAGCTCCTCGTGCTTGGATGAGACTACTTTCACACTCTTGTTTGGTTGAGTTGTACTTTTCTATTAACTTTTACTGTACCTTGTTCCTACACTACTTCTTTCCAGTTGTATCTCTTACTACTTCCCCTTCACCTTTTTAGGGCGTTCTATTGGGTATGTATATACACACCCCTACATGGGATTTTCCCAACACGTGCCATGTACTTTGAAGACGAATAATATGTCGATCGTGACTACAAAGGTGTGTAGGGATACAGGCTGCGTGGACTGTGTATGGTGGTCAATGTCGGGATTCAAAAACTGGTCTCTCTCAATAGACACTTTTACCAGTTATTTTTTGGATGGACCTAATTCTGGTTTGGGTATGTGTTTTTTCCATTTTTACCCTACAATTTACGCTACTGTACCTTGTACTGTCTAGAGGTTCATGCATGATTACTTTATTTGATAGCAGTTTCATTTTTTATCTCTTTTACCTCTAAAATTTTTCATTGAGTTGGCTGTGTGTGTGTACAGGTGTTTAGGAAAAGGCCTCCCTGAGTTTTTATGCCTTTGGTGCTAGTCGCCAACCCCTAGCCTATGGAGGTAGGCTTGGGGTAGTCGCGGCTCGAGCCCATATTGGGTCGGGTCATGAAAAGATCTTACCGCAATGAAACTTAAGTAACTAAAGGTTGTTAGAGAAAGATGCCTTGTGTATTAGTAATAGTCCTTTCCCTATAGATATTTGGATAGGTTGAAATCAAAATCTTGTTTGTCCCTTATATTAAGAATGTTTTCTCTTTCTACTCAGTTTGATAATTAATTTAATGTTATCATTTTATCTACTGATGTCGTGTAGCATCATGCCTCTAAGAAGATGTGAAAATCAGATACAGGAAAAGGATATTGATAAACCTCAGCATTCAAATCCTGTTGTTGATCCAAATATGATTGAGGTGATTGTGCACACTGTCCAAGCTCTGGGACAGGTACCACCTCTAGTTTCTGCTCAGGATCCATCTGTGGATCCTCAGGGGGATGTTATTCAGAATCATTCTCAAGAGTTCCTTCACAATAAGACAACAATCTTTAAATAATCCTCTAATCCTCAAAATGATGAGTAATGGTTGGGAAAGATAGAACATCTATTTGAGTTCTTAGAGACACAAGAAGTGATTAGGGTGAAGTGTGTCACCATTGTGCTGGAGGGACCGAGCTAAAGATGGTGGGACATGATGGTGCTGACTGGGAAACATGAGGTATTACAGTGGAAATACTTCAAGGTTCTTTCCACCAATCAGTTCTATCCAGAGTCAATGGTGTTGGATAAGGATGTGGAGTTTTTCAAGCTTGAGTAGACTGAAAAAACTTTGTCTGAGTATTCAAATCGCTTTTCTGAGCTGGTGCAGTTTGATCCTAATATTGTATCTAATGAGAGGATAAAGTCTCGATGGTTCGAGTTGGGACTTAGATCAGATATCCATTCTCATTTTTTATTACTAAAGCTGCCCACTTATGATGACGTGGTGGATAGGGTGATGATGGTTAAGATGGACTTGGATGGAAAGTTAGGGTTCATGGGAGTTCCTTTTTCTCCCAGTGGCAGCGTTGGTTCCTTCAAAGGAAAACATAAGCATGATGATCCTCATGACAGTTCTCAATGAAAGAGTCATTCCTGACCTCCTACAGCTCCAGGAGGATGTTTGTTTCCTTGATATCAGTCTAGAAAACAAGGACATTCTAGGAGGGTTTGTACTGAGTCACCCAAGAACTATAGCTCCTACAAAAGTTTAGGGCACTTGCAGAAGTTCTTCCAACAATTCTCTAATCCGCATAGTGGGATAGGATCATTAGCTCCTCCTAAAACTGTAGGATAATCAAATGCTTTGATGATAAATGGGTTCCAACCATAGGCATCCATAACGAAGCTTCTTCACATAGTGGAAGAGTCTTCAGAGGAAGAAGACACGAGTCTTGTGACTATGATAGGTACCATTACCATTGCTTCATCATTTTTTACTGCACTTTTTGATACTGGTCCATCTCACTATTTCATTTCAACCAGTATCATTAATCTGCCAAATATTTATATGGAGAAACTATCGTGTTCAATGGATATTACTAAACCCCTTGGTACGAAGAGACGGAAGGGTCTCCGTAGTCCTGCCTGTGTCTTCTCTCTATCATATGTTGAGATAGCTTGGAGTTTTCTAGTTCTTGATATGAAATATCTTAATGTCATAATCGAGATGTATTGGCTCATTTCCAAAAAATCCTGAATTGATTGTCATCTTTGACGAGTATACTTTACCATATCGAGTAGTGTGCCTCTTGTTTTTCAAGGAGAATGGGACCCAAGGTCGAGCAGAGCCATATCTTCTTATCTAGAGTTAGAGAAAGTGATATAATTGTTTGATTTTGACATGGAGTGAGATTCAATGGGTGGTTATCCTCCTCAAATTTTCGCCGAGTTTTTTGATGTGTTCCCTTAGTATTTCTCTAGTCTGTCACCAGTGATAGAGATCGAGTTTTCTATTGACTTAATGCTTGGTACCCAACCAGTCTCTATCCCCTCTTACCATAAGGAACTAGCTGAGTTGAAAGAGCTGAAGTCTAAAATGGACGATCTTCTTTAGAAATGATATATTCTTTTAAGTGTGTCACCTTGGGCGGTTCCGGTTCTTTTTACGAAGAAGGCTTATGGTTATCTTCGCCCTTGTGTTTGTTATCGAAAGCTCAATTGAGTTACGATAAAGGAAAAATATCCATTTCCATGGATTGATGATCTCTCTGATCTTTTGAAAAGGGTAAATTGGTTTTGAAAGATCTACATTCGATCTTGTTACCATCAGTTGAGGATGAAAGAATCTGACTTTCAGAAAACAGCCTTTCGGAGTAGGTATGACCACTATAAGAACCTTTTTATGCCTTTTGTTTTAACAAATGATCTTGAATTTTTCATTTACTTAATGAACAAGATTTTTTATGAGTATCTAAATACCTTTGTGGTAGTCTTTGTGGATTACATTCTTGTCTAATCCATGTTTATGGAGGATCATGTACAACATCTAAGAACAATTTTGAGTCTCCTCAGAAATCACTACCTTTATGCTAAGCTTTAAAAGTGTGATTTCTGGATTTGGGAAGTGAAATTCTTGGGAAATGTGGTGTCTAAACAAGGTGTATTAGTCGATCCTGAAAAGGTGAAGGCTATTATGACTTGGGAGAAACCATGAAATTTCTTTTAGATTCAAGGCTTCTTGGCCTTAGTTGGATATTAACACAAGTTCGTGAAATATTTCTCGAAGTTGATTTCACAGATGACTACTTTGAATTGGAAGGAAGTGAAGTTTTCATGGGATGATAAATGTTAGAGTACTTTTGTTGAGTTGAAACGTATGTTGACTAATACGATGATGTTGAATTTTCTAGAAGACAGTCAGAGTTATGTGGTCTTTTGTGATGCATCGGGTACTAGATTGGGATGCGTTCTTATGTAGGGTGATCATGTAGTAGAATATGTATTTTTTCATCATAGGCCAGATGAGAAGAATTATTCTACCCACGATCTAAAACATGTAGTTGTGATGCACGTGCTTAAAAGTTGGCGACACTGCCTTTTTATCAAAGTGTTTGTGGTGTATTCAGACCACAAAATCCTAAGTTAAATCTTCTCTCAAAATTATTTGAATATTTGGAAGAGGCGTTGGATGGAGTACGTACAATATTTTGACATCGACATCACCCATATCCAAGGAAAATAGAATGTCGTTGCTAATGCATTGAGCAAGAAACTTACGACCTATGCAGTGAAATAGTCTTCATAAGAGTGGAATTTGATGGATCTCTTTGCACACTTGCATATTGGAGTTCAAAAGAAAGGGGATTAGGTTTCTTTACCCATCCTTCAGTTGACATATGTTATTTTTGAGATTATTCTCCAATACCAACGTCTTGATGATGGGTTCTGTAGCATTAGATAATCCCTTTATGGTGGGGATACATTTTCCCTTTGGTCATTCTTCAAAGAGGGTATTCTATGCTATCAAAGCCGCTTCGTTGTGTTGTAATCAGCAAGAAAGTCAGTGACGGGGGATTTCCATAATTCTCAGTGGGTTTTGTAACCAGGAACCAGAAAAATGTTCTATGAAATGAGATGAAAATTTTGGTAGATAGGTATAAGATGGGATATTACTGAGTTTTTCTCTCGTTTCTATACGTTCCAACAAGTGAAATATGAGAACTAGAAACCTTCGAGTTTGCTTTAACCACTACAAGTCCCTACATGGAAGTAGGATAATATCTTTATGGAATTTGTGGTTGGGCTGGCTCATACCCAGAGAAAGAAGAATATGATATATGTTGTGATCGAAAAGCTGACAAAGTCAATTCACTTTATACCCATTCGTGATACGACCAAAGCTGAGGATTTGGGAAATCTTTATGTGAAATATATTGTTAAATTGAACAAATTTATATCTACTATAGTTTCTAATAGGGATCCTCGGTTCACTTCTCTCTTTGGGAGAGGCCTTCAGGAGGCACTGGGATCTTATGTTCATTTGAGCACGGCCTACCATCCACAGTTGGATGGCCCAACAGAAATATCTATACAAATTCTTGAGGATATTCTTCTCACTTATGTTCTAGACTTTGGCGGGTATTGGGATGATCACTTAAAGCTGGTTGAGTTTTATTACAACAACAATTACCAGTCTATGATCATAATGACACCTTTTGAGGCCTTGTATTGCTGGACTTGTAAATCTCCATTGTGTTGGTCGGAGTTTGGTGAAATTTATTTGATTGGACCAAGCTTGGTGTAGGAGACAACAAAAAAGATTCAGAAGATACATCAAAGGATGTTAACAGCACAAAGCTAATATAAGTCTTATGCTGATCGACGCCGTAGACCTTGAGAGTTATCAGTTGGTGATCATGTGTTCTTAAAAGTTTCACCCCGATTGGGTCATCGATGACTTGAGAGGTAAGGGAAGATTTCTCCTCACTTTGTAAGGCCTTTTGTGTTTGTTAAGTATGTGGGGAAGGTTGTGTACCATCTGGAACTTCCACCATAGTTGTCTTTGATACATAAAGTGTTCAATGTATCGTAACTGAGAAATTATATATCCAATCCATCTCACATTTTGAGCTGGAGTGATCTTGAGATCGAGCCTGATTTATCTTTGACTAGGAAACCGACTATGATAGTTGATTATAATACCAATTTGCTTCATGGGAAGAAAATAAATTTGGATCATGTACTATGTAAAAATGTCTCTGACAGTCATGAGACGTGGGGACACGCGGCAGTAATGAGAGAGTGGTGGCCTCATCTCTTTGGCATGGAAGTTTCTTTATAGGATTTCTGGGGGTAGAAAGTTTTTATGGTGGGGAGGTTATAACATGTCGTTACCTTGATCAGGTATGTTTTCTACCTTTTCTATGTTATCTTTTTATTACAAATCCTTTTATGTGTTTTTTTGGGTTTACTGCATACTGCAAAACAGGTAAACGATGTGTACCTAAAATACACATCGTGTACTTGGTGCTGGTTGCATGTCGTGGACTGGAAGATCATG
Organism: Viscum album; assembly: GCA_963277665.1. NCBI lineage: Eukaryota > Viridiplantae > Streptophyta > Magnoliopsida > Santalales > Viscaceae > Viscum > Viscum album. Next base: position 1,353,101,974 of record OY728150.1, on the reverse strand, counting down.
TCGTGAACTGGGAGATCATGTCATGAGATGGTACACATTGTGAACAGAAGTTAAAAGTCATGTAGGGGTTAAATAGTGTTTTTTCAACCTGAGGTGATGGGTTTTTTGGCATACTTATCCAGCATGGCCTACACGTCGTGACCCCTGGGTACACGTCATGACTCGGCTCACACCAAGCCTAATGTAATGCATTTGGCAGTACCACTTAGTCTGTTATTCCCAGATCACTTGGATATCGACCTTAGACTCTTCCTATGTTATTTTTAGATGTTCCTCACCTTCTGGTTTTATCCAATATGCTTTGTATTTTCATTTCATATGCAATGTGATTCTCGGGTAAGGGTTCTCCCTTGTTCATTGAGTTTCTCTCCTTATCACTTCTTGGGTTTTCAATTGATCATCTTGGGATTGAGGTATATATGACATGTGATGTTGGATATTTATTCTAGGTTGAGTTTAATGATCTCCTTCACCGTCATTATCATTGGTGTTTGTTATTGAGACTGTCGTTCTTCGGGAAAGAGGTAGGTGGTTTCGTCCCTATTTTCCTAATTGATTACCATTGTATTGCTTGATGTATTTAAATTGATGATTTACATTAAAATTCTCAATCTTGATTTCAATTGATTTAATAAAACCTAATTCCTGTGAATTTGAAAAATTTAAATGGTTTTGGTATGAAAATTTGGAAAGCCCCCAATTCCATTGAATTGGGGTGGGTTTATGGAAATTGTATGATTTAAATTGTTGAATTTAAATTTTGGATTTAATGGAAATGTTTTCAATTAAATTTTTGAATTTAATTACAAAAAGAAATTTTGAAAATAATGGAATTGGTTTTGAATGAATTTCATACTTGTGAATTTCTTTAAATGATTTGATAGATTTATCTTATGAAAAAGGTGCGTTTTTAAATAAAACATATTTTGGTTTTAAATAGAAGGAAATTGGAATCTTTGAAATGGAAGAATGGGATTGACTGTATTTTAAGCAGTCTTAAAATAGTTCACCCATCAAGTAAGAGAACATGAAAGACTTAGGTAGTTAATGAGTTATTTGGATACACTTTACGCTACGACAATATTCTAAAACATACATGTAGCAGGTCACATCCCCGACAAGTTGGTGACGAGCCTCCTTTTTCTAGTGTCATAGGGATGTGTGTATACACATTTTGTTGAGTTCACTTAGAGAGTGTGAAATCCTATAGCTGGTTAATACTATCATACCTTTTTTAAGACGACCATGTTTCTCACTTGTTTATTTATATTTGAGATATAAATATACACCAATTTTTTTGGAACTGATTTACATGCTTTCTAAATTTATATAAACTGTTTTATATAAATATTTTACATAATCCATTTTTTATAAATATTCAATCTCTTTTAAAATAAATCCTATTCCTTGAATATATTTTCCATAATTTTGAAAATGTATAGCATGTTTTCTTTAAATATGCTTTTAAATTGAAAAACCTGTTTTTTCTGAAAAATTGAAAGCTTTTCTTGGGATAATCTTTATTTGGAATCTGTTATGGAATCTTTTGTGGTATCCTACTGGGCTTAGGCTCACACCCTACTTTTTCCTTTAGGTGTTTGTAGAATTTCTTCTTCCAGGATCAAGCAAAGGGAAGGGATCTCAAGAAGGTGGATCCATCTGTTAGTGTTTGTGCTTGGTGAGTTGTGTCCTTAGGGACCTTGGGGCCTTTTTACTATCTAGTAGTTTGGGTTATAGTAATTTGGCTTTTATGCCTCATTATATTCTGGTAATTTTATTTCCAGGGGGGTTTTATTATTAATATGCATAATGTCTTTTATCTTTTGCTTCCATATTCATGTGTCAAATTAATTCCAACTTTTATGTTGTATGATGGCAGGTGCTAGTTTCCAACCCATGGGGATTGGAAACACCCCTCAGGTCATGTCAGGTCTAGCTTGGTTATCGGGTTACTAGGTTACCCAGACTATTTCATGATATATTATGTTGTATTCACTAATTTTTAGACCCAAAAATCCGGTAATGATATTGATGTCTATTTGGATCCATTGATCGAAGATTTGAAATTTATGTGCGATATATGTGTTACATTATATGATTCTCATAGAAGTGAATAATTAAAATTGAGAGGCATGTGGTACATGGTGATAAATGATTTTTTTATTAAGTAAAATTTTTAGGCTATAAAATTATAGGAATGTTGGGGTGTCACATTTGTGAAGAATGAACCCACATAATAAAGTTAAAACTTTCATTGAATACTGTGTTTTTAGGACATCATAAAATTTTACCCCAATGACACAAATGCCAACCCTAGAAGACATCATTCGATGGGAAAACAAAAAAAGATATAACACCGTCTCAACTAATGGGTAATCAAATATTTCAGAAAGTAAAATATATTGACATTATTTTTTGTAAAACTTTTTTTTAAAAACCTTATGAAATCAGGTTGGAAAAAGAGATCAATTTTCTTTAAATTACCATACTGGAATTATTTGTGTGTCAGAAATTTTCTTGATATCATGCATGTAGAAAAAAATGTATTTGATAATATTGTTGGAACATTACTAAATGATTATGAAAAAACAAAATATAACATCAAGTCTAGGTTAGACATTATTGACATAGAGGATAAGATAATATTTGGCACCGGTGAAGGGTGAAAGATGAACTTTTCTTCCTCCAATAGCTTACACTAAATACTGATAAGAAAATTTTCAATTTTGAAATTTATTTAATGGTGTAAAATTTCTAAATGCGTATTCATCAAATATCAATAATGTCATGTAAATAGATAATTTGAAGTTATAAGGCCTAAAATAACATGACTATCAGGTTTTGATGCAAGATTTGATTCTTGTCACTTTACATTGCATTCTGCCTAAAAATGTATGACATAGATTAACCAAAATTTACTTCTTTTTCAAATCCATGTCCTATAAAGTTATAGACCTGGTGAAGTTTTCAATTATGAATAAGTAGATTATAGTCATATTATGTGAATTATATATGTTCTTCCCACCATCATTCTTTGATATAATGGTCCACTTGATGGTTCACTTAGTCAGAGAGATTTAACTATATGGTCCTATCCATTACATAGTGGTAAGAACCCCATAATCCTACATGAAAAATGGGGGTTCAAAACCCATTGGGCATAGGTACTATAGCATATTGTAGTAGTGGCGTTACTGTAGCAATGGTGGGCACTATAGTGGTGACAGATCACTGTAGTGGCAGCGGGTACTGTGTGGTACTATAGCAGGCGGGTACTGTAGCAGTATTATTCACAGAATGGGCCTTGGGCCAAAAAAATTAGGCCTATAGGCCATGTAATGGGATAAATTCCTACTAGTACTTTGAGCTATGTAATGGGTCTCCCTCTACCTAATTAAAAGAGGTCTTTGCTTTGATTTAATAATAAAATGAGGCTTCAGCACCAAACTTTAAAATAACAAAAATATGAAAATTTTGATAGGGATCATTAAGAATCAAAGTCATCCAGAATATTTTATTGTAGAACAATATATTTTTGATGAAGTTGTTGAATTTTTTACCAATTACCTATCCAAAATTAATAGTAACGGTCTCCAAAAATCATGTCACAATGGATTCCTTAAGGGAAAATGGATTTTTGAAAGAGGTGTTGTTGAAATTACCATCACAAATCAAGATCAATATAACCTATACATTTTACATAATAGTGAATAGGTTTCTTCATATGTTGAATCCCAAAAAGTAATTCTTATACATTTAAATCAATCATGGGTTGGAGGATAGATATCAAATATATATAATAAACAGTTTGTAAGATGGTTCCAATATCATATTTATAAGGAGTTATCTAAAAATATAAATTCAATTTCCAAGCAACTTTGATGGATATCCAAGGGACCAAATATAAATGTTATATCATACACTATTTTTGTAATTAATGGTTATACATTCAATACAAAGGAACAAACTGAACATAGTAAAATGAAAAAAATAGAGATATGATTATGGAAGAAGTGATTAATGTATCATGTTCTAATTTTGAAAATGTATTTTTTGTTATAGGGGACCACAAAGAGGAGATTTGGATACTCAATAGAGAATCCAAGTCTCTTCATCCTTTGAATAAAAGAATAGAGTCCAATGACAAGGTTAATTTTCTAATATAATATGATTTCTCTCATAATATCATGTGTTCTCTATTGTATTTACATAATCTAAATTAAATGATTAACTACCAAGGCAGATAACGACCTCTTCACATGATGATGTTAGTAATCCTGAGGAATAACTAACTTTTGATGTTGAAACTATGAAATTATTTATGGATCAATAAGATGTCGATGAAAAAAACAAGAATGATGTATAATCACCATGTTAACTAAACTTATTAAGGAAATAGGCAAAGGTATACAATTTTAGGTTATATGGAATCAACATGACCAACCTATTGATCCCAAAAAGGCAATGTTCATTAGTTACATTGGGCTCACAATGAGAATTCTTGTGCTAATTGATATAGATACATGGCACAACATCATTCCTGAATTGAAGAAAACTATATGAGAAGATATTAAGGTAATGTTATGATATAATTTATATATTTTACCAAAAAAATTCTATAATGAAACATTGATTTACTTTTCATTATCCCTTATAGATTTCATTTATTTTATACAATTTCCTTAAGAAATATGGATTAATGGTCTCTGTAAGAGATCATAGATGCTTCTAGAAACTTCTTAGAAAGTATCATCCAAGATATGCTAAGGAGAATGTAAACCACCACCCACTAGTTATGCATGAACACATTATAAACTAGAATACATGAAAAACATTCATTAGTATTCTCAATGAAGAATTATTTTAATTGAATTGTAATGAATAATATTTTATTTGAAAAATATTTATTTCATCCACTTTGATTCAATTTTTTTAATTTATGAAAAAAAAGGGGTGTAGAAAATAAACAACATGCATCAAATCCCACGTAACCATACCATAAAGCAAGGATGAGGTACACTTCCCTGGAGGAGAAAATGGTGTGTCTTTTAAATCTTCAAAAAAAGTTTTATATGATATAAAACAACATGTGTTCCCTTGTTTATATGTATATTGATGAATAAAAATTTGAAGTAACTTACATCCCATGTCATTTTCTTTGGAAGGAGGCCTGCATAAATAAAGTGGGTAAGCTAGTTAATGAAAACACACATGCAGTATGAGAATCATGTGTAAATATGACATAATAGTAATTAGTTATTATTTATAAAAATATTATATAAAAATATCTAGTTATACTCATATGTTTTTATACAGTTTATAAACAAGAAACAACATTGATTGTACATGAAAAAAAATATTACTTTCAGTGGATTTTAAGAGGCAAGAACAATATGGTCATTTTAGAGGTGAACCTTTGAAGTTTCACCTCAAACATATTTTGAGAAAAAAAATCTGCAAGAATATACATATTAGATGATGAAAAGTACGTAGGAGTAGATATATTATTTGAAATATATTATTGCATAGCCTGGTTTGGTGGACCGATATATTTGAAAGGATTAAATTGAAATAGTAATGAAACAATGATCGGTATATGAAGATCCAAATGACCCTACCAGCTTTGAGGCTATTCATTCACCTCAACTGCATACCTTACCTAAGGTAATCAATTTTTTAATTACTCTTTCTTCTAACTATGAATCAACAAAACTTCCAATAAATTTATATTACTAAAATTATGCAGGGTGAAGTTGTATGTGATTTATATCTACTAATACCCACACATATACTTGTTCCAAGTGGTATATTGTAAAATATAGCAGAAAACACGATACATAATAAAAAACTCCCAAAATATCACATTAGAGTGGGGATTGAAGTAGCTCATGATCTAATCACTGATTTTCCTATTCCGATTGATGATATGGATGTTAACACGGTTGATAATGCTATTGTAACTTTCATAAAATGTTAATCTAATATTATAAAGATACATGATGCACATCTTTGATATTTTTTTCAAATGGAAAACATTTAACAGTTGATGAAAGAAGGACTGAAATGAGGTATGGTATTATAGATGGATAAAATGAAGGGGAAACAAAAGTTTGGATTGAGAAAATCTAGTGAATCAACAAATAAATAAAAAGGAATTTTTAAGAGTATCTTCACCCCAATAGTCCCACTTCCACATATTAATTTTAGAATTTCATGTAGATACAACATTAAATAATCTAAATATTTCCTACATTGAATATGAAGAATAAATATTTAGAGATTTAATTAAATAAGTAGTTGGTATGAAGAGTGTAAATGATACCATCAAGTTTGAATGGTTGGGAGTATCAGTTGTGAATACATATCTAAGGTATATTTCCATAATCCATCTGTCCAAAAAATGATCTACTATTTTCATTATAGTTAATAACTATTCATATGTTATACTGGCGTATATATTACTACTATATAAAGGGAAAAACCTATGAAGAAAGATTTGGAATCATTAATACCTCCATCATTTACATGGAATTTTTTTCTTGAAATTGAAATAAACTGAAAAGAAAAAAGACACACTAAGAGTGGAATTTTGAAAAGAAAACAATCGATGATTGACTCGTCTTAATGGCTACAAGTGTAGGGATACAATTTTACAATCTAATCATATAAAATATATTTTTCTTTTTTCATTACTTATTCATTTTTATTTTTTTAGAAGAAATAGATGCTCATCGCAATCAATTTGGATAACCCAAATGTTTATTTTTTGGATCCAATGCACATATTTTCATTAAACCAACCACACATGATGTCTATTGTGAATTTATAATGCACTTAAATCAACATTTTTTAGATACACTTTAAATTATATGTTTCAGTTTGTGTTTTAATAAAAAAAAATTTACGATAGGGTGATCTATAAATATAGGCTAAATCATGGTATAAGGTCAGCAAATAAACATAAGAATCCTATGGATTTATTCAAAGGGAAAAAATTTAAAGTATACATAGTAAGATTTAACTATCAAAAAATATTTAAAAATAATTTACTTATTTTGTTTATTGTTTCTGTATTGTCTCAAGAAAAATAAGGACACTGATTGTGGATATTATGTTTGAAAATTTAAGAAAGATATCATATACCATCAAAAGACTAGTATCCTTGAATGAGTAATTTCTAAAGGTAATTAAAATTTCATTTAAAATATTTATTAATCATTTGTTTCTATATATTTTCTTAGTAATACCATTATTGACAATAATATATGTACTCAAAAGAATAAATAATTTTTTAGAGATGAGTGCAAAGAGTACATGATTTTAGAATGTTTACTGTAATGTCCCAATCTAGGATCCACATGACTAGTGCCTTGAGATGGTGGGTCACATGGCCTCAAGCATGTATCCCCATACATTAGAGGATACCAAATAGAAATAAGGGTCTATGGTGGTACAGTGGGGAGAATATACCCTCATATCATAGTTGAATAATAGATATAATAAATAACCAGAAGTAGTGGAAGCTTAATATAATAGATGGCATAGCATAACAAAATAAAATAATCAAAATTAGAATCATAAAAACCAAGAATTATAAATAAGTACCAAAATCCCATAGGAAGAGTCATATACATGATGATGTAATGGAATGATGATATACAAAAAGGGAAATATGAAGATAGACATATACATCATAAAATATAAAATTAAAAAAGGAAAAAAATACAGCTCCACTAGAATCATAAGCATATACTCAATCCCTTTCTCCCATGATCCATGCTATAAGTAAATCAGATCAAGCATTGGTAGCAGGATGCTTTCCCTTATCAATACCTTCAGATATGATGTCTACTCGGGTACCAAAGGCGGCCCGAGTAGGGTGTGAGATAAACTTACTGGGCCACTACCAAAATTTTCTAGTGACAATCCAACCAGTGTAAATATCATAGCAGTGTGTAAGTAAAATGAATAATAAATAATTCTAAATAATAAATACCAACCGAATCAAGTTCCTATAGGACACCTAGATGGCTCTACCTGCTTCAGAATAGGCCGGTGTATGTTTGATCAGTATATATATATATATATATAAATTAATCACACACACACACATACATAACAAAATATGTATACATGTATATTCACACTATACATGAGGACTTTTAGATCCATATATGTGGATAATAGGTGATAGATGGACCTGGGGCATAACTTAGGGGTCCATAACTAGTCTAATAAGCCAATGGATCCATAAAGGGTACTAGCCCATAATATCATATGGATGCGAGAAATATTTCCCATCACTCGAGATGGTGAGGTGAGTTGTCATGCCCAACACCCGGTATAGAGGAATATGGAACATCATTCCCATCACCCCAATAAAATTATAATATTGTGAAACATCATTCCCAATGCCTAATGTAAGGGAGCATGAATCTTCATGCCCAACAATCCCATTTTCCATCGCTCAACAACCAATATTCATGGAATACTAATAATAATATCAAGGCATTATATATAAATCATTCCAATTCATCAATCCCAATTAATCATGAGTATTACAATTTATAAAATCCCTATTTATAATTATATTACATGTGGCATGGCCTTTCCACCCACATCTTATCCAATAAACTAAGACATTTAATTTCATTAAGCAAGGAAGATCCATTTTAGAGTTAATAAGAACCACTTAAGAGGTGGTAAGATTCATTAATATTTATATTAAAGAGGTAAATTTGACTAGGCACACCCATATGGGTGATTATCAGTGAGGTAGAAATCCTCTAACAAGCTAACACGAGTCAAAAATTGTATAACAACATGCATATAATAACTTAGAATGTAAAAAAAATTAAGGAGACACATGGAAATGTATGGAATGTCACACAATGGTGAAAGATATATAATCACGTAAAATTTTAGGGAAAACAACTAGACCACCTACTTTTGGTCCATAGATGACTCCTCATCCAATATCGGCTTTAGGTTTGAAGTAGAACATAAGAAATCAGAGAAATATACCAATGACCTTAAAATAGGGAATATGATATCACACCTAAATAGTGAAAGAGATGGGAAGATCATCTAAGAACATAAGAAATAGGAGTAAGGATCTTACTTAGAGGATTTCAGTTCCTCTGAAAATAGTTTGTTTGGAGTTTAGATCACGGAGTTATCTCAATACCTAAAAGAGGAGGTGGGACAGATCATATAGGATAAATGAGGTATTGTATGATGGAAATGGGGAAATAAAACAGGGGTTGATATTTTAATTCCATTAAGGTAAAAACCATAAAATCCACCCTCAAAATTGGGTCACATGGTTTGGCTGCATGGTTGGATAAATAGTGAACCAACCATATGCCATTCACTGGCCTTAAACATCACCCACATAAGCTAGGCACATGGTTTTCCTAATCGTGTGCAAGTCGTGTGAAATGAATATATCATTAACCTCTAAAATTCTGTATAGGTGTGTTCCTTGGATCACATGGTTGTAGACAGACCATGTGGCCTCCCACTGTGCACAAATTCCTCACACGGTTAAGCCACATGATTAGTACTAACTGTGCACTAACTGTACAACCCACTATGTTTGTTCAATTCTTGGAACTCTGGGCTCCAAACAAGCCCTGAAAACACTATAAACCTTCCATAGTCTATAATTAATTTTAAAAAAGATAAAAAGAATTATTTGAACCTTAATAAAGAGAACCTTCATGAAAACCTGGTTCATTACAACCTCCCCTCCATAAAGAAACTAATCCCTAAGTTGGATTTTAGAGGGTAAAGAGGGATCATCATAGAAAATATCTAGAAACTAGGATTGTATATCATCTTACCACTCCCAAGTATCATACTATACACATCTATGCTTCCATAACACCCGTATTAAAAGAATTTACCTTCCTTGGAGTGTCTTCACACTAAGTTCCATATGAACTGGGTAATCCTCAAAAGAAACATCCATCTCAAAATAAAATGCATCTAGTTAAAAAACATGTGATGGGTATAGATAGTATCGATGAGGCTAAGATACATGAAAGAAAACATGCACAAATCGGTATCTCCAAGGAAGTTCTATCCAGAAAGCTACTAGTCTGATTCATTTCAAAACCTCAAAGGGTCCAAAAAACCTAGCAGAAAGCATACCCTACCTCCGAATTCGTTGATGGAACAACCTAGATGAAACACGTAAAAAGACCTGATCATTAACCTCAAAATCAATATTTTTTCAGTGTCAATTGGAATATAACTAATTCCTAGACTGATCTATCATCATGCACTTCCTGATCAACTAGACCTTCTCTAAAGTCCCCTAGATGAGACGTGGTCTAAGATGTAATGACCCAGTTTTTCATGAAGGTATGAATCATTTGTTTTTTGGATTAAATACATTTTTTATCATGGTTAATATTCCCTATGGCATATGTAAGGTTTGAAGAGTGTACAAGGCTTGTTCAAAGACTGAAACTTCGATAATTGGACAAATATAATGGGTGGCATAGTTAGTGCACAATTAGTACTAATTATGCGACTTAACTGTGTAGGGAATTTGTGTTCAGCAGGAGGCCACCCAATTTTTATGCAACCTTGTGATTTGAGATGCATGCTCATGTGGGATTTAAAGGGTTGGTTATAGAGGTATTTTTCACAATTTTTGCACGGTTAAGAAAATCATGTGCCTAACCCATGTGGGTGGTGTCCAAGGGATGTGGGTGGCACATAGTTGGCGCATGGTTTGTCCAACCATGTGGAAAAATTGCACAACCCACATATTTTTGGGTAAAAATAAAATTTTCCATTAAATGTTTTTAACACATCACCCCTCTTCCCCCACTCTTATCCAGTGGTAGTAGACCTCTCCCTCTCCCATGAAGATCTCCTCATGGCCTCCTCCTAGGTTTTGTGATAGCGTCTTCATCCGATATCTAAACAGACCACCGTTAGAGGCATTGGATTCCTCTTAGAAATATCTTTAATCTAATTTATTTTGTTCTTAGTTTCTATTTCCGCCTCCTATTCTATTTATGTGTGATATCATATGCCATATTTTTAGGGTGTTGGTCTGTTTCTCTAATTTATTCTATTCTAATTCAAAATTGAAGCCAATATTGGATGAGGAGTCATATAAGGACCTAAGGTAGGTGGTATAGTTATTTTATATAAAATTTTAGATGACTATATATCTTTCTCCATTATGAGGAATTCCATACATTTTTGTGCATCAACTTCACATGTGATTTTCCATTCCACGTTAATGTACACATGTTCTTATACACCCATTGACCTGTGTTGTAATGGATCACACCTCTTAATTATATTCCTTTGATTAAATCTAGTGTTTGAGGTGTCCTGGGAGGTCAATGTGACTTATCCCCAACACTTTTCCAAATTTATAGTTCTATGAATAGTGTGATCAGTTTTGTGAACAATACTGTCAGTGAGTCACTCATAATGTTGGCTTCAGTGAGTCATTTGTACTATCGACATCAGTGAGTTATTTGTACTGTTTGAAACGGTGAGTCATTTGTACTGTCAGCGTCGGTGAGTCCATTGTACTCTCGATATCGGTGAGTCATTTGTACAGTCAGTGTTAGTGAGTCATTTGTACTATCGGCAATAGCGATTCATTTGTACTGTCGGCATAGGTGACTCATTTGTACTATTGGTTTTGGTGATTCATTTGTACTGTTGGTGTTGGTGATTCATTTGTACCATCTGCACCAGTGAGTTATTTGTACTGTCGGCATCAGTGAGTCAATTGTACTGTCGTCATCGGTGATTCATTTTTACTATCGGCATAGATGAGTCATTTGTACTATCAGAATCAGTGATTCATTTGTACTATCTGTGTCAGTGAGTCATATTCATCTATTGGTGTTAGTGAGACAGATGTGAACAGTGTTTCCAACTTCTTATAGTTTTTCCCCTTTAACATTTTCTTTGACGAAAAATGCATTCAAAGCCTTGTTTTAAGGGACCTAAGGCCGATTCAAAGCCCATAACTCCGATATTAATTTTCCTAAGGATCATGATGCCTTTACTTGGTTAAATCGCATGGATTTATGTGATCTGCATTAATGGAAATTCTAAACCATTATAAATCCCGCTAGTCTCGGATATAATCCTTCAAAGTCAGGCACTTTCCCTTCTTTAATTACTTATCCTTTATCTCAGTGTGAGGCACCCCAATACATTCTTCCCATAAGAGTGGTGTAATTGAACCTTAATCCTTGGATCATTTCCCCTTGAATTTTCTTCTTGCTACATGCACACCCCCTATTTTGGTGCAAGCATCAAGTGTCGACCTATCATCGATAGAAGGTATGATCTACTTCTATTATTGTGTTTTATTCGATCCTTATTCTCCTGATTCTCCTTTAATTATTATGGTATTTTATATCTATGTTTCTGATAGAGTTTTCCTAGGTTTCGGTTGGTGCAGTCGTGTTGTGGCGTCCTCGGGTGGATGTAGTTGTCATGGGGGGAGGTGATCGGGATCCGTTGCATGGATCGTTCTCGTGTAAAGAACATAAAAAACATTTTGAGTTAGGGTATTGATTGTTTCTCTATTATTTTACATGTAATTGTATAGAAATCATGATTTATACCACTGTATCATATTTTAATTGACATAATAAATATTTATATTTGATAAATAAATTAATATCGATCATATGTTATTACCTATTTTTTTCCAGACAGTGTGATATCTGTGTTTTCCATGTTTAGCATGTCGTTCTTGAAAGAAATTGGAAAATAACATAATCTAGGATTAATTGTAATTATTTTTCGAAGATAAAAGAGGCATGTAAATGAATCTAGTTGTTGTGGCAGTAAGCATGTTTAATTGAATTAATTGATAAGCCAGAGACATGTTGATTCTTGTTGATAATGAATTAATGGAATGTCAATTAACTGTTCAGTTAATTTGTGATAGCTTATTATTTAGGTTTCTCATAGTTGGAACCTAGAAATAATAAATCATTTAATTAAATAATTGGATTTTTAATAAAAGATAATTCCTGGTAGGGTTCTGAGTTACCCACTTACTTGTAAGGCTGAGTTCCTTGTGCTTTGGAACCATGAGTGCTCATTATGTATGAAGGTTGAATGCCATTTTTAAGGTCCAAGATCCTAGTTTTTATGATGTTTGTCTCCTTCTTCTTGTGTTGTGATGTAATCATGGAAGTCTGGTGTGATATGTGGGGGAAGGGAGGCCCATTGGTTGTGGTAGTAGTTGATTCCTAGAGTGGCGAGATGCATCAGTTTATGCATGTGGGTGTTGAGGAGGACACCCGATATGATGAAATAGGTTGGATGTGAATATTTGATGTTTTCTAAATCTTTTTTTTTCTGTTTATATGCTTTAATTTCCCCACTTATCAAGGAAAATGGTCTTGCTACCCTCCTTCCAAAAAGAGATGATCATGCACGGGGTATGCCACGTGGTTTCCATGTTTAACTTTTCGAGGAAGGATGGGTTTTCATTATTACTATTGGTGGAAAAGAATCAATGAGTAGTTCATGTACTCACCACGTTGAGTCCTTTTGTTTGGTATCCAAGAATGCTTTTCTCGAATTCCTAGAAATATGGGAAAGTAATAATGCTGTTAATAAATTATTGAATAAATGATGTTAACCCACGGGGTTAGAGCTTGCTGGGATGAAATAATGAGGTTGCAATTTAAATCAACAACAGACTTTGGGTGTGATTCTAATGAAATATAATGTGGAATTTATAATGGTTAATTAATGTTTAAAAAATTAATTAATGTAAAGTACAGCTAATAAAAAGGGATAAAGTAATCTCATTATTCCCTTTAAATGGTTGTGTGCTTATAGGATATCTAGTCTTAGCACTGGCAGCTAGGAGTCCGAGAGACATTAGCTGCAATTGAGTCTAATACTTGGTTATGTTCATAGTGTGGTTTTGAGATATAGTATATTATGTACTTTTTTGTGTTTCTATATGCTACTCCGCCCTGTCAGTTAGGGCATCTGACACCCTGAGTATTCTAAGCCCTAGGGGGGGGGGTGTTTTCCCCAACATCCTGATCGGAGAATGGATGGATGACTAACCCCTTTGGACCACTCTCTTATATTGGTAGTTACTTTTACTAGTAGGAAAAACAATTAGTTTTCCTTATATATGTGTGTAGAAGGTTTTAATGGTCTGTGGTTATTCACACACATATATTTTCGATATTGTTTAATAAGTAATACTATAAGTGTAACGTGTATAGGTTGTGATGGCTTGAGGATCCTTACTCGATGTATGCGATGTAATGGCTTGAGGTATAATTCTCTATGTATGATACACGTTATGCGAGATGTGGTGGCTCCCAAAAACTACATGGTTACTTTGGTTACATAGACGTAGTGGTTATGTTACACGAGGTGCTTATTGTGGTGCTTTGCCCAGGTGTCTGCGGGCAAGCCTTTTTGGAAAGAGATTCTTAGGACATGCGACATTGGGGCAAAGTGGAAAAGCAGTGGGGAAGTGGTATTGGGGTACCCTTGATATTCTTCATTATATTAGATACTCTTGCATGCTATATTTGGGGAGTGTATCCATGGTGAGGCTGGGAATATAGTATACCTGTTTAGGTGATGAGTTAGTTTAACTTGTTGTTCATTGTGCTTTAGCATGTTTTCTTTACTTTTGAACGTTATGCTGTGGGGAGGATCCTACTGAGTATACTATTATACTCACCCTATGGGTATATAAACAATTTTTAGGTCACCTGGAGTAGGTTTTAGATCAGGTTGGTTACTACTAGCACGAGGTTGTAAGATCTGTTTAGGCTTCGTAGTCACTACCATTTTTACTTTATTTTGGTACTTATAGTTTTACCTTTCAGTTGTAGTAGTTCTTACATGAAATTACATATGTGTACATGAGTTTTATTTTATATTTCAGTATGAGTTGAAGTTAGTTGGTGTCTGTCTTATCTCTCTCTTTGGTATGTGTTATCTTAGAGGGTAATGCCTCCCATTTTTGTGTTTAATATATCCTTAGTGCTAGTCGCGAACTCGGGGCATACTGAAGGCGGACTCAGGGTTCATTATCTCCATTATCATATTACCGGCCCAAGAGGGGTACACCTTGTGGAGATGGGTTCATGAAAAAGTGGTATCAAAGGAGGCCTGGTTGAGGGATAAGATGGAGTTTGGTGTTTGGCACAAGTGAGGTTGCATGGGTTGGTAGAGAAATAGTGTCATATAAGTTTAGAAAGTGATGTAAACACTGTAGACCAGCTGAGACATAGGTGTTTTGGGCCCCCTGTGATATGATGCCCAAATATTTATGTTTACAATGGATACAAAATGAGGTGATACTGGTTGTAGGGTAGAGACCTAGGAAAGGATCATGCATCATTCTTCTTTGTGCCAATGTTTGAATGGGTAGAACTTGGGATATGTTAACCTAAAATGAATAAATGAAAAAAATTAATTAATTAATGTCGAGTCTTCTATATTATAGGTTTAGGAGCTCTACTATTTTTTATTTTGTAGGTATGGCTCCAGGTAGACGTCCTCATCAGGATTGTGTAGAAGATGTCTAGGAGGCTGCGCCAACAGATCTCCGTAGGGTAGAGGTTGATGACGACGACACTTGGAGGAGGACACTTCGAGAGTTTCAGCGCCAGATTCTGCAGAAGTACGAGGGATCCATTTCTGATGTAGTCACAAAATACAAGTTAGAGGAGGTTGAGATATCCTTCAGTATTATTCATGCTTCGAAGGAGCACTAGGTGTATTTGGTTGCGACGATATTGCGTGGGGTAGTGAGGAAGTTGTGGTTCTTGTTCCTCGGGGATCGTGAGGAGTCAACAATCTCATGGGAGGAGTTCTGATACAAGTTCAGAGTCAAGTTTCTTTCTTTGACTGTGAAGGTGTCCAGTCACTAGGAGCTGCTTACCCTTTGACATGAGAGATCTAGTGTGTGGGAGTTTAGAATCTATTTTAGTAACCTTTAACGATGTGCTTCAGAATTGTTTCCAGATGAGTATGATAGGGCGAGGAATTTAGAAGAGGCTTTGCATCCAGATATCCAGCTCTAGGTCACCCCGTTTTTGCTGAAGAAATATCTTGATGTGCTGGAAAGGGTAGAAGTCATTAATAGAACATTATCCAGAAATAGATCATCATGAAAGGAAAGTAATCAAGATTACTATTGAAGTAGATCTATTGTCTGGGATTCTAGGCTTTCAGGGAAGAAGAGTTTTCATTCGATTGTGGGTAGGTCTCACCCCTCAACATCTTGTTTCTCCAGGGGAAACGTCTCTCAGACCTATACCAAGGGATAAAGTTCTTATTTTTCTTGTGGATTATGAGGTCATCAGTAGCGAGAGTGTCCAACCTTTCAGAGTGGTTACCATGGACTAGGTGTTCTGCTCCGAGTTCCTCTATTGAGGAAGTTCCAGCTAAGGCAGTAGCAACAAGTTGCACCAGCTTTGGATCAACAGAGGGTAGATGGGGTAGGTAGAGGACATCCCTGGGATTCTCACCATTCATAGAGATCAGATCATAGCCATGGTGGTGGTTTTCATCAGGGTCAGAGAGGTCGTAGAGCAAGTTGTGGTCATCTTCATACTTTAGCGTTTCCAGCGCCAGGTGAGCCAAATGTTGTTCGAGGTACCATTTTATTTTTTTATTCTTGTGTGTATTCCTTGTTTGACTCAGGATCCATGCACTCCTTCATATCAACTACCATTTTCCATGCTTTGGGACTTAAGGTAGAGAGGCATCCAGTGCCCTTGGCGTTGAATATGCCAGTTAGAGGTCGACCTGACATTTTTGAAGTATGTAGAGACTGTGATCTAGTGCTGGGGTGGCACCGCTCTTGGGTAGATTTCTTATATTTATGGATACAACTATATAATATCATCTTTGGAATTGATTGGTTGTATTCAGTTTAGGCTATCATGGATTTCTTTAGGTGGTAGGTGGTGTTCTTCGATGTAGATGGAGAGCCAATAGTGTTTTTTGGTGAGCAATACCCTCATATGGGTAAGAGGCATGTTCCATCCTTGTCATCATTGATGGATGAGATGATGTTTAGTTCTTTAGAGGTTCAGTAGTTGGTGTTTTCTAGGGTCATAGAAGAGTACCCTGATGTCTTTCCTGAAGAGGTTGAAGCATTACCCCCTCGATGAGAGATCGAGTTTGGGATCGAGATACAGCTAGGAGAATATCCTATCTCTTTGTATCCTTATATGATATCCCCTTTCGAGTTACAAGAGCTGATTATATAGATCGATAGTTTATTATATTATGGTTTTGTTCAGCCGAGTGTTTCACCATGGGGTGCACCAATTTTTTTCATGAAGAAGGCTGGCGATAGCTTGCAGTTGTGTATCGATTATCATCTCTTAAACAAAGTGACAGTGAAGAATCATTATCCTCTTCCATATATTGATTATTTATTCGATCAATAGAAGGGTAAAAATTGGTTCTCGAAGATTAACTTTCGGTCAAGATATCATTAGATGTGTGTGAAGGATGATGATATCCCGAAGACTGCTTTCCGTTGTCATCATGGGCATTATGAGTTCGTTGTAATGTCGTTCGGTGTGACGAATGCTCCAGCTCTATTCATGGGGTTGATGAACATTGTTTTCCATGAGTTCCTGGAAAAGTTCATGGTGGTTTTCATCGATGAAATCCTTCTGTACTCCATGTCTGAGGATGATCATATAGAGCATTTTCATTCTATTTTGGGAGTTCATCATCAATAACAACTATTTGGGAATTAGTCGAAGTGTGAGTTTTGGGCCCATGAAGTCCGTTTATTGGGGAATGTTGTATCTCAACAGGGGGTATCTTTGGATTCATCAAAGATAGAAGCAGTTTTGTCTTGGGAAACCCCCAAGACAGTGGTAGAAGTGCGAAATTTCCTTGGTCTTGTATGCTATTATAGGAGGTTCGTAGCCAATTTCTCTCAAGTTATGACTCCTCTGACAGTGTTGACCAGGAAGGATCAAGCATTCTTTTGGATTTATTAGTGTCATGAAACTTTTGAGTATCTAAAGGAGAATATGTTCAGTGCTCTAGTTCTTTGTCTTCCAGCAGAGGGAGTTCAGTTTGATGTTTTCTGTGATGATTCATGTCTGGGGTTAGGTTTCATTCTAATACAACAAAGATTAGTTGTTTCTTATGGGTCTCGGTAGTTACATCCCCATGAACATAACTATGCCACCCATGATCCTAAGTTGGCAGAAGTAGTGTTTTCTATGAAGCTGTGGATACATTACCTCATTGTCAAGTGCTTTGTGGTTTTCACCGATCATAAGAGCCCGAGATATGTTTTCTCCCAACGTGACTTGAACTTGTAGCAACATTAGTGTATGGAGTTCTTACAATAATACAACTTTGAAATCTCATATAAACTTGGAAAGGGGAATGTTTCAGCTGATGTGATGAGAAAGAAGTTGCATATTGATGTAGTGCTTAAATCTAGTTATTTATGGATAGTAATGAAATAACTTTAATCGTTACATTTGGATATGAGAGAAGTCAGGGGAAGAGGTTTTATTTTTTAGATAACGGTGCGGTCATATTTTGTGAAGTGGGTGGAGGAGTCCTAGTTGGGGGATCTAGAGGTGGGGGTCTGGAGAGACCAAGTTATTTATGGAAAGGCCCTTGATGGTTTGTCTGAGGATGAAAAGCACCGAATGTTATATCAGGGAAGGGTTTTCATTCCTTTGGAGATGCGGGAGATGGTCCTCAGAGAGTTCCATGGTTCACCATAAATAGTGCATCGTAACATGACAATGATATACCGAGCCATGAGGAGTCATTTTATGTGGCCTGGGATGAAGCGTGCAGTTGTGGAGTTTGTGTCTCGATATTTGGTCTGCCAGAATGTGAAGGCCAAGCAATGTGTTCCCGATGGGTTTCTCCATCCGTTGGATGTTCCTTAGTGGAAGTGGGAGGACATCTCAGTGGACTTTGTTACTGGTTTACCTCGAGATCAGGGAGTATATGATTCTATATTGGTGGTATTGGATCATTTGATGAAATAAACCCACTTCAAAGAAATTAATGAATTGAGCTCAGTAGAAGTTTTGTCAAGGTAGTATCTGGAGGCGGTGGTTGGAATTCATGGAGTCCTGAGGATGATAATTTCTAATAAAGATCCTTATTTTACCTCCATGGTGTGGCGAGGTCTCCAAAATGATTTAGGTTCTCATATATTCCTTAGAAATTCATTTTATCTACAGAAAGACAGTCATACAGAGCAGACCATCCAGACTCTGGAAGACAAGTTGTTCTCTTGTGTTCTAGATTTTGGAGGTTTGTGGATGAGGCACTTACCCTTAGTGGAGTTATATTAAAATAATAGTTTTCACTCCACCATCAGTATGGCACCATTTGAAGCCTTTTTATGGATGACCTTTCCATTCTCCATTGTGATGGACTAAGGTTGGAGAGTCAGTAATTCTCAGACCGGAACTAGTGTAGAGTACGACAGAGATGGTTCAGGTGATTTTTGATAGGATCAAGGTAGCACATGATCATCATAAACCATATGATCATCATTTGAGGATAACTTTAGTGTTTTATATTGGGGATCACATGTTTCTAAAAGTGAATCCCCCTAATGGACAACAAAGGATTTGTCATGGGAGTAAGCTTTCTCCCCAGTTTATTGGGACTTTTGAGGTGTTGGATCATGTTGGATCTGTGCTGTATTGGGTAGAACTTCTGCCATAGATGATCCAGATACATTATATTTTCATGTTTCGAAACTCCATTGTTGTCTTCATGATGAATCTCATGTGATCAATTAGGGAGATATTGATGTTGACGATGATGCGAACCTCAAGGAGCAGCCTGTAGAGATCCAAGACTGCAAGGAGAAGGAGTTTTGTGGGCATTCTATCTCCTAGGTTCATGTCTTGTGGTGAAACGGTTGTGTAGAGGAGAGTACATGGGAACATTAGTTATAAATAAAAGCTCAGTACCCCGAGTTATTTGATGTTTAACTTTTTTTATGTAATCATGTTCGTTTGTGGTTTTAGACCTTTCGTGTTTATGAGATAGATTTCTTTTGTTGCTTTTTTGGCTTTATCTCTTTGAGAGTTATCTCCCTCGGGAGAGTGTTTATGATCCATTTGTAGTTTTTGTGTGGTTTTTCTTTGTTCTTTGGAGAAATTTATTGAGCTCTTATTAGTGGATAGAGCCCTGAGAGGTATCTCGAAGGGTGGTTGTTCGGACCTGTTTTTCTATTTCATATCTGGGTTGATTTTTAATTATAGAGGATGAGAATATTTTGAGAGGTATTTGATGTAGTTTCCCATACCCCTATGGTCCATTCCTTTGCTGAAATCTAGTATTTTAGGTGTTCTGGGAGGTCAAGGTGACTTATCCTCAAGTCTTTTCCAAATTTCCAATTCGGTGAATAATGTTACTAGTTTTTTGAATAGTATCATCAGTGAGTCATTTGCACTATCGATGTCGGTGATTCATTTGTACCATTGGCGCCAGTGAGTCATTTGTACTTTCGGAATCGCTGAGTCATTTGTATTGTTAGCGTCGGTGATTCATTTTAACTATTGGTGTCAGTGAGTCATTTGTACTGTTGACGTCAGTGAGTCATTTGTATTGTCGGCCTCAATGAGTCATTTGTACTATCAAGGTTGGTGAATCATTTTTACTATCAGTGTCGGTGCGTCATTTATACTATCAGTGTCGGTGGTTCATTTGCACTATCAGCATCATTTAGTCATTTGTACTGTCAGTGTTGGTGAGTCATTTGTATTGTCAGAATTTGTGATTCATTTGTACTATCACCATTTGTGAGTCAATTGTACAATCAGCATCAGGGATCCATCTTCATCTGTCAACATCGGTGGGACAGATGTGGACAATGTTTCCAGCTTCCTACAGTTTCTCCCCTTTAGCATTTTCTTTGACGAAAAAAGCATCAAAAGCCTTGTTTTAAGTGATTTAAGGACGATTCAAAGCCCATAACTCCTATATTAATTTTACTAAGTCTCAAGATTCCTATACATGGTAAAACATCATGGGTTAATGTGATTCACATTAATAGAAATTCTAAACCATTTCAAATCCTATTAGTCTCATATATAATCCTTTAAAGTTGGGAACCTTCCCTTATTATATTCATTATCATTTTTCTCGGTGTGAGGAACCCTGATACATTATTCCTATAAGAGTGGTGTGATCGAACCTTAATCCATGGATCAATTCTCCTTAAAGTTTCTTCCTGCAGCATGTGAACCCCCTATTTTGGTACAAGGAGCAATTGTCAACCCATCATTGATAGAAGGTATGATCTACCCCTGTTCTTGTATTTTATTCGATCCTTCTTCTACCACTTATCCATTCCATGTTATGGAATGTAATATCCATGTTTTTATGGAGTTTTTTTGGGAGTCAGTTGGTGCGGTCGTGTCGTGGTGTCCTCAGGTGGATGTAGTTGTTGTGGGGGGAGGTGATTGTGATCTGTTGTGTGGATCGTTCTTGTGTAAAGAATTTAAAGAACCTTTTGAGGTAGGGTATTTGTTTCTTCTCTATTATTTTATATGCAATTGTAGAGTTATCATGATTTATCCCACTGGATCATAATAGAATTGACATAATAAATATTAAAAACAGATAAATAAATTAGTATCGATCATATGTTATTGCCTCTTGTTTTTATATATAGTGTTATATCTATTATTTCCGTATTTATAATGTTTTTATTGACAAAAATTGGTAAAGAACATAAACTAGGATTAATTGTAATTATTTGTCGAAGATAAAAGTGGAATGTGAAGGAATCTGGTTGTTGTTATAGTAAGCAGGTTTAATTGAATTAATTGATAAGCTAGAGGCATATTGATTCTTGTAGATAATGAACTAAAGACATTCCAATTAACTATTTAGTTAATTTATGATAACTAACTGTTTTGGTTTCTTGTAGTTGGAACCTACAAATAATAAATCAGTTAATTAAATAACCAGCTATTTGATAAAAGATAATGCCTAGTAGGGTTTTGAGTTACCCTCTTGCTTGTAAGGCCAAGTGCATTATGATTTGGATCCATGAGTGATCATTATGTATGAAGGATGGATGCCTTGTTTAATCTCTAAAATCCTAGTTGATATAATGTTTTTTTCCTACTGTTTGTGTTGTGATGTGATCTTGGATGGCTATTATGATATGTGGGGGTAGGGAGACCCATTGGTTGTGGCAGAAGTTGATGCCTAGAGTGGTGAGATGCATCAGTTTATGCATGTGGGTGTCGAGGAGGACACCATATATGATGAAGAAAATTGGATGTGAATGTTCAATGCTTGATGAATCTTGTTGGTTGTTTATCTGCTTTACTTTCCCCACTTTTCAAGGTAGATGGTATTTCTACCCTCCTTCCAAAAATAGGGGAATACACATAGGGTATTCCACTTTATTTCCATGGTTAGATTCTCGAGGATGGATGAGTCTTCACTCTTGCTATAGGTGGAAAAGATTTGACGAGTAGTTCATCTACACACCGTGTTGAGCCCCTTGTGTTTTTTAGATCAGAATGTTTTTCTAGAATTCCTAGTAATATGGGAAATTAATAAATCTATTAATAAATGATTGAATAAATTTTGTTAACCCATGGGGTTGGAGATTGTTGGGATGCAATGCTCTGGTTGCAATTTAAAGCAACAATGGACTTTGGGTGTGATGCTAATAAAATATAATATGGAATTGATAAAGGTTAATTAATGTTTAAATAATTAATTAACATAATGTAAAACTGATAAAAAGGGATAAAGTAATATAATAAATCTCTTTAAATGGTTGTGTGATTATAGGATACCCAATCTTAGTAGTGGCAGTCGAGAGTTTGAGAGAGGTCAGCTGCAGTTGAGTATAAGACTAGATTATGTCCATAGTGTAGTTGTGAACTATACTATATTCTATAATTTTTTTTGTTTCTATACACTACTCCACCCCGTTAGTAAGGTTATTTGACACCCTAGGGATTCTGGTCCCTAGGGGGGTGGTGTTTTCCCCAAAATCCCAATGGGAGGATAGATGGTTGACTACCCCCTTTGGCCCGTTATCTTCCCTTGGTAGTTACTTGTGCTAGTAGGCACAACAATTAGTTTTCACTATATATGTTTGTAGAGGGCTATAATGGATTATGTTTATTGACACAAATATATTCTAGTTGTAGTTTTCTATGGACCACTATAGGTGTAACATGTATTGGATATCATGGCTTAAGGATCCTTACTCGATGTATGAGCTGTAATGGATTGAGGTATAATTCCCGTTGTATGATACACATTATGTTAGATTTGGTGGATCCTAGAAAATACTTGGTTACTTTGGTTATGTGGACATATTGGTTGTGTTGCATGAGTTTCATGTTGTGGTGCTCCACCGAGGTGTCTGCGAGCAAGACTTTTGGGAGAGAGATGCTTAAGACGTGGGACATTGGGTCAAAGCCGCAAACCAGTGGGGAAGAGGTAATGGGGTACCCTTGATATTCTTTATTATATTATATACACTTTTATGTGATACTTGTTGAGAGTATTCATGGTGAGGAAGAGAACATATTATACCAGTTTAGGTTACTATTTAGTTTCACTTGTTATTCATTGTGATTTAGAATGTTTTATTTACTTTTTAATGAGAGGCACTTGGGAGGATCCTATTGAGTATACTTTTATACTCACCCTTTGCATATATAAAATGTTTTCAGGTCACTTGTAATAGGTTGGAGATCAGGCTGGTTACTACTAGCTCAGGGTTGTAGGATCTGTTCGGGCTTTATGGTCACTTCTGTTTTTACTTTCTTTTGGTACTTATAGTATTTCCATTCACTTGTAGTAGTTCTTGAATGACATTTCATATGTTTACATGGGTTTTATTTTATATTGCATTATGAGTTGGATTTAGTTGGTGTCTTTCTTATGTCTCTCCTTCACATGTGTTCTCCTAGAGGGTAATGCCTCCCATTTGTGTGTTTACTATACCCTTAGTGCTAGTCGCCAACCCAGGGCCTACTGGAGGTGGGACTCGGGGGTCACTATCTCCCTTATCACATTGTCATCCTAGGAGGGGTAAACCTTGAGGGGAGGGGGTCATGACACATTCTATCTTTTTAGAGGATGTCTACCTCATTGATCACTACCCCTTTGGGTGTGTGGGCTTAAATTTCCCTCTTTAATATAAAGTTTAATGAATCCGACCACCTCCCAAGTGGTTCGACTTGACCATAAAATGGATCTGATTTTCTTAACTAAATTAATTGGATTAGTTTAATGAATTGGAAGTGGGTGGAAAGGCCACGACACATGCTATATAATTATAAATGAGAATTGTATAAATTTTGATGCCCATGATTGATTTGTATTAATGAATTAGAAATATTTATATATAATTTCTTTCTATTATTATTGGTATGCTAAGGATACTGAATATTGAATGATGTATAAGGTAATTTTTGGGCATGACATTTCAATCTCCCTTACATCGGGTGTTGGGCCGGATGTCTAACACTATTACACATTTATTTGGGTGATGGGTATGACGTTCCATTTTCCTCCATACCGGGTGTCGGGGATAAGGACTCACCCCACCATCTCGAGTGATGGGAAATATGTCTCACATTCATCTGATATTATGGGATAGTACCCTTTCTAGATCCATTGTCTCATTAGACTCGTTATGGATGCCTAAGTTACGCTTTGGGTCCAGCTGACAACCAGTATCCATGATATGGCTCTAAACATCCTCACGTATAATGTGCATATATATGTATAAATATTATATATTATATATAAAGGTACTGATCAGACATACCCCTACCTATGTCGAAGAAGGTAGAGTGATCCAGGTGTCCTATAGGAACCTGAGCAGGCTGGTATTTATTATTCAGCATTTTTTAGTATTCATTTTACCTGTACACTATTATGTTATATGCACTGGTTGGATTATATCTAGACACCATTGGTGGTGACCTACTAAGTTTATCTCACACCCTACTCAAACCACCTTTGGTACCCATGTAAACATCATGTATGTAGGTACGGATAAGGGCAATCACCCTACTATAGATTCTTGATCCGATTTAGTTATAACATGGATCATAAGAGTAGAGGACCATACGTATGCTAATGATTCTAGCAGAGTCGTATTTTTGGACTTTTGTAGTTTTGTATTACATGATTTATATGGTTTTCCCCCTCTTCCCTTTTTTATATCAAAATTACTTAACATCATCATGCATATCAATCATCCTATGGGATTTGGGTATTAATTTCAATTTCCTGGTTGTTATAATTACACTATGGATTATTGTATTTGTTCCCACTATTACATATATTATATTAAGCTTCTTATAATTATGATTATTTATTTTATACATTTTACCAATATAATATTAGTGTATTCTATCCCCATCATATCACCATATACCCCCACTGCTAGTCAAAAGCCTCTAGCATACTAGGAGGTGTGCTTGAGGCCATGTGACCCACCGACTTGGGGTATCCATTAAGTGGATCCTGGGTAGGGACTTTACAAATTAGTAGAGCTATCTTCTTTCCTTTTATATTATTGTTTGGGTGTTATAAAGTAGTATAGGATGTAATTGAATTTGGTAATAAAACAGTGCCTGAGAGTAGCTAACCCACGTACAAGGGAAACCAAAATTACCTTGGATGTGTTATTACTGTTATTAGACTACACCTATTATAGTTGATACAATTTCACCATTAGGTGGCACAAATGCCTTGTGATATTATTATTATTATTAATGTCATTGATTCGTACTTTGTTTTACTTATCTTTATATGATAAGGAATTAACATCTCATGCATCATTATAGGAACTTTAGGACTAATATGCCATGAATTTTTCCATGCCTTGTCTACTTTCTGCATGCATTTTCCTTCTACATATAGTTAGTGCCTGGATTATTATATACTAAAATGTGATAACATTTCCTGTATGGATAATATAATTATATTAATTCAAGTTCCTACATCAATCTAATGGATATTTCCCACCTAGATTGGAGATTAATCCTTATTTATCCAACTATACCATGTTGCGGGTTATGTAATTATGGTTTATTGACCGTGATATATATATTTTATACAAAATATGCCAAACACAAATGAATTTAAATCTTTAAAAGTGAAATGGTTACCACTAAATGGGATTCCAATTTCAAAGTAATGGGTGTTTTCCTCTCTTCTTGTATTTTATTCGATCCTTCTTCTACCACTTATCCATTCCATGTTATGGAATGTAATATCCATGTTTTTTATGGAGTTTTTTTGGGAGTCAGTTGGTGCGGTCGTGCAGCGGTGTCCTCAGGTGGATGTAGTTGTTGTGGGGGGAGGTGATTGTGATCTGTTGTGTGGATCGTTCTTGTGTAAAGAATGTAAAGAAACTTTTGAGGTAGGGTATTTGTTGGTTCTCTATTATTTTATATGCAATTGTAGAGTTATCATGATTTAGCCCAATGGATCACAATAGAATTGGCATAATAAATATTTAAACCAGATAAATAAATTGGTATCAGTCATATGTTATTGCCTCTTGTTTTTATAGATAGTGTTATATCTATGATTTCCATATTTATCATGTTTTTCTTGACAAAAATTGGTAAAGAACATAAACTGGGATTAATTGTAATTATTTGTCGAAGATATAAGTGGAATGTGAATGAATCTAGTTGTTGTTACTGTAAGCACGTTTAATTGAATTAATTAATAAGCCAGAGGCATATTGATTCTTCTAGATAATTAACTAAAGACATGTCAATTAACTATTTAGGTAATTTATGATAACTTACTGTTTTGGTTTCATGTAGTTAGAACCTACAAATAATAAATCAGTTAATTAAATAACCAACTATTCGATAAAAGATAATGCCTGGCAGGGTTTTGAGTTACCCTCTTGCTTGTAAGGCCAATTGCCTTATGATTTGGATCCATGAGTGATCATTATGTATGAAGGATAGATGCCTTGTTTAAGGGCTAAAATCCTAGTTGATATAATGTTTGTTTCCTACTGTTTGTGTTGTGATGTGATCTTGGATGGATATTATGATATTTGGGGGTAGGGAGACCCATTGGTTGTGGTAGAAGTTGATGCCTAGAGTGGCGAGATGCATTAGTTTATGCGTGTGGGTGTCGGGGAGGACACCATATATAATGAAGCAAATCGGATGTGAATGTTCAATTGTTGATGAATCTTGTTGGTTGTTTATCTGCTTTACTTTCCCCACTTCTCAAGGAATATGGTATTTCTACCCTCCTTCCAAAAATAGGGGAATACACATGGGGCATTCCACTTTCTTTCCATGGTTAGATTCTCGAGGATGGATGAGTCTTCACTCTTGCTATAGGTGGAAAAGATTTGACGAGTAGTTCATCTACACACCAAGTTGAGCCCCTTGTGTTTTTTAGCTTAGAATGTTTTTCTAGAATGCCTAGGAATATGGGAAATTAATAATTCTATTAATAAATGATTGAATAAATTTTGTTAACCCATGGGGTTGCAGATTGTTGTGATGCAATGCTATGGTTGAAATTTAACGCAACAATGGACTTTGGGTGTGATGCTAATAAAATATAATATGGAATTGATATTGGTTAATTAATGTTTAAATAATTAATTAACATAATGTAAAACTGATAAAAAGGGATAAGGTAATATATGAAATCTCTTTACATGGTTGGGTGATTATAGGATACCAAATCTTAGTAGTGGCAGTCGGGAGTTTGAGAGAGGTCAGCTGCAGTTGAGTATAAGACTAGATTATGTCCATAGTGTCATTGTGAACTATACTATATTCTATACTTTCTTTTTTGTTTCTATACACTACTCCACCCATTTAGTTAGGTGATTTGACACCCTAGGGATTCTGGGCCCTGGGGGGGTGGTGTTTTCCCCAACATCCCAATGGGAGGATAGATGGTTGACTACCCCCTTTGGCCCGCTATCTTCCCTTGGTAGTTACTTGTGCTAGTAGGCACAACAATTAGTTTTACCTATCTATGTGTGTAGAGGGATATAATGGATTTTGTTTATTCACACACATATATTCTAGATTTAGTTTTCTATGGACCACTATAGGTGTAACATGTATAAGATATGATGGCTGGAGGATCCTTACTCGGTGTATGAGCTGTAATGGATTGAGGGATAATGCTCGGTGTATGATACACGTTATGTTAGATGAGGTGGATCCTAGAAAATACTTGGTTAATTTGATTATGTGGACATATTGGTTGTGTTGCATGTGGTTCATGTTGTAGTGCTCCACCCAGGTGTCTGCGAGCAATACTTTTTGGAGAGAGATTCTTAAGATGTGTGACATTGGGTCAAAGCCGCAAACCAGTGGGGAAGTGGTAACGGGGTACCCTTGAGATTATTTATTATATTATATACACTTTTATGTGATACTTGGTGAGAGTATTCATAGTGAGGAAGAGAACATAGTATACCAGTTTAGGTTACTAGTTAGTTTCACTTGTTATTCAATGTTCTTTAGCATGCTTTATTTACTTTTTAATGAGAGGCACTAGGGAGGATCCTACTGAGTATACTTTTATAGTCACCCTTCACATATATAAAATGTTTTTAGGTCACTTGTAATAGGTTGGAGATCAGGCTGGTTACTACTAGCTTAGGGTTGTAGGATCTGTCCGTGCTTTATGGTCACTTCTGTTTTTACTTTCTTTTGGTACTTACAGTATTACCTTTCACTTGTAGTAGTTCTTGCATGACATTGCATATGTGTACTTGGGTTTTATTTTATATTGCATTATGAGTTGGATTTAGTTGGTGTCTTTATTATCTCTCTCATTCGCATGTGTTCTCTTAGAGGGTAATGCCTCCCATTTGTGTGTTTACTATACCCTCAGTGCTAGTCGCCAACCTAGGGCCTACTGGTGGTGGGACTCGGGGGTCACTATCTCCCTTATCACATTGTTGGCCTAGGAGGGGTAAACCTTGTGGGGAGGGGGTCGTGACACATTATATCTTGTTAGAGGATGTCTACCTCATTGATCTCTACCCCTTTGGGTGTGTGGGCTTAAATTTCCCTCTTTAATATAAAGTTTAATGAATCTGACCACCTCCAATGTGGTTCGACTTGACTATAAAATGGATCTGATTTTCTTAACTAAATTAATTGGATTAGTTTAATGTATTGGAAGTGGGTGGAAAGGCCACGACACAAGCTATATAATTATAAATGGGAATTGTATAAATTTTTATGCCCATGATTGATTGGTCTTAATGAATTAGAAATCTTTATATATAATTTATCTCTATTATTATTGGTATGCTAAGGATACTGAATATTTAATGATGTATAAGGTAATTTTTGGGCATGACATTTCATGCTCCCTTACATCGGGTGTTGGGCATGATGTCTAATACTATTACACATTTATTTGGGTGATGGGTATGACGTTCCATTTTCCTCCATACCGGGTGTCGGGCATAAAGACTCACCCCACCATCTTGAGTGATGGGAAATATGTCTCAAATTAATATGATATTATGGGATAGTACCCTTTCTAGATCCATTGTCTCATTAGACTAGTTATGGATGCCTAAGTTACGCCTTGCGTCCAGCTAACAACCAGTATCCATGTATATGGCTCTAAACATCCTCACGTATAATGTGCATATATATGTATAAATATTATATATTATATATATAGGTACTGATCATACATACCCTGACCTATGTCGAAGAAGGTAGAGTGATCCAGGTGTCCTATAGGAACCTGAGCAGGCTGGTATTTATTATTCAGCATTTTTTAGTATTCATTTTACCTGCACACTATTATGTTATATGCACTGGTTAGATTATATCTAAAGACCATTGGTGGTGACCTACTAAGTTTATCTCACACCCTACTCAAACCACCTTTGGTACCCAAGTAAACGTCATGTATGTAGGTATGGATAAGGGAAATCACCCTACTATAGATTCTTTATCCCATTTACTTATAACATGGATCATGGGAGCAGAGGACCATACGTATGCTCATGATTCTAGCAGAGTCGTATTTTTTTTTACTTTTGTAGTTTTGTATTACATTATGTATATGGTTTTCCCCCGCTTACATTTTTTTATATCAAAATTCCTTAACATCATCATGCATATCAATCAACCTATGGGATTTGGGTATTAATTTCAATTTCTCGGTTGTTATAATTCCACTGTTGATTATTGTATTTGTTCCCACTATTCCATATATTATATTAAGATTTTTATAGATATGATTATTTATTATATCCATTGTCCCAATCTAATATTAGTGTATTCTATCCCCATCGTATCACCATAGACCCCCACTGCTAGTCAAAAGCCTCTAGCATACGAGGAGGTGTGCTTGAGGCCATGTGACCCACCGACTTGGGGCATCCATTAAGTGGATCCAGGGTAGGGACGTTACAAATTAGTAGAGCTAACTTTTTTCCTTTTATATTATTGTTTGGGTGTTATACAGGAGTCTAGGATGTAATTGAATTTGGTAATAAGCCAGTGCCTGAGAGTAGCTAACCCACGTATAAGGGAAACCAAAATTACCTAGGATGTGTTATTACTGTTTTTAGACTACACCTATTATAGTTGATACAATTTCACCATTAGGTGGCACAAATGCCTTGTGATATTATTATTATTATTAATGTTATTGATTCATACATTGTTTTACTTATCTTGATATGATAAGGAATTAACACCTCATGCATAATTATAGGCACTTTAGGACTAATATGCCATGAATTTTTCCATGCCTTATCTACTTTCTGCATGCATTTTCCTTCTACATATAGTTAGTGCCTGGATTATTATATACTAAAATGTGATAACATTTCCTGTATGGATAATATAATTTGATTAATTCAAGTTCCTACATCAATCTAATGGATGTTTTCCCACCTAGATTGGAGATTAATCCTTATTTATCCAACTATACCATGTTGTGGGTTATGGAATTACGGGTTATTGACCGTGATATATATATTTTATACACAATATGCCAAACCCAAATGAATTTAAATCTTTAAAATTGAATTGGTTACCACTAAATGGGATGCCAATTTCAAAGTAAAGGGTGTTTTACTCTATACATTACAATTGAATGTGTTACCACTAAATGAATTTAAATATTTAAAAGTGAATTGGTTACCAATAAATGGGATGCCAATTTCATAGATTGAAGAGGATACTGCAGTTGAAACTCCTGATTCAACTCTACCATAGTGGGAGAAGGTCAAGAAACTCCTTCCTCAAATTGGCACTAATTCAATGTTTAAAGAGGGATTTTTTTTATGATTAAATATATGAAAGGCATTTCTTGACGTTCTTCCACTATAGTAGAGTTGAATCACGAGTTTCAACTGCAGTATCCTCTAACCTTTTCAAGGGATAGAAGACCACATGTTGCAGAGTTATGGCTTGAGGCCATGATTTCTATTTTTGAGCATCTAGAGATTCCTCTAGAGTGGAGGTTCATGGTCAATGCTTATATTTTATGTGGTTCTGCCAAGTGATGGTGGGGTGTTATTACCTAGGAAGACTGACATCGAGATATGATCTTAGAGGACTTTTAGGTGTTCTTTTATGATTACTTATTTCCATAGACACTAAGGAATAACCAATATAGAAAATTCATGACCTGAAAGTAGGGAGCGATGTATGTCATGGAATATTTTTCTCACTTTACTAAGTTACAATTGTATTCATTTACCATATATGGAGATAATATTATGATTGAGAGGAAATTCTAGGATGGGTTGGTATACACTATACTATCATAGGTCAATGACTTTTGGCTAATGAATTTTTCTAAGATAGTCAACTAACACCTCATTACTTATAGGAATATGAGGGAAGATGATGGTTGGATAAAGGGTAGTTCAGCTCCCAGACCTGGTAGTGTTTCTTCTAGTTGGTGAAAGAACCATTTCGAGGTTTCTTATAGAGGTTGTAGTAGTCAAACAACTCATACTGACAATTTCCTCATATGTCACTAGTGTGGGAAATAGGGACGCATAAAACCTTAGTGTATTTGAGATCTAGTTTATAGAAAACCATTTTTTTCCTTGTAAGAATTTAAAACATTTCTACATATATTTTTGGACCTAGGAGCTGAGATGATGTGTGATTTTGTTTCTCAGTGTGTCTGGAATTAATTTTTTAAAAATATAAAATATATATTACATTACATGTATATAGTTTCTTAAATAAAATGGGATAACTCTAAAATAGTATCTTAGATTAGAAATTTGATATCCCGATTGGGTATGAAATGTGATTTTTACCCTAGGCATGACATAAAATAGGTCGGCGTGGGGTGTTCGGATATTACGACCATTGTTAATGCATTCATTTGGTTAATTAAATAATTAATTTAATTAATTTATTAATTAATTTAATTCTAGAATATCTATTAATACATTGCTATGGAAGGATCATCAAGGTTATTCGCATAACCCTGGGATCATTGTGCAGTGACTTCCTCCACCCATCATTGGAAAATTAGATTCAGACGATGATGATAATTCATATCTAAGAAGATTGATGTGTAGAGAATGAAATGACTTATATCAATCATTGGAAATCATGTTTTTAAATGAAAAATGATCCATAACTAGGTAGGACTCATCAGTTTGTGGATTCTACCCTGATTTATTAAATTTTTGAGTATGATCATCTTCTTATATTTGATCTTCACCAATTTTATCCTTTACATGTTCCCATGTACAAATTTAATTTGATTATTCCATTATTTCTCACCCCGAATTATCCCAACTAGATTTTTTGGCTAAGAACGCTTTTCTAATGATTGTTTCACCCTTGTTCTTGTGATTTTCTCTCTTTGATTATTCCCATTCTTCACCAATTGGCCCACGGGGCCTTAGTTCGAATTTTTCGGGTGGGTCTATGACTGATTGGTCCCTTAGATTCTCAAATAATAAGCATGTAATGAACAAAACAATGAATTAAGGATAAATTTGGGATGATTTTTGGGTTATCGGTGATCAATTTGATGATCAAAATAAAAAATGGAGATGTCAAAGAATAAGGGATATGCGTGGTACATCGGGTTTTGAGCAAGACAATGAAAAACTATTATCTGGACACTAAATGGTCAAAAATTACATTTGGATGAAGAATCCCCCATTTTTGGGTGGTTAAATGGAATATTAGATGGAGGAATGATTGAATCTAGATTCTCTGGTATAAATATGAGTTTATGGAAAAACCTTGACTACACACCATGTAGTATGAAGAACACATATTGCGTAGGGCCTTGGATGTGGTGGTCAGGGTTTTGCATGAAGTTAAATTTGACACTTTGTGTGGCTGGGCCACATGTTGTGTATCCTTCCCCAGGTAGATAAGCCATGTGGCAGAGCACACATGTAGGACCCCATGTGGGAATACATTGCCAGACACACATCATGTACCAATGTACAAAGACATGGCTAGACCTACACAGACACAAACAAGGAGTATGGGTAGGACCCTGAGTGGCTTGGAAATGTTGTGTAGAACATCTACACATAATTTAGTCCTAAATATGCAATTATCCATGTGTCTTTAGGGACACAACCGGGTGATAGAGTGAGACCACATTCCGTGTGGTTCCACTGACATGATGTGTACCCCTAATTTCCTTATGAGGAAACTTCAACCTCTTGAATATCCTTCATTTAGACTCATATTTTGGACCTAAAGTAACCTATCTTGATTTTTTTCTATGTAGAACATGATGATGACGTTTATAGTGTATTTTGAGACATGATGAAATATTATTTGAGTTTGATTATCCTTTAGCTGACAATCGACGATGGATTGATCAGGCGGGATCATGGGAGTGGTACCCCCTTAATGGACTAGGGTGTGGGTCCTCTATCTACATATGGATTAGTACCCCTTATTAGGTAGGGTGCAGGTCCTCATTATACTGAGTGGTACCTTCATAAGGAATTAGGGTGTGGGTACTCTATCTATCTAGTAAGTGGTACCCCCCTATGTCACTAGGGCGTGGGTCCTCTATCTACTGAGTGGTACCCCCCCTCTGTCACTAGGGTGCGGGTCTTCTATCAATTGAGTGGTACCCCCTATGTCACTTGGTCACGAGTACTTTATCAACCTAGTGGTACCCCCTATGGAATTAGGGTGCATTTCCTTCATCTATCTATTTAGTGGTACCCCTATTTCACTAGGGCACAGTTCCTCCTTATACCGAGTGATACCCCTATGGAATTAGGGTGTGGTATAACAACCCTCCCCTTTTAATTCACACTTAAACATGATTTATTATATAAACTTCACTTGATACAACATAAAATATCAAGAGCTATAGTGTATTTGGGGATTAATATCATTACATTACAACTTAAAACATGAAATACAACTTCTTTATTGATAACTTCCTTAACATGAACACTACATTCCCTCGTACTTAGCATTGCATAAGATAACCTGAGTACATGCATGAGAAAAGGGTGAGCTATACAGCCCAATAAGGGAATAAACATGGAATAACATGAGGAATACAGTACATGTTAGAAAATAGGAATATCAATGGAGCATAATAGAAACATTAAAATAAAGGTATGACAAAACATGCTAATCTTAATATAGAAGTGTGGAAACAACATTTAACATGATTTTAGCATGATCCAAGGCTCATTGAACATGGAGCATTAGAAAAACCTCATTTAACTTAAATTATCATGAGTAAACCCTCATTTCACATGAAGTATCATGATACTAATCATTACCCAATGCATTGGAGCGCTATCAAGGCGCATCCTTCTTAAACATTTCATTTCACGCATAAATGTGTCACATGAATCATATAACATGGATTCATTAAACCTCATCATTTATTCCACGATAAAGGAAATGTGGAATTCATACATGAGACACTATAATAAATAAGTAAATGTGTATAAAGGTGAATACCCTTGATAGGGAAATGTGTGTGGTACTCACTACACAATGATATTGGCTTGGAAAATTATGGTGCAATTTTGGCAGTGTAATGGCATGACATAGGAATTCATAAAAATGGTTGATGAGAGAGAAATGGGTGTCTCATAATATATAAATGAAATGGACAGTAATGTGTTCATATATATAAATGTTCCAACATATTTAATGGATTTTATATTCACAACCCAAAAGAATTGCTAGAATGTAAATGAGGAGAGAGAGATTCCTTACAGAATTTCAGCATGGTAACAGGTGTACATGGGAGGAATTAATGAGATAGAAATGGGATTCCCATTATCCAAACATAAATAGGACAGTATGGGGGAGGTGTGAAATCATACCCCAATATTTTTAATTGAAAAAATGGCATAACAACTTAAATAAAATTGGACAAAAATGAGAAAGGAAGAAATCCCTTACTTGGAAGTGTGATAACAAAGGCTTGGGAGAGGCTTGAGAGAAGATTCTTGAGAGCTTGGAGCACCTTGGAAGGATTCTAGAGATATGTGGGAAGATTTTGGATTAACTCCAAATAATTTTAGTGAAAAGTAAGTGGAAGATTGGGTGGGTTTATATAGGAAAGAAGAGGGAATTCATTATTATTTAGGTTTGGGTCACCACACATTAAACTAGTCAATACCACAAACCGGCCCATGGTTTTAACCCATGGTTTTTTCCAAAGGGTAGTGGGAAACAATATTTTATAAGGCCAATGTCCTAAATTCTTAAAATATTGAGGGTGCTTATGTGGAGGTGAGTCACACTCTCAAGGAAAACAATTTAAAAAGACAAAATGTTTTATAATCCTTGAAGGGTCCACTAAAGCTTTATAAATTAAATAAATCAAATCCAAAATAACATTATTTTAATTTTAAAACATATATTGGCCTATCATAATGTTTATATTATTTTATTACATCACTATTGGTTCATTATGATGTCATAAAACACATTATATATTTAAATGGTATTTAATTTTTACCCAAAAATTCGATTGTTTTAGAAAATTATGAAAAATTTACCATTGGATAATTTCAAAGATCTTATTTCAAAAATAATATTCATTTTATCTAAATAACTTTTTAAATATGTGAATTTTTACTTTTAAAATAAAAAATGACATTTATCGAAAATTCATGGGTTTTGACAAAAACAGATTTCAAACCATAGTAAAAATTACAATTGCATTCATAAAATTATATGATAATTAATAAAAAGTAATTTAATAATAATAATATTTTATTAAAATATTATTTAATTCAAAAATCCATTAATTCATCAAAATATATTTCTTAGTTGAATATTAACTAAAAATACTATTTGTACATTAAAAACTTTTTACAAAGTAACAATAATAAAATGAATGCACATTATTTATACAAAAATAATGTACATATTCATAGTTCTAGTGTCTTATTACATAACCCCTTATAACACCGGAATAAGACCGAAGGGTAAGGTGTGCGATGGTGACAGACTCTTGGGGTGGCTGGAATAACATTGCTCGGGTGGTAATCTCTATTAACTTCCACTTCTCCTGTAGATGGTTCCGCTCAAGATTAATGTGTTCATGCTTGACTTGGGCTTGGTCAAGAGTGAATCCCAATGACACAACCTCATTTTTGACATTCGAAAAATGGGATTCTTACAGGTCATGTCTACCAGATGAGGCCATCTCTTCCTTTGTCTGAGTAAATCAGATTTTTTAATGCCCTATATTTATACTAATCATGAGATCACTGTTCAACAGCTATATTATCAAAGGTAACAATTCATAATGGTATTTTAAAATCCAAAGTCATAAAACCAATGAAGTTCACATTTTATATATTTATTTTACATAATAAAAAATTTAATTAGATCAAGAGGAATTTCCATTAATGAAAGTTTGGGTCGTTCCAATATTCCCCCCTTATGAAATTTCGCCCTAAAAATTTCTTTTTCCCACTCTAAAACAAATGTGGGTAACTCTGCTTCATCATTTCCTCTGATTCCCACGTCTCTTCTTCAAACTTGTGGTTTCTCCACAACACCTTGTCGAGGGGCGTTATCTTATTTTATAGAAATTTTTATCCACGATCTAAGATCTTCACTCATTTCTCCTTGTAATAAAGATCATCCTCTAGATATAATAACTCTGAAGAGAGTACATGTGTAGGGTCTGGTATGTACTTCCTTTAGAGGGATACATGAAAGGCATCATGTACTTTGTCCATGGTAGGTGGAAGTTCTAATCGATAGGCCACAACCCCGACATGATCAAGAATCTCAAAGGGGCCGATGTACCTAGGACTTAACATCCATTTCTTTCCAATCCTCGTGACCTTATTCCATGGAGATATGCATAGAAATACCATGTCTCCAACTTTAAACTAAAGGTCTCATCCATGGTAATCTGTATAACTCTTATGTCGACTCTGGGCTGCCTTAATATTCTGTTGAATGGTTTTCACCTTCTCCACTATTTCTTCGACCATTTTTTATCCTAGCAGCTTACACTCACGGACTTCATCCCAGAATGCCAGTGTTCTACACCTCTTCCCATATAGGGCTTTATATGGTGCCATTTGGATGCTCATGTAGAAACTGTTATTGTAGGAGAATTCAACCGGTGGAAGATGTTGGTCCAATCCTCCTTTTAGGTCCATAAAACATGATATGAGCATATCTTATAGTGTCAAAATAATTATCTCATATTGGCCATCAGTTTGAGGATGATAGGTTGCACTAAAATTCATTTCATTACTTAGAGCATGTTGGAGACTTTTCTAGAACTTCGAGGTGAATCTCGTATCACAATAAGATAAAATTGATATTTGTACTCTATGTATCCTTACCAATTATTTGATGTAAATCCGTGCAAGTTGATCCAATGATAAGTCCTCTGAAATCACAATAAAGTGAGATGTCTTCATAAGATGATCCAAAATGACCCATATAGAATTTTTTCTTCTAGATGTCCTTGGAAGTCCAGTGACAAAGTCTATGGTAATGTTGTCCCACTTCCATGTTGGTATGGTTAGTAGTTGCATCATACCCTTAGAATGTTTCCTCCCATCCTTCACTTTTTAACATACCAGGAACTTTTATATATATTCCATAGTATCCCTTTTCATATTGTCCCACAAAAAGTTTTCTCGGAGATCTCGATACATCATTGTGCTCCCTGGATGAATAGAGAAGGTTGAGCTATGTGATTCATCAAGAAGATCCTTCTTTATCTCTGGATTAGATGGTACACATAATCGTGACCCAAATATCATGATACTATCCTTTTCAACCATGAACTATGAGGATTTCCCATTTCTGATAGATTCCACCATTTTCTAAATTTACACATCCTTTCTTTGAGCATACATTAACCTTTCCAAAAGAGACGGTTGAGAAATAACTTGTGAAAGGATTGATGATGTTCCCTTCGTTATGATTCCCATGTCCATATTTATCAAATCTAAGAAGATTGGATCCATATCAATTCTCATCAATGATAGAATCACTGGATCCTTTCTACTTAGAGAATCTTCCACCTTGTTCTCTTACCTAGGGTGGTAATGGATTGATCAGTCATAGTCTTTGATCAGATCTAACCATATTTGTTAATTCATCTTCATCTCCTTCTGTGTGAATATATACTTGAGGATTTTTTGGTCCATATATATTTTAAACTTCTCCCCAAAGAGATAATTCTGCCAAATTTTTAAATCTAAGATCACCATAGCCAACTCCAAATATTGCTTTGGATAATTTTTCTCATGAAATTTCAATTTCCTTGAAGCATAGGCAATGACTTTGTCATTTTTCATCAACACACAGCCCATTCCCTTCTTCGAAGCATCAATTAATACCACAAAACGTTCTCCACTTGTGGGTAAAGTGAGCATGGGCGCAGTGATAAGCCTCATTTTTAACTCCTTGAATCTCTCTTCACATTCAACACTCCAAGAAAGCTTTACTCACTTTCGAGTTATCTTTGTAAGAGGGTTGGACAATCGTGAGAAATTTCTCACAAATCATTGATAATATCTAGATAAACCCAAGAAGCTACAGACATCTGTAACCTATGTGGGCGTTGACCTTCCCTCAATTACATCTTTTTTGGAGGGATCCTTAGATATACCATTGCTTGTGATGATATGGCCCATGAATGAGGCCTCCTTCAACCAGATATCATATTTGCTATAATTTTCATAGATATTATTCTTCCATAAGGTCTCTAGTATAGTTCTTGGATGCTCCTCATGATCCTCCTTGGTTTTGGAGTATATCATAATATCATCTATAAAGAATACCACAAATTTGTCAAGGTAATCCCTAAATACTCTATTAATCAATTCCATGAAGATTGTTGGAGCATTAGTGAGTCTAAAAGGCATTACTATGAATTCATAGTGCCCGTATCTTGTACGAAAAGCAGTCTTGGGGATATCTTCCTTCTTCACCCTTACGTGATAATATCCTGACCGCAAATCAACCTTGGAGAACTATTGTGCTCCAGGAAGCTTATCGAACAAGTCATTGATTCATGGGAGAGGATGTTTTTTCTTTATCGAGATTTTCTTAAGATCACAATAATCGATGCAAAGGTGCATTGAACCATATTTCTTCTAGATGAAGACAACTGGTGCACCCCATGGTGAAGCACTTGGGCATATAAACCCTTTATTCAAACTCTCCTGTAGTTTTTTCTTCAGCTCCTCAGGCATACAACAACCATTCTATATAGAGTCTTGGATATTGGAAACTACATAGGTATAATATTAATTGATAATTCAACATCTCTTATAGGAGGAAGACCAGTAAATTCCCCAGGAAACACATCAGTGAATTCCCTCACAATAGGCATGTCTTCAAGGATGGTTTCTTCCTTGGACTCAAACATCTGATCCAGATGTGCATGCTCATAGGGCAGTAATATTCATTCTTGAGATGATGGAGCTAAAGAAGATTCATCTTCCTCCTTACACATGTACAAAATTGGTGGTTTATTATCCATATGAAGAGTGATTTCCCTCTCATGGTAATTTATGTTTGATTTATATAAGGAAATCCAATCTATGTTAATAATTGCATCCAATTAAACCAGAGGGTGTATGATGAGGTTCGAAAAGAATTTAAATCCACAAATTATGATAGGGTAATAGTTATATTCATTGGATTCAATGATTTACCCATTTGACTTACTCACTGACATCTTTACTTCCATGATTTGTAGTGGTTCTAGGATTGTTCTACTAAACTTTTGGGATATATAATAATCTGTAGAACCAGAATCAAAAAGTACATTCACTATTCTTGAATGAATAACTAGTGTACCTATCACCACTTCGTTGTCAGGGTTCACTTTAGCAGTAGTGAAGGAAAAACACTCTCCCTTGATGCCTTGGAGGTTGTGGGTTGCCACCGAAAACCCTTGGCATAGGGAACTGATTTGAAAAGTTCCCTAGTTATTTTCAGTTGAAGCAATTAACAATGTGTTGAGGGACGAGTGGAGCATTCCTCTCCTCTGTCATAGCTGTAGGTTTTTTTACCAACAGTTAACAAATAGGTTCCCTTCTCTTCCACACCTAAAGTATTTCCTCGTCCCCTTCAAGAAATTTCTGGGGTGCTTATTTCCACACCTTTGGCAAGTGGGGTGCTGGATCTTCTTAACACCCTTGGATTTATCTGTCAGACTTCCAACATTGAATTCCACCTTACTCTTTTTATCCCTAGGATACCCCTAAGATTCATCGTTCTCCATTTCGACCATGAGGGCACATCAGATGATTTCCTCAAAGCTGTCGAAGTCACGGATCTCTAGCGCTTTCCATAGGCTAGGTTTCAGCCCACCAAAGAAGTGGTTAACCTTGCATTTGTGGGTATCGAAAAAGCTAGAGGCATATCGTGCAAGACTTGTGAATTTTTCCTCATACGATCTGAAAGATTCTTCATATTTTTTATTGAGGGAAAAGAAGTCCCTTTCCATCTTAAGTCAGAGGGTGCGCAGAAAATATTTATCAAAAAATATCTTCTAGAAATCCTTCCATTCCAACACCTCGATCTCCTCCCCAGGCATCGTATTTTTGATCAACGCCCATCAATGATCAACTTCACCCTCCATACAATAAGAATATAGTAGGACCTTCTATTGTTAGGAACATTGAAGGATGGAGAATATCTTTTCAATGGATTTGATCCATTGTTTGACGATTGAGGGATCAAATGATCCATTAAAATTAGGAGGCCTTTGTCTCATGAAGCTCTTGATAGTTACTTGTTATTTCATGGGGGGTGGGGGGGTGGGGTTGAATGTTCCTCTTTACCCATGTTTCTATTCAAATATTGAGTTAACTAAGAGAGAAGTGTGACAAAGATCACGATTCCCACTCCCATCGGATTAGACATCTCATTAGTACAGTCATCACATTGATCTTCACATCGGTTGTTAGCCCGAGTCCTCCTATTACCGTCCACTAGATAGAATAAAAGGAAAGTTAGGGGTAACACATAAAGGGTAATCCAAGGACAAAAAACGAATGACTTATAAATTACTTTTATTCCTTAACTTATGAATCTATATGCTTCAATATTTGTTATCCATGATCTACTTTTTAACATGTATTCTTATAGGATTTTTATTCCCTTAATAATGTTTCATACTAATCTTGTGAATTTACCAAAGCATATCCCCCTGTAGTTTCATAACCAAGAGTGAAGCAAGGCCCATTTTCATGCACCAGTTCCTCTTCGAGTCTAGCTCAAAGCAGTGTTTTCGGGTTTTACCTCTCAGATACATCTATTCCAGAGTCACCTCTACCTTCTTGTATCCATACATGGATGTATTTTCTTGATAAAAACCTTAATAAATATTAACCAATACTTAGGGATGTTTTTATTATACTTATTATTGTCTCTAAGTATTCACTATGGTTTTCAAATCCTTTTCCCCAAAATAACTAAACCTATCCACTGATACCAACTTTAACAACCCGGCTCTTTTATTTCACACTTAAATACATGATTTATAACATATAATTTACCTGATAAAACATAAAATATAGAGAGGTATAGTGTATTTGGTGATTATGATCATTACATAACAACTTAAAACATGAAATACAACATCTTTATTGAAAACATCATTTACATTACCACTACATTCCCTCGTACTTAGAATTTCCTAGGATAACATGAGTACATGCATGAGAAAAGGGTGAGCTATAAAGCCCAATAAGGGAATAAACATGGAATAAAATGAGGAATTCAATACACATTAGACAACAGGAATATCAATGGAGCACAAGATAAACATTAACATAAAGGCATGATAAAGCATGATAATCATAATATGGAAATGTGGCAATAATATTTAAAATGATATTAGCATGATCCAAGGATCACTACACATGGAGCATGAGTAAAACCTCATTTAACTTGAATTATCATGAGTAAACCCTCATTGAACTTGA
This sequence comes from Viscum album, assembly GCA_963277665.1. Lineage (NCBI taxonomy): Eukaryota > Viridiplantae > Streptophyta > Magnoliopsida > Santalales > Viscaceae > Viscum > Viscum album. The sequence goes on along the minus strand of OY728150.1, from coordinate 1,353,059,514 downwards.
AATATCATGATACTAATCTTTACCAAATGCATTGGAGTGCTATCAGGGCACACCCTTCCCAAACATTTCATTTCATGTATAAATGTGCCTCATGGATCATATAACATGGATTCATTAAACCTCGTAATTTATTATACGATAAAGGAAATGTTGAATTCATACATGAAACACTATAATAAATAAGTAAATGTGCACAAAGGTGAATACCATTGATAGGGAAATGGGCATGGTACTCACTACACAATGACATTGGCGTGGAAAATCGCAATGCAATTTCAGCAGCGTAACGACGTGACATAGGAATTGATAAAAATGGTTTATGAGAGGGAAATGGGTGTCTCATAATATTTAAATGAAATGGACAGTAATGAGTTCATATAGATACATGTCTCAACATAATTAATGTAATTTTTATTCGCAATACAAAATAATTGTTTGAATGTAAATGAGGAGAGAGATTCCTTACAGAATTTCGGTATTGTAATTGGTGTACATAGGAGGCATTAATGAGAGAGAAAGGGGTTTACCATCATAAAAACATAAATAGGATGGTATGGGGGAGGTTTTAAATCATACCCCAACATTTTTATTTAAAAAAAGGGCATAACAACTTAAATAAAATTGGACATAAATGAGAAAGGAAGAAATCCCTTACTTGGAAGTGTGATCCCAAAGTCTTGGGATTGGCTTGGGAGAAGCTTCTTGGGAGATTGGGTTGACTTATAAGGATTCTAGAGAGGGGAGGGAAGAATTTGGACTAACTCCAGAGGATTTGAGTGAAGAGGAAGTGGGATCTTGGGTGTGTTTTTATAGGAAAGAAGTGGGAATTATTTATTATTTAGGTTTGGGTCACCACATATTAAACTAGTCAATACCACAAACCATACCATGGTTTTTTCCCACTGTTTTTTCCAAAGGGGAGTGGGAAAAAATATTTTATAAGGCCAATTTCCTAACTTCTTAAAATTTTGAGGGTGCTTATGTGGAGGTGAGTTACACTCTCAAGGAAAACAATTTATAAAGACAAAATTTTTTATAAGCCTTGAAAGGTCCACTAAAGCTTTTTAAAATAAATAAAACAAACCAAAAATCAAATTATTTTAATGGTAAAACATATTTTGGTCAAAAATGTTGTTTACATTATTTTATTACATCACTATTGGTTCATTATGATGTCATAAACCACATTATATATTTAAACAGTATTTAATTTTTACCCAAAGATTCGAATGTCTCGGAAAATTATGAAAAATTCACCATTGGATAATTTCAACATCCTGATTCCAAAAATATTATTCATTTTATCTATTTAATTTAATAAATACTTTAATTTTTACTTTTAAAATAAAAACCTACATTTAAAAAAAATTCATGGTTATTGGCAAAAACAACTTTCAAACCTTAATAAAAATTACAATTGCATTCATAAAATTATATGATAATTAATAAAAAGTAATTTAATAATAATAATAATTTTTAAAATATTATTTAATTCATAAATCAATTAATTCATCAAAATAAATTTCTTAGTTGAATATTAACTAAAAATACTATTTTCACTTTAAATACTATTTACAAAGTAACAATAATAAAATGAATGCACATTATTTATACAAAAACAATATACATAGTCATAGTGTTAGAGTCTCGTTACATAACCCCTGATAACACCCACATAAGACCGAAGGGTATGGTGTGCGATGGTGACAGACTCTTGGGGTGACTCGGAAAACATCGCTCGGATGGTAATCTCTATTAACTTCCACATCTCCTGTAGACAGTTCCGCTCAAACTTAACTTGTTCAAGCTCAGCTTGGGATTGGTCAATAGAAAAGCCCAATAACGCCACCTACATTCCGAGATCTGACAAATGGGATTCGTATTGGGCAAGTCTACTTGATGAGGCCATTACTTCCTTTATCTGAGTAAATCGGATTTGATAAAGCCCTATATTTATGCTAATCATGAGATCACGGTTCAATGAATATATTAGCAAAAGTCACAATTCTTAATGGTATTTTAAAATCCAAAGACATATAACCAAATAAGTTCACATTTTATATATCCATTTTACATAATAATACATTTAATTAGATCAATAGGAATTTCCATTAATGAAATTTTTGGTCGTTACATATGGGTCCTCTATCTATCTACTATGTGGAACGCCACTATGTCACTAGGGTGCAGGTCCTTTATCTACTTAGTTGTACCCCCTTATGTTACTAGGGAATGATTCCTCAATCTATTGAGTGGTACCCCCTATGGAATTAGGGCACGAGTCCTCTATCTATATACCAAGTGGAACTCTCCTATGTCACTAGGGAACATGTCCTCTATCTACTTATTGGTACCCCTATGTTACTAGGGCATAGGTCCTCTATCTACTGAGTGGTACCCCCTATGTCATTAGGGACCGATTTCTATATCTATCTACTAATTGGTACTCTCCAATGTCACTAGGGAATGATCCCTCTATCAACTGAGTGGTACTCACTATGTCACTAGGGCACGAGTCCTATATCTACTGAGTGATACCCCCTATGTCACTAGGGTACAAGTTCTCTATCTATTGAGTGGTACCCCTCTGTGGATTTAGGGAACAGGTCCTCTATCTATCTACTGAGTGGTACCCCTTATCAAATAGGGTGTAGGCCCTCCTTACACTGAGTGACACCCCTTGATGTACCAAGGTGTGGTCCTTTTCTTGGAGATTATTCCCCCTCGACTATGAACCACAATGGAAAGGCTCGGTACCTCAAAAAAGGTACTCCTATTAATAGACACATGATGTGTTGGGTTTAGAGGATGGAATTTGGAATTATTGGATCTATTTCCTTGGTTGGGTTGTGAGATGGTGATTCCCTTATCTATCATTCAGGTTTCTTTGGTTTGAACACACACACACACACACAAATATATATATATATATATATCCATGTTGTTGTATTTGTTTACTCTCTTTATTTAGGTTGATATTTGTACTGTCAATATATTCTTATTATGTCTCTTATTACACCCCCTTCAGCTTTCAGGGTGTCTTACTAGGTATGTATATAATCACCCCTACCTGGGATTTTCTCACATATATCGCGTCTTATGTAGATAATTGACATTTCTACAGTGACTTCAGAAGATCATAGGGATGTATGGTGAATTATCCCACATACAATAGTTGTATCTTTGAGATCAAGAGTTGGGATCTCTCATCACTTTTACTTTTCAGTTTTTTCAGGTTGGGATATATTTTTGGTTAGATGTGTATTTTTTCCCTTTACTTTCAATTTTCACTATCATACTCTTATACACCGTAAAGGTTTTCACATGAATGGTTGTATTATAGATATTGCATATTTTTATTTTTTTCCTCTACACTTTTTCAATGAGATGGTTGGGTGTGTGCATGCCATTACATTACGAAAATCCCTCCTATACTATTTATACCTTTCGATGCTTGTCACCAGCCCTTGGCCTATAGAGGTGAGCATGGGGTAGTTGCAGCCCAAGACTCAATGGGTTAGGTCATGACACATTGGTATAATATAAATTCATTCCTTGGGATTGTGTTTGATGTATTCCCCTTATGAGTATTTGGTTGGGATTTAGGGAAATAGTGTTAAAGTGTCTCAGGTGAAAATTTTAGGTGAGTGAATCCAGTGTTGGTATTGTGATTGATGTATCCATTCACTAGGTATTTGACTACCTACTTTTCAGCTCGATATACTGAGACATTGGTTACATAGATCAATGGTACATACATCATATAGGATTGATTCTTTGACTGTACTTCTTGAGTCATCTCCCCATTGTATATATATATATATATATATGATCATTTGACCATGGTACATCTTGATTAAATTTTTCAGAATTCCCCCATGATGAAATCTAGTCAGGTTTCCAGTTTTGGAATGTGATGATGATCTGATGAGTGATGAGGTCTTAGTTTGAGGTCCATTCTATGAGATCCTTTCATTAGTTGGATAGGAAAAAACACACCCACCTTTCGTGTAACCGATCATACTAGCAGGGCAGGCTGAGGATGTGTGTAGGTTCAATTCACTCTGCAAGTTCTAGTGCCAAAGGCCGATGAGGTTCTATAATAATCCAGATCCCTAGGAAGTAGAGGATTGGATAGAGTTAGCGGTATTTATTTTCAAGCTTATCTAGACAATGAAAAATTAGGTAGTTACACTATCAGCTAGCCTTTTCCACGGAGTAGTTGGGCACTGGTGGAGTCTTGTTACCTAGATGGACAATGAGACGACACTCTCATAGAACAACTTCCAGTAGCTATTATATGAGGAGTAAAACCCCCATTTACTTGTGCACAGTTCATATTTAGGATATTATAGAGCCGCATCAGAGAGGGATGATAATGGATGATTATACCATGAGGTTCAAATACCTTACACAGTACTCTCTTGACATGATCCGAGATGGTTACTTTCAAGAATAGAAGTTTGAGAGAGGTCTTAATAGTAATATCCATGAAAGTGTATTGACTTTGTGCATCCACACCTATATTGGGGCGATGGAGTAGGCATTGGTGATGGAGGAATTCCTATTAGAGGGATTCTAGGTAGTTGGGACCGAAAGTGGGTGTTACAGGGCTGAGTCATTTGCAGTAGCTAGTAGGCATCAGTCGATAATATCTCAACATAGGAGATATTCTCATGATCAGACTCAGTCATGTGGTTGTGTGACACATGGATAATACAATGGGACATGGTATCTCAAAGACGGGTGGTTTTATGCTTATGATAAGCAAAGTCATGTGGAACATGATTTCTTGACCAGACATGCTGAGGAGTGTAGGAATATAACAGATGAACCACCACGACAGAGGAAACACCGTGATCAGGGATCTCCCAGGTGAGGGTAGGGTGACCCCTAAGGAGGAAAAGCTAAAAGATGAGCAGGTGGAACTCTAGGAGAAGGAATTTTGGGTGGTGGACAATGCTATGAGATCCTTCCACCACTAAAAACACCATAAAACACACATCAGGCTTAGGGAGATAATGGTCTGGGTCACAGAAAACAACATACTATGGAGGCTTATGACCTTGCAACACACAAGATGATCAGATGTATGATCTGTGTTTATTATACTCTTTGTTTAATATTAATATACAAAGGTGATAATAATTCCTTCATCTCTTTACTCATGGTGTAATAGATAGAGATCCCATTTGAGGATTTATCCCAACAACTTTGTCTTGAGGTTCCTACATGGAATGATTCTTTTATATCTTTTATCTATTGGCAGTGTGATTTATCACTTGGTGGATAGAGGTTCACATGGTGCCTTTTGATTGTCACGATGGAACCATATGAATTCATCTTGGGTATGGATTGGTTTTCCATGGTCCTACCCCAGATTTACTTTCACCGTGGATGAGTCATATGCTTTTTCACTAATTGGAAGAGATTCTCCTTTACAGGTAAGATAGATCCCATGGAAGGATTAGTTCATTTTTTGAGTATAAGGCTGCATCCCATCACCCATCAATTGGCTAGTATATCCCATGGCTCAGTAGGCTCTTTATGAATATAGATACCCTAAATCGTGGAGGATTTTATGGACTTATTCCCAAAGGACATTCCAGGACTACCTCCAAGGTGGGAGATCATGTTTTTCATCGACTTGCATCCCAATACCATTTTGATATCTTCTGTGTAATACTGGATGGCTCCTACCAAGATTTAGGAGCTGCAGTTTTAGATGTAGGACCTTTGAGTGATGAAATTTATCATACCCAATGTGTCCCCCTGATAATATATAGTGTTGTTTATAAAAAAGGTATACAATATATTTCAACTTTTCATTTATTATCATTACCTAAATTCGGTCATGATAAATAACAAGTATCCCCTACTAAGGATTGATAACCTCTTTGACCAATCGTGAGGTGTGAGTAGGTTCTCGAAGATCGATCTTGGGTCTGGCTACCACCATTTGAGGGTTTATGAGCCTAATATTCCAAATCTATCATTTGGATGTTTCTATGGAGACTATGAGTTCTTGGTGATTCCCTTTGGTGTGAAGAATGCCCCCACTATGTTTATAGATTTGATAAAACATATCTTGCAGCTATACTTGGACCATTTTTTGGTTTTATTCAGTGATGACATACTCATTTACTCTACATCATATGAGGAGTATTCTAAGAACTTGAGGATGGTCCTAGATTTACTTCGAGAGAACCGTAATTATGGAAATCCCTTGAAGTGCCAGTTATGGATTCAGGAGGTTCACTTCCTCGGGAATTTAATTTCTAATCCTGTTTTAGTTGTGGACCCAACAAAGATCAATGTAGTTCTTTCTTGGGATCCAGCAAATATTGTGTTTTAGGTGCATAGTTTTATTATCTTTGAGGGTACTGTAGGGTGTTTGTGTAAGAATTATCAAGGATTGTATCCCCTTTGACCACCTTGATATAGAAAGGGAATCCATTTAATTGCAATCAGTACTGCTAGATAGACTTCAAGGAGTTGTGGTGGAGTATGATGAGTGCTCCTATTTTGAGAATACTAGAGTAGGGCATGAAGTATGTAGTGTATTACGATGCCTTGGGATTTGGGATCAACTACATGTTGATGCAGAGGTAGGAATTTATCACATATTAGTTGAGGTAGTTGATACCCCACAAGAAGAACTATGCAACTCATGACCTGGATCCAACAATGGTAGTCTTTTATATGAGTTTATGGAGGCACTATCTTTCGGGGAGCTCTTTATGGTTTAATCAGACCCTTAGAGTCTTGGGTACATCTTCACACATAGAGACTTAAACCCAAGATAGAGGCATTGGTTAGAGTTCCTATAGGACTATGGCTTAGAGATATTCTATACTCCTAGAAAGGGAAATGTGGTAGAATATTCCCTTAGCTGGAAGTCCCAGGCTCATTTGGTGCAGGAGGCTTCTGAGCAGTTGGCTTCTTTATAGCTGACACTAGTTGAGCAGGAGGGTGAAACTTTTCTTTAGTCGATGGTGTTGACACCTCCACTTCACAAACGTGTGAGAGAGTCCTAGTTGTGAGATATACACTATGGGGTCTTACATGACCAAATATCTTTAAGACATTAACCTGATGGATTTTCTAAATGAGGGAATCTTATAGTCATTTTTTAGGGATGGACAATGGTCCCATCCATGATGTAGGAAGAGGTGAGCAAGAGTTCCACACATCTCTTTTGGTTGTACATATCAGTGTGGGGAATATGTATGGATACCTTCAGTGGTAGTTTTAGTATTTCTACATGAGATAGAGTCTGGATGAGTTCTTCTCACAGTGCCTCACCTATTAGAAAGTGAAGGTTGATCACCATGTTCTAATAGGGGTTTTGTAGCCCCTCAAGATCAAAGAGTGGAAATGGGATGGAATATCCATGGAATTTGTGCCAGGGTTTCTGCAAATAGGGAAGGGCCATGACTAATATGGGTGATAGTTGACCGAATCATGAAGTCGACACACTTCCTCGCTATCAGGGAGCATAGTTCGGTGAAGATGCTGGGGAAGATATATATATATATATATATGGGAGGTTATTAACCTTCACAAGGTTCCCTTGAGTATTATCTATGACCATAATGCACGGTTCATGTCACAGTTGTGGAGATTTCTGCAAGAGGCATTCATAACCCAGATGAGAATGAGTACAACCTTTCACCCTATAAAGACGGGCATACCAAGCACACAATCCAGACATTAGAGGTTATGCTACATGATTGTGTGTTAGACATTGGCCAAATTTGGGAGGATCACTTTACATTGGTATATTTTTTCTACAACAATAGTTACAACTTCACTATCATCATGGAACCTTTTGAGGCCCTGTATGAGAGACCTTTGAGGTCACCCTTATGCTAGACAGAGATCAATGAGGCATCTCTTGTGAGTCCAGAGTTGGTGTAGGTGATGGTAGAGAAGGTTCTAGTCATCTGGAAGAGGATGAATATAGCTCATAGTAGGAAGAAATATTACATAGATTGATATCATAGGCCCTTGGAATTTGATCAAGGAGACCTGAGAGTCTACCACAATGAAAATTGTAGAGATTCAGCGGAGGGGGAATGCTATCCCTAAGGTTAATTAGGCTGTTTAGATCCTGTAGTTGGTTGGTGAGGTTTCTTACACCTCTCCCAACCCCCACAGTTGGAGTGGGTGAATGGAATATTCCATGTACCAAAGATGAGGAGATATGTGAAAGACCCTATGAACATTATTGACTGGGGTGAGCTAGACATTGAAGAGGGACCCACTTTTTCATAGCACTTGATGGAGACCAAATATCAGTATGAGAGGATCCTTCATAGATAGACTACCCCTTTAGTTTATGTGATGTGGCAGCATGAGAGTGTGAAGGAGAGCTATAGGGAGTAGGAGAGCCAGATTCATGCTCAGCATATAAATCTATTTGTGTAGTTTTTCTTTTTGGGGAAAAAATTTTAATGGAGAGAATGATGTAGAGACCCATTTTTTTACCTTTTAAGACTTTGAAATATTACTATATATATTTTCATAGCCAGTATCTAAGACGACGTGCAATTCCAAGACCAAATGTGCATAAAATTAATTTTATAAAAATATTAAATGTATTTTATATTACATTCTCAAATTTTCTTAAATAAAATGGGACAACTCTTAAATGGAATCTGAGATCAGAAACCCAAGATCATATTTGGTTTTGAAATTCTATATTTACCCTAGATGTGACCTATATTACATTAGCGTGGGGTGTTTGGATATCATGACTATTTTCGGTGAGTTCAGTTGGATAATTAAATAATTAATTTAATTAATTTATTAATTAATATAATTATGGATTCTATATTAATAAATTGTTATGGAAGGATCTATAGGGTTACCTGCATAACCATGAGATTGTTATGTAGTGACTTATTCTTCCTATCATTGGAAAATAAAATTCATAAAATGACGAGATTTCAGATCAAGGAATATCAATGAACAACTAATGCAACGACTTCTCTCAATTGTTGGTGAGAATGTTTTTTTGATGATAAAAAAACCAAAAATAGGAAGGACTTGTCAATTTTTTTATTCTTCCATGATTGATTAAACTTTTGAGAATTATAATATTCTTTTCTTTGATCTCCACCATCTATATCCATTTCATGTTCCCATGTAGAAATTTAATTTTATTATTCAATTATTTCTCACCTTGTATTATCCAAATTGGATTCTTTGGCCATGAAATATTAGACAATGATCATTGCACCCTTGTTCTTCTGATTATATTCCTTTTATTTTCCACATTCTTCATCGATTTACTTATGGGGCCTTGATGTGACATTTCTGGGTGGGACCAGGACCGATTGGACCACCTGATTCATGAATAATTCACATTCAATGAATAAAATGATGAATTAGGGATGAATTTGGAATGAGTTTTGGGTTGTGAGTGATCAATTTGATGATTAAAATCATAAATGGAGATAGCGTGACATGGGAGATACATGTGGTACTTCGGGATTTGAGAGAGCGAACATAAAACCTATTTCTGGCCATTATATGGTCAGAAACAATGGTTGAAGGAATTATACACTATTTTTGGGTGGTCAAATGATATATTAGAAGGTGTAATGGTTGGATCTGGATGTGCAGGCATAAATACAAGTTTCTGAAAAAATCTTAACTACATGCCATGTCGTCCGAAGAACACATGGTGAGTAGGGCCTTGGCTACGATGGCTAGTGTTTTTCCTGAAGTGAAAAATGAAATGCCAAGTTTCTAGGCCACATCTAGTGTACCATTCCACAAGTATATTATCCAAGTGGCACAACACAAGGGTAAGACCCCATGTGAAAAGACACTTCTAGGCGTATGCTGTGTGCCAAAGTATATGGACACGGGCATACCTACACAGACATGACTAGGGAGCATCGGTAGGACCCCGAGTGGCTTGAACACATCATTTAGAACCTCTACATGTCATTTGGTCCTATATGTCTAGGGATCCTTGTACCTTCATGGGCATGTCTAGACGATGGAGTGGGACACATGCTATGTGGGTCCCCTAACACACCTTGTTCCCCTACTTTCCTTCTATAGAAATTTCAACCCCACATATCTCCTTTTTTGGAGTTGGATTTTGGCCTACGAGTAGCCTATATAGAGTGTTTTCCATATAGAACATGATGATCACATATTTAGTGTCTTTTGATACATGATGAGAGATTTTATGCGTTTGAATCTCCTTTAAGTGTCACTCAATGACAATAGTGATCATGAATGATCATTTGAGTGGTACCCCCTAACACACTATGGTGTGGGTTCTCTATCTAATTATGGAGTAGTAACCCCCTATCGGGTAGGGAGTGGGTCCTCCTTATACTGAGTGGTACCCCCTATGGCATTAGGGTATGATTCCTCCATCTATGTACTGAATGTTACCCCCTATGTCATAGGGTACAATTCCTCTATCCACTGAGTGGTACCCCTAGGTCCCTAGGGAGTGAGTCCTCTATCTATTGATTGGTACCCCTATGTCACTAGGGCTCAAGTCCTCTATCCATCAACTGGATCCCCCTTATGTCACTTTGGTGTGGGTCCTCTATCTACCAAGTGGTACTCCCATGGAATTAGGGCATAGGTCCTATATCTATCTTTTGAGTGGTACCCCCTATGTCACTAGGGTGCGAGTCCTCCTTATTCTGAGTGGTACCATCTATGGAATTAGGGCGCATGTACCCTATGTATCTACTAAGTGGTTCCCCCTATGTCACTAGGGAACGAGTCCAATATCTACCAAGTATTACCCCCTATAGCATTAGGGCACATGTACTCTATCTATATACTGTGTGGTACCCCCTATGTCACTAGTGTTTGGTTCCTCTATCTAATGAGTGGTAACCCCTATGTCACTAGGGATCAGGTCCTCTATCTACTGAGTGGTACTCCCTATGAAATTAGGGAACATGTCATATATCAATCTACTAAGTTGTACCCTCCCATAAGATAGGGAACATGTCATCCTTACAATGAGTGTCACTCCCATGATAGACCAGGGCGTGAGTTATATACTTAGAGATTGTGCGTATTGACTGTGAGGCACAATAGCGATGCATGGTCCCACCACAAAATTACTCCTATGAATAGAAACATGAGATAATGGGCATCGAGGATGGACTTTGGAATTTTTGTCTCACATTCTAGGGTTGGGCTATGAGATGGATATCCCCTTCTCTCTCATTTGAGTTTCTTTGCGTTAAGAATATATATATTTACATATATATCCATGTAATTGTATTTTTTACTCTATTTATTTAGGTTGAGATGTTTATTTATTCATATCATGTCTATTACTACCCCCTTCAACTTTCAGAACATCCTACTGGGTATTTATATACTCACCGCTGCATGGGATTTTCCCACACATGTCATGTATTACGCAGAAAATGGACAAGTCAGAGGTGAATATAGAGGAGCATAGGGATACGCGGTTCATTGGATGATATATGGTGGTCGGATCATGGATATCAGTATAAATGATTTCTCATCACTTTTACTTTCCAGTTTTTTCAGTTTGGGACTTCTTTATGGTTGGACATGTATTTTTCCACTTTACTTTCAGTTTTGAATTTTCATACTCTTGTACACCCTAGTGGTGTTTACATGCATGGTTATATTATAGATTTTACATCATTTCATTATTATTCCTTTACACTTATTCATTGATATGGTCAGGTGTGTGTGTGAAAGTATATTAGAAAAATACCCCCCATATTAGTTATGACTTTAGACACTTGTCGCCAACCTCTGACCTATGGAGGTGGACTTGGGGTAGTCACAAATCAAGACCCATTAGATCAGATCATAACATAATTCATTATAGAGGTTGTGGAAGGATGGGGCATATCAAGTGGTTCTATAAAATTTTCCATTAGTTCCTAGTGAGATGGGATCTACACCTAACCCATGTTTTGAAGCGGGGCCTATAGTATCTTTATAGGTATAAAACTAGAATACCATCGACCACTCACACCATGGTGGTGGTCGTGGTAGAGGTAATTAGAATCAGGACTTGCAGCACCAATAGAGTGGCCTTGCTCAGGGTAATCAGGTTGTGGCTCAAGGCCATGATATGGGCTGGTTATAAGTATTGAAGACTGTTCCTGAGGAGTTGCGTGCTAGACCTTATACTATTTGAGGCACCATTATAGTAGGATCTACTTTAGTGTCTACATTATTTTACATAGGAGTGTCACACTCTTCTATATCTATGACAATTATGAAGATTCTGAGCCTTGAAATAAATTACTTCAGTGGCTTCAGGGCACTTGATACCCCGTTGGGTATCCTATTAGAGAGTGTTCTCCAATGTAAGGATTTTCCCCTTGAGGTAGGAAGATATCTATTAAAGTGGGATCTTTTCATATTCAATATGATAGTCTTTGATGTAATTATCAGGATAAAAAGGTTAATTCCCTATTGATACCATATTGATTGTTATCATTGGAGGGTGACATTTACATCACCAAAGGGGGGAATAAATATACACAAGGGAGTATGGGATGGCTATGCATCTCAAGAAGGACCTGAGCACCAGGGGCTGGGAAAAGTGATAGCCCATATTTTCTGTATCTTCTTGGATGACAGGGGGTTACTACCCACTATTTTCCCTCCTATAGTGGATCGTTTTTAGGACATCTTCCTTGAAGACTTTTCTAGGATACCTCCAGTGAGAAAGGTAGAATTTAACATTGAGTTAGTGTTAGGAGAAACACCAATATCCATTCCTCCTTATAGGATGACATATATAGAGATTTTAGAGCTCAAGAAATAGATGGAATAACTGGAGGCTAGGAGTTTATATGCCCCAACACTTGTCCTTGAGGTTTTATGGCCCTTTTTTCTTAGAAGTTGGATGGAACCATTAGGCTCTGTGTGGATTGTTGATGGTTGAAACAACTTATGGTAAAGAACTGGTATCCACTACATCAAATAGATGAACTATTTGATCATCTCTGAGGTGATTGGTCATTCTCAAATATTTATTTGTGGTTGTGCTATCATGATCATCAGTTATGTGTCAGATCCTTAGACATACCTTGTACAAATTTCCAAAGAAGTTATAGTCTTTTTGAGTACAAGATAATGTCGTTCAATCTAAAAAATGTACCTTCTGTTTTCATTGATTTTATGAATCGGGTTTTCCACACATATTTGGATTCATTAACGGTAATCTTTATGGATGATATCTTAGAGTATTTTCGTTCTCGACACAAAAATTCCCATCAACCGGATATCATGATAAATATGTTGAGAGAGAAACAAATTTATGCTAATATCAATAAATGCCACTTTTGGATCAACAAAGTTCACTTCCTGGGTTATATCATCTTAGAGTAAGCAGTATCAGTAGACCCAGAGAAGGTGAGATATATAGTTTCCTAGGAGCAACCCAAGATTTTTTTTGATATACGGAATTTATTGGGTTAGATGGGTATTATAAATGCTTCATACAGGATTTCTCACACCTAAAAGCACCTCTTACAGGCTTGACCAAGAAGGGTGTGAAATTCATATGGTCTGAATATTGTGAACTGACCTTTCATAAGTTGAAGGGAAGGTTGAATTAAGTGATGATCGTAATTATAATGGATCCAGACAGGAGCTATATTGTTTATTATGACCCATCTATTATTGGACTGTAGTCTCTCCCAAATTTACCCAAGATTTTAGGGTTAAGTGGTCGCCTGTAGTGTAGCTTGGGTTATCGAATACTCGGATACCTAAGAAGAAACATATTGACACGTACATTATATGGATTGTTTTGGCTATGAAGTTTCTAACTTTGAGTTGAAATTTTATGGGTTTTAATATAGAACTAATAGTCTTAAGTGAATTCAATTTGAAAGAACGAGTTGATCCTAGGTTATCGCTTGGGGTGGATTGGATGAAATTCTTTTTTTAACAGTGTAAAATTCTTATATTCGAGATGGGTTTATTTAAGGAGATCAAACAACTTCATCACTTACTGGTTTAATACCAAATAAACATAATACTAATCACCTATACACTTGTAGGATCAAATTTATGATCTCTCCAAGGTAAAAGTTCATATTAGCACTTGAAGTATGTGGCCTTAAAATAAAAAAAGGACAAAGAAGTTTAAAAATCATCAAATAAAAATCCCAATTAAAAGAAGTGATGAGACATTATTGAGGTGATAAATAACATTCAATACAGCCCCTATCTAATCCCTTATATCAACCCATAATTGGTTTATCCCTCCATTTATGATATGGTTTCAATGGAAGTGGGAAGTAGACTCATGATGGAGGAATTGAAGAAGTAAGAAAACAATAAAACGAAAATGATCACTCCACCGTTGTGTGAATAATATCAGAAGGTTTGGGGTGAATAAATTCACAACATGAGAAAAAACTATCAAAGTGATATAGAGAATAACAAAATAATAGTAAAATAATAACTTTTATTAAGAAATTAATATAAATTAAAACAACTTACAACTGAGAAAGAACATTACAAAGGAAAAGTGGCAGCATAACATTACAATAAAAGAAAGCATCCAAGATCCTAAAATCCTCCATCAAAACTACCTTAAAAAGGTATTTCAAGAGTCTTGGGTCGATCTCACAATAGTACAAAGGATCCCACTTGAGTATGGTAGGCCAAGGGTGGTGTAAAGTAAGGGAGAGAAGACTTTTCCACCCTTGATCCGAAGTTGCAGCTAGCTTGCCTCTACCGAACAGATGCGCCTAGATGACTTTCTAGATGGACAAATTGGAGTAGGAAATAGAATATGAAATTCTAAACCCCAATTTATTCTAACCTTCTATAAAATTTCAGCCAAAAATAATTTGTGGTTTCAGATATATAATTAAATTAGTGGGCTATTTTTCTGGGTCGGAGAATCGGGCCCAGAATTTTATCTCCAAATTCGGACACATTAATAACCACCATGGAGAACTAATTATCACTATATAATGAAGAATTATTTGTTCCTATACATGTATTCTATCATCCAACGAAATTTGGGCTTCATTGGGACTGTATTTTGGGCCCCACATTCTCATCAGTGGGCTGGTGTCCAATCTGCCTTCTTCAGAATTGTTTTCATGAAATCCCATTTTGGTGGTCTTTCAATGTGAATATTCCAACACTCCACAAGTATTAATTATTCCCAATATAATTAGAATCCTGAAAACTAAATATTAAAAAAAATAAAGATCATTGGGTACTTTAAATGATGTTAAAAAATGTACCATATAATAGTGCATTTTAAGAAGGAATTACAATCATAATGTGAGATGATGTTTAAAGTGTAAAATGAACTAAAATGGTGTTTATGAATAATAAAGTGCATGAATATTATATATATTAAAAATGAATATTATCCTCATTAAGAGGCTAATCACACCCCCAAATTGATTTTTTCTAGTCCCTAGCAAAATATATCTCAAAAATGTGAAATTAGAATTCCTTTTTCCAAGAACATTTTAATAAAAAATGATCTCCAAAAAGCTTTATATAAAATAACTATAAAACCCATCAAAATATTTTAATACAATATAGTTTCATAAGAATATCCCAATCCCAATCCCATTTCTTTGTCCAAATTCATCTCTATATTTCATCCAATATCAATTAAGCATGATGATGTGCTGTGCATCACAATAGACATGGGGGTTCATCTTTATTCAAGGGGGGAACTGATGGAAGCACTAGGTTGAATCAAATTTCAATATTAATATTAGTATTAATTTTTTTTTTGTAATATTTTTTTGTTTTTTTTTTCAATTTTTCCATGGTAATTGAAATTGCACTCAATAGAGTTGACCCATGTAGTGAGACTTTGCCGATGACTCCCAAGTTCAAAGACATTAAGGAACCATGTGAAGCCCACATACTTGGGCATTATATCGAATTAAATCAGTCAAAAAAAACAAATTCAAATTACCAAAAATAGAGATAAAATTACTAACTCTAGGCCAGATAACTATGGAGTCACGACCCCCAAGTGCCGGAAGCCACAAATTAGGTCATTTCATTGCTCAACGCGCAAATTTATTGTTTTTTTATTTTTTTATTGAATAATCATATTAAAACTAAAATGATAAACAAACCTATGCTATTTATTTAGGGTACCCCATGAACTCAAACTAATATCCCACTATCCAAAGGACATGTGTTGTGATCTTTTTTTAAATTTGGATGAAAATATAAATGATCAAATATCACATTAGACAGTCACACTTTCCAAAATCTATGCTCATGAAATTATACATGGATTAAAATTAAAATCAGGTAATGTTAAATTATTTGATATTCATTCTCAAAGTTTTCAATTTGTATTATCATGTTCAACGTTATAATAAAATTTCCATTCTTTTACATGCATTTATTTTAATCATTTTTTTTTCACACAAAAGAAATTTTTTTATTTCATCGAAACTAATTTTTTATTTCATCACCCCAAAAACATAAAATAACATTGTCCCTAGTGTTTGAATAAAATAAAATTTAGAAGGGGTAGAGGTAGATAAGGGGAGTTCAAAAAGGAAATTTAAAATGAGGATCAGTGAATGAAGTCACCTGGTGGTTGAAGTTGAAATTCTTACTGCTTCCTTTTAATCCCTTGATCTCCATGTCACTCTATGAATTCCCTAGTGGAAAAAGGAAAAAACAAAAAATAAAAATACAACTATATATATAAATTTATGTAATAATGAATGTAATATATAAGTATATATACAACATTTATAGAATAAAGGAACACTATAAGTCGTAGGTCAATGGTAAGTGTGTGCCCCTGTCTCCCTTAGGTCCTGGGTTTGAGTCTCCATGGCTTTTCCAGTTGTGATGGGGTTTTCCCCATGACCTATGATGTGTCCTTTCAATTGTTTTTATCTAAAAAACATAAAAATAAAATAAACTGATGATACATTATCTTCTTTTTAAATTTATTGGTAAGGTATTACTCAAGGATCACACCATGTGACACAGATGAATATGACACTCCCCTTTCATACCCCTCCATACTCATAATAGAAGAACATGTCAATAGTAATTTTTTTATAATAATTTTTTAAATATAAAAAATGATTCAATAATCCTATTTAAAAAATAAAGATGATTCATAAAGATTAGAAACATAAAAACAATGGGTTTCCTCCCATGAAACACTTTTATTTAACGTTTTTATCCCAACATGGATCCTAAATCTATCAATTTTTTCCTGGTTTATCGGATGGATTAGTTAACTCAACCACTATTTCTTGTTTATTGAATGATTCAATGAATGGTTTTAACCTATAACCATTGACCTTGAAAATGTGACCACTTGTGGGATCCTGAATCTCTATTGCCCCATGGAGGTACACATGATGCACTATGAAAGGACCGGGCCATCTAGACCTTAATGTTCCTGGGTGTAAATGAAGTTTTGAACTATACAAGAGCATGAATTTTCCCAGTGGAATTTTTTTTACTTTTATATTCCTAGAATGGTAGGCTTGAACTCTTGCTTTATTGATCCTTGAATTTTCATAAGCCTCCATCCTTAGTTCCTCAAGCTCATTAAGTTCTAATTTTCATTTTATTCCAGCCAATGAGAGGACATAATTTATTTCCTTAATTTCCCAAAAATCATTATGCTCAATTTTAACAGGTAAATGTCATGCTTTTCCATAAACCAACCTATATGGTGACATGCCTAGGATGATTTTGAATTCTGTACGATATGTCCAAAAGGTATCCAAGAGATTCTCAGAACAATAATTCCTAGAGGGATTGATAGTTTTTTCAAGAATTTGCTTAATCTCCCTATTCGCTAACTCAGCTTGACCATTGGTTTGAGAATGGTAGGTAGTGGAAACCCGGTAAAAAATCCCATACTTATACACGAGTGAAGAGAATGGTCGGTTGTAGAAATGGGTTCCATGATCAATAATGATAGCTCTAGGAATTCCAAATCTAGAAAATATATGGTCTTTCAGAAATCAAATCACAACTTGATGATCATTAGACTTAGTGGGAATGGCCTCAACCCATTTTGAGACATAATCAATAGCTAAGAGGATGTAGAGATATCCCTTAGAGTTTGGGAAGGGTCCCATGAAATCAATTCCCCACCAATCAAAGATTTAGAAAACTATAATGGGAGTGAGGGTAATTTCATTCCTTTTGGTAATGGATCATAACTGTTGACATTGAGGAC
The DNA here is from genome assembly GCA_963277665.1 of Viscum album. Taxonomy (NCBI): domain Eukaryota; kingdom Viridiplantae; phylum Streptophyta; class Magnoliopsida; order Santalales; family Viscaceae; genus Viscum; species Viscum album. The sequence continues at coordinate 1,353,041,303 of OY728150.1, read as the reverse complement.
AAATTTGGCAGAATTGATAGGAATCCTTAGCGAGGTTAGGCCAGTATAAACCACTTTGGATGACCTTTGGAGTGGTTTTATTTGTGAAAAAATAGCCTTCACATGTCTCTGAATGAAAGAATATTTGAATGGACATTTACTAAGACTCAAGAACACATCTCTTAATGATTTTATCAGGAAAAAACTTGAAGAGGTAAGGATCATCAAACACATAGTGTTTAACATCAGAAATAAATTTCATCTTAGCTTGGGTCCTGAGAAATTTTGGAATGTTACCCATAACTAAGTGGTTTTCTATGTCAGCATACCATGGGAAAATCACTCACACAATAGAGGTGCTCATCAGGAAATGAATCAGACATAGAAAGATGATGTGAGTTGTCTCTGAATTACATCCTATAGAAGTGATCAACTACAACATTTTCAACACCCTTTTTATCCTTAATGGTTAAATTAAACTCTTGAAGAAGAAGGACCCACCTGATCAATTTAGCCTTAGCATCTTGTTTCTGGGAGAGGTATTTTATTGCCGAATGGTCAGTGAATACAGTGATGGGGGATCCTAAGAGGTAGGACCTAAACTTTTCTAAGGAAAACACAACAACAAGTAACTCCTTCTCAATGGTGGTGTAGTTGAATTGTACATCATTTAAATATTTTCTTTCATAATCAATGACACACGGAGTTTACTCACACCGTTGTCCTAAGACTTCTCCTAAAACGAAGTCACTAGCATCACACATGAGCTCAAAAGGAAGTTTCCAATTTGGATATTGCATGATATTTGGAGATATAAGAGATGACTTGAGTGTAGAGAATGATTCCTCACAGCTTTCTGTCCATAAAAGTGGAGCATCTTTCACTAATAGAGCACAAAGTGGTCAAGAAATAGAGTTGAAATTCCTAATGAACCTTCTATAGAAATTGAAATTTCCTAAGAAGGACCTTACTTCCTTAATAATTTTAGGAAAGGGAAGGTGACGAATAATTTCGACCTTATCTTTATCAACTTCTATCCCTCTAGCAGATACAAGATGGCTTAGAACAAGTCCTTCATTTACCATGAAATGGAATATTTCCCAATTTAGGATTAGATTTTTATCCTCAAATCTTGACAAAAACCATTCAACATTCAGAAGGAATCCCTAAAAAGTATCCCCAAATATGGAGAAGTCATCCATGAAGACCTCTAAACAACCCCCACCATATCCGAGAAGAATCCCATCATGCACCGCTGGAAGGTACCAGGGGCATTACGTAACCCAAAGGGCATGCACTTGAATGAAAAAGTGACAAATGGACAAGTGAAGGTTGTTTTTCCTTGATCCTATAAGGAGAACTTGATTTGATTATACCCTGAGAATCCATATAGGAAGCAATATAATTGATGACCCGCCACTCGCTCAAGGACTTGGTCAATAAAGGGCAAGGGGAAATGGTCTATTTTGGTACAAGAGTTGAGATTCATATAGTCAATACAGACTCTCCATCCACTACTGACCCTTGTGGGGAGAAGTCCACCATCCTCATTGGTGATCATAGTAATTCCAGCTTTCTTTGGGACAACTTGAATTGGGATTACCCACTCACTCTCAGCACTGGGGTAGACGATACCCACTTTCAACAACTTAAGAAGTTATTTCCTTACCACATTCATAGTATTTGGATTGAGTCTCCACTAAGGTTGATGACATGGTTTGGATTCAAATCCGATGACAATCCTATGAGTTCCAATGAGTGGGCTAATCCCAGGAATATCAGAAAGGGTCCATCCAATTGCTTTCTTATATATTCTTAGGACATCCAGAAGCATCATCTCTTGATTAGATTCAAGAGAGGAATAAATGACAACAAGAAAGGATCGATTGTGCCCTAAGAATGAATACTTGAGTGATTAAGGTAGGACATTAAATTATATATCATATTGGTTATCACTTCCTAAGGAAGGATGTGAGTTTTTATTGAACTTAATTTCTTTGTTCAGATTTCTTTACAGAATTAGTTCCTTGTGAACAGAATTTTCATCCAATAAATTGGCCAGATCAATGTCATGAATGTGTATGGACTCAATTTTATTGATTTAATCAATGGTATTATTGATTGATGATTTGATAAATTCATCAATAGTGTTATCTGAAAGAGATTCAAACCAAGGAGACAAATTTTCCTCATGTGAAAAAAAATCAATATATTCTTGACTTAAACATCCTTCAGTAATCCCTTTATGTTCCTCGAGTTCACTATCAATAGTACCAATCCAATTAATCTCATGTATCTACTCATCATTCCCAATTTGAGAGTTTTCATTGTAGATGTTCAAGTCTAGACTCATGTTTCCAAAGGTGAGGGTCATGTTCCCATTTCGGTCTCGGATAACAGAGTTGAGTTTTGCAAGGAAGGGACAACTGATGATGATTGGGGTTTTGTCCCTAGGACCTAAGCTTGGGTAATTTTCAAGGACAATGAAGTTAGGTGGGTAAAAAAAATTCATCTTTTACAAAAAAATCCTTTAATATCCCCTTTGGAACTTGAACACTACGATCAAAAAGTTGAAGAGTGACAGATGTGGGTTGGATTTCTTCAAGACCTAACTGACAATACATGGCATAAGGAATGAGGTTCACACTGGCTCCCAGATCACAGAGGGATTTGACAACATTGTTCTCTCCTAACTCAACATTTATGTATGGACATCATGGGTATTTTAACTTTGGAGGAATGGTCTCTTGAAGGGTGGCACTCACATTAGCATCCAAAAGAACTTGGTTTTTTTGTTGTGAAAATTTCCTTTTAAAAGTGAAAAATTCCTTAAAGAAATTTTATTAGGAAAAAATGGTTTGGATTGAATCTAGAAGGGGAATTTTCAACTCTTCCCGAGAGAAGATTTCTCTCAAAGTCTCATTCAGTTCTGGTTTAGTTTTTCTTCTCATTCATTAAGGGAATGAAGCAGGTTGTTTGATTATTTGATGTGGTTGTAGTTCCTTCACATTATCATTGGGTTTTGTAGAATAAAATGGTGGTTCATCATCATTTTCATGTGGTATTGAATCTTTTAATGGTTCCAGGGTTGTTGTTTCAGGTTTTTCAATGGATTTACCACTTGTTAAAATAGTCACTGCTTTGAGTTGTTCATGAAAGGTTTGTGTGTAACTGGATTCTCCCCTTAATGTTGAGGATGGTACCACTTGATTAGGCATGGGTGCATTCCCATTTTTAATTTTTTGTAGTTCATTTTTAATGGATGATACTTTTGAGTTCATTTCTCCATTTTTTTACACAACTGCTCAAGGATTGGAAAAGAGATAGATTGAGTATGGGATTATGCTATTTGGTTAATCCCAAGAGGGTACTTTGGTTGCTAGATGGTTTGTTAGTATTGGATAAGAGGGTGTTGGTATTGGACTGGTTGTGGTTGGAACTGGTTATGGTTTTGAAATTTTTTTGGAGGGTAGGGGTTTGGTCCTTGTGGCTGACTAGGTTGTTGGTTGGGTTGTTGGTTATCGTTCCAACAGAATCTTGGATGGTCATTGTACCTTGGATTGAAAGTGTTTTGGTACTGTTTCTTTTGAAAGTTCAGATCACTGACCTCCACTGGTGGCCCCCCCTATAAGAACATCTTTAATGGAAAGAATTGCTGGGCAGTTGTTTGTCTTGTGGTCTGGTTTGTCACAAATTGTGAAAACATTGTCAACAATTTGAATTTCACAGACCTTCCTAAGATCGATCTCCTCGACCTTCCTAGTGAGTGAAACAAGTTTCACTATAAGTATTTCCTCCTCCTAAAGTGCATGAATTCCACCATATTTGGGTAGCTTCTCATAGTAAGGTGATGTTTCCCATGTTTAGTTTTGTTCGACCAGTCCTTCAAGATACTCATAAACATCATTTGGGGATTTGTTTTTGATGGTTTCATTACACATCATCTCAATGAATTGTTTGTTTCTCAGACCCAAACCTTCATAAAAAATTCAAACATGTTCTAGGAATGAAAATCCATGGTGAGTTAACATGTTGAGTGTGTCTTTGAACCTTTCCCATGTTTCATAAAATTACTCCCCTTCTTTTTCAAAAATATACTGGATACTCTTTTTAAGTGAAATTGTTTTGTGATGGGGGAAGTATTTTTTGTATAATTCTCTTTGTAATCGGTCCCAAGAGTGGATTGATTCAGGTATCATATTGTTTATCCAATTCTTTGTTCGATACTTAAGTGATAAGGGAAATAGCCCCATCTTAGATAACTCAAGTTGATGTGGTGGGCACATGGTTTCAACAATGTCGTTGAACTCTTTGACATGAAAGTATGGCATTTTCAACTCTATCATGTGGAAGGATGGAATGTGGTTTAGGACATGAGGTTTGAAAACATAGTGATATTCTCCTAGTGTAGCATGACTAATGAAATAAGGTGCATTGTTCTAGGAAGATGTGGGGTAGTCATTCATGGTTTTATTGACTACATTCCCCAAGTATGGGGCTACCTCATTTGGATTTCCATTTTGGTTCCCACCCTGGTTTATGAGTTGGTTTCTTTGAAAACCGTCTGTTGAAATAGGATCAATTTTTGACTTTGGATTATTAGGAAGATTAGGATATAATGTAAAGAGTTCCCTTGGTATAATTAACTCCCCAACCCCAGGGCTATCCACCCTAACTAGACGGTTTGATTGGTCACGAGTGTAGGCGGACATGCGCCAAAAGAAAAAAAACGAGAAAGGGAAAAGATAAGAGAATTTGGATGAGAATATAATAAATGAGATAGAATAGAATGGGTGTTTAGATGAATTACAAGGGTCCCTTGTAATGGTTCCAAAATTTGGTCTTGCCCAAATTTACCCATGATTTTAGGGTTAAGCGGTCGCTTGTAGTGTAGCTTGGGTTGTCGAATCCTCAGAGACCTAAGAAGAAACCTACATAAACATACATTATATGGATTGTTTTGGATATGAAGTTTCCTAATTTGAGTTGAATTTTAATGGGTTTTAAGATATAACTAACAGTCTTAAGTGAATTAAATTTGAAAGAATGAGTTGATTATAGGTCATCACTTGGGGGTGGATTGGATGAAATTCATTTTTAACAGTTTCAACTTCTTATATTTGAGATGGGTTTATTCAAGAAGATTAGAAAACTTCATCACTTTCTAGTTTAATACCAACACAACATAATACTAATAACCTATACACTGGTAGGATAAAATTTACGAGCACTCAAAGTTAAAGGTTCATATTAGCATTTTAAGTATGTGGCCTTAAAATTCAACAAGGACAAAGAAGTTTTAAAACCATCAAATAAAAATCTCAATTAAAAGAAGTGATTAGAAATTAATGGGGTGATAAATAACATCCAATCCAAACCATTTATAATACATTGGATGAACCCATAAGTGGTCTATCCCTCAATTGATTCTATTATTTCAATGGAAGCGGGAAGTAGACTCATGAGGGAGGAATTGAAGAAGTAAGAAAAACAATAAATATAAAATGATCACTCCACCATTGTGTGAATAATTTTACAAGGTTTGTTGAGAATAAATTCACAAAATGGGGAAAAGGTATCAAAGTGAGATATAGAATAACATAATAATAGTAAAATAATAACTTTTATTAAGAAACTAAGAGGAATTAAAACAACTTACAATTGAGGAAGAACATTACAAAGGAAAAGTGGAAGCATACCATTACAATAAAAGAAAGAATCCATGATCCTCAAATCCTCCACCACCACTGCCTTAAATAGTCATTTCAAGAGTCTTTTTTCAAGATCCTAACATTAAAAATTATCCCACTTGAGTATGGTAGGCCTATGGTGGTGGAAAGTAAGGGAGAGGAGACTTTTCCACCCTTGACCCGAAATTGCAGCTAGCTTGCCTCCACCGAAAAGATGTGCCTAGATGAATTTCTATATTGCTGAATTGGAGTGATACATAGAAGAAAAATATGGATCCCATATTTCATAATAACCAAATGTAAAATTTCTTCCAAAAATAATTTTTGGTTTTCGAGATATGATTAAATTGGTGGGATGTTTTTCTGGGAAGTATAATGTGGCCCATAATTTTATCTCCAAATTGGTCCGCCTAAATAACTAACATGGAAGCCTAATTATCACTATCTCATGAATAATTATTTGTTCCTATATATGTCTTATAGTGTCCCATGAAATTTGGGTATCGTTGGACCTATATTTGGGGCTTCACATTCACATCAGTGGGATGGTATCCAATCTCCCTTCTCCAGAATTGTTTGCAGGAAATCCCATTTTGGTGGTCTTGAAATGTGAATCTTCCAACAATCAATAAGTATTAATTGTTCACAATATAATGGGAAACCTTAAAATTAAATATTAAAATAAAATCAAGATTATTGTGTACTTTATATTATGTTAAAAAATGTACCATATAATAGTTCATTTTAAGAATGAATTACAATCATAATGTAAGATGATGTTCAAAGTGTAAAATGCACTAAATGGTGTTTATGAATAATAAATCACATGAATAATATATATATTAACAATGAATATTAGCCTCATTAAGTGTCTATTCATCTTGGGAGTGGTTCTAATATAGGATGAGTAATTCATAGAATATGATACTTATCATTTATATCCCCACAAGTAGAATTATCCAACCCACAACCTTGAGCTAGCAGCCTTAGTTCATGCTTTACATTGTTGGAAGCATTATTTACTTGGAAATCATTTTATGGTATTCACGGATCAAAAAATCTGCAAGTACATCTTTAAAAAACAAGATTTAAATCCCACAAAGTGAAAATGGGTTGAGTACCTACAATCCTTTGGTTTTGAGCTTCCTATATGCTTGTAAAAGGAGATGTTGTAGCCAACGATCAGAGCCAGAAGACTCAGAAAAAGGAAGTTCAAGAGGCCAATGGTGAGTGGAATCTTATGGAGTTATTTTCAAATATCCATGTTGAGGTTTAGTGGGATCATGATAATAATATACTCTCATCCTTAAAAGTGACCTATAATATTATAAAGTGGGTGATAATGAGGAAAATATCAGATACTGAGGGCTTACTCCTGATGGAAAGTATCAAATATGATGATTCACCATCTAGTTGGATCGTGCATGAGGACGAGAACTTATGCTTTCATGGGTGTTCTTGGGTTCTAGCAGACATCAGAGAGGAGATTATGTTAGAATTTCATGACTTATCTTGGGAAGTACATCCCGGTGTCACCAAGATTTATCGAGATTTACGTCGCCAGTATTGGTGACCTATTATGAAATGGGAGATGGCTGGATTTGTCACTCGATGTTACACCAGTTAGTAGGTGAAGTTAGAAGTTCACCGAATGATAGGACTTTTACTACTATATTCCATTCTTAAGCTGAAATTGGATGATGTATCAATAGACTTCATGATGTGTTTTCCTAGAATTCTTTTATGAAACAACACAGTTTGGGTAGTCTTCAATCATTTTATGAATATCGCATACTTATTACCTATTTTAGAGACCTTCTCAGTAGATGATCTAGGGAGGATATAGGTTGGGGAGGTTGTACATCTTCATGGAGATCCATGATATATCATATTATAAAGGGCTGGATGCTTAACATCTAGGTTCTAGAAGGGTTTTCATAAAGCCCGAGTTATACATGTGGTTCTGATCACATCCCTTCACCCTCAGACTGATGAATAGATAGGGAACACAATTCAGGTTTTAGAGGATATGTTATGTGCATGTGTCCTTGAATTTGGGGGTTCTTGGGAGAAACACATACCCCTGGAATATTTATATTACAATAATATATTTTAGGATACCATTTAGATGTATCCTTTTGAATCCTTATATGGTAGAGCTTTCCAATCACCTCTACGCTAGTTAGAGGCTGGAGATACCACTTTTTTTGGACCATGTCTCATCTAGGAGAATTCAGAGTAGGTCCATTTGACCAGGAAGCTCATGTTGACTACTCATTATAGATAATTGTCATATTCTAATCAATGCATATGATCTCTTGAGTTTGAGTTCGAGGATTATGACTTTTTTCATGTTTCATCCATCGATGAATTCAGAGGTCGAGTAAGCTTTATCCTATATTCATTATACCCTTTGAGGGTTTAAAGCGAATCAAATCAGTATCTTATGAGATAGAACTTCCTCATAGGTACCTATCTATGCATGATTTCTTTCACATATCTCAACCCCATCGGTACAATCCAGATCCATCATATGTTTTCTAACTTGATGTTGTTGAGTTAGATATTGATGCTTATATTGTGGAGTACCCAATGCATATCGTGGATCAGAGTATGAATAGAATCTGAGGTAGGTCAGTTTATCTAGTACGAGTGTTATGGTATCATGAATGAGTATAAGAAAAGTCCTACAATTTAGAAGATAAAATACTCACCCAGTGTACAGATCTTTTCTTTTATGATATCACTACTAGAAACTTTGCCTCTACCAGTGGTTTGAAACCGTTGGTAAAGGCCTGACAACCATTGGTAGATACTATACCAACAGTTTTCCAAACCGTTGGCTGTGGAGCCATGGGGATAGACATATCCCAATAGTTCTCTATGAATAATTTTGTTATATGGATGAAAAATGGATTACATACCAATGGTTTGTAACTGTTGGTATAAACTGCAGAAAACATCTTCTATATGAATTCATACAAAATTCTATATGAATTCATACAGAATTCTATATAAATTCATACAGAATTCATACAACATATAATTCATACAGAACTCTGAATACCTCCAATTCTTTATTTAATTACCGGGTACAAACATACATAATTAACACATAATTAATAAGGTAATTACATCAAGTATACACATTAAACAAGTATACCCATAAAACATTAACGCATAATTCATAAGTTAATTAAATACATAAATAATTCAATTCGGAATTCAGAAGTAAATTTCCCTATGCAATACAGATATCTGAATTGGATACATAAAATTTTGAATTCTCTATAACTCATACATAATTGAATTCAGAATTCAGAATGTAATAACCCCTATATAAGAAAATCATGTTTCAGGTTTTGAATATGGAATTTTTGTTCATAGGCACGGGTGAAATCAGATGAGATTTGAATTTTTGGATAATGTAGTATGTTATGCTTTAGTAAGGGGTAATGTGACATGGGGGGGGGGGCTGTCCAAGGGTTGGGGGGATATCTAAGGGGGTACAAGGTTTCCATGGGGTGGGGGTGTCCAGGTAGTGGGGGGGGGGCTATCTAGGGGTTTGGGGGTTGGGGCTATCCAAGTGGGTAGGGGTGTCTAGAGGGGGGGGAGTCCGGGGGGGTGGGGTGTTGTCGAGGGGGTGGGGGGATTTTCCAGGGGTAAGGGGTGTCCAGGGGGTGGGTCCGAGGGGGGGGGGGGGCTATCCAGGGGTGGAGGGATGTCTATGGGGTGGGATGGTGTCCAGAGGCTGGGGGGTCCATGGGGGTGGGGGGGGGGGGTCCAGGAGGTGGGGGCTGTCTAGGGGGTTGGGGGTGCTGTCCAATGGGGTAGGGGGTGTCCAGGGGGTGGGGTGGGGGGATGTCCAGGTGGTGGGCTGGTGTCCAGGGGGTGGGGGATTTATAGGGGGTTGGGGAGATATAAAAGGGGGTAGGGGGTTTCCAGGGGGTGGGGTGGTGTCCAGGGGTGGGGGGGGGGGGGGATGTCTAGGGGTTGGGGGATGTCCAAGGGGATTGGGTGTGTCAAAGGAGGTGGGGGAGTCAAGGGGGGTGGGGGTGTCCAAGGGGGTGGTGGGGTAGTCCATGGGGGTGGGGGTGTCTAGGGGTGGGGGCTGTCTAGGGGGTGGGGGCTGCCCAGGGGGTTGGGGGTTGTCCAAGGGGGTAGGGGTGTCCACGGGGACTGGGGGAGTGTTTGGGTGGGGGGGGGGGGATATCCAGGGGGTGGGGTGGTGTCCATTGGGTGGTGGGGAGATGTTCAGGGGGTTTGGGGGGGGGGTCCAGGGGGTGGGGGCTGTCCAGGGGGTGTTTAGGGGGGTGGGGGGTTGTCCATTGAGGTGGGGGTGTCCAGGTGGTGGGGTGGTTTCCAGGGGGTGGGGGGTGTCTAGGGGGTTGGGGGTTGTCCAAGGGGGTAGGGGTTGTCCAGGGGGCCCAAGGGTGGGGTGGTGTTAGGGGGGGTGGGGGTGGGGGTGGGGGGCTCTCCAAGGGGGTAGGGGGTGTCCAAGAGGGTGGGGGTGTCCAGGGGGTGGGGGTGGGGGGCTTTCTAGGGGGTGGGGGGATGTACATGGGGGTGGGGGTGTCCAGGGGGTGGGGGGTCTAGGTGGTGGGGTGTGTCCAGGTAGTGGGGTGTTGTCCACGACTGGTGGGGGTGTCCAAGGGGGTAGGGGGTGTCCAGGGGGTTGGGGGGGTGTCCAGGGTGGGTGGGGTGTGGGGGGGGGGGGGTATTTAGGGGGTGGGGGTTGTCCAGGAGTGGTGGGGGGGGGGGGGGTTGTATAGGGTGGTGGGGGTGGGGTGTCCAGGGGTGGGGGTAACTAGGGTGTTGGTGGACTTTCCAGGAGGGGGGGGGGTGTCCAGGAGGGGTGGGGGGCTGTCTAGGGGGGTGGGGTTGTCCAGGGGGTAGAGGGACAATCTGGGGGTTGGGGGCTGTCTATGGGTGTGGGGGGGGGGGGTCCAATGGGGGTAAGGGTGTTCAGGGGTTGTCCAGGGGTTGGGGGGTGTCCAGGGGGTGGGGGTGTCTATGTGGTGGGCTCTGTCTAGGGTATGGGGTGGGGGTGGGGGTGTCTAGGCGTTCGGGAGGCTATCTAATGGATTGGGGGCTATCCTGGGGGGGGGGGGGATTCCCAGGGGTGGGTGTTGTCTAGGGGGTGGTGGTGTCTAGAGGGGGTGGGGGTGTCTAGTGGTGGTGGGTGTCTGGGGGGGGGGGGTTGTCCAGGGGCATGGGAAGTTCAATGGGTTGGGGGTCCAGGGGTTGGGGGGGGGGGTGTAGGGGGTTTGGTGGATGTCCAAGGGGGTTGGGGGTGTCTAGGGGGAGGAGGGTCTGTCTAGGTTGGGGGTGTCTAGGGGGTGGGGGTGTCTTGGGGTGGGGGGGGGGGGGGGCTATACAAGGGGGTGGGGGATTGTCCAAGGGGGTAGGGGTGTCCAGATGGTGGGGTGGTGTCTAGGGGTTCGTGGGGTTGTCCAGGGGTGGGGGAGATCCAAGGGGGTAGGCGGTGTCTAGGGGGTTGGGGGGTGTCCAAGGGGGAGGAGGTGTCCAGGGGGTGGGGGTTGTCCTGGGTGGGGGGGGGGTGTTCAGGGTGTGGGGAGTGTCTAGCAGGGTGGGGGACTATCCATGGGGGTGGGGGTGTCTAGGGGGTGGGGGTGTCCATGGGGTGGGGTGGTGTCTAGGGGGTGGCAGTGTCTAGGGGGTGGCAGTGTCTAGGGGGTGGGGGGCTGTCCATAGGGGTTGGGGGGGTGTCCGGGGGGTGAGGGGCTGTCCAAGGGGGAAGGGGGTGTCCAGGGGGTTTGGGGTTGTCCTGGGGGTTTGGGAGGGGGGAGGCTGTCCAAGGGGGTAGGGGGTGTCTACGGGGCGGGGGTGTCTTGGGGGTGGGGGCTATCTAGGTTGGGGTGGTGTCCAGGGGGTGGGGGGGCTGTCCAAGGGGGTGGGGGTGTCCTGGGTGGGTGAATCAATCACAAAAAATCATCAATCCATGTTTTATTATTTATAGATAAATAAATAAATATAATGTTACCTACCTTATGACACATATATTCAGGCACAACAAATCATCAAATATCAAATGTCAATAATATCAGTCAAAAATATAATGGATCAATCTGTCCCTCATCGCAATCACTATCATCACTGCCATCATCAGTCTCACCCCCTTTCTCATATTTGTCTCCATCATTATCCCTGACCTCCTCAACGCCCTCCTCCTCACCCTCGTACTCTACCTCAGCCTCCTCCTTTCCCTCCTTCTCTTCCTCTGCCTCCTCCTCCGCCTCAACCTCCTCCTCGGCCTCCTCCTCCTCTGCCTCGGCCTCCTCCTCGCCATCATCTTGATCACCACTATAACTGCCACATGGTTAACCATATATAGAAAACATTGATGAAATATATTTATCACAAGCTGTTATGGCCTCTGGTGGAAGTGTTGGACGTAAAACTTCCATCAGTTTCATAAATGCAGTGTTTTCCCTAGCAGACTATTCTGCCATCTCTGTGGCCCTTTTTTTCTGCTTTTTCTATATATGACTTAACCTGTTGTAACTCTTTGTCACTAAAACTCATACCTAAGGAGGGAAAATACCTCGTTGGGACTATACTCTTCCCAGGTCGGTAGCGTACTCTGCCAGAGTGCTCATCTCCCAACACCAGATGTAAGTGATTGTTTGGCCCAAAATTTTCAGGTTCTTGGGAATCAAGGGACTCTAAAAAATCCTATTATAAATATAAATATATTATTAAGTTAAAAAATAGATATTAAAATTTTAAATAAACAAATTAAAACTTACAATCTTCTACTGAGTCGGTTCATTAACCGCGCTTCCATCTTTCTTCCTTTGACTTGAGAAAAACAGTTTTGCTCGAGGCACCCATCCTTTAATATTAAATTTTTCTCTATACAATGAAATTGAATGTAGGAAAACATAATTAAAAATAGGTTACCAATAATTAATTTCATAACTAAAATTATATAAAAATATTATCAATAAAATAAATTATAGAGGAAACAATAGCAAATGAAAGTTGCAACAAAAAATTATAAACAACTGTCATACCTGCTTCCTCTCATGATCTGGCATCATAGTAATTCCCCGTTTGTGGAGGTATTTTTTATCATCAATGTTTTTTTTTATTTCTTTTGGATTATTTCTAAATAAAATTCAATAATACAAATGATAGTATTAACAGGAAACATGAAATTTGTCATTTAAATACCTCAAATGTGATTAATACCTTAAACTGGGCTGCTGTCCAATGTGTAATCATTTGCCGATACTATTATATCAGAAAATCATCAACAATAGGGAATGCCTCTAACTCTATGTGAACTCTAGAACACCAGCCAATATAAAATTGGTGCTTATAGGATTTCCAAATCCCACCTAAATCCTTTACGAGCTAGCCGTGCACCTTCACCATTGGGGAAATTAAATCGAAGTTGACACCAAAATATTAATTCATATAAATACAAAAAATAATATATTTCATTAAATACAACAAATATTTTTACCCATATCTCTACCCAAGAATTATCCTTGACTTCATTTGGCACCTGTTTCAATGAGAGAGGGCTGATAGGAATGATGTCAGAGTATTTGGCAAGCATCGCCAAAAAACTCCAACATTACTGCCCTGTTTTCTCAATCATTTAACTGTATTCATTATCATCCACCATCAACTACGTGTAGCGGTTCCACACCATACGTAGGCATGTACACCCCTGACTTCTATCAGTATATGTATCTATCATGATAGAAAAACTAATATTTTTTCAATAAATGTTATAATGAAAATAAATAATGGTATAGGAATTTGTTAGGGTTTATAAATATACCTGCAATAGTCTGATCAATGGGCACCACTGTATCTGTAGAAATTGAAGGAACACCCTATGTAGGAGGACTGGGTCCCTATTTATGCTCCACAAAGATAGAATCTGGTAGAGCATGAGTCAAAGAAGAAGGAATATAAAAGCTTGGAGAGAAGGAAGTAGAAGTAAAAGAAGATGACACAGATGACTGGCCAAATGCTAGATGGGGAGTGGGAATCATCATAGGATATTGAACACATGGGTGATAAGACTTATATGTAAAGGGTGGTGAAAACATGGGGGGCCTAAAATATCCCATGTGTCCCTAATGACACACTGGGATTAGAATGTGTGATATATGGTATGTTAGTGGGGGGGGCAGGGTCTAATCGGGTATGTCGACTAGATCATCTAGCTCTCGTACCACCCCCCTCATATGAACACCCTGAGTACTAAGACCACTACTAAGATTCTCATCAAATAATCATCACCTAAGAGGAGGATCCTACAAAAAAATTTTAAAACAAAATTAATCACATGAAATTATATGTTATTTAAATATATATATTTGAAATAAAATACCCACTACAAGCACTTGTGGTGGAATGCCCATCTCTTCCATGCGATGATTGTTTTCCATAATCTATTTCCATTTCCTCTCTACAATTGGTTGCATTTCCTGCATTTGAAAAAAATATGGAAGTAATTAGAAAAGGATAACTAATGTATAACCAAAAAAATAAATGAGAAGGAATATGTGGATTCTTGGATAATTTAACTATCCATTGTTTTAGGTGATATCGAATAGATATATAATGAATTCAATAAATCATAAAATATGTAATAAAGAAATTTAATTTTTAGTAGGATGGTTATTTACTAAGAAGAAAAACTGTCATGTTCATAAGGGGTAAAGCACTTTTCAAAATTAAGAAAAAAATTAATTTCTTTATCCTAGGTAGATGATGCAGGTTTCTATACATGTTTTGCATAAGAATAAAAACCATATTGTTCATCATCTGGTGAAATGTTAAAGGGAGGTATTAGAGTTATACTATTTTTATACATGGTCAATAAAACATTAAAATGTTTACCAAGTTATAAATGTTGGTTTCTTGTGTTTGAATATAGTTAAATTCTAAATTAGAAAATGCAATTCAAATAAAATTGAAACTAATAAACATTGAAAAATAAAATAATGGTCAAGTTTCATAAAACATATTTTTAATCAATATTAAATCGATTTTAATAATAAAAACCTTAACAAATAAAGTTGAGCTAAACCAAAATAATTGAGAAAATGGATGGATGGTCGAACAAATCACAGTTGAACAAAACTGTGTGATGTGCCATCTCCCGCTCTTCTAGGATTAATGTCATCAATGTATATGATCAAAAAATTCATCCTGTTTATGGAAGTGATGGAAAACTGGGTCCAATTTTCTCATATTATTCTTCTTCATTTCTTATTAGTTTGTTCATTATTGTAGTAAAATTAGGAAAATAAATCCACACATTCTTGATCCAAGTAACCATTCATGATAGAACCTTAATTATGATTCTTATTTCAGACATAATAATTTAATGTGTACATATTTATTTCAGTTGGATACATACAAAGAAAATAAATAGGTCCTCGAGAAGTATTTCAGTTGGAATATGGACATTGAAAAGCAACATGCATGTGAAAGATGATGGAGGAAATATTTTCTCTAACTCACACAAAATTAATGGGGCATCTGCCAAATATTTTTTTGAGGAAAGACATAGACAACTCCATGGAACAAATATCTCTAAACAAATGGAAAAACCAAATAATAGCGACTCTTACATTATTGGACAAAATATGACAGATTGCTATTGGAATCAAATCATGTAGAAGGATGTGATAATCACGAGTCTTCAAATATTTTAGCTTGAATTTTCTTCTGCTGACCCATTTAGATATATTGCTTTAATAACCATCAGGAAAATTAATATTCCCTAGTACTTCTAGAAATTTCTTTTTTTTTTCTATATGTGTTATCACATAAGAAGAACATGGAACGTGCCATTTGTTTTCACTGATACGCACATGATGAAATTCTGGTCTGATTCCCCAATCCACCAAGTCATGCCAAGACCGTAAATCATCTTTTGTATTTCCCTTAACATTTAGAAGAGTCTAAAGAAACATTTCACACATATTTTTTTTCAATGTGCATTACCTCTAAGAAATGATGTAATAAATTGGTTGACCAATAAGAAAAATCTAAGAAGATACTTCTCTACTTTCAAATTTTAATGGGTTTTAGTGGAAACATTCTTTCTCTTTCCAAATTTCATTTGACCCTTCTTGAAATGTGGTAGCAGATTACCTTAGCAGTAATTCTCAGGATAATTTGGTGTAGGAGGCTTCTGATTAGTTGGCTTTCTTATAGCTGACCCTAGTTGAGTAGGTGGGTGAAACTTTTATTTAGTAGATGGTGTTAACACCTCCACTTTACTATTGTGTGAGAGAGTCCTAGTTGGGAGATATAGACTATGAGGTCTTTCATGACAAAATATCCTTAAGACATTCACCTGATGGATTTTTTGAAGGAGTGAATCTTATAATCCATTTTTAGGGACGGACAATGGTCCCATTCACGATAAGGATGTGGTGAGGAAAAGTTTCGCACATCTCTTTTGGTTTTACATAATAGTGTAGGGAATATGTACAGATACCTTCAGTGGTAGTTTTAGTAGTTATACATGAGATAGATCATGGATGAGTTCATATCGAAGTGCCTCGCCTATTAGAATGTGAAGGTTGAGAAACATGTTCCAAATGGGTTTTTTTAACCCCTCAAGAAATTGGATTGGAAATGGGATGGAATATCCATGTAATTTTTGGAAGAGATTCTGCAAATAGTGAAGGGCCATGACCCATATGGGTTATAGTTGACGGACTCATGAAGTCGACACACTTCTTTGCAAACAGGGAGCATAGTTCGGTGGAGATTTTGGGGAAGATATATATATATGGGAGGTTATTAACCTTCACGGTGTTTGCTCAAGTATTATCTATGACCGTGATGCATGGTTCATATCACAATTGTGGAGATTTCTGCAAGAGGAATTCATAACCCAGATAACGATGAGTATAACTTTTTACCCCATAAATATGGGCATACCGAGCACACCACCCAGATATTAGAGGTTATGCTACGGAATTGTGTGTTAGAATTTGGCCGGATTTGGGAGGATCACTTTCCATTAGTATATTTTTCCTACAACAATATCTAAAACTTCACTATCATTAATGAACCTTTTGAGGCCCTATACGGGAGACCCTTGAGGTCAGCCTTATGCTGGACAGAGATCAAAGAGGCATCTCTTGTGGGTCCAGAGTTGGTGTAGGTGATAACAGAGAAGGTTATAGTCATCCACAAGAGGATGAAGATAGCTCATAATAGGAAAAAATCCTACACAAATTGATATCATAGGCCCTTGGTGTTTGAGAAAGGAGACCCGAGAGTCTACCACAATGAACATTGTAGAGATTCAGTTGAGGGGGAATGTTATCCCCAAGGTTCATTGAGCTATTTGAGATCCTGCAGTGGGTTGGTGGGGTTTCTTACCACCTCTCCCAACCCCCACAATTGGAGTGGGTGAATGGCATCATTCATGTGCCACATCTGGGGAGATGTGTGAAAGAGCCTATGAACATTGTTGACTGGGGTGAGCTGGTCATCAAAGATGGATCCAATTTTTCAGAGCATCCAATTGAGACCAAATATCAGTATGAGATGACCCTGCATGGAAAGACCACCCCCTTGGTTTATGTGATGTGGCAGCATGAGAGTGTTCATGAGAGCTCTAGGGAGTAGGAGAGCCAGATTCATGCTCAGTATCTCGAGATATTTGTGTAGTTTTTTGAGGGGGGGGGGAAATATTGAAGGAGGGAATAATGTAGAGACCCATTTTTTACCTTTTAAGACTTTGAAATATTTCTATATATATTTTCAAATCCAGGAACTAAAATGACGTTCAATTCCAAGACCAAATGTGCCTAAAAATAATTTTATAAAAATATTAAATATATTTTATATTACATGCTCAAAGTTTCTTAAATAAAATGGGACAAATCTTAAATGGAATATGTGATCAGAAACCCGAGATCACATTTTGTTTCAAAATTCGATGTTTACCCTAGGTGTGACCTATAATACATTGGCATGGGGTGTTCAGATATCACGACTATTTGTAGTGAATTCAGTTGGTTAATTAAATAATTAATTTATTAATTAATATAACTATGGATTCTATATTAATAAATTGTTATGGATGGATCTACAGGGTTACCTTCATAACCTTGAGATTGTTGAATAGTGACCTCTTCCTCCTCTCATTGGAAAATCAGATTCATACAATGACGAGTCTTCAGATCAAGGAATACCAATGAACAACTAATGCGACGACTTCTATCAATTGTTGGAAAGAATGTTTTTTTGATGATAAAAAATCCAAAAAAAAGAAGGACTTGTAAATTTTTGGATTCTTGAATGATTGATTAAACTTTTGAGCATGGTCATCTTCTTTTCTTTGATATCCACCAACTATATCATTTTCATGTGCACATGTAGAAATTTAATTTGATTATTCAATTATTTCTCACCTTGTATTATCCAAATCGGATTCGTTGGCCATGAAATATTAGAAAATGATTATTTCACCCTTGTTCTTGTGATTATATCCCTTTGATTTTTCACATTCTTCACTGATTGGATTATGGGGCCTCAATGTGACATTTTCGGGTGGGAGCAAGACCGATTGGACGCCCAGATTCATGAAGAATTCACATGAAACAAATGGAATGTTGAATTAGAAATGGATTTGGGATGAGTTTTGGGTTTTGAGTGATCAATTTGACAATGAAAATCCAAAAATAGAGATAGTGTGACATGGTAGATACATGTGGTGCTTCAGGATTTGAGAGAGCCAACATAAAACAAATCTCCAGCCATAAGATGGTCGGAAACAATGGTTGAGGGAAGAGTACACTATTTTTGGGTGGTTAAATGACATATTAGATGGTGGAATGGATAGATCTGGATGTTCGGGCATAAATATGAGTATTTGGAAAAATACTGACTAGATGCCGGGTAGTCCGAAGAACAGATGGTGTGTAGGTCCTTGGCTGCGATGGCTAGGGTTTTTTCTTGAAGTTAAATATGAAATGCCAAGTGTCCGGGACACATGTAGTGTATCTGTACCTAGGTAGATTATCCAAGTGGCAAGCACATGGGTAGGACCCCATGTGGGAAGACACTGGTAGGCATACGTTGTGTACCAAAGTACATGGACACAAGAAGACCTACACGAACATGACTAGGGAGCATGGGTAGGACCCCGAGTGGCTTGAACACACCATGTAGAACCTATACATGTCATTTGGTCCTACATGGGTTGTTATCCTTGTACATTTATGGACATGGCTAGCTGATGGAGTGGGACCACATACTGTGTGGGTCCTCTAACAGACCTTATACCCCTACTTTCCTTCTACAGAACCTTCAACCTCACATATCTCATTTGTTTGGACTAAGATTTTGGCCTACGAGTAGCCTATACTGAGTTTTTTTCCATATAGAACATGAATATCACATATGTAGTGGATTTTCATACATGATAAAAGATATTATGAGTGTGAATCTCCTTTAAGTTTCACTCAATGACAATAGTGATCATGAAAGATCATTTGAGTGGTACCCCCTAACAGACCATGGTGTGGGTTCTCTATCGACTTATAGAGTAGTAACCCCGTATCGGGTAGGGAGTGGGTCCTCCTTATACTGAGTGGTACCTCCTATGGCATTAGGGCACTATTCCTCTATCCATCTACTAAATGGTACCCACTATGTCACTAGGGACGAAGTCCTCTATCTTCTGATTGGTACCCCATATGTTAGTAGGGAGTGGGTCCTCTATCTATTGAGTGGTACCCCATATGTCACCAGGGTGCAAGTACTCTATCCATCAACTGAAACCCCCTTATGTCACTAGGGTATGGGTCCTCTATCTACCAAGTGGTTCCCCCAGGGAATTAGGGCATAGTTCCTCTATCTATTTATTGAGTGGTACCCCCTATGTCACTAGGATGCGGGTCCTCCAAATACTGAGTGGCACCCTCTATGGCAATAGGGAACATGTCCTCTATCTATCTACTAGGTGGTACCCCCTATGTCACTAGGGAACGAGACCTCAATCTATCAATTGGTACCCCCTATAGTATTAGGGAACATGTACTCTATTTATCTATAGAGTGGTACCCCCTATGTCACTAGGGTGTGGGTCCTCTATCTAATTAGTGTTAACCCCTATGTAACTGTGGATCGGGTCCTCTATCTACTGAGTGGTCATCCATATGAAATTAGGGTGCATTTCATATATCAATCTACTAAGTGGTACCCTCCCATCAGATAGGGAACATTTCATCCTTACAATGAGTGGAACCCCCATGATTGACCAAGGCATGAGCCCTTTACTTAGAGATTGTGCCTCTTGATTGTGAAGCACAATGGCGAGGCATCGGCCATCTACAAAATTAATTCTATGTATATAAACCTGAGATAGTGGGAATCTAGGATGGAATTTGGAATTGTTGTCTCACTTTCCAGGGTTGGTCTATGAGATGGATATCCCCTTCTCTCTCATTTGAGTTTATTTGGTTTGAGAACACACACACACACACAAACACACACACATATATTTACACATATACATATATATCAATGTCATTAGATTTGTTTACCCTATTTATTTAGGTTGAGATGTTTATTTATTCATATAATGTCTATTACCACTCCCCCTTTAACTTTCTGTCCATCCTAATGGGTATTTATATACTCACCCCTGCATGGTATTTTCCCACACATGTCATGTATTATGTAGAAAATGGACAGGTCAAAGGTGAATAAAGAGGAGCATAGGTATACCTGGTTCATTGGATGATATACGGTGGTTAGATCATGGAGATCAGTAGATGGGATCACTCAACACTTTTACTTTCCAGTTTTTTTCAGGTTGAAACATATTTATGGTTGGACGTGTATTTTTCCCCTTTACATTTAGTTTTGTATTGTCATACTCTTTTACACCCTAGAGGTTTTCACATGCATGGTTATATTATAGATATTACATCATTTTATTATTATTTCTATTCACTTCTACATTGATATGGTCAGGTGTGTGCGTGCAGGTACATTAGGAAAAGACCACCCATATTAGTTATTCCTTTAGACATTTGTCGCCAACCTCAGGCCTATGAAGGTGAAATTTGGGTAGTTAGGAATCAAGACCCATTGGATCAGGTCATGATATAATTTAATATGGAGGTTGTGGAAGGATGGAGCATATCTAGTGCTTCTGTAAGAATTTCCCATTAGTTCCTAGCGAGATGGGATCTACACCTACCTCATGTTTTGATTCATGGCATGTAGTATCTTTTCAGGAAGACAAATAGAATACCATCGGCCACTCAGGTCATGGTGGTGGTCATGGTAGAGGTAATTAGACTTAGTACATGCAGTACCAATAGAGTGGTCCTGCTCAGGGGAATCAGGTCGTGACTCAAGGCCACAATATGGGTCGGTTATAAGCATTGAATCATATTCCTGAGGAGCTTCAGGCTAGACTTTATACTATATGAGGTACCATTATAGTAGGATCTACTTTAGTGTATACATTATTTTACATAGGAGCTTCACACTCATTTATATCTAAGACAATTATGGAGATTCTGAGCCTTGAGATAAAATACTCTTGTGGCATCATGACACTCGATACCCCGTTGGGTATCCGATCAGAGAGTGTTTTCCAATATAAGGACTGTCCCCTTGAGGTAGGAAGATGTCTCTTAAAGTGGTATCTTTTCATCTTCAATATGATAGGGTTTGATTAATTATTGGGATAGAATTGTTAGTTCCCTATCGATACCATATTGATTGTTATCATTGGAGGGTGACATTTACATCACCAAAGGGTGGAATAAAAATACACAAGGGATAATGCGATGCCCATGCATCTTGAGAAGTACCTGAGCACCAGGGGCTGAGAAAAGTGATATACCATATTTTCAGTATCTTATTGGATGATCAAGGGTTACTACCCACTATTTTCTCTCATATAGTGGATCATTTTAAGGAAATCTTTCCTGAAGAATTTTCTGGGCTACCTCTAGTGATAAAGGTAGAATTTAATATTAATCTAGTGTTAGGAGCAACACCAGTATCCATTCCACGTTATAGGATTACATACATAGAGATTTTGGAGATCAAGAAATAGTTAGAAGGCCTGGAGGCTCAGGGTTTATATTCTCCAACACTTCTCCTTGGAGTTTTTTGGCCCTTTTTTCCAAGAAGGTGGATGGTACCCTTAGGCTCTGTGTGGATTATTGATGGTTGAACCTACTTATGGTAAAGAACCAGAATCCACTACCTCAAATAGATGAAAAATTTGATAATCTCTGAGGAGATTATTCATTCTAAAAAAATTATTTGAGGTTGTTCTATCATCAGGTATGTGTCTGATCCTCAGAAATACCGTGTACAACTTTCTAAATAAGGTATGGTCTTTATGAGTACCTGATAATGTCGTTAAATCTAAAAAATGCACCTACTGTTTTCATGGATATGATGAACCAGGTTTTACAACCATATTTGGATTCATTAATGGTAATATTTATGGATTATATCTTAGTGTATTCTCGTTCTCAACACAAACATGCCCATCAACTTGATATCATGCTGAATATGCTGAGACAACAACAAATTTATGTTAAGATCAATAAATTCCACTTTTGGATCAACAAAGTTCATCTCTTGGGTTATATTATCTTAGACTAAGGAGTATCAGTAGACCGAGAGATAGTGAGATCTATAGTTTCCTAGGAGAAACCCAAGAATGTTTTTGATATAAGAAGTTTCTTGGGGATATATTGGTATTATATATGCTTCATACATGATTTTTCACACCTAGAAGTGCCTCTTATAGGCTTGACCATGAAGGTTGTGAAATTCATATGGTCAGAAAATTTTGAACCAGCCTTTCATAAGTTGAAGGGAATGTTGACTTCAGCACTAATCCAAATCCTACTAGATCCAGACAAGAGCTAATATAGTTTATTATGACACATCTGGTATCGACCTGGGAGTGGTTCTAATATAGGATGAGTAATTCATAGAATATGATACTTATCATTTATATCCCCACAAGTATAATTATTCAATGCACAACCTTGAGCTTGAAGCCTTAGTTCATGCTTTACATTGTTGGAAGCATTATTTACTTGGGGAGAATTTTGTGGTATTCATAGGTGAAAAAATCCTCAAGTACATCTCTACACAACATGATCTAAATCCCATTAAGTGAAAATGGGTTGAGTACCTACAATCCTTTGGTTTTGAGCTTCTTATATGCTTGGAAAAGGAGATGTTGTAGCCAATGATGAGAGATAGATGTCTCAGAAAAAGGTAGTTCATGAGGCCAATGGTGAGTGCAATATTATGGACTTATTTTAAAAGATGCATGTTGAGGTTTAAGAGGATCATGATAATAATATAATCTCACCCTTAGAAGTGACCTGTAACCTTATACGGTGGACGATAATGAGGAAAATATCAGATACTGAGGGGTTAGTCCTGAGGTTAAGTATCAAAAATGATGATTCACCATCTAGTTGGATCGTGGATGAGGATGAGACAATATGATTTCATGGGTGTGTTTATCTCCTATAAGACATCATATAAGAGATTATTTAGGAATTTCATGCCTCAATTTGGGTAGTACATCCCGGTGTCACTAAGATTTATCGAGATTTATGTCCCTAGTATTGGTGACCAGATATGAAATGGGAGATTGGTGGCCTTGTCACTCAGTGTTCCACCTATTTATAGGTGAAGGTGGAAGATCACCGACTGATAGAAATTTTATTGCTATTTTATATTCCTAAGTTGAAATGGGATGATGTATCTATGGACTTCACGATACTTTTTACTATATTTCCTCAAGAAAATAACATAGTTTGGGTAGTCTTCGATCGTTTTATAAATATCGTATACTTATTACCTGTTTGAGAGACCTTCTCAGTAGATGATAAAGGGAGGCTATAGGTTATGGAGGTTGTACATCTTAATGGAGATCCATGATATATCATATTCTAAAGGGATGAATGATTCACATTGAGGTTGTGTAAGGGGTTTTATAAGGATCAGGGTATACAAGTGGTTCTGATCACGACCTTTCACCCTCAGACTGGTGAATAGATAGGGCACACAATTCAGGTTTTAGAGGACATGTTATGTGCATGTTTCCTTGAATTTGGGGGTTCTTGGGAGAAACACATACCCCTAGAAGAGTTATATTAAAATAAAATATTTTAGGATACCATTCAGATGGATCCTTTTTAATCATTATATGGTAGGACTTTCCAATCACCTCTACACTGGGTAGAGGTAGGGGATACAACTTTTCTTGGACCACGTCTCATCTAGGAGAATTCAAAGCAGGTCTATTTGATGAGTAAGCTCATGTTTACTACTCATTATAGATAATATTCATATGATAATCAATGAATATGACCTCTTGAGTTTGAGTTTGGGGATGATATGTTTTTTTATGTTTCATCCATCTATGAATTCAGAGGTCAAGTAAGCCATCTCCTAGATTTATTAGACCCTTTGAGGGTTTAATGTGAATCAGATGAGTAGCTTTCCAGATAGAACTCCCACATAGGTACCTATCTATGCATGATGTCATTCACATATATCATCCCCATCAGTACTATCCAGACCCATCGTTTATTTTAAAATCTAATGAGGTTGCATTAGATATGGATGCTTATTTTGTGGAGTACCCAGTGCATAACATGGATCAGAGTGTGAATAGACTCTAAGGTAGGTCATTTTATCTAGTACCAGTGTTATGGTATCATGATTGATAATAATAAGATTCATAGGAGAGGGAAGATAATATACTCACCTAGGGGCTAGAGCTTTTCTCATACGATCTCACTACTAGAAACTTTCCCTTTACCAACGTTTTGAAACCATTGGTAAAGGCCTGACAACTATTGGTATAAACTATACCAACTGCTGTTCAAAAAGTTGGCTTTGGAGCCATGTGGATAGACATATCCAAATGGTTCTTTGTGAACTATTGGTATATGGATGAAAAATGGATTACATACCAACAGTTTATTGTAACCGTTGGTATAAATGTTTACCAACAATTTAAAACTGTTGGAAATAGAAAATACCTTGTCTATACCAATGGTTTCCAAACCGTTGGTATATAATTTTACCAATGGTTTCTCAAAAATTGTTGGGAAAAGTTAAGATGAAGGATCTATACCAACAGTCTGTAAACCATTGGTATATACTTTTCCGAATGGTTTCGTATAAATCATTGGTATATGTTCTATTTTCACACATATGCTAACGGTTTACAACCGTTGGCATAATCTTTATACTACAACAGCATGCCTTCCTACCCCCCATG
Source organism: Viscum album (assembly GCA_963277665.1). NCBI lineage: Eukaryota > Viridiplantae > Streptophyta > Magnoliopsida > Santalales > Viscaceae > Viscum > Viscum album. Next base: position 1,353,016,322 of record OY728150.1, on the reverse strand, counting down.
CACCTACAATACTTCCACCACCAGGCCTGCCTCCCCCTATACAGAATTCATATAGAATTCTGAAAAACTGCACAATACATATTATGTATGAATTTATACATAATTCATACAACATATAATTCATACAGAATTCTGAATACCACAAATTCTTTATTTGATTACCAGGTACAAACATACAAAATTAAAACATAATTAATAAGGTAATTACAAAAAGTATACACATACAACAAGTATACCCATACAACAATAACACATAATTCATAAGTTAATTGAATACATAAAGAATTCAATTCATAATTTGGAAGGCAATTTCCCTAAGCAATAAAAAATTCTGAATTGGTAACATGCAATATTGAATTCTCTATAACATATACAAAATTGAATTCAGAATTCAGAATGTAAAAACCCCTATATAAGAAAAACATGTTTCAGGTTTTGAATATGGCATTATTGTTCATAGGCATGGGTGAATTTAGATAAGATTTGAATTTTTGGATAATGTGGTAAGCCATGCTATAGTAAGGGGTAATGTGAAATGGGGGGGGGGGGGGGGGGCAGTTCAGAGGGTTGGGGGGGGGGGGCTGTCCAAGGGGGTCTGAGGTGTCTAGGGGGTGGGGGTGTGTTAGGGGGTGGGGGTGGGGGGCTATCCAGGGGGTGGAGGGATGTCCTTAGGGGTGGGGGAGTCCAGGGGGTGGGGGTGTCCAGGGGTTTTGGGGGGGGTGTCCAGGAGGTGGGGTGGTGTCGAGGGGGTGGGGGGATTGTCCAGGGGGTAAGAGGTGTCCTGGGGGGGTGGGGGGGGGGGCTATTTAGGGGGTGGGGCTGTCCATGGGGTGGGGTGGTGTCTAGGGGTGAGGGGGTGTCATGGGGGTGGGGGTGTCTAGGAGGGTGGGGGTGTCTAGGTGGTGGGGGGATTTCCAGGGGTTGGGGGTGCTATCCAAGGGGGTAAGGGGTGTCTGTGGTGGGTGGGTGGGGGGATGTATAGGTGGTGGGGTGGTGTCCAGGGGGTGGGGGCTTTCTAGGGGGATGGGGGGTGTCAAAGGGGGTAGGTGGTGTCCAGGGGGTGGAGTGGTGTCTAGGGGGTGGGGGGTGTCCAAGGGGTTGTGTGGCTTTCAAAGGGGATAGGGGGTGTCAAGGGGGTTGGAGTGTCGAGGGGGGTGGGGGATATCCAAGGGGGTGGGTGGGGGGGTTTCCATGGGGGTGTGGTTGTCCAGGCGTGTGGGGGGTGTCCAAGGGGTGGGGGGCTGTCCAGGGGCTTGGGGGATGTCCAAGGGGTAAGGGGTGTCCAAGGGGGGGATGAGGGAGTATCTGGGGGGCTATCCAAGGGGTGGGGTGGTGTCTAGGGGGTGGGGTGGGGGGTGTCCAGGGGGGTGTTTAGGGGGGTGGGGGGGCTATCCATGCGGGTGGGGGTGTCCTGGGGGAGGTGTCCAGGGGGTGTTTAGGGGGTCCAGGTGGTGAGGAGGTTTCCAAGGGGTGGGGGTGTCTAGGGGGTTGGGGGTTGTACAAGGGGTAGGGGTGTACATGGGGGTTGGGTGGTGTCCGGGGGGGGGGGGGGGGCTGTCCAGGGGGTTAGGGGGGGTGTCCAAGTGGGTAGGGGGTGTCCAAGGGGGTGGCGGTTGTCCGGGGGGGGGGGGGGGGGGGGCTATCTAGGGGGTGGGGGTTGTCCTTGGGGTGTGGGTGTCGAGGGGGGTGGGGTTTCTAGGTGGTGGGGTGGTGTCCAGGTAGTGGGGTTGTGTCTAGGGGGTGGGGGTGGGTGGGGGTGGGGGTGTCCAAGGGGGTAGGGGGTGTCTAGGGGGTTGGGGGTCTATCCAGGGGGTTGGGGGGTGTCCAAGTGGGTTGGGGTGTCTAGGGGTGGGGGGATGTCCAAGGAGGGTGAGGGTGCTATCTGGGTGGGGGTGTTTAAGGGGTGGAAGGATATCCAGGAGGGGTGGGAGGGCTGTCTAGGGGGTGAGGGTGGGGCGTCCAGGGGGATTGGGGGGGGGGGATTTCAGTAGGGGTGGGGGAAATCTAGGGGGTAGGGGGGCATTCTAGGGGGTTGGGGGCTCTCTAGGGGGATGTGTGTGTGTGTGTGTGTGGGGGGGGGGGGGGTTCCAAGGGGGTAGGGGTGTCCAGGGGGTTGGGGGGGCTTTCCAGGGGGTGGGGGGTTTCCAGGTGTGGGGGCTATCTAGGTTGTCTGTGTGTGTTGGGGGGGGGGGGGTTCTAGGGGTTTGGGGTGTCTAGGGGGTTGTGGGGGGCTTTCCTGGGGGTGGGGGTTTTTATGGGTGGGGTGTCTAGGGGGTGGGGTTTTCTGGAGGGGTTGGGGGTGTCTGAGGGGTGGGGGTGTCCAGGGTGGTGGGGGGTGTCCAAGGGGGGGGTGTCTAGGGGGTGGAGGGATAACCAGGGGCAGGGGGTGTCGAGGGGGTTGGGGGGATTTCTAGGGGGTTAGGGGTGATGTCCAATAGGGTAGAGGGTGTCTAGGGGGTGGGGCTATATGGGGGGGGGGTGTCCACGGTGGGGGTGTCCAAAGGGTGGGGGTGTGTAGGCAGTGGGGGGATATCTAGGGGTGGGGGGCTGTCCAAGGAGGGTAAAGTTGTCTAGGGGGTTGGGTGGTGTCCAGGGGGTTGGGGGGGATGTCCAGGGGGTGGGGGATGGGGGCTGTCCAAGGGGGTAGGGGTGTCCAGGTGGTTGGGCGGGCTATCCAAGGGGGATGGGGTTTCCAGGTGGTGGGGGGTATCCAGGGGGTGGGTGTTATCCAGGGTTGGGGGGTGTCCAGGGGGTGGGGGTGTCCAGGAGGGTAGGGGATATCCATGGGGGTGGGGGTGTCCAGGGGGCTGGGGTTGTCCAGGGGGTGGGGTGGTGCCTAGGGGGTGGGGGTTTCAAGGGGTGGGGGTTGTCCAAGGGGTTTGGGGGTAAGTCCAGGGGGTGTGGGGCTGTCTAAGGGGGCAGGGGTTTTCTAGGGAATTGGGGGGATTTCCAGGGGTTTGGGGGGATATCCAAAGGGGTAGGGTGTGTCTAGGAGTGTGGGGGGGGGGGGGGGGGTGTACAGGGGGTGGGGGGCTGTCAAGTGGAATGGGGGGGGGTTGTCCAAGGGGGTAGGGTGTGTCTAGGGGGGTGGGGGGCTGTCCAGGGTGGGGGGGGTCCAGAGGGTGGGGGTGTCCAGGGGGTGGAGGGGCTATCCGAGGGGGGTGGGGGTGTCCAGAGGAGGGGTGATTCAGTCACAACAAATCATAATTTCAAGTTTTGTTATTTATAGATAAAGAAATAAATATAATGTGACCTGCCTAATCCCACATATATTCAGGCACAAAAAATATTCAAACATAAAATGTTAGTAATATCAGTAAAAAATGTAATGGATCAATATTCCCCTCATTGCTATCACTATCATCACCATAATCATCAGTCTCACCCTCGTCCTCACCCTCCTCCCCATCATCATCCCTGTCCTCCTCAATTCCCTCATCATCGCCTTTGTACTCTGCCTAGGCCTCCTCCTCACCCTCCTCCTCTGCCTCGGCCTCCTCCTCTACCTCGGCCTCCTCCTCTCCCTCCTCCTCCTCTGCCCTGGCCTCCTCCTCTCCCTCCTCCTCCTCCACCTCAGCCTCCTCCTTACCATAATATCAACCACCACTATAACTTCCAACTAGTGAACCATATTTAGAACGTATCGAAGACATATATTCATCACAAGCTTTGCTTTCCTTTGGTGGAAATGTTAGACGTAAAACCCTATTAGTTTCATAAATGCAGTGTTTTCCCTATCAGACTGTTCTACAATCTCTGCGGCCATTTTTTTAGTCTGCTATGCTTGTGCCTTACTCTACTGTAACTCAGTGGAACTAAAACTCGTACTTGAGGAGGGAAAATACCTCGTCAGAACTATACTCCTCCCAGGTCACCAGCATACTCTTCTAGGGTGCTCATCTCCCAACACCTGATGTAAGTGATCGTTGGCCCAAAATTGTCAGGTTCTTGGGAATCAAGGGTCTCTAAATCATCATGTTACAAATATAAATATATTATTATGTTACAAAATATATATTAAAATTTGAAATCAACAAAGTAAAACTTACAATCTGCTGCTGAGTCGGTTCTTTAACTGCACTTCCATCTTTCTTCCTTCGACTTGAGAAAAATAGTTTTTCTCGAAGCACCCGTCCTTTAATATTCATTTTTCCCTATACAATGACATTGAATATAGGAAACCATAATTAAAAATAGGTTACCAATAATTAATTTCATAACTAAAATTATATAATTACTTTAGCAATCAAATAAATTATAGAGAAAACAATAGAAAATGAAAGTCGTAAAAATAAATTATAAACAACTGTCATACCTGCTTCCTCTCATGATATGGTATCATAGTATGTCCCAATGTGTGGAGGTATTTTTTAGAATCAATTTTTTTTTATTTATTCAGGATGATTATTAAATAAAATTCAATAATACAAAAGATAGTATTAACCCAAAACATGAAAATTTTCATTTAAATACCTAAAATGTGATTAATACCTTAAACTGGGTGGTCATCATATGAGTAATCATCTACCAATACTATTCTATCTGATAATAATCAACAAAAGGGACCACCTCTAACTCTGTTTCAACTCTATCATGCCATCCAATATAAAATTTCTTCTTATAGGCTCTCCAAATCTCACCTAAATCTTTTAGGCATTTTGGCCGTGCACCCTCACCATTAGGGAAATTAAACTGAAGCTAATATTAATTCATATAAATTTAGAAAATAATATATTTCATTAAATATAATAGATTTTTTAACTCATATCTCTACCCAAGCATTATCCTTGACTTTATTTTGCAACTGTCTCTATGAGAGCGAGCTGACATGAATGTCATCAGAGTATTTGGCAAGCATCACCAAAAAAACTCTAACATTACTTCCCTGTTTTCTCAATCATTTGACTTTCTTCATTGTGGTCCACCATCAACTACGTGCGGCGGTTCCACACCGCACTCAGGCATGTATTCCCCCACCTCCAATTAGTATATATATCTGTTATGAAATAAAAACTATTATTTTATCAAAAAAATGTTATTATGAATATATATAATGGTATAAAAATTTGTGAGGGTTCTATAAATATTCCCGCGATAGTCTAATCAATGGGTGCCGCTAGATCCATAGAAACTGAAGGAACTTTATATGCATGTGGAATGTGTCCCAATGTATTCTCTATAGGTATAGACTATGGCAGAGCATGAGATGAATAAGATAGAATATAGAATCTCAGAGAGAAGGAAGTAAAAGTAAAAGAAGATGGCACAGATGACTGGCCGAATGTCACGAACCATCCTCGGGGCTCGTGCCGTGACTACCCAAGCCCGCCTTCCATAGGCCAGGGGCTGGATACTAGTACCAAAGGCATAAATACCGATAACTGGGAAGGAATTGCCTTTATGAAAGTAAACAAAACACCATAGAGTACAAGAAGAAGTAAACACTAAGTACAAAAGAACTGCTGAAAAGGAAAAGGGCCAGAATACAAACCCAACTGAAAAGTACGGCTACAACTGAACGTAAGTACAACAAAAAAGACAAAAAACTGGAAGAATAGAAACAGCTCCAAGGTCATACACCTCAAATCCTACCTGAAGGATATGTACAGATAGCACATCTCCTGAATCGTCCACCACGGATCCAACCTGAAGGGTAGGTACAGATAGGCTCCACAACGCTCTCACCCTTCAACCTCCTCCGAGTTTTGTCTCGTCATGAAGTCCACCTCTGGATACTGACTCGTCGTGAGATCCACCTCCGGGTACCGTCCAGTCCTCAAACACTCAGCCTCTGTCAGTGCTGCCCATCATCTGCAACCAATAAAACGAGGTGCGGGCATAGCCCGTGCAGGGGTGAGTATAACGATACTCAGTAGGGACCCCGAGACCCTCAAGGTCTCACTAAATCCAACAAGGATAACCACAAAGAATGATCTCAACAGATAACCCCTACTTAGATATATACCCATACATATACCTAAGTTATCAAGTAACCCATCTCAATCATGAGGAAACACAAATATTATGAAATCAACGGATAATCGCTACCCAGGTATATGCCCATACATATACCTAAGTTATCAAGTGACCCATCTCAATCATTAGGTAAACACAAGATCATAGACTCAGCTCAAACCAGGATTTTCATTATCGAAACCGTAACTGCTGAATAGCCCCGTCTCTGGAGTATACAGTGGTTCTGTCACGACTTCGAGGTACTGCTCACTAACCTAATACTGCTGAGGTACTTCTCTTGTCGAGTACAGCGGGTCAGCCACCCAAACACAGTAGTGCTTCCCGTCGGGGTATGCCACCCAAAAACAATAGTGCACACCCCCTAATAGCCTGCAGAGGTACTCTCCGGACGAGTACGACGAGTCTGCACTGTCACACAGTAGTGCTCCGTCCGGCATGGGTCTGCACCCAAACAAAGTAGTGCTTCGTCCACTGGGCTAGTCGACTCACTCCAAGTCGAGTCGGTCAAGCCGGCTACACGGTCTCCGTACTCCGTATGCTCGTCTCCAGGAGGGTCCGCTCAACGAGCTACAGGTCGATACTCCAAGTATCTTAAAGTCCCACTAAGAAGTATCTCAAAGGACCGCCTCGTTAGAGGGGTCTCAACGCAACAGACGACGCGTCATACGGACACCCGGTCTGTGAGTTATTAGCCTTTTCGTCCCAGGGTCCCGGTTGGTTTTTTGTGCGAACCAACCTGGCCGTATCTCAACTATACCCCGAACTCTCATAGGGTATACTCATAGGGACCGTTTCTCAACGTGATCACCAACGCCGCTAACAGTTCGTCAAACGGGCGTCCAGTCTGAAAGTTATCAGCTTTTCCGTTCTAGGGGCCCGGTTGGATTTCGCGTACAATCCAACCCGGCCACTATCCAACTGCAACCAAAACTCAGGCGAAGTATGCCAAAAGTTCCATCTCATCAAGATGAATCCAACAAAGTCGACGTCACGTCAATCGGACGTCCGAAGCTCAAGATATAAGCGTTTCTACTCCAAGGGCCCAGTTGGTTTTGGGTTCGAACCAACCCGGCCGTACTTCAAATGAAACTGGTTAATCAAACCGGTCACACCATTGCGATCCATACGAAAAAACACATGAGATGGACTACCCATTGGTCCAAAACGGATAGCTGGTGGAAAAGTTTCATTTCACCACAACACGCGCGAACCGGGCCTTGTGGGGCCCGCGCCTCGACCTCGACTTAAATATCCAAGATTGGTCTTGAAAGATCCGTCTTAATTCAAGGGTCACAATCTCGCATACGGTTCGACATTTCGACACCGTATGAGAGATATATGTCTGATACAAAATCCCGTAATAATAATAATATTATTATTCGATGTATCGTGGGCCCGAGCCACGAACCAGAATTTAGTATTCAACATTAGACTTGAATCGATCGTATTGATGTCAGGATTACATCGCCACTGACGGCAAGCCAATCAGACGTCACACACATGAGTTATGGCGGGTCGACGATTTAATAATAATATTAAATATTTTATTTTCCAAGCACTTCGGATACCTGATCCAAAAACCCGAAAAAGATATCCAATATTGGACTCATAAATTCTGTCTTGGGGTCAGGGTCACATTTCCGCTGACAGTTCGTGAAACCGAGGTCGCACGAGGAAGATACTGTCAAAATACATTTTTTCCAATGAAAATAATAATAACATTATTATATTATTATTATTATTAGTTTAATTTAATTCCTCAAATTATCCCATCCAATATCCACGCACCCACAATCCCCATGCGCCTCACTAATAGGCACGCCCCTTGCTTTTATAATTTTTATTATTATCTCTATCACATTTTATCATTATTATTTCTATCTCCATATCATTTCTCTCTCCAATTAACTCCTCCCTTCATGATTCTGTTCTCCAATTTAGCGCCCCAACTCCAGCCTTCATCCACACGGCCAGAACCGCCACAGCCTTCACCTATCCGCCGCGCCGCCGCACCGCCCCCAGCTACCCACGCCGGTGTGCCTCAAACCAGCCGCATCGCCTGGCCCCCCCTCCGCTCGCCATGCCACCTTCCATTACCACGCACCCGACCCCATACCGCCGCACATCAAGAAATAGTTGGCAGTGGGTCCGGACTTGTTCGTAGTTCGTACCCACTGCGTTAGTAGTTTGAATAAACACCCAACAAAATATTCTTCCATGCTCAAGGGAAAGAATCACGTAAACGTAAATAAACAAAAAACCCCCTACCTCGAAATTGACGCCGCACGTCGTCAAGTCCCGGAAGACAGATGTCACGGTAGTCGGGCGTCCCGGAAGAACGGTGTCGTCCCGTCAACATTGGAGGAAGATTTTTTGACGTAAACGATGCTTTATCGCGGCGGTGTATCCTCTCTTAACGCAGAGAAAAAAGAAGGTTGGAGAAAGAAATGCTTCCGGTTCTTCGAGTCATGGAGCGTTTTTCGCGTTCTTCGTGCAAGAACTCTCCCTTTCAATATCTCCAACGTGCTCCCAACACCGCAAGTGTCACAACTAAATAATAGCCTAAGATATTATTTTATTCTCCCATGATAAAACATTGTTATCAAATTAAAATTAATTCAAAAAGACTATTGAATGAATTATGGAATTTTAGATGGCAACTTTAATGGAAGGGAGATGAAAAGGCTCCACATAATTAATGGGAGGTGTTGTCAAAATAAATAAAGTGAGTGTTAAAGGGGGGTTTAAGGGAGGTGAAGGGTTAGGCCTCGTGTGGGTCCCAACTCACAAATATTCTCCCACGGGAGGTTATGTGGGGTGTGGGCCCCACCCCTAACTTCCTCTTTGAGGATATAACCACCCAAATGAATAAAATGGTGCACAACCATTTTATTTATTTATTTTTACAAATCCCCAAAAATTAACATTCAACCACATAAAACGCAACTGCGGTAAAGGTCCCCTTAAGTGAATACCGGCACTGCGAGTTCATCGGTGTCCTCAGATTTCAATACCGAGCACCGGTTCAAAATTTATAAAATTCCGAACGTACCTTTACTGAACGTACCCGAAAAAAAGTTTGGAAAATTAATATCAGTCACCCTCGACCCACTATGGCCAAGGTTAGGCTCTTCCTAGGTGAAACACGCCCCAACTAACCCAACGATACTCTCGGATTTTCAATCCGAGTTACCGTTTATAAGTTATGAATTTTACAATAAAATAATTTTCATTTAATTATTTTATTTGTGGTCAAAAACTAACTTTTTCTGGTGGCTCGCGGTGGCCATATTTAGTATCTACTTAAATAAACCATGCCCTCATGAGTTCAGCAGTGGTCTCTGATTTTTAATCCGAGCTACCGTTTGTGAGTTATAAGCATTTGAAAAACAAAATAATTTATTTAATTATTTTATTTATGGTTAAGTCATTTTTGGGATTTCTCATAGGAGGCCCATGATGACTAAACTTAAGTCGCGCTTAGGGTAATCCCGCTATCCTGAGCGCAACTGTGCCCTCTGATTTCTGATCCGAGCAACCATTCAAGAGTTATTCCACTTTTTCAGGAAAACTGCTTACACACGTTAATTTAAGCTTAACAAAACTTCAGAAAATTTTTCCGGGCACACCGTGCCTCAGAATCAGGTGCCGTCTGAAACCACGCACTCAAAAAATTCCAAAGAAATTAAGAAAGAAATTTTCTTGAAATTTCCAGGTCTTTACATTACTCCCATATCAGGGATTTACGTCCCCTTAAAGCTTGAACACACACTAGGTGAAACAAAAAGTGGTACTGAGCAGGCATCTGAGCCTTCCGCTCCCATGTGCTCTCCTGGAGGTTCTTGTACTAGCTGGGGTTTCCTTTTTTCCGACCAAGGAAAACCCATCCCATCGTTGTAAGTAAACCATAACCTTTTTTCCTAATACCGTCAATCCGTGTATGAACTGTGATTTCCCAGTCCATACCCAAACTAACGTCGTAAGGCCTCGATGCTGTCACCAAGAGGTTCCAACCGAAACTCTCGCATCAAAGGTCAGATCACACCTGTTGGTGTAAGTGTGTTTATCGAGTCTCCTCTCAATGGTATCTCCAGACGTGAGGGTCAATTCAACGGTTTTAACCAGAAACTCTAGGTCTGGGACAAGATTCGTGGAAGGAAGGAATGATTGTTACCTATGTCTATTGCTATGGAATTTTGTAGTAGACATAGACCGTACCTCAAATCATTCTTAGAGCCATTGGGTCACACTCCATGACCGCATGCAACTATTCTCTTCCCCTACCCTCCAGCTCCCTGAGCCTGGCGGGGACTACAAAGGCGGGTGGTTCTAACATGTCGAAATGTACACCACCTCATGCTGCACTCTTAGCTCTGCTTCCACATCTGCTAATCTGCAGATTCATCTGTCCTTCACACTTCCTCTTCTTGAAACATTTTACACACCCAAGTCTCTGAGATTGGGGCCAATTCCATGCTCTTCTACTGCTAACATTCTCTAGTTGTATCTCTTCAACCAAGAACATTCAACCACAAAGGTCTTCTCTAGCTCTGAGGTCTGATCTCTAAAGCGCTGATCTTATCGTAGTCATCAAGTACCAGGAACGATCGGTACACCTCGATGAATAATCAGCTACCGACATGTCATCCTATCGAAGCTGTATAAGCTATAGAAAACTCTCAGCCACCTCCTCAAGCCAGTCCTCAGCTGCCTATGAGTCAGGTTCACCTCGGAACTTGAGGTTATCTGATGTTATAACACGTGTAATGCAGTAAGCTTACATGTGTCACCTATTGGTACCGCCGGTTGTAACTGTTGTCCAACAGGTAGTGATGTATAGCTGACACACTACCTGGAGGCACTATCTCAGACATCGGTCCACGTACTGAAGCCTCATCACTATGCGGACCATCCTCATGGTCATTCACTGGAAAACACTAGTGGCCAAGTCCACCATCCACTCTACTGATGTCTCAGCTAGGCAGAAAACTCTAGCAATTGCCTCCAGCCAGTGCTCTGCTGCCTGTGAATCTGTCTCGCCTCATAACCTTAGAGGCCTCTGCTGCTGGAACTCGTGCAATATGCTCTGCCAGCAGGCACCGTCCACTAGTATGGCTGGTAGCATCTACTGCCCAACAGGTGGTGGTGCTGTTGGTACACCACCCGAGGGTGCCAACATAGTAAAAAGGGACCTGCACTGGAGCCTCGTCGCTCGGTGGGCCATCATCGTGTACTATCTCAGAACTCCAACTGACTGTCTGCATGGAGGCATCCTGAACAGATACGACACGGTCAAACAATTTATACCTGGTGAGCTGACCTGGTTTGAGCTGACGTTAAAACTCTTGGAAACACAGACACAATCAGTGTTTTCGTGTACAAAGTCGGAAATCAGTTGTCAGGGTCCTGGTGTACGGATACGTCAGCCGCCACACCAACACTGGACTCCCTGAATTGAAAACCACACTCGGTACCCTTAACACTATTGCTTCACAGAAAGGGAATATCAGAGTTATAAGTTCTGCAGTAGAACCGACTCCTCTGATACCAATTTGTCACAACCCGACCTTGGGGATCGTGCCGTCACTACCCCAAGCCCGTCTTCTATAGGCAAGGGGCTGGCGACTAGCACCAAAGGCGTAAATACCGATAACTGGGAAGGAATTTACTTTATAAAAGTAAACAAAACACCACAGAGTACAAGCAGAAGTAAACACTAAGTACAAAAGAAGTGCTGAAAAGGAAGAGGGCCAGAATACAAACCCAACTAAAAAGTACAGCTACAACTGAAAGGAAGTAAAACAGAAAAGAAAAACAGCTGGAAGAATAGAAATAGCTCCTGGGTCGTCCACCTCGGATCCTACCTGAAGGGTAGGTACAGATAGCACAGCTCCTGGATCGTCCACCACGGATCCTACTTGAAGGGTAGGTACAGATAGCCTCCACAACGCTCTTGCCCGTCAACCTCCTTCGAGTGTCATCTCGTCGTGAAGTCCACCTCTGGATACTGACTCGTCGTGAGATCCACCTCCGGGTACCGTCCAGTCCTCAAACACTCGGCCTCTGTCAGCGCTGGCCGTCGTCTGCAACCAACACAATGAGGTGCGGGCATAGCTCGTGAAGGGTTGAGTATAACGATACTCAGTAGGGACCCCGAGACCCTCAAGGTCTCACTAAATCCAACAAGGATAACCACAAAGAAAGATCTCAACAGATAACCCCTACTAAGGTATATACCCATACATATACCTAAGTTATCATGTAACCCATCTCAATCATGAGAAACACGAAGATTATGAAATCAACGGATAACCACTACCCAGGTATATGCCCATACATATACCTAAGTTATCAAGTGACCCATCTCAATCATGAGGTAAACACAAGATCATAGTCTCAGCTCAAACCAGGATTTTCATTATCGAAACCGTAACTACTGAAGAGCCCTGTATCTAGAGTGTACAGTGGTCCTGTCACGACTCCGAGGTACTGCTCACTAACCTAAGACTGCTGAGGTACTCTTCCTATCGAGTACCGCGGGTCATCCACCCAATCATAGTAGTGCTTCCCGCCGGGGTATCCCACCCTAACACAGTAGTGCACACCCCCTAATAGCCTACAGAGGTACTCTCCGGACGAGTACCGCAGGTCTGCACTGTCACACAGTAGTGCTCCGTCTGCCATGGGTCTGCACCCAAACAAAGTAGTGCTCCATCCACTGGGTTAGTCGACTCACTCCAAGTCGAGTCGGTCAAGTAGTTGTCAGGTCTCATCTGGCTACACGGTCTCCGTACTCCGTACACTCGTCTCCAGGAGGGTCCACTCCATGAGCTATGGGTCGATAATCCAAGTATCTCAAAGTCCCACGAAGATGTATCTCAAATGACTACCTCGTCATAGGGGTCTCAACACAACAGACGACGCGTTAATCGGACGCCCGGTCTGTGAGTTATTATCCTTTTTGTCCCAGGGGCCCGGTTGGTTTCGTGTGCGAACCAACCCGGCCGTATCTCAACTGTATCCCAAACTCTCATTGGGTATACTCATAGGGACCGTTTCTCAACGTGATCACCAACGCCGCTGACGGTTCGTCAAACGAACGTCCAGTCTGAAAGTTATCAGTTTTTCTGTTCTAGGGGCCCAGTTGGATTTCAAGTACAATCCAACCCGGCCACTATCCAACTTCAACCAAAACTCTGGCGAAGTATTCCAAATGTTCCGTCTCATCAAGAGGAATCCAACAAAGTTGACTTCACGGCAATCGGACGTCCGGAGCTCAAGATATAACTATTTCCGCTCCGAGGGTCCTGTTGGTTTCGGGTTCGAACCAACCTGGCCGTACTTCAAATGACACTAGTTAATCAAACTGGTCACACCATTGCGATCCATACGAAAAAACACATGAGATGGACTACCCATTGGTCCAAAACAGATAGCCGGTGAAAAAGTTTCATTTCACCGCAATACGCGCGAACTGGGCCTCATGGGGCCCGCGTCTCGACATCGACTTAAATATCCAAGATTGGTCTTGAAACATCCTTCTTAATTACAGGGCCTTAACCTCACAGATGGTTAGACATAATGTAATGACCCAGAAATTTCAAGGAAATTTCTTTCTTAATTTCTTTGGAATTTTGTGAGTGCGCGGTTTCAGACGACACCTGATTCTGAGGCCCGGTGTGCCCGAAATAATTTTCCGAAGTTTTGTTAAGCTTAAATTAACGCGCGTAAGCAGTTTTCCTAAAAAAGTGGAATAAATCTTGAACGATTTCTTGTATTAGAAATCCGAGGGCACCGTTGCGCTCAGGATAGAGGGATTACCCTAGGCGCAACATAAGTTTAGTCGGCACGGGCCTCCAATGAGAAATCCCAAAAATGAATTAACCATAAATAAAATAATTAAATAAATTATTTTATTTTTCAAATGCTTATAACTCACAAATGGTATCTCGGATTAAAAATCCGAGACCACCGCTGAACTCGTGAGGGAATGATTTATTTAAGTAGATACTAAATATGGCCGCCGCGAGACACCCGAAAAAGTTAGTTTTTGGCCACAAATAAAATAATTAAATGAAAATTATTTTATTGTAAAATTCATAAAATATAAATGGTAACTCGGATTGAAAATCTGAGAGTACCGTTGGGTTCTTCGGGGCGTGTTTCACCTAGGCAGAGCCTAACCTTGACCGCAGTGGGTCGAGGGTGACTGATATTAATTTTCCAAACTTTTTGTTTCAGGTAGGTTCAGAAAACGTACGTTCGGAATTTTATAACTTTTGAACCGGTGCTCTGAATTAAAATCCGAGGACACCGATGAACTCGCAGTGCCGGTATTCACTTAAGGGGACCTTTACCGCGGTTGCGTTTTATGCGGGTTGAAAGTTAATTTTTGGGGATTTGTAAAAATAAATAAATAAAATGGTTGTTCACCATTTTATTTATTTGGGTGGTTATATTGTCAAAGTGGAAGTTAGAGGTGGGGCCCACACTGCACATAACCTCCAATGGGACGATATTTGTGAGTTGAGACCCACACGAGGCCTAACCCCTCACCTCCCTTAAACCCCCCTTTAACACTCCCTTTATTTATTTTGACAACACCTCCCATTAATTATGTGGAGCCTTTTCATCTCCCTTCCATTAAAGTTGCCAACTCAAATGCCATAATTCATTCAATAGTATTTTTGATTTAATTTGAATTTGATAGCAATGTTATATCATGGGAGAATAAAATAATAGCTTAGGATATTATTTAGTTTTGGCACTTGCGGTGTTGGGAGCACGTTGGAGATATTGAAAGAGAGAGTTCTTCCACGAAGATTGCGAAGAACGCTCCATGACTCAAAGAACCGGAAGCATTTCTTTCTCCAACCTTCTTTTTCCTCTGCATTAAGAGAGGAGACACCGCCGCGAGAAAGCGTCGGTTACGTCAACAACTCTTCATCCAATGTTGAAGGGACGACACCGTTATTCCGGGACGCTCGACTACTGTGACGTCCGTCTTCCGGGACTCGACGATGTGCGACGTCAATTTCGAGGTAGGGGGGTTTTTGTTTATTTATGTTTACGTTATTCTTTACCTTGAGCATGGAAGAATATTCTGTTGGGTGTTTATTTGAACTACTAATGCAGGTGGGTAAGGACTACAAACATGTCCAGACCCACTGCCAACTAGTTCTTGATGTGCGGCGGTATGGGGTCGGGTGTGTGGTAACAGAAGGTGGCGCGATGAGCGGACGGGGGGCCAGGCGATGCAGATAGTTTGAGGCGCGTTGGCGTGGGTAGCTGGGGGCGGTGCGGCGGCGCGACGGGCAGACGAAGGCGGTGGCGGTTCTGGCCATGCGGATGAAGGCTGGAGTTGGGGCGCTAAATTGGAGAACAAAATCGTGAAGGGAGGAGTTAACTGGAGGGAGAAATAATAAGGAGATAAAAGTAATAATAATAAAATGAGATTGAGATAATAAAAAAAATTATAAAAGCAAGGGTGGCGCCTATTAGTGAGCCTCATGGGGATTGTGGGTGCGTGGATATTGGATGGGATAATTTAAGGAATTAAATTAAATTAAAAATAATAATATAATAATGTTATTATTATTTTCGTTGGGAAAACTGTATTTTGACAGTATCTTCCTCGTGCGACCTCGGTTTCACGAACCGTCAGCGGCAGTGTGACCCAGACACCAAGACAGAATTTATGAGTCCAATATTGGATATCTTTTTAGGGTTTTTGGATCGGGTACCCAAAGTGCTCGGAAAATAATAGATTTAATAATAGTATTAAATCTTTGACCCTCCATAACTCATGCGTGCGACGCCCGATTGGCTTGCCGTCAGTGGCGATGTAATCTTGACATCAATACGGTCAATTCAAGTCTAATGTTGAATACTAAATTCTGGTTCGTGGCTCGGGCCCACGAAACACTGAATAATAATAATATTATTATTACGAGATCTTGTATCAGACATATCTCTCTCATACGGTGTCGAAATGTCGAACTGTCTGCGAGGTTGCGACCCTGGAATTAAGACGGATATTTAAAGACAAATCTTGGATATTTAATTCGAGGTCGAGGCGTAGGCCCCATGAGGCCCGGTTCGCGCGTGTTGCGGTGAAATGGAACTTTTTCACCGGCTATCCGTTTTGGACCAATGGGTAGTCCATATCGTGTGTTTTTCTGTATGGATCGCAATGGTGTGACCGGTTTGATTAACCAGTGTCATTTGAAGTACGACTGGGTTGGTTCGAACCCAAAACCAACCGGGCCCTTGGAGCGGAAACACTTATATCTTGAGCTCCGGACGTCCGATTGACGTGCCATCAACTTTTTTGGATTCCTCTTGATGAGATGGAACTTTTGGAATACTTTTCCTGAGTTTTGGTTGCAGTTGGATAGTGGCCGGGTTGGATTGTACCCGAAATCCAACCGGGCCCCTGGAACAGAAAAGCTGATAACTTTCAGACTGGACGTCCGCTTGACGAACCGTCAGCGGCGTTGGTGATCATGTTGAGAAATAGTCCCTATGAGTATACCCTATGAGAGTTCGAGGTACAGTTGAGATACGGCCGGGTTGGTTTTCACACGAAACCAACCGGTCCCCTGGGACGAAAAGGATAATAACTCACAGACTGGGCATCCGATTGACGCACCGTCTGTTGCGTTGAGACCCCTATGACGAGGCGGTACTTTGAGATAATTCTTCGTGGGAATTTGAGATACTAGGAGTATCGACCTGTAGCTCGTGGAGAGGACACTCATAGAGATGAGCGTACGAAGTACGGAGACCGTGTAGCCGGCTGAGACTTGACGAATGCTTGACCAACTCGACTGGGAGTGAGTCGACTAGCCCAGTGGACGGAGCACTACATTGTTTGGGTGCAGACCCATGGCGGACGTAGCACTACCGTGCGACAGTGCAGACCTGCGGTACTCGTCCGGAGAGTACCTTTGCAGGCTATTAGGGGGTGTGAACTACTATGTTTGGGTGGCATACCCCAGCGGGAAGCACTACTGTGTTTGGGTGGCTGACCCGCGGTACTCGACAAGAGGAGTACCTCAGCAGTCTAAGGTTAGTGAGTAGTACCTCAGAGTCGTGACAAGACCACTGTACACTCTAGAGATGGGGCTTTTCAGTAGTTACAGTTTCGATAATGAAAATCCTGGTTTGAGCTGAGTCTATGATCTTGTGTTTACCTCATGATTGAGATGGGTCACTTGATAACTTAGGTATATGTATGGGAATATACCTGGGTAGTGGTTATCCGTTGATTTCATAATCTTTGTGTTTCCTCATGATTGAGATGGGTTACTTGATAACTTAGGTATATGTATGGGTATATACCTAAGTAGGGGTTATCTATTGAGATATTTCTTTGTGGTTATCCTTGTTGGATTTAGTGAGACTTTGAGGGTCTCGGGGTCCCTACTGAGTATCGTTATACTCACCCCTGCACGGGCTATGCCTGTACCTCATTGTGTTGGTTGTAGACGACGGGCAGCGCTGACGGAGGCCGAGTGTTTGAGGACTGGACGGTACCCGGAGGTGGATCTCACAACGAGTCTATATCCGGAGGTGGACTTCACGACGAGACGACACTCGAAGGAGGTTGACGGGCGAGAGCGTTGTGGAGGATATCTGTACCTACCCTTCAGGTAGGATCCGTGGTGGATGATCCAGGAGCGGTGCTATCTGTACCTACCCTTCAGGTAGGATCCGAGGTGGACGACCCAGGAGCTGTTTCTATTCTTCCAGCTATTTCTCTTTTCTATTGTACTTCCGTTCAGTTGTAGCTGTACTTTTCAGTTGGGTTTGTATTCTGGCCCTTTTCCTTTTCAGCACTTCTTTTGTACTTAGTGTTTACTTCCGCTTGTACTCTGTGGTGTTTTGTTTACTTTTATAAAGGCAATTCCTTCCCAGTTATCAGGATTTATGCCTTTGGTGCTAGTCTCCAGCCCCTGGCCTATGGAAGTTGGGCTTGGGGTAGTCACAGCATGAGCCCCGAGGACGGGTCGTGACCCCGAATTCTAGATGGGGAGTCCGAATCATCATCGGATATGGTAAAGATAGGCGAGGATACATATATGTAAAGGGTGGTGAAAACATGGGAGGACTAAATATCCCATGTGCCCCTAATGACACATCGGGATCAGAATATGGGATAGATGGTATGTTAGGGGGGGGGGTCAAATCAGGTATGCCGACCAGATCGACTAGCTCTCATACCACCCCCCTTGTACGAAAACCCAGAGTACTAAGAACACTACTAGGATACTCATCAAATAATTGTTTCCTAAGTGGTGGATCCTGAATTTTTTTTTAAAAATTAATCATATGACATTATAAGTAATTTAAATGTATATGTTTGAAATAAAATACTCACTAGAGGCACTAGTGGTGGAATGCCTATCTCATCCATGTGACGATTGTTGTCCATCATCTTTTTCCATCACCTCTCTTAAATTTGTTTCATTTCCTACATTTAAAAAAAATATAAAAGTAATTAGAAAAGGATAACTACTGTGTAACCCAAAAAACAAAATAAATGAGAGGGAATATGGGGATTGATGGATAATTTAGCTATCCATTATTTTAGGTGAGCTTGAATAGATATATAATGAATTCAATAAATCGTACAATATGTAATAAAGAAATTTAATTTTTAGTAGGATGGTTATTTACTAGGAAAACAAACCATCATGTTCATAAGGGGTAAAACACTAGTGAAAATTAAGGAGAAATTTAATTTCTTTAGCCCAGGTAGATGATGCAGGTTTCTATACATATTTTTCATAAGAAGACAAACCATCATGTTCATTATATGGTGAAATGTTAAAGGGAGTTCTTAGAGTTATACTAATTTTATATGTGGTCAATAAATCATTGAAATATTCACAATGTTAGAAATGTTGGTTTCGGTGGTTTGGATATAGTTAAATTCCAAATTAGAAAATGAAATTCAAATAAAATTACAGCCAATAAACATTGAAAATTCACATAATGGTAAAGTAAGATACAACATATTTTTAATCAATATTAAATCAATTTTAATAGTACCAAAATTAACCAATCAAGTTGAGATAAACCAAAATAATTGAGAACATAGATGGATGATCGAACAAATCACAGTTGAAAAAAATTGGGTGATGTGCCATCTCCCACTCTTCTAGGATTAATGTCGTCAATGTATATGATCCAATAATTCCTCTTGTTTGCGAAGGTGATGGAAAAATGGGTTTAATTTTCTCATACTATTCTTCTCTGTTTCTCATTGGTTTGTTCATTCTTGTAGTATGATCATAAAAATATATAAAGAAAAAATCCAAACATTCTTGAGCCAAGTAACTGTTCACGATTGAACATTTGAGATGATTCTTATTTCAGAAGTAATAATTTGATGTGTACATATTTCTTTCAGTTGGATACATCCAAATAAAATAAATAGGTCCTCCGATAAGTATTTCATTTGGAATATGGACAGTCAGATGCAATATGCATGTGAAAAATGATGGAGGAAATTTTTTTTCTAACTCCCAAAAAATTAATGGGGAATCTGCCAAATTTTTTTACAAGAAATAATTAGACAACTTTTTAGCACAATGATCTCTAAAAAAATTGATAAATTGAATAATATCCAGTATTACATTATTGGAAAAACGATGACAGATTTCTATTAGAATCAACTCATGCAGAAGGATGTGATAATAAAAAGTCTTCAAATATTTCCACTTCAACTCCCTTTTATTGAACTGTTTAGATATGTTGTTTGAATAGCCATTAGGAAATTTAGTATCCTCTACTACTTCCAAAAATTGTTTTTTTTCATTAGGTCTCATCACATAAGAAGCACATGGAATTTCCATTTATTTTCATGGATATAAACAAGATGCAATTCTTCTCTGATGCCCCAATCCACCAAGTCATTCCGAGACCATAAATCATCTTTTAAATTTCCCTTACCATTTAGAAGAATAGAAATCTACATTTAACATATTTTTTTAATGTGTATTACATCTAAGAAATGACGTAACAAATTGTTTGAACAATAAGGAAAATCAAAGAATATATCTCTCTTCTTCCAATTGTAATAGGTTTATGTGGAAACATTATTTCTCTATCTATATTTCATTTGACCCTTCCCAAATACAAAATTGAAATCTTTAAATTCATTATGCACATCAGTTCCAGATATACACTAAGGTGGATCATTGGTCTCCATGGTATTTTCAAATCTTCGACGATTATTTCTATATGGATGGTCCATTGGAAGGAATTGTCGATGTCCCATAAAACTAAAACTACAATGATGATTTAGTTTTCTAGATTGTGTATTATTTATATAAACAAGACATGATAGTTTTCCCTTCTTGCTCCATCCAGACATCATTGCACAAGCAAGAAAATCATTGATCGTCCACATAATCACAACATGCATCTTAAATATGTCTTTAAAACATACATCATATGTGCACACACCCACATCCCAAATAATTTTCAAATCTTTTATTAAAGGTTGTGTGTATACGTCTATATCATTTCCGGGATCATAAGGGCCAGATATGAGTATACTCATGAAAGTGAAATGATTTTTCATACACAACCATGGGGGAAGGTTATAAATGTGTTTAAAAACCATCCATGTGCTGTGAGAAGTAATAATCTTTCCAAATTTATTAAAACCATCAAATGAAATACCCAACCTCATATTACACATGTTACCTGAAAAATCAGGATATCGAGCATAAAATCTCTACCATGTAAATCCATATGTAGGGTGAACCAACTCATCATTAGTATTATCTCTCTCAGTATCATGACATCTCATTTTTATTGATATTTCATCAGACATAAAAATATTATGGAGTCTGGGGATCAATGGAAAATTCCAAATTACTTTATGTGGCACACATGATGGTGTTCCATTAACTTTTTTATTCCAGCGGGATGTGCCACATTTTATACAATCATTTAGTTCAACAGTTTTCTCCCAGAATATACTGCAGTATTTTGGGAAAACATGAATTTTATTTCTTGAAAAATCAAGTTCCTAAACTAACTTCCATTACATATAGTGATTTTAGGTAATATTTGAATCATTTTGAAGTAATTACTTCAAGAAGGTAAGAATTTAATCGATGGGAGTATTAGAAATTCAGTACATAGTTTTCCCATGAAACAATCAGATTAAAAATTCCAGCCTTTTCATTTTACAGCAGTGTTGATATACTAGAGTTGTGGAAGCATCATTCAATTTTTTCACCCTGAAAACATCATCATTTTCATTCGACACATCATGTGTGCTCATATCGAAGTCTTCTTGGGTCAGAATCCCTTCTTTTTCATGATGATGAATAAATGGAAACCAGTCATATACCAAATTCTCCAATCCAGTCCTCTCATTTGGATCATCAGAAATTTGAGATTTTATTTTATCCCCATTGTGATACCATGCATTGTAGTTTTCTTGAAATCCATATTTGGTAATGTGGTAGCTAACTTCTTCACAGCTCAACCAAGTTCTTCCAACACAATTGTAACATAGGAAGTGTATGTGACCACTATATGAAGCATTGTGAAATGAAAAATCTAAAAAGCTCTCCAAATTTTTTGTAAAATCACTTGATAACCGACCAGTTTCATATATCCAACTTCTATCCATTCTGTAAAAAAAAATATAAGATATTTCATCAAAATATATTCAATAAGATTGATGTTTCATCAAAAATATATTTATGTAAATGAGAATTGTTCACTTGATATGAAACCATAACTGACAAACTACTCTATATGAGAATCATAATATAAAAGACAACAAAATACTATATTTATAACAAAATATATATGAATAACTATATATGAGTGTATAAGATCATGTACACTTGTGGAAGAGAATTATTCAGGAGTTGACTAAATTTTCGATCAAAGAAATTTTATATTTTAGTAGATTATTTGAGTGATCACATACACTGCCCAAGGGGGTGGGGGTGTCCAGGAGGGGTGGGGGTGTCCATGGGTTGGGGGTGTTCAGGGGGGTGGGGGGTGGGGCAGTCCAGGGGGGTGGGAATGTCTAGGGGGTGGGGGTATCTAGGGGGGTGGGGGTGTCCAGGGGGTGGGTGGGTGGGGGTGTACAAGGGGGGGGGGGGGACTATCCATGGGGTGGGGGTGTCCAGGGGGTGGGGGGTGTCCAGGGGGTGGGGTGGTGTCTGGGGGGGGGGGGTTGTCTAGGGGGTGGGGTGTTGTCTAGGGGGGTTATCCAAGGGGGTGGGGGGTGTCTAGGGGTTGGGGATGTCTAGGGGTTGGGCGTGGGGTTCCAGGGGGTGGGGCTGTCCTTTGGGGTGGGGGTGTCTAGGGGTTGGGGGATGTGGGATGTGGGGGGGGGGGGGGGGGTGTCAAAGGGGGTGGGGGTGTCCACCACAAAACTAGGGTCATAGAGTCCAATCTCTATCTAATTGTATCACGAATTCAAGCCTATTATAGATGAACCAGAAGACTGTTGGTGTAAACCATGGATATCATACATATAAATCACAACATAGCTAATTGTAAACAAACCTCCAAATATCATATGTGGATCAAATTTGATCTTCCACTCTAAATATCATACATGAATTCTACAAAAACACACATAATTGTAAACACACCTCCAAATTTTGAGCTAGTTATGTGGATTATTTATGCCTTAAGAGGCTAGCTAAGAGCTAATTCTAGGTTGTGACACAAGGTGTAAATATAGAATTTTCTATGTTTACAAATTTTTGTGTGTGTGTCAAATATGATCCCATGTATGTTGTTTGGGAATATGAGCCAAGTATCAATGGGACACTACTCATGGGAGTATGAGCCTTGTTATATCATTAGGTGATATAGAGTTGTACAAATGTTAAATTTGTATGAGATCAATATGGACAGTGGATAAGAACTGAGTGAGATTTCTTTGCAGATATAACTTATTCTTTTAAGGGTAAGAGTGACTGTTGGTATGAAACTTCAAGAAAATTCTTAACATCTGAAAGAAACTATACATTGGTTATATTTGATTCCTATTTTATTTTTTTAGAGTATCAGAGTGGACACCCCCCCCCCCCCAAACAACCCACACCCCCACACCCCCACACCCCTACATCCCCCTACCCCCCTACATCCACCCCTGGACAGCCCAACCCCACCTGGAGAGCCCCCCACCCCACCTGGACAGCCCCCACCCCCACCTGGACAGCCCCCTCCTCCCTGGACAACCCACACCCCCTTCCCCACCTGGACATCCCACCCCACCCCTTGGACAACCCACACCCTGGATAGCCCACACCCGCTCCACCACCTGGAAAAACCACCCCCACCACCAGATAGCCCACCCCTACCTAGAAAGCCCACACCCCCTCCCCCACACCCCTACATCCCCTACCCCCTTGCATACCCCTGGAAAACCCCCCACCTGGATAGCCCCCACCCAATGTAAACAGCCCCCACTCCCCACCCGGAAAACCCCCACCCCACCTGGACAACCCACCCCCACCCCCACCTGGACATCCCCCACCCCCACATGGACAACCCCCCCCCCCCTCTCTCGGTATATCCCACACCCCCTCCCCAACCTAGACAACTCACCCCCACCCCCTAGACAACCCACCCCCTTGGACAGCCCACACCCCTCCCCCACATGGACAACACACCCTTACCCCCCTAATAGTCCAAACCCCTCCTTGGACAGCCCATAACCCCCTCCCCAACACCCCTTCATCCCCCTACCCCATAGACAACCCACCTCCCACCTGGACAACCCCCCCACCTGGATAACCCCTACCCCCCTACAACCCCTCTTAGGGTAATTTTATTTAAAACCATTTTATTAATTAATAAAGGAAAACCATCATGTATTAGCCATTTCACTCAAAAAATAAAACCATTAAATTTATCAAAACATGAACATTTCAATTTATAAGTCTATATGGGTCACTTAAGAAATTTTATTAGGGAAAGGGGAAATCACCCACATGGTTAATTATAATTAAAAAACTGGGCCAAGCACTTAGAAGGTGGGGTGGTGTCCAGGAGGTGCGATGGTGTCTGGGGGAGTGTCTAAGGGGGTGGGTGGGGGGGTGTTCAGGTGGTGGGGGGGGGGTGTCTAGGGAGGTGGGGGGGGGGGGGGGGGCTATCCAGGGGGTGGTGGGTGTTCAAGGGGGATGGGGTGGGGGGTGTTCAGGGGTGGCAATACCCATATAATACCTTAAAAGTTACCTATACCCAATCCAACCAAAATCAGAATTCCAATCCATCACTCAACCAACACCCAATTAATCCTCAATATCACTACCCTTCCCATTATTCATTTATAAAAAACTATAAATACAAAATCAAAATCCAATTTTCAACTAAACTAAAGTCCATAGAAACTACCATATCACCCCACTAAAAAAATGTAAAACCACCTACATCACTACCCCAACCATCCCCAATCCCTTCACATGGACCATCCTTATATCAATTACCTACCTAGAGACTATATGAATAAAAAAAGCCTTTACCATCTTTGAATTGTAGAACAAAAAATAGAAAACCAATCAATCAAAGTGTTTAGTATACAATGCCACAGACCACACTAAACTCTGATTTAGGCCAAATAAAAACAGAAAACCGAAAAAATACATGCATAACATTAAATCTAATATATAACTTAATAATTTGAAGTGTATAAATAAAAAATTACTTTATTGAATATGTATCTATTGAGTATAAGGAGTTTCCAAGTCTAGGGTAAAGAGAGACCTTAGAGAGATTCAGATTAGGGTGCCTACAATCGAGTGGACTGGGAGCTGGGCTGCTGTGTATTTGGGTGAAATCTTTCCCAATGGTTTTTAAAAACCGTTGGCAAATCTACTATTTACCAACCATTATAAAAAACCATTGGTATATATAAATATTTCTCAACAGTTTAATTAAACCATTGGGAAATCTTGGTTATAAAAACACAATGCCAACGTTTTGAATAAACTCTTTGGAAATGTTTCTATTTTTACAGTATACCAACAATTTCTTCAAACTGTTGGTATAAAACCATTGGGAAAACCACTATTTCTAGTAGAGTCTCTCTTTACACTCCAAAGGACAAATCAATGATGAGTTACTTTAAGGAGGGGAAGATACAATGAACCAGTTTCTCATGAATGTATGACTCATTTGTTTTTCGGCTAAAATCCATTATTCTCCTCACACCCCAAGGATTTAAAAATAAATTTAGTATAGAATGCAATGCACACAAAACTTTTTTATTATATTTATTTAAACAAGATAGTTATAACCTAGCCATTAAAGAAAAATTTTCCACTTCTATTTTTTTTATTTAAAAAAATGGACATAAACGGTTGCGATTCGTAATATATTTAGAGTCTAATAGGATCAACTTAATTTTTTTGGTGAATAGTAGCTTGACCCATTGGAATAGTAATACACCCTTATGAATAGTAACATGAACCTTATAAATAGTAAACCAACCAAATGAATAGTAACATCATCCATGAAAGTATACATAAAATGTAGGCTCCTTATAAATGAAATTATGATATAATTATATCATAATACAAGTAAGTGAATATTTTAAAATTAATAATCAAGGGTTAATATTTTTGTGGGTAAAAAATATTTAATTACAATTTTATAATTAATAAATTCTTTTAAAAGAAAATTGATTTTCATAAAATGTATTTATAAATAAATATTTTATTTTCCTATAATCTTAGGATAATCTAATAAGACCTTAGTTAAAATTTCAGGGTGTTATAAAATCAGTTTTAACTTTAAAAACTATATTTTTTGAGTAAATGATGATTTTAATTAAAAATTAAATTTATCAAATTTAGAAAATTATTTTCATAAAATGGAGTTAATTTTTAAATTATACATATCAAAAAATGTCTAGGGTTAAGTTTTTGGATTTTTTTTAAATAATTGAATTTTTACTGAATTGTAAAATATGGTAATTTACAGTATAAATACATTATAAGCTAAATACAGTATTCCTTAAGTCATGGATGATGTAATCACAATTGATTCAAACTCACATGCAATTATTTATTTTTTTATTTACAAGAATCAATACTATTACTTGTTTTTTAGAAAAATAATAAAATAATGAGAAATTACCCCTCTCCTCCAATATAAAAACCACCCCTCACCCCCTCTTCACCTTACACACTTATAGATTTTATCCTTGTCAAATTTCTTCCAAATAATCTTCCCAATACCCCCAAAATATAGAATCTCTTGTTCTAATCAAAAGACCAAAATTAATCCCCTTAAAGAGGTTCTTAAGGAGTATTTAAGAGGCAAAATCCTCTTCCTTTTCCTTTTATTTTCTTTTCATGTTCATTATTTTATTATACTCTCCTCAAATACTATTTTAAAATGATCATGATAAATAAAGTATCATCTATATACTGTAATTATATCATGTTAACGAAATACCCATCATAAATCTCCTTACTCTCTCTCTCTCTCTTTTATATTAAAAAACAAAATCATCATTCGGGAGGTGTCGATTTACAACCTTCATGCATGATGAACTTTCATTCGTTAATTTATTCTTAAAGTATGGTCATGATACCATTTTTATGGATACACCAGACTATAATATGTGTATTATAACCTATTTAATGTACTATAACTAGTATATATACACAATACTAATTCATAATACAAAACTAGTATGTGGTGATGAAAAACCACCAAAATAATCTAAATGATTATCACTAATGTTTTATCTAATAACTCATCCTAATACCATATAACCAAATGAATTATATAACCATTTAATATTATTTATGTTCATCATTAAAATATAAATTCAATTCTTTAGAATTATATCCATTCCACATGAACTCCATTACTTCTAAACAAGCGACTCGGTCCTAAAAACCAAGAAAATGAATGCTTCAGAACGATGAAATTAAACTCTATAACTCATAAATAAGTCCATAAATGAACTTAATAAAACTATAATGATTCTCATAAATTTATAAAGGGTTATTAATTAATTAATTAATGTATTTATTTGATTATCCATAATATTATGGTCAAGTGCAGAACACATTCAGACACAATGTATGCTCTTTCTCATCTCACTTCCATTTCTGTGAGATATTCCTTATTCACCACTATTTCATGTGTATGATGTATGTATACTACCCATTTATGTATCATATCATGAATTGATTTACTTTAATGGTATTAAATTTATCATTTTATGATTATTAATTTTTGGTCATATGATTCGATTTATTATAAAGTGGTAAGAGATTCTACCGGAACCCCCATTTTTTCCTTCAGGTTACTCTTTATCTACCTTTACTAAAATGTAATAATTATTTATTTCTATATATTTCTTATAAATTATGTGTATATATTCCAAAATCATATATCCAGATCATATCAACCTTATTTTATTGGGATATACATGTTTTAAAATGGTTCCCTTCTCAATTTTTCTCGATAAACAAGCCCGATGCAAGGGAACTTCCCGATTTCTTATCCATTTTTATGTGCACTCCAAAATCTGTTTTAGGCCACCATTATTTTTATAAAATAACTAATTTTATCATTAAAAACTATCTTGGTTCATTTATGGTTTTATGAAAACAAACATTCCTTTTTTCTTTAAAATCTCTTTAATGTTTTCTTTAAACTGTATTAAAATGTTTTACTTCTAAAGTTTCTTAAAAAATAATTTTACATGATTTCACTTCAATGGAACATAATTTATGCATAAAATATAATTTCAATGTCCTTAAATTTTATTTTATAGGATATACATGTTTAAAATATGATTTTATGATAAATACAAATGATTTTCCAAAAGAACTCTTCTTTCTAAAGTAAAGATGGGTTTTATCATATCACTTTTAATTCTATGAAATATATTACATGTTCACCACTTATTAATTTCAAGAGGTCCATTTAATGCCCTTGGATGTATCAAATATTCATTATTATTATTATTATGATAATATATGTTTTTTTTATAAGGATTAATATTTAAATGCTTTAATGTGGTATGGGACACTTTTTAATGTTTAATGATTATTTTCCTCAAATAATCTATTAATAATTTTATTAGAGTATTTTAATCTATGATTACGATTAAAATCTTTCAAAATGGTATGGGACACTTTTATTTAAAGATATTTTTTATTAGACATGTTAGGAATTTATTAGAATTAGAAAGTGAATGGTGGGGCCCTCTATATCCCCTCAATGCATCAGTAGGTCCCACGAGACAAAACAGAAATTGATTTCATCTAAAGCCTTAACCATTTATTTTTAAAAGTCTTTGATGAGGGATTTAAAAAAGGATTATGTTGTCTTACATATTAATTCACTCATTATGATATCATTAATTGATAAATCATGTGATTATTCTATTATTAGAATATCCATGGTGATGTTTCATGTGATTATTTATATAAAATTATTTATATGGAATTATTTATTTAGATTTTATTCCTTCCATATTATGCTCAAGATTGTGTTTTAAAGACATGTGTTATTATTTATTCATCATGACTTACTGTTTATGTTATATCTCTTACTGTATTACTTACCCTTACTGAGTGTCAGATCTCACCTGTTTCATATGTATCTTTTTCTTAGTATTCTGAGAGGTATATTATGAATGACTTGTAGGATTAATCTAGGAGTTATGGATGTTTATAATGGAATTTTTATGTTTTTTTTTCTCTTTGAAGATGTAATGTAAATCATATGTTTTTATATGGTTTTATAAAAAGTAGTAAACTATTCGATCTTTTGGGATGTTTCTTCCTTGTAAATATGCCAATTTATTAATATAAGGCACCAACTCTGGGAAATTGGGTTTGAGGACTTTACATTTGGTATCAAAGGAAGTTTGGTATAAATCTTGGAAACTAGATTTAGAAAACATAGATTATGGAACATAACACTAAGATATAATTTGATGATAGTAATATAATAACATCCTATAATTTTGGTAAGTAATAGATTTTGTAGGTCTTCCTAGAAATACATCTCTATTTGGATACTACAAGTGGATGTGATTCTGGAACAAATGTACCTAGGAGTAACAAATCCGATAAGGTGTTCCAGGCCTGACTCGAGGTAACCTGGTACATAAAAATGGGCCTTACCATGCACATGGTTTGATAATCCTAGGGGATATTCTAAGGATAATTCACATTTTAATTACAGACCATTATAAAGGATTTAAAAGTAAATATTTCCCCAAAGAAACCATGTTAGCTACATATAAGTTTTTCAATTTATGTTAAGTATATCACAAGTATTGGGATTATAAAATATGTTTTAAAATGTTATGATCTAATCTATAGAATTAAATTTTATAGAAATAGTGCCTATCGGAAGTAATGAGAACCACATCAATTCACATAATCCAAAGAGTAAGAATGATTTTTTCTTTTATGTGTTTGAGCCAGTCTTTTAAAGGGAACTAGTCTCTCAAACATTCTCATAATTTGAAGAGATAATATGATGTACTAAAAAGAAGTAGAAATATTTTTATAAGTATTATAGCCTCATATGGAAGCAAGATAAGAAGATGACAATGAGGAAAAAGATATATAAAATGTTTAAGGGAAAGAAGTATTTTCCCACATGTGATAATTGTGGAAGGAAACACTTTGGTATATTCTTAAAAGAAACAGAAGTCTTCCACAAGTGTGGAGAGAAAGGACAACATTCTTATGATTGTAAGGGTAAGAAATTTTTTTTAGTGTACAATGCTTCAACTATAAGGATATTGGACACTATAAAAATCAATGTCTTATGCATTAAAAGAATATAAACCAAAAGAATAAAATGGACCATGGATAATATTATGATACTACCAAAGACAAAGAGGAATGATTAATGTTACTATGATTAGATTCAATAATTATGTATTTTGATTATTTTGATCAATGATGTACTGGTTATAATAATTATAAAATATATAAGGATTGTACTGTAGTACTATTTCATTACAGATTTGAGGTTGTATGATGAATGGTACCAAGAAAAAGTGACTCGGTAGCAAGTTAGACTTTTGAAAAATATACGTTTTAGGGAAAGAGGACCCTTAATATGTTCCTGATACTGAGATATCAATTTTGGAATAGAGTTATGATTGATTTGGATAATGTAAATTGGATAGAACTTATTATATTGGATCTAAAAAATGGAATATTGACAAAGTGGTTTATGTTATCATTGGTAGAGTCTACAATATTTTGGATTTAAGTAATATATCCAATTTTCTATATTTTAAATAAGGAATAAAGTAGCATCAATTTATTTAATAAGGTTTCACAGTAATTCATGTCATTACCATGCTTTAAGAGAATACAAATAGAATGTACTCACATGTTTGTATGTGATGATTAAGAGTGACTTCATGTTGTTTAACAAGTCTAGTGACCTTCTTTCCAAAGTGTTGGATCACAATATTATTAGAAAATTTAACCATTTATGAAATGGTTGAATTTGATATTTGGACAAGGTTTTAGAGATTATTTTACCGTATGACACAACTTATGCCATGGAATGGACTAGGAATAGTTAAAGGCATAACTGAAGTGAAGATTTTGTTTATAGAAACATATCATTTACTCATATTTACTTACATTATTATATAGTAAAATAATTTACCTTCTTTAGGGATAGGATCTTGAAAAAAAAAATTATCCTAGAACCGACTTTTCCAATGTGGGTTTTCTATAAAGGTATTTTCCAATATCATCCATTTTTTTTCTTTTTTAAAGTGAAATTTAAAATTGGGATGAAACAATTAATTGAATGAGGGGAGAATGTAAGACCCCAAGGATTTGAAAATAAATTTAATATAAAATGTAATGCACACAAAACTTTGTTATTATAGTTATTTAAACAAGATAGTTATAACCTAGCCATTAACCATAATTTTTCCGCCTCTATTTTTTGAATTTCAAAAAAATGGGTGTACACAATTTTGATCTGTAAGGTATTTAGAGTCTGATAGAATCAACTTAATTTTTTTGTGAATTGTTATTGGAACCTTTAGAATAGAAATGTACCCATATGAATAGTACTATGACCAATATGAATAGTGAACCGACCAAATGAATAGTAACCTCATCTATACGATTATAAATAAAATTCAGACACCATATAAATGAAAGTATGATATAATTATATTATAGTACAAGTAAGTGAATATTTTAAAAATTAATAATCAAGTGTTGGTATTTTTGTGAGTAGTAAATATTTAATTACAGTTTTATAATTAATAAATTGATTTAAAAAAATTAATTTTCATAAAATTTAT
This sequence comes from Viscum album, assembly GCA_963277665.1. Lineage (NCBI taxonomy): Eukaryota > Viridiplantae > Streptophyta > Magnoliopsida > Santalales > Viscaceae > Viscum > Viscum album. The sequence continues at coordinate 1,352,985,022 of OY728150.1, read as the reverse complement.
TTATAAATAAATATTTTATTATCCTCTAATTTTAGGATAAACTAATAAGACATTTATTAATTTTTTAGGGTGTTTTAAAATTAGTTTTAACTTTAAAAACTATATTTATTTAGTAAATGATGATTTTAATTAAAAATTAAATTTATCATATTTAGAAAAGTGTTTTCATAAAATGGCTTTCATTTTTTAATTATACACGTTAAAAAATTGTTAGGGTGAATTTTTGGTATTTTTCTGAAGTACATGGATTTTTAGTGAATAGTTTAATATGGTAATGTACAGTATAAATACATTATAATATAAATACAATATTAACTAAGTCATGGATGATGTAAGAATCCTTCATTTGAAATAAAATTCACTTATTTCTATATTTATTCATAAGAATCAATACTATTACTTATCTTGAGTAAAATAATAAAATAATGAGAAATTACCCATCTCCTCCATTATAAAAACCACCCCTTACCCCCTCTCCTCCTCAAACCTTACATGCTTTGGGAATTATAAAATTTAAGCCCAATAATATTCCCAATATCCTTCTCTATGTCTATAAGATCATGGTCTCCTCAGAAGACCAAAATTAGTTCCATTAAGGAGATTCTCAAGGAGGAGTATTCAATAGGTAAAATTCTTTTCCTTTTCATTTTATTTTCTTTTCAAGTTCCTTTTTTTATGATACTCTTCACACATCCTCTTTCAAAATTATAATCATAACTCCAGTATCACCTATATACTATAATTATATCATGTTAATTTAATACCCATTATTAATCTTCTTACTCTCTCTCTCTCTCTCTCTCATTTTAAAAAACAAAATCATCGTCCAAGAGGTGCCGATTTACAACCTTCGATGACGACGAACTTTAATTCATCAATTTATTCTTAAAATATGGTCATGATACCATTTTTATAGTTAAAAAAGACTATAATATGTGTATTATAACCTATTTAAGGTTTTATAACAATTATATATACACAATACAAATTCATATGACAAAACTAGTTCCTGACGATAAAAAACCGCCAAAATAATCTAAATTATTATCACTAATGTTTTATCTAGTAACTCATCCTAATACCATAAAAAAATTAATTATCTAACCATTTAATATTATTTATTATTATTTTTATCATATCAAATTAATTCTATATAATTATATCCATTCCACATGAACTCCATTACTTATAAATAAGAAAACTGATCATGAAAAAACAAGAAAACAAATACTCGAGAACGATGAAATTAAACTCTATAACTCATCAATAAATCCATAAATTAACTTAATAAAACTATAATTATTATTATTAATGTATAAAAGGATATTAATTAATGAATTAATATATTTAATTTGATTATCCCTTAAATTAAGGTCAATTGTAGAACACATTCATACATAAGGTAAGGGTTTTCTCATCTCACTTCCATTTTTGTGAGATATTCCTTATTCACCCCTATTTATTGTGTATGGTGTATGTATAATACCCATTGATGTATCATATCATTAATCTATTTATTTTAATGGAATTCAATATATCATTTTATGATTATTAATTTTGGGGCATATGATTCAATTTATTACAAAGTGGTAAGGGATTCTACTTGAACCTAAGTTTTTTCCTTCAGGTTAATCTTTTTATACATTTAATCAAATGTATTGCGTATTTATTTTTGTATATTTCTTATAAATTACGCATATATTTTCCAAAATAATATATATATATATATATATATATATATATATATATCATATCATCCTTATTTTATGGTGATATACATGTTTTAAAATGGTTTCCTTCTCAATTCTTGTCAATATACAAGCCTGATTCAATAGAACTTCCGGATTTCTTATAAATTTTCAAGTGCACTGAAAAATATTTTTTAAGCCCCTATTATTTTTATAAAATCAGTCATTTGATAATTAAAAACTATCTCGGTTCATTTAGGGGTTTATTAAAACAAATATTTCTTTCCTATTTAAAATCTCTTTAATATTTTTCTTAAACCACACTAAAATGTTTTATTTCTAAAGTTTCTTAATATTTTTTTTACATGATTTCAATTTTGTGGGAGATTATATGTGCCTAAAATATACTTTAAATTTCCTTACCTTTTATTTTTTAGGATATATATGTTTGAAATATTATTTTATGACAATTACAAATGATTTTCCAAAACAACTCTTCTTTCCAAAGTAATGAGGGTTTTTCTCGTCTCACTTTTACTTCTATGAGATATTTGAATTGTTCACCACTTATTCCTTTCATGTGGTGTGTGTAATGACCATTGATGTATCAAATATGTATTATTATTATTATTATTACATTATATATTATTCATTAATAGGTACTAAGATTTAATTGTTTCAACATGGTATGAGATACTTTGGAATGTTTAGAGATTATTTTCCTCAAAGAATTTAACAATATTTTTATTAGAGTATTTTAATCAATAATTATGATTAAAATAATTAAAAGTGGTATGGGACACTTTTATTTAAATACATATTTTTATTATAGATATGAGGAATTCATTGGACTTAGCAAGTGATGGGATGGTCCCTCTATATCCCTAGATGTATCAGTAGGTCTCATAAGACAAAACAGAAATGGATTTTGGCCAAGGCCTTAACCATTCATTTTTAGAAGTCTTGGCCGATGCCTTGGATACTGGTTAATGATGGCTGAAATATGCATTCTCTCATTATGATATTAGTAATTTATAAATCATGTGATTATTTTACTAGTAGAATATCCATTTTTAAGTTTCATATGATTATTTATATGGAATTTTTATTAAGATATTATTACTACCATATTATGCTCAAGATTATGTTTTAAGGGCATGCGTTATTATTTATTCATCATGCCTTAATATTTATGTTATATCTTCCACTGTATTGCTTACCCTTACTGAGAAACTATGATCACCCCTTTCATATGTTTCTTTTCCCCAGGATTTTGAGAGGTATATTATGAATGACATGTAGGAATGATATAGGGGTTATGGATGTTTCTAATGGAATTGATATATTGTTTTTTCCTTTCATGTTGTAATGTAGAAATTATGTTTGTATCTGGTTTTCCAAAACAACTAAACTATTTGGTCCTTCATGATGCGTCTTTCTTTTAAACATACCAATGTATTAATATAAGAAACCAGATTCGAGAAAATATGGTAGGTGTCTTTGTAGTTTTATCTTGGTTAACATGACCTATATCCTATGGAAGGTTTTAGAAGTGTCTACAGATTTCTCAGATTTAGGAGCTCTGGGAATTGGATAAACAGAGTTTGTTTCATGGTTAGCACATGGTTATTACTAACAATGCAACTTAATTGTGTGGAAAATTTGTGTGCAATAAGAGGTCAGATAATTTTTTTGGAAACCATTTAAGCCAAGGTATATGTTTTTGAAATATTTTAGAGGTTGTTGATAAAGTAATTTTTCATTGCTTTCACACGGTTAGGCAAACCGTGTGCCTAGCCCGTGCGGGTGGTGTTCGAGGGAAGTGGATAGTGGAAAGATGGTGCATGGTTTGACCAACCATGTGGCCAAACCATGTGGCCCAGATATTTTTGGGGAAAAGACCATTTTTAGCTTAAAATTTTTTAACACCTAATCTATCTTCCTCCTTTGTTCTTCAGTAATAGGAGACTTCTCCCTCTCTAGTGAAGAGATCATCATGATCTCCTTTTAGGTTTCATGATAGCACCTTCATCCAAACTCCAAGAAGATCACCATTAGAGGCATTTGATTCCTCTTGATAATAACCTTAATTTTTTAAAATGGTTGGGGACGAAGCCTTATTTTTATTATTAAAACAAAGCAAAGAACTCTTTAAATGGGTAGAGGGAGACCCATTACATAGCCCGAAGGCCCAGTGGGCATTTAGCCCATTACATAGCCCGTAGGACCAATTTTTGGCCCAAAGCCCATTCTGTGAATAGTACTTCTATAGTACCCGCTCTGCTACAGTACCTGCCGCCGCTACAGTGCCCCTGCTGCCGCTACAGTACCCCTGCAGGGTTTTGATTGGTATTTTTGATTTCTTCAATTTTACTTCAAACCTGAAGTCGATATTGGATGGGGAGTTGTCTATAGTCTTAAGGAAGGTGGTATAGTTATTTTCCCTAAAGTTTTAGGTGATTATATATCTTTTTCCATTCTTTTGAATTATTTACATTTCTGTGCATCAACATAAAATGTTATTTTCCTTTATAAATTAATATAGTCATGTTGTTATACTCCCATTGACCCATGTTAGCTTGTTTGAGGACGTCTATCTCATTGATATCCACCCCTTTCGGTGTGCCATATTAAATTTAACTCTTTAATATAATGGTTAATGAATCTTAACACCTCCTTAGTGGTTTGTATTTACTCTAAAATGGATCTGTCTTACATAATAAAATTAAATGGCTTTTTTTAAATGATAGGAAGTGGGTGAAAAGGACACAACACATGATATATAATTATAAATGGGAATTATATAAAATTTGATGCTTGTTATTGATTGGGATTGGTGAATTATAATTCTTTATATATAATTCCTTTCCATTATTATTAGAATTCCATGGATATTGGATATTGAATGATGGATAAAGGACTTGTTGGGAATGGTGTTTCACTCTCCCTTATACCAAGTGTTGGGCATGATGTCTCACACCGTTATACTTTTATTTGGGTGATTGGAATGATGTTCCGCATTTATCCATACTGAGTGTTGGTAATGATGAATCACCCCACTATATCTAGTTATTGGAAATATGTCTCACATTCCTATGAGATAATGGGATAGTACACATGTGGGATCCATTGGATCGTTAGACTAGTTATGAAAACCTGAGCTATGCCCTGAGTCCAGCTAACACCTAGTATCCATGTATATGGCTCTAAACATCCTCACCTATAGTCTAAATATGTATATATAAATGTTATATTATATATATATATGAGTATATATATACGGTTACTGATCAGACATACACCAACCTATGCTAAATGAGGAAGAATTAGCTATGTGTCTTATAAGAACCCAATCTGACTGGTATTTATTATTCAAAATTGTTTATTTTTAATTTTACCCACACACTGCAATTCTATGTACACTGGCCGGATTATCTCTAGACACTGTTGGTGGTGACCTACAGAGTTTATCTCACACCCTATTCAGGACGTCTTTGGTACCTGAGTAGACCTCATGTTTGTAGGTATGGATAGGGGAAACCACCATACTACAGATGTATGGTATGATTTACTCACAACATGGAGAATGGGATAAGATGACCTAGCATATGATCCTGATGCTATTGAAGCTTTATTTTTGTGATTTTTGAATTTTTTTTATTACATGATGTATTTTTCTATACCCTATTTCCCTTTTTATATATAAACATGCCATAACATAATCATATATATGACTCAGCCTATGGTATTTTGGTATTTATTTTCGTTTCTTTGTTGTTATGATTCCATTATAAATTATTGTATTTTTTTCCATTGTGCGATATGTTATATTAAACTTATGATACTTATGATTATTTATTATATCTTATGTTCTACTCTAATATGAGGGTATAGTCTACCCACCATACCACTATAGTCCGTCACTTCCAGTCGATAGCCTTTGATGTATAAGGAGGTAGGATTTAGGCCATGCAACCCACCAGTTTGGGGCACTGGTCAATTTGATTCTCGGTCGGGACATTATATAAGAAAATTTGTCTCCCCGACCTATAATCAATATAGAGGAGATCAGAAAGTACCATCATATAAGGCTTTCTAAGGAGCCATTTTCATGGTATCCGAAAATCTATTACTGTAATAAAACTAAACTAGGAGATTTTGTTTATACTAAGAACCCACAAAGTCAAGGAAACATACACGAAGCATGTCCTCAAACACCTAAATCTTATGCTATGTATATTTGTTGGTCTAAATGTGAAAAGACATCCTTAGAAGCACTTGTGTACCTAGGGCCTTCTGCCACCCTTGCTAAAACCTAGACATGAAGTGAGAATACCCGTCTGATTTGATAGATCATAGATCTAAATGATGACATAAAACCTACATGAAGTATAGCCTCTCTAGCTCATCTACCTATAATTTCTCTGGAATAGGTAAGAAGTGTGTGAGCTTCATCAAATGATTGATATTTACCCAAAATATTTCATTTATTCAAGGTGATCTAGGAAAAAATATCATTAAGTCCATAGATACATAATCTCATTTCCACTTAGGAATAAACAATGGCTATAAATGGACTACTGGTTAATAATGTTCTGCATTTTCCTACTGATAGGTGGAACACCAAGTGATAAGGATGACAATCTCCCATTTCATACTAGGCCACCAATACTGGTGACATAAGTCTTAATACATCTTGGGGCCACTGGGATGTACTACCCCAACTGATGCATGAAATTACCACATCAACTCCTCTTTGATGTTTTCTAGGACCCAAACATGCCCACAGAGGTGTAAGTTCTCATCCTCATCCACTATGAAACTAGAAGATGAATCATCATTTAAGATACTTTCCATCAAGACCAATACCTGATGATCTTAGAGTTTCCTTATTCTCACCTGCTCCAGATAGCTAGAGGTCATTTTTAAGGTTGATAGGATAGACTAACACGCCCCTATTGATCCTAAAAATGCATTTATAAAAACATGTCCATAAGATTACACACACCACTGGCCTCCTAAACCACCCATGTATGAGTATTCCATCTCTGAGAATCGACTACAACATTTCCCTTTCAAGGAACACATGCAACTCAAAATCAATGTATTGTAGGCACACAACCCATCTATTCTATTTGATATTTAGATCATGTTGTGTAAATATGTAATTGAGTCTTTGGTGACCCATTAATAACAAAAAAGCTTCCCCAAGTAAATAATCACTCCAACAACATAAATCATAAACTAAAACTTCCAGCTCAACGTCATGTGTTAGGTAATTCTGCTCTTGAGGTTATAACTAATGAGACCCATATACTATGAATCACTCATCCAACATCAGAACCACTCCCAAACTAATACCTGATGTGTCATAATAAACTATATACATCCTACCTAGCTCTAGAAGTATCAGGATTGGTGCTAAAGAAAACTATCCCTTTATCTCATAAAAAGGAATCTTTATAATCTTATGATCATAAAAATTTCACACCCTTCTTGGTCAAGCCTATAAGAGGCACTTATAGATATGATAAATCCTATATTAAGTGTCTATAATTCCCAAATAGCCCCAAAATACTCCATATATTAAAAACAATTCTTGGAATTATCTCAAGAAACTAAAACTCTCACCTTATCTGGGTCTACTGGTACTACTGACAGTGAGATGATATGACCTAGGAAGTGAACCTTATAAATCCAAAAGTGGTGTTGGGAAAAAATCCCTCAAGGCATCATTGAAGCATATTTGAGGTGATTGTGTTTGTTGACAAAGTGAGCCTCCATGTTTTGTTTGTTTTCAAAGCAGACCTTGGTGTATGAGTGTGTTGAAAAAGGGGGTTTATATGGTGATTTTTTGGGTTCAAGGGATTCTTTTAACAATCCATGATTGATTGAAAAGCCTCAAAAAATGAATGAATGATCTAGAGATGGTACGAAAAAGAGCAGATACAAGGTGGCACTGTTTTTCACAGTTTGCGAAATTTTGGGGTCTGAAAATCAGAAAATGGAGAGATGTGTTTTTGGAAACGGGAGGTGCACACAAAATTAGAGTGGTGTGTGAAAAATAATGTGGGCACGAAAAATTAGCGGGGTGCACAAAAAATATAGTACCGCGCAAAAAATCAGCATGGTGCGTGGAAAAATAAATCATTGCACGAAATATTTGTGTGGTGCACACAAAAGGAATGTGGTGCGCGAAATATGAGCATGGTGCGTGAAAAAGAAATTGGTGCACAAAATATCAGTGTTTTGCATGAAATAGAGGATTGTTATGTTTCATTCAAGATGTGTTTCGAGATCAGAAGCTCGAAAATTGGAAAAGGCATGAGGTGTGTGAAAAATTGGAGTAGTGCACGAAAAGAGATGTTGCACAGAAGATGTGATTTTCACGCTCAAAGTGAATTACGCGCTCAAGGAGGGGTTTTCACGCATGGTCGATTTTTCCAATAAATATGAAGTGACACCCCTCCATTCAAATTAGCTCAATACTTAGAGAATACCCGAGCAGTGGTGTGCGAAATTAAAGTTCACAAGGGGGTTGCACGTAAACATTATGTTTTCACTTAAAGTCTGGTGTTGCGCGAAAATATAAGGCTGCATGTAAAACCAGTGGTTGCACACCAAAGAAGTGAGTTGCACGTGAAGATGTTGTATGTAAAAGAGATGTTGCATGAAAAGTGGATTTTGCGAAAGTTTAGAAAATTGCGTGCAAGGCATTGTAGAGGCTACGCGTAAAATTTGGAGGTTACATGTAAAAGAGTTGTTGCGCGGAAAATTGATTTCACACAAGGCAAGAAAATTACTTGCAAGGCAGTGTAGAGGCTGCACGTAAAATTTGGAGGTTGTGCATAAGATCGGTGTTGTGTGAAAACTGTACTTCCTGTAAGGCAAAGGAATTACGCGCAAGGTGCAGTAAGGGCTGCTCATAAAAATTGGGGTTGCCCGGTACACCCGGTGCAAAGTGATATTCATCTACAGGTGAATGTTGAACTTCAACAGAGAATCTATCAATAATTAGAGATGTGGAGTTCATTAGGGATTACGAAGAGACCTAAAAGTATATAAACATTTAGTGGATACTTTCAAGATCAGTGAGCAATGGAAAACGAAGAATGTGATCCTCTCCAATGGCAGTGAGCCAGAGATAGAGAAACATGGAGTAACCCTTGGGGAAGTCGTGTGCTAACCCTAAACATTATAAAGTCATTGATCCTGGGCATAGATGTGATCCAGCTCGAACATTGTAAATTGGCAGTGAGATTTAGTGGATTTGGTACAATGACACATCGTCGTTGTATGCTCCTTGGATGTATCCCAGTGAGTGTGAACCATGTAAAAATCTCTGTGTCTGCCTGCTTGCTTCCCTGCATTGCATTTAAAGAATCATCATCAGATAAAGAAAAAAAGAAGTGATCATAATAAACACACAAGTGAAAAAAAAGTGACCCTTGTAATAAAGTGGTCAAGATCTAGTGGGGTAGGAAGAATTTAGAAAAGAATATCCATACCCTGATTCACCCCCCTTCTAAGGGTATATAGGCCCCTATTGGTCCTAACAAGCATCATTTGTTGAGATGAACATAAATATGGTGCTCTATATGTGTATTTATTATAATATCAAGATTTTGGGAATGGTCGTGTTGAGAATGAGAATACACTAAGATATTATCTAAAAAGACATCCATGAATACATCCAAATATGGGTGGAAAACCCAATTCCTTAGAGCCATGAAAACATAAGGGGAATTCGTGAGACCGAACGACATTACCAGGTAATCATAAGGACTATAACTGCTTTAAAAAATTGTATGAGGTATGTATGAGGATATTACATGTGCCTAATGATATACCAACCTCAAATCAATCTTTGAGAACACCCAAGCTCCTTAGATATGATCAAAGAGGTCATTTATTCAAGGTAGTGGATACCAATTCTTTACTGTAATCGAGTTTAACTGTAAGTAATCCATGTAGAGTCTAAGGATACCATCCACATTCTTTTAAAAAAGTACCAATAAACACCAATGAGAAGTTCTGGGGTGTATAAAACTCTTAGCCTCTTGGTCTTCCAACTATTTCTTGAGTTCCAAAAGCTCTGTAGGTGCCATCCGATAAGGAATAATGGACACAGGTGCTACACCTGACACTCGCTCAATGGTAAATTTTACCTATCTCACTAAAGGTATCCTAGAAAATTAATCAGGTAAGACATACCTAAAATGATCCACCATTGGAGGTAAAATACGGGGTCGTAACCCCTCATCATACAAGAAGAGACCAAAAATATGGGATTTCACTCTGCCCAACCCCTGATGCTTAGGTCTTGATCGAGATATATGGACATACCATTCTCCCTAATGGATATGTATACTACCCTTTGGTGATGTAAATATCAACCTCTATAAATAAAACTTAATATGGGATCGATAGGGAACTGACCAGTCCATCCCAATAGTAACATAAAACCCTGTCATGTTGAGGATGAAAACATTCCACTCGAAGAGATATCCACCAATATCAAGGTGAAAATCCTTATATGGATAAACAATCTCTGATTAGATACCCAATGGGATATTGAGTGTCATGATACCACATAATTATTCTATCTCGCGTACCAAAATCTCTATAATTGTCTCAGAAATAAAAGAGTGCGACACGCCTATGTCAAATAAAGTAAACACTAAAGTAAAGGATACTAGAATATTACCTTGAATAGTAGAAGGTCCAGTGCTCTACTCCTCCAGCATAGGTTTTACTTCATGTAACTGGAACATACTGCGACCCTAAGTCACAACTTGACTACCTTGATCAGGCCCAGTTTGTTGGCATTGAAAGTCTTGAGTCTAATTATCGATTCCTTGACCACCACCTTCGCCTAAGCGGCCAGTGGTATTCCAACTACCTTCCTGAAGAGATACTACTAGAACATATCTGAAACGTGTGGTAGGTGTACATCACCTCTATAGGCAATGATGGAAAATTCTTATATATGTGATAGATATACCCCATCCTACTAAAACCTATGAATTCAACTGGATCATTCATGCACTGAGTTTTCTTTGTCTCAGTTTCCTACACAATTGATATATGATGAAAATGTTTTTAAGAGCTATTTGACTACTAATATCCCTATAAGAAACCTCAAAACAATTCCTTTACCCACTATAAGAAACATTGCCAGGTCTGGATGTTGAACGACCATGGATACCATAATTGGATTCCCTCATATTCCTATCAGCAATGAGAGACTATTTGAATATCTCATAAATGGTCATCATTCAAAAGAATTTGAACTATAATTATATGGTGTATACCATCCCACACTTTAATTTTCTCATAGTTATAATATCATCTCTGGATAAGGCCGGTGTAAACTGTTACATCTTAGTAAAATGAGAAAAATATTCCATGAAAAATATGGATCTTTGGTGCAGGTTCAAAAATTATCTAGCCCAGTCATCCCTCAATGTATTCGGAAATAAGTAATCATAAAATATCATCTATATGTCTACCACGATCATATCTCAATGTTTGTCTCTTTGGATAATAACATCCCACTATCTCTTGGTAGAACCGCGTAACATATAAGAGGTAAGATTAGCCCTCTTCTCTGGAGAAATCTTTAGATGCTCGAAAATAAAAAGCATAGACTCAAGCCATAAAATTACAGCATGTGGTCCATGATACCCTGAAAATGTGGGAGGATACTGCTACTCAAACTCCCAATTAAACTCTGCCATAGTTGGGATAGGTCTATCAATACATTTCATGGATTGTGTCATATGGAAAAATCACACTCTAAAGTAGGCATTGGGACCCATATCAAGAAACAAATTTGGTTTTATAAGTGGAACTGCATGAGATATTAACGGCTCCTTAGGGACCACCACCTATGGTGAATGATCGTCACCACATTCTTGGTGTATGACACAAGGCTATCATGGTGGCCTGATTATACAATTCCAAACACACACCTCCATAGAGAAATCAAAAGATGAAAGAACTATATATAGAAAAAATTATTGATATTTTAACTCCTATAAACAAGATTACACCTTTGTAGATTATTCAAAATTTAGGTCTTGGTGAGGATAAAAGTCCATAATAGGCCATAAGAACCGTAAGAGACACCCATATCTACCAACTACTAAGACTAGGTTTGGGTCTAGGTGTCATATAACATGATAGGGGTTCTGGTAAATAGAGTGTTAATTGTAAAGTATTGGTGGAAACACCCTTTAATTTTCAATTGGAATCCCATTTTGCAGTAACCATTTTACTTTTAAAGATTTAAATTCATTTTCATTCAGAATCCTATGTATAATATATATATGATAGTTTATAACTAGTAGGCCAAGAACCCACAACATGGTATAATTGACTAATTAAGGTTTCATCACCAATATATGTGGGAAAACACCATTTGGATTGATGTAGTTATTTTAATTAGTCTAATTATATTATCCTTGTAATAAATGTTTTCACATTTTAGTATATAATAATACAAGAACTAACTATATGAAGCATTAAAATTCTTGTATAGAGAAGACATGGCATAGAAAAATGCATGTCGTATTAGTCCTAAAGTGCCTATAATGATGCATGATATGTTAAATTCTTTTTGTACCAGGACAAGGAAAATGAATTATGAATCTATAAAATCAACAATAATAATATCACAAGGAATGTGCATCACACAAAATTTAAATCATATCAACTATAACAGGAATAATCCAATAACAACAATAACCCATCCCAGGTAATATGGATTTCCCCTATACATGGGTTAGCTAATCCTAGGAACATGCTCATTACCAAGTTCCATCACATCCTAGTCTCCTGTCCAACACCCAAACAATAAGACAATAGAACAAATAATGATATGCTACAAATTTGTTACATCTCGACCTGAGATTCACTTGACTGGTTCCCCAAGACAATGGATCACATGGCCTCAATCATGTTTCCCAATATGATAGAGGATTATGACTTGCAATGAGGGTCTATAGTGGTATGGTGGTGAGACTATACCTTCATATCAGAGTGTCACAACAGATATAATAAATAAATAGAAGCGTCATAAGCTTAATATAAAAAATGGCATAGAGGAAAAAAAATAAAATAATCAATAATGGAAGCATAAAAACTAAGAAAGAAAATAAATTACAAAATCCCATTGGCTGAGTCATATATAGGATGATGTCATGGAATACTAATATACAAAAAGGGAAATAAGGGAAAGACATATACATCATGCAATAAAAAAATAAAAAATGCCAAAATGATAGGTCCACTAGTATCACACGCATATACTCGATCATCTTATCCCTTGATCCATGATATAAGTAAATTAGGTCAATCATATGTAGTAGGGTTCTTTCCCTCATCCATAATTACAAACATGATGTCTACTCAGGTACTAAAGGTGGCTCGAGTAGAGTGTGAGATAAACATAGTAGGCCACCAATAATGATGTCTAGAGATAATACAGCCAGTGTACACAACATGGTATTGTGTAGGTAAAATGAATAATAAACAATACTGAATAATAAATACCATCCAGATCAAGTTCCTATAGGACACCTGGATGGCTCTACCTACTTCTTCATCGACCAGTGTATATCTGATCAGTTACCACACACACACACACACACACACATATATATATAATAATCATATTTATATATATATAATATGTATGAATATATATGCACACTATATGTGAGGATGTTTAGATCCATATAAATTGATACTAGGTGCTAGATGGAACTGAGGCATAACTCAGGTGTCCATAACTATTCTAACAAGCCAATGGCTCCAACAAGGGTACTAACCCATAATGTTATATGAATTTAAGAACTATTTCCCATCACTTGAGATGGTGGGGTGATTCATGATTCCCTATACCTGGTATGGAAGAATGTGGAAGGTCATTACCATCACTCAGATAAAGGTAGAATGGTGTGATACATCCTTCCCAACACCCGATATAATGGAGCGTGAAATGTCATGCAGAACAAGTCCCTTATCCATAATCAAACATCAAATATCCATGGTATACCAATAATATTAGAAATTAATTACATATAAATCATTCTAATTCATAAATTCCAATAAATCATGGGCATCCAAATTTATACAATTCTTATTTCTAATTATATAGCATATGGCTTGTCCTTTCCACCCACTTCCAATCCATTAAACTAATCCATTTGATTTAATTAAGAGAGGAAGATCTATTTTCGAGTCAAGTTGAATCACTAATATGTTGGTCATATTACTTAACCTTTATAATAAATAGTAAAATTTATTTCAGAACACCCAAAGGGGTGGATATCAATGAGTTATATGTCCTATAACAGGCCAACATGGGTCAACGGGAGAATAACAACAAGTGTATGTTATCTCAGAAAGGAAAAAAACATTTTAAGGTGATGAAAAGAAATGTTTGTTATGCCGCACAATGATAAAAGATATATAATCACCTAAAATTTTAGGGAAATAAACTATACCACCTACCTTAGGGCCATAAATGACTCCTCATCCAATACTTCTTCAGGTTTGAAGTGGAATGGAAGAAATATGTGAAACATACCAACAACATTAAAATAGGGAATGTAATATCTCACCTAAATAATATAAGTCATGGGAATATAATCTAATAATAGAATCAAGTTGATTAAGAATATTAACGAGAGGAATCCAATGCCTCTAATAGTGGTCTGTTTGGAGTTCACATCGAGGAGTTATCTCAATACCTAGAAGAGGAGGAGGGAGAGCTCATGAAAGAGTAAAAGGGTGCTGCAATATGGAAATGGGAAAAATAAAAGAGGGGGTGAGGTTTTATGTTCATTAAGGTAAAAAACATAAAACCACTCCTCAAAACTGGTTCACATAGTTTGGATACACATTTGGCTAAACTATGTTCCCACCTTGTGCCACCCACTTCCCTTGAACACAACCCGCACATGCTAGGCACACAGTTTTCCTAACTATTCACAAGACATCCGAAATTACTCTACAACCAACCTTTATAATCCTACATAGGTGTGAACCTCATCTCACATGATTAAAAACAAACTCTATGGCCTCCTTCTGCACACAAATTCACTACAAGGTTAAGCTGCATGATTTGTATTAACTGTGCGGTAACTATACCCCCCACACTTTTTATCTAATTCTCATAGAATCAGGCTTTGAACAATCCTCAAACAATCCTGAAAACATCTTTAGGCCATATGAAAAGTTATCCAAGATAGAGAAGAATTTTTACTAAAAAAAATTTGTATCTTCATGAAAACTTAGGTTGTTATTGTTTTCTAACATCAATTTAGGATGATTACCTATTGTGTTTGTGATCTATTATAGTTTATAAGCTTAGAGATACATTTGGGATGTTTAGAATTAGTATTTTAATGATTATATTTTATTTTCGACCAATTTCTCAAGGATAAGTATAACAGAGGGTTATGATCTATAGATTCTAGAAGATCTAGTAAAATTTTCAAAGCTACTTGTGCCTATGAGATATTGGATTTTGTGGATGAAACTAAGATAAAGATGATAGGGAAATGGGTCGTGTATCTTTATACCCAAAAATATAAAGATGTATTACCAACTTTTGGGGAATATAATTCCATTCTCATAGCCTCATACTTTGTATTTTTTGTCTTTAATATAAAAGTGTCATTTTAGTTTGAAACATTCGTCACATAGAAAAAAATGAGAAAATGATCTTAGATTATTTTCAAAATTTATGAAAATGATTCATAATTAAATTTGGAAATATAGGAATTGATAAATCATCAATCAAACACATTATGAATTCTATATGACTTGAATGGAATGTTTTTAACATGAAATTGGTATTATAGTTTAAAAAATTCATCACATAGCCAAAAATAAGAAAATGAGCTCAAATTGTTTTTGAAAATTATAATAATAATCCATAAATAACTTAGGACATTTAGAAATTTACTGTATGTTAACCCAGAAAATGATGTGTCTGCTATGTCTTGAAATATGTGTTTTTAATATAGAGTTTCCATTTTACTTAAAAACGTGAATCACATTGTCAAAACTAAGAAAACAAGATCGTATTATTTTCAAAATTTAGGATGATGATCTATAATATATTTGTGATGTGTAGGAATCGATAAAATGTTAATTTGACACAAAATGTGGTCAATATGATTAAAAGTACATTTTTTCAATGTAGAAGTTCAATTTAAGATTAAAATGAACATCACATATCCAAAATTGAGAAAACAAGATCAGATTATTTTAAAAAATTAGGACAATGATCCATAATTTATTTTTGAGATGATGGAATTAACTGCACATCAATTCAACACACGATGTAGAATCTATGACTTGAAGTACATGTTTTCAATATAAAAGTTCCATTTTAGTTTAAAACAAACTTTACATATCCAAAACCAATCACATGAGCTTGTATTTTTTTCATACTTTAATAAAATTAATCATAATTTAGTTTTTACAAGTATGAATTAACCTCACATCAATATAACACATGATGTGCCCAATATGACTCAAAGTGCTTGTTTTAAATATAGAAGTTCCATTTTAGTTTAATACCCCTTGGGCCTTCAGATCACGTATCTTAGGCCTTTGTGTTCCCTTAAGCCTTCAATTCCATGGAATGAGCTCCTCTATACCCAAAAAGAGTTTTCCCTGATTTAATAAAAAGGGGGCTTCCATCAGCCTTTTTAAACTACTATACACATCCTCTATATAGATAGATGAAGTTTCTATCACAAACTTCAAATTATATTGTCATGAAATATAGTTTCTAAAATTCAAGAGGGTCCATAAAAAACAAAAATTTAGAGTTTCTAGTTTTACATGGAGTTCACATGTAAGCATAGAAATAATGAATCATGACATGTAGAGGTCAATTTTAACATTGATGTACTCATAGAGGAGTAGGAAATTTATTTCACCCAAATTTCATTTTAAACTTGAAAATTTAGTACACACCATTTTTTCATTATTAAAATGCTCTAGAATATTGGAATTGTGTGTTTGGATATATTATATCTAAAAATATTAGTACCCCAGTGAAATAATGAAATTATTGATCCAATGTATGAAAACATGTTATTATAACTGAACCACATAAATCAGAATGTTAGATTTTCTTTCCATTTTTTTTCCAATTCTCTAATTTCTACAACACCCCAACAATCCAAATCCCCACTAGTCGGTCAATAGATGCCATAAAAAACCTTGAATGATTCCATTGAACACTGTGAACCCCACCCTACCTTTAAAATAGTCGTTCTAAGGTCTTTCTCCCCCTTAATTGTTTTTATTTTTATAGGTTTTTTCTATGTAATAAAATCAATAAAATATGTTAATAATGGTATCTACAAAATAAATTTTTAAAATACATTTGAGGCATGTGTGGGATATATTTTTTTCCCTTATACTTCGTGTGATTTTTTTTATAAATTATGATTATCTCATAATGCTTTCAATCATTCAATGATTTTAAAAAAAATTTAATAATGGTTTAATATGAAAATAAATCATTTTTATGTCATTTTATTATTATGATAATAATTAATAATTTCATGGAATTATTTCATAGTATGTTACATTATCATCAGAGATGAAATTTTCTTCACAAATGAATGTCAAATTGTATTTAATTTGTATTTTTAGAATGATTAATTAAACAAATGAAAATTCTTAAGTTAAAACTATACCAATAAATAATAATATTCATATAAAAAATCAAATTCATCTGATGGAAAACATTATGAATAAATTGGAAGAGATATTCCCTAAAGAAATTATTCTTATGTAATGCATTTGGCTATATTGTAAGACGCAATATGGGTATATCATAAGGGCATGATATAATGGATGGTTCCCATGTAGGTCATATAGTATGACTGGATATTTCATACATCATTATATATGATACCATGCATGCCACTATCTATGTTCAATACGACAGACAAAAAATTTAGTGTTAACATTCACTATTAATAAAAGGAATTTTAAAAATGATAGAAATAACTTCTATCAATGGTAAAAAAACATTCAAATTTTAAGCACCTTTGAAAGCCAGTCACATTTATTAGCACTAGAAAAAAACATCAATAAATACACTATTTATCAGCACTAGAAAATACATCATAAATGATATATTTATAAGCACTTTTTGTAGTGCTAATAGAACCCAAAAAATATGTTTTAATAATATCTTTTGTGCCACACTCTCACCCACCCCACTTTATCAACTCTAATTCAACCCTACCCTTCCCATCCATGCATGATACCTCCACCCCCACCCCATTAACAGTGCCCATTTTACCCACCTGCTCAGCCACATGCACACCTATAATTAAATATCACTAATATAGATCGGGATTTTATCGATGCTATTTTTTCATCAATGCTAAAAATTTCATATGTTTCAAGCACCTTTAAAAGTCAATTTATTTTATCAGCAGTAAAAAATACACCAATAAAGGGGGCCTTTTAGATAAATGTTTTTTAATACAGATAAAGGTAACTTCTAATAGTCCTTTTTAAGTATGGTTAAAAATCCAAATATTTTTTTAAAAAAAATCCAGGCCTCCAATAACTGTGGTCATTATCAATGCATTTTTATCAATGATAATTTCCTATTTTATCAATGCTTATAAAACTGAAAAATACATTTTAATTTTTTTTGATGCCAACAACTATAGAATCCCACCCAATACCCCCTCGTAGCCATTTATCAGGGCTTCTCCACCCTCCCACCCTTTTATCAACTCCTTCCCACCCTATATTAGTGTTTATTACAGAAATTAACCCCCCTTAGCCATTTTACCCTTGAATATTCGAACTAGTAATCTTCTTATGGATGTGGGATACCCTTATCACTATTATTGTTTGTTTATTTATATATTTTATGATATATATATATATAATATATATATATATTTATATTTATTCATATAATTATATTCAATAATTTTAAAATAAATTTATAAAATATGTTTATATATTTACATATATATTTTTATATTTATGTATATATTTTTATATGTAAATACATATTTACTATTTATATATTTATCCAGATAATTATATAATTATTTTTAAATATATTTATAAAATATATTTATATACTTACATATATATTTATATATTTATGTAAATATTAATATATTTACATATAAATTTCTATATTTATGTGCATATTTTTATATTTACATATAGCCTTTTTATAATATATTTATAAAATGTATATTTATTGTAACTACATTTACGTGTGTGTGCGTGTGTGTATATTTGTGTATATAAATATATATATTTGGGTGTGTGTGCACGCATATATATATAGGCGTGTGTGTCTATATTTATGAATGTATATATATTTTAATATATATTTGTTGCAATGTATAAGGTTGAATACATATATATAGTCACATAACAAGAACATTTATCACTAACCTCGAATATTTTACTTGCTATATATTGACACACACACACACACACACACATATATATATTTACTGCAATATAAAATTATTTTAGTATATATATATATATATTAGTGTGTATTCACATATATTATAATTTATACATAAATATATATCTACTTTTTTATCAGAAACACACACACACATATATATATATACACATTATATAGGTATATGTATTCATAAATTCTTGTAAGGTAAATAAAATGGTTAGATTTTTATTTTACATAAAATGTATAATAAATGTTTATTTCCATATGGTTTATATATTTAAGAATGTATCTTACATGTAAATTTAATAAAATAAATATTTATACAATTATTGTTTTGAAATTTAAATATATGAAAATATGTATATATATATATATATATATGTATATTTTAATTTATAAATAACATTACAATATGAAAACATTAAAATTTAAATACCATGATATCCATATTAATGTAAGCTCGATGTATAACTTCAATGTCTACTGAAAAAAGACAAGAAAACCCTCTTAAACAAAGATGAAACTCCATTGATTGTTAAAAAATCTGGACATCCCAACTAAAAACTTAGTCCAGGAAGCTTTCCTGGCCTGTTTTGATTGAAATAATAGAGTTCAATGTTCCTTGTAATATATTGCATAGATCATTTCACAAGTTTCAATTAGAAATCTCATCCAGGCCAAACAAACACCAGAATCAATGTTTTCAACTCATATTATGATATTAATTAATTTATTAATTTATTTATATCATTAAAATTTCACAAAATATATACTACTCATTAATAATTAGTCAATTTTTAATTAATATTAATTTTTAATTATTTATAAATCATTTTCACTAAATATTTTATATATTAAGTTTAAATACACATTTAGTATTATATAAATCATATTTTTATAAAATATATTATATATACCAATTTAAATATTTTTATATACAATAATATGATATTTAATAGAATATTAAGTGTTTTTATGAATTATTACTTTTATCATTTCTAAAAATAAGTGTTTTAACATTGATAACAAACCCAACTTTATCAATGCAAAGAAAAGTGAAAATAAAGGTACTTCTTTATCAATGCTAAAAAAGGCCTAAGAAATGATGTCTTTTATCATCACTTTTTAGCACTAATAAAGACCTTCTTTATCAATTATTTTTTTAGTGTTGATAATTAACCCTTTTATCAATGTTTTTTTAGGATTGATAAAGCGTAGCATAAGATATTGTCGATTCAGTAGTAGTGGATTCAAACATGAGACCTCAGTGTGAAAAGAGAATCCCCTTACCACTACTCCATATTGTCTTCTTATATATTTTATGATATATCTATTTATTTATATATATTTACATATATATTTTATATCTTTATATTTATTCATACAATTATATTTAATTATATAATTATATTAATATACATGTATAAAATATGTTTGTATGTATGCATATGTGTATTTATAAATAAATCAATATACTTATATTTATTTAAATATATTATATATTAATATTTATTTTCATATATTAGAATATATACATAAATACATATCAGTTTTTTAACACACACACACACACACACATATTTATAAAAAAACATTATATATACATTTTATAGGTATATACATATACATTTATTTTTTTACTTAAATAAAATGGATACATTTTATTATAAATAAACTGTATAATTATTTTTTATTTAAATATGGTTTATATATTTTAATATATACTTTATATATAAATATGTTTTAATATTTATTGATATAATTAAAATTTTATATGGAAATATATGAGTATATATATATTTATATATAAGTTAAATTTAAGGTTAAGGAAAACAATCATTGTCCACTAAATAAATATAACAATACCACCCTAAACAATGCTCAAATTCCATAGAATTTTTAAAAATTAGGCATGCCACAAAGAAAACATAGTTTTGGAGGACTTATGTAACTTTTTTATCAAGAAAAATTAGTTATAGAGATAAACCAAAATTAAATGTTATATATCCCTTCAAAATATTTCATTTGACATCTTATAGAGCCCAAAAAGACACTTGAATCAAAAGTTATTATCATTTAAAGTTCAAACCATATTTTAAAATTTTCATAAGATTTGAATTAATTAATTAATTTTTTATATAATTATGTAGTTTTTTAGTGTATCTTACTCAATAGTAATTAGAAATTTTTTAATTAATAATAATATTTAATTATTTTATAAGACATTTTCACTAAAATTATTATATATTAAGTGTAAATACATATTTCATATGATATAAATAAAATTTATAAAAATATTATATATATATATATATCATTATAAATATATTTGTATATTGAAATATTATTTTTAATAATATAATATTTTTATTAAGGTTATTAACAAGCCTCTAATAGCACGGTTCAAAAGCTACTACACTTTTCCTAGTGAAACACAATGGATTATGGGAGCCATCTTACTTTATGATCCACATAGTCAATCACACACTATTCCAAATTCAATTAATCATTTTTTGGTGTTTTCTTATTTTATAAAATAAATGAATGATAAAGTGATAATGAGAATGAAATAAAAAAAAAATCCTAACATGAAAATTCCATGCCAGACAGAATGAATTCAGTTAATAAAAGAAACAAAATTATCCTGAGATAGTCATATATGGAGAATCTTCATTGTCCTGTTCAATATTTACTCAGTGCACAAACTGTATCATATAGGTGAACACCTTCTTCTATTGCTATTGTGAATATACTATGTACTAAATGATCACCAAGTACACTTCATATCCACAATGAGGATTACACCCATATTATATAATCCTTAGATTAACCTAAAGTAAAGAATCAAACTTGGACTTGGGTTCAACAACATATTACACCCCCGAGATATTCCTCAAATCAGTTACTCATCATCATGAGTAAAAAAAAGATCATGATAATAAGAGAGAGAGAGAGAGATAAAGAGTGTAATAAAAGAACACTTTTATTAAAACATGCATATTACGTTATATAATAAATAAATAAAACTAAACTACAACAAAAAATAAATATTAATAAAAACAACTAGATTTGACAGTAAAGCAGTTGAACCCCATTCACAACAGCACGAAATTTGAATTTATAGGCATAAAAAGCCAAATGATTTCCCATTTGAATATCAAAATACCGACTTTAAATCCTATAACTTCTCTTATATTTTAATTCAGTAAAATTTTCCTCTTTTTATTCCATGTGAAAATATATTTTTTAATTCATCCATTGAATAGAGAGAGAGAGAGTATGAAACTTTCACTTCCTATATTTTAATATGTTGATTTCTGGCCATATCTTGATACAATTTTCCTTAATCTTTACTTTTAGATAAATTCTACATGGAATCTAACATGAAAAATCATTAGGTTATATTAGTACACACATGCATGGGGAGGTGTCTTGAACCAATCTTGGATCTCCAGTGTTTAAACCGTTTATCGTGTAACGCCCCAACCCCAGCTTCCCAGAGTCGGTGCATTACTTCGTAACATTGGCATGATCACAAAAGATCAAGTCTCGAATGACCGATTAGTTTAGTATCCTTGGAAACACTAGATACATTCATAAATGTTACATTACATCATAAAGTGAAAAACTAATAACAAAGTCTTCATAGTCCACACTCATATCCTCTTCTGACTATCCCTGCAGGTCATTCATAAAATACTTCTTCACATCCTGGAAAATATTAAAACATTGAAAGGGGTGAGCTCAGATGCTCATTAAGGATAACAATATTGCGGAAGCTTTCTTAAATAAACATAAAAATTTAAGGCACTGTATAACTAAAACAAAATCCTTTTAAACTTGAACATCAACATAATATGGAAAAAGTAAAATGAGACAATGCCATTCACTTCTTCACATGGATATTCTACTGGTCGAATAATCACATGCAATATCAATAACCACTTTCATAATGAGGGAATGTATAATGCCAGACATTCTGAAACATTTTTTCAAGGCCTCGGCCAAGACGTCTAAAATGATTAAGGCCTCGGCCAAAACCATAAATCAAATTGGGAAAGGGCCTCGGCCAATTCCACGTCTAGTTGTCTCATGAGACCTACCGATGTAATTTTTTTAGAAGATACTTATGTTTAAAATTTCTCAAATATACTCCAGTGTTTTCTGAAAACATTATGAAAGCTTTTGAAAACAAAATAAATAATTCTGAGACTGCTCGACTAATTACAGGCCATGATGGGTCCACGCTCAATCCCTTCCTGTCTACCACACTCGAGAGTCGGGTTTTCTGAAAACATTTTTAAGCTTGCGTTAAATATGTATACATTTGCACTGGATTTTCATATATTTGAGAGAAATATCTCTTTTTTAAATCATTTAAAAAGATCATAATTATAAAATAAAACCTTTTGAATAAACGTAAAAGTCAAAGGGGTTTATACACCGTATAAATGAAAGTTGTATATAAAACCAAATATGCCTCACTGAAAGGAGATTGAGACGAAGTCCTTACAAAGATCATTTTTTAAAATAAAATAGATCTATTATGTGTATTCACTATATGTACACATAAAGAAAGTACAAATACAATATATGACATAATAATATCATGACATAATTTGAAAGTAGGAGATTAACCCAAAGAATAGAAATTGGGTTAAGAATTTCCCTTACAAAGATAATTTTTTTAATAAATTAGATCTATTATGTGTATTCACTATAAGTACACATAAAGAAATTACAAATACAATATAGGAAATAATAATATCATGACATAATTTGAAAGTAGGAGATTAACCCAAAGAATGGAAATTGAGTCAAGAAGTTCCCTTACCTCGTGTCCGACTTGATTCGACCGTTCTTTAACCTCCGGAATAATAAACTAGAGTTAATATCTACCATTTTAAATTTCATTATCCTTTTTAAATCACTTATTAAAATGTTATGAACATTATGTAATTATTTAAGTTAATAACGGTCGTTTTGTCGATCTTTGGTACTTGAGTCAAAAATAAACTTCTTATAATTACAAGTTGCTCATGTGGTGAAATATCCATTATATCCAGAATTATACTCATGATGTAGATATAATATATATCATATATATACAGTATATACATTCATTTATAATATTACGTAACATTTAGAGGTATGAAATGAAATGCACCGTTCATGGAGACGATAAGCCGTACGTACGCATGAACGCTACTTTCTTTTCTATTTCGTATTTAATGGAATGAAATCATAATCATATAAATGTATAATATAATTACAGTATAATATATCATATAATACCATTTACTCCATCCTTTATACATCCCACATATGGTATTAACGATTCAAATCACTTTGAGGGGGCGGTAGTCCGCACTTCCTAAAATGAAAATATCGCGTTTACCCATAATGGAAACCATAAAGGTATGCCATAAATGAAAAATAAAAAAATCATAAGGAAAACAAAAACATAATATATATCATATATAAAAATAGTGTCATCATAATGGCCACCATTAGAGGTGTTATATGAGTGTTGAACAATCATCGTTTCGTGAGGCAAAAATTCGCCAACCACAGAAACAATATGTTCTTTAACCATTAGATGTAGGTGTGTGTAAGTGTAGCTCGAATACTTATTATAAAAAAATCATAGTATATTGAGGATACTGGTTTTGTTACAAAAGAAATGAATAAAAAGTTTTTAGGGGGTTGTAGAAGAAAAATAAAACAAAACAACATTAGAGAAGACATTACCTTGAAATGGGTAACTCTTTTTGATTTGAGCCAAAGGCTTCCTTGGGAAGAATTCGGCCCAAAGTGAGGATTCTAGGAGTAAGGGAGGGAATTTGGAAGAGTATTTGGGCAGAGTTTGGCTGAACCAAAAGGCTTGAAAGTGTGAATAAGGTTGTAGAGGTGGAGGCCTTTTATAAGAGGAGAGGAGGGGCTCTTTTGGAAAGATTGAAATGTTACATTATTATACAATTCTTTTCGGATTCTAAAGGTCCCACACTTATATAATTCGTGGATAAGGTGATAAGGGTTCGAAATATACACATCCAATAGTCTTTGGACAAGTTTAAGCCTTGGATTGTACATTATCTTTTCATTTTATTAAAATCATTAAATAATGAGGTCATCGCTGCATCATCATGATGTCATAAATTATTTAATTTATTTAATGTATAAAAATTATAAAAAAAATACTTTTATGTAGGAAATATTTTTAGATTTCCAATTAATATTTATAGTCAAAAATATGACTTGTATAACCCCATGTATAGTTTTTTTTAGTAAAACATTTCATGTTTGTGTCATTTTTTACTTTAACATTAAATAAAAGGTATTTATGTCATTTTCCAACTAAAGTGGCTCCATGGGGTCCCCAAGTTGACCCATGGATTGTCTTGGTCGGCCATGGCACATCCAATGAGGGTAGGACATGTGTCAAGCTCATCTCATATTATTAAAACACTATTTTTACCTTAAACTACACTAATTACCTCTAATCGCGATTAAGAACTTAAAAGTTACTATTCACCAAAAAATTATTTTAATCTCATTGAACCACATTTTACTTCTTATTGAAAACCATGTATGTCGGATTTTTGAAAATCAAATCACAGAAGTGGTAATATTTCATTTAAACGAAAAATTAGTTATTTAACTACCACTTAGTGGTTTCACTATTCATCAAAAATTGAAGTTTTTCAGAACAATGCCAAAATTTCACCCTAAGATATAATTGATATTCTGAATTCAAAAATGATTTCTATTTTATGAAATTCCAAACATATAAGTTGCATTAATTAATTAATTCCCGCTGTCACAACAAATAGCGTGTTTTTAAGAAATAATTTATATCAAAAGATTGGCAATTGTTTATGTCCAATTTCAATGTTAAATTAATTCTAAAGACCACCATTGGATAAAATGGTAAAAATATATTCTAATTATACTTTAAAACCACTAAATAGTATAATTTATCACTATAAATTATTTTGATTAAAAAAGTTGTTTTTAAGTATTTTTCACTATTCATAAAAATTTGGAAGTTCTCAGAAAATTACAAAAAATTCAACATTGGATAATTTAAATATTAGGAATACAAAAATGAATTCCATTTTGAAATATAAAATTTCTATAATTTTAAAAAGTGGGTATTACTATTCATAACGGCTACTTTGATTAGTCGCGGTGTGTTAGAACTCAAACTTGCGTAAAATGCAAGCTATTGCATTATTGAAAGAGAGGTGTATCGTGAAAGCTCGGGGTGTTACATTCTCCCCTCCTTTAATAAATTGCGTCCTCGTAATTTGAAATTTTTCTTTGAAAATAAAAGGTCGAAAATAGAAAATACCATTTTGGAAAATCCACATTGGAAATAAGATTAATAAAATTTAGCCTTAATAAGAGGGAAAGGGAAATGAAAGAGTCACCACCCAATTATGATCTCGATTAGGAGAACATTGGTGGAAATTATAGACATATAATTGTAGTAAAAACGTAAATACTTGTAGGGAGTGATTGAGGTCATCAATCACAATCAACTGTCAAATTGAGGGCCTCAAAGCCTTCAATCTATGTTGATTTAAAATTTCATCAGTTCAACAAGACATAAGGTATTAGGATAACACATTTTTTGTTTTAATATCCATTTACTAAAGTTTAAGAATAAATTTATTCATTGAATAAGAGATAGGTATATATATTTTTATGCTTGACAATTAGAGTTTCAACCTTCAACTCATTTTTCAATCAAAATGATAATAGAAATCAAAAATATTATACTTATCCTAATTGTATAAGGTTCCAAATGTTAACACATACCATTTAGATTAGTAAAATTATTTTGTAATAACCAGGGACTTCCTGTAGGCTAGTGGTAGGAAATAAAGGCCTGTCGCACTATGGTTGTGGGTTCGATTCCTGCAGCTTTTTCCGACGCGACGGTTTATGCCCCTCCCTGCAGGTTGTCCTTTTCCTAAAATTATAGTATTCCAAAAATAATCTTCAGAAATTTTATGACCTTAAATTTACTATCCAAGGTTCAACTTAATCCACTCCAACCTTTATAGTTATCCAAAATACCTCTGTCCAGACTTTCTCTAAAAGGTCTCTTAATTCCAAAATCAATTTATCTGTAACGCCCCGACCCCAGTTACCCAGAGTCGGTGCATTATTACATAACATTGGCATGATCATAAGAAAGATCAAATCTCGAAAGACCGATTGGTTTAGTAGCCTTGGAAAATGCCAGATATATTCATAAGTTTTACATTACATTATAAAATGAAAAACTACTACAACAACATAATGTCTCAATAGACCACACTATTATCCCCTCATAAAATCCCTGCAGGTCATTCATAACTTACTTCTTCACATCCTGGGAAAAATAAAACATAAAAAAGGGGTGAGCTCAAATGCCCAGTAAGGATAACAATATAGCGGAAAGAATAAACATTTAAGGCAATGTATAACTAAAACAAAAGCCTTTTAAATATGAACTTTCAACATGGTATGGCATAAATAAAATGAAATAATTCCATTTAATTATTCACATGGATATTCTACTAATCGAATAATCACATGCAAAAATCAATAACCACTTTCATAATGTTGGAATGCATAATGCCAGACTATCATAACCACATAGCCAAGGCCTCGTGCCAAGACTACAAATAAGATT
Organism: Viscum album; assembly: GCA_963277665.1. NCBI lineage: Eukaryota > Viridiplantae > Streptophyta > Magnoliopsida > Santalales > Viscaceae > Viscum > Viscum album. The sequence continues at coordinate 1,352,957,151 of OY728150.1, read as the reverse complement.
TTGTCAAGGCCTTGTGCCAAGACACTAGTTTGTCTCATGAGACCTACCGATGCATCGAGGAGCTATAGCGGGCTCCACCCGTCACTTATTAAGTCCAATTCATTCCCATATGAAAAGGTTTAAACATAACATAAACATTCGTATTAAAACTAGCATACGAAATGTCAATAATTTCACCATAAACTATGAATGGTATAAAAATAGCACATCCACAGTCAAACATATCACAAAACCTTCAATACAATATAGAAGTTTTGTATCATAATAAACCAACTTCAAATAATCTTAAAATCCATCAAAGGATGTTGACATAGATGAAATCAAAATTCTTTTTAAAGAAGTATCTCCTTTTATTTTGAAATCATTTAAGGTCCATATAAAATAAAACATTTTCTTTGAAAATATTCTTATAAGCTTGTATGGAAAGCTTCGACGATTTTATAATGGCGGAAAATAACCGCACCCGCCGTATAAGTTAAAAAAAACATTCTTACCTCAATTCTGTCGAAAAGGTTAAAAAGGACCTTGTTTTGAAAACGACGGAAAGATTCCTTTATAAACCTCTTATAAAAAGTCAAACAAGGGTATAAATGACTTTAACCCATATTCTTGTAAATAGTAAAAATGTTTTGAAATACATTTCGAAGAAACATGGATGTGGATGATAAAGAGATCCCAGTAGATTATTACGTATAAACAACCTCGGATAATGAAGAGATTGTGAAATAACCCTTACCTTGTACTTTTCCTTGGTTGGGGTAGGTTAACCTCCTGTATAATAGTGAAATAATTGTTACTAAATTATACAAGAATCATATACATTAATATGATATCATATATGATCTTTTAATATTGATTTGATAATAATATCTTAGTATTATCGCTGTTTCGGGTGTGAACTTACTTGTTTGATTTTGTATGTTTTGTTACGTAAGACATGTTTGTAAAGGATAAGTTGTATATTATTCAAATCCAGAATGGTATCAAGTCCTTAAACATCATTTTTAAATCATCAAATGATAATTATACTTGAATGGATACGATGGAAAATGAATCTCATCGCGTTCGTGGAGACGGTAGTCCGTACGTACGCACGAACGCTACTTCCTTTTAATTTTTATTTTAAAAGAATCGAATACAAATGATACATAGGTATATTACTATTCCAGTATAATATAATATTTTATATATGTTACTTAAGTTCATTAACACCATCCTTTATACGTTCCATGTGTGGTATGAACGAGTCATATCATTTTAAGGGGGCGGTAGTCCGCACTTCCTCAAATGAAATTATCGTATGTATATACAACATGAAACGAATAATGGTATGAAATAAAATGGAATTACAGAAGCTTATATATAAAATATATATCATTAATATCATATTTAATTACAGTGCCATCATAATGACCACCATGAGAGGCGGTAAGATGTATTTGAACAATCATCGTTTCGTGAGGCGTTAGTTTGCCATCCACAGAAACATTATGTTCATCATCCATTAGATGGAGTTGTGTGTATGTGTAGTTTGAATACTTCTTATAACAACATCCTAGTATATTGAGGATACTGGTGTTGTTACAAAAGAATGGAAATAAAAAGAGTTTGGGGGTTGGAGAAGCAAAATAAATGAAAATAATTTAAGAGAAATCGTTACCTTTAATTTAGGTAACTCACTTTGGTTGGAACCAAAGGACTTCTTGAAATGCTTTCTGCCTAAGGAGAAGCTTCAAGGAGGAGGAGAGGGATGTGGGGAGCTTAGTTGGGTAGAGTTTGGACGAGCCAAGTGGCTTGAGAGGTGTGAGGAATGAGTAGAAGTGGTCTCCTTTTATAAGGGAGAAGAGGGGCTCTTTAGGAAAGAGTGAAAGTATTACTTTATAATATAATTATATTCGGTTTATAATGGTCCAAAAATCATTTAGGTCGAAGATAAGATGACTAATATTCTAAATAACATCAACCAATAAGAATTGGACAGGTTTTAGATAATATTTTAATCATTATAATCTTATTTATTTAAATGATTTATTAATGAGGTAAACATTGCATCATTATTGTGTCATTAATAATTTAAATTATTTGATGTCTAAAAATTATAAATAAAATATCATTATGTAGGAAATCTTTTTATCTTTCTAATGAATATTTATAATCGAAAATACAACATGTATAACCCTATGTAAAAATTGTTCTTCTAAAAGATGTAAGCTTATGCCATTTTTATTTTTATTTTAACTTTATTAATATAAAGTGTCCCTACCACATACAAGTGGCTCCAATGTGTCCCCAAAATTGACACAAAGATGCCCATGGTCGACCATGTATCAACCAATAGGGTTAAGACATGGTTTAGGGTAATTTAGTATTATTATAATATTATTTTTTAACCCTTATTTACCGGATTTACCCTTAACCATGGTAAATAAAATATTTACCGCAGTAATTATTCAAAATGTCTAAAAATAAAAGTTACCTATTTACACAATTTGAACATCCTGATTCCAAATATGGAATCCATTTTCCTAAATTCAAAACACAGAAGTGGCAGAAATTATTTTAAAATTAATTCCCGCTGTCAAAACAAAAAGCGTGTTTTTAAGAGATAATAACTATCAAAAGATTGACACTTGTTTATGTTCGGTTTAATTGTAAAATTATGTCCAATGACCAACATTATATTAAATAGTAAAAATATATTCTAAATATACTTTAAAACCACTCAAATTCACAATTTATCACTATTAATTATTTTGATTAAAAAAGTTGTTTTTAATTAAAATTTAGTAATTTTCACTATTCATCAAAATATGAAAGTTATCCGAAAAGTACCAAAATTTCACCTTAGGCTAAATTCGATATTCCGAATCCAAAAATGAAGTCCATTTCAAAATATAAAATATATATTATTTCAAAATTTAGGTATTACTATTCATAACGGCTAGTTTGATTGGTTGTGGTGTGTGTTAAAACTCAAGGTTGCGTACAACACAGGCTACTGTATTATTCAAAGAAAGTGTACCGTGGAAGCTTGGGATGTTTCATTTTAAATTTTTGATGTCCCCATTTAGTCAAAAAGTTTAAAATATTGTATTTAAAAAGGGTTCACTATTAAAATTTGGTAAAAGTGAAATACTGAAAATGAATTTGTTCTTACATTATGTCTAAGAAACTCATAATATGGATTCTAAAATTATATGGATTATATAAAGTTTAAAATTTAGTTAACACTATTCATAACCTCTTTTGAACAGCTTGTTTGGTAAGTCATGGTGCGATTGAACTTGGTGTTGCGTGTAATGAAAGTTATTGAATTGTTTTGAAGAAATAACACACTATAAAATCTTGGGGTGTTACATTCTCCCCTTCTTCAATAAATTGCGTCCTCGCAATTTGAAATTGTTCTTCGAAAATAAAAGGTTGAAAGTAGAAAATATATTTGTGGGAAAACCCACATCGGAAATTGGGTTACTAAAATTTAGTCTTAATATGAGGAAAAGAGAAATCAAAGGGTCACCACCAAATTATGATCTCGATTAGGAGAACATTGGTGGAAATTGGAGACATATAATCGGAGGAAAAACGTAAATATTTATAGGTAGTGATTGAGGTCATCAATCACAAACAAGTATAAAATTGAGGTCCTTAAATTCATCAATCTATGATGATTTGAAATACCATCGGTTCAACAAAACATAGGGTATTAGGATAACACATTTTTGACGTTTCAAAATATCATAGTTGAAATCCCACATCGTAAAATGTATTAACGAGGCCTCTATTTAAAATAAAGAGTGGAAAGTATGAAGATTACCGAAAATAACACATACTAGGGTTCCATGTAGGAAAATATGGATATGGAGGAGAAATCTAACCATCAATTATCTGATGGAGAGTGGTAGAGAACATGGCTATGAAAAGGCCAACAATCCCAAAGCCATAAATTAGTGATGATTTAAGGTACCATCTAGGGAAACATTTTTGTTCTAAGTTCCTTTTATTAATGTTGAGGAATTTATTTATGAGATTGGCTAAGATCATAAGGAGATATACTTACTTTATAATCAGAGTTTTATCCATTAATAAGTTTCTACCACAAACTCATCTTTCACTCTAAAAGATAATAGAATGTAATTTTTTATTTATTTATACTATTCGTACAGGGTTCCAAAATAAATGAATTTATAATTCATCTACCAGATCTTTTAAAAAAACAACATTATTTAATCCAGGACATCTCATGGGCCAGTGGTAGGTGATACACCCTTGTCGCCCTTCAGTTGCGGGTTCAAGTCTCGCAGCCTTGCCGGACGCGACGGGTTGCCGCCCAACCTCCGGGTTTTCCTTTTATGGTAATCCAAAATAATCCAAACTAGAACTATCCAAAATAATTCTGTCCAAACTCACAGTCCAACATTTATAAGGAAGGTAAACATAATATAGATCCTTTTTACCCCGCAATAGCATATGAATACCTTCATCTTGTATTCTTTTAATAAACTGAAACATCTTGAATTACCATATTCCTTATTGATTACATTCATGCTCCCCTATTCCATATAGAATGCTGGATATACTTCATTAATCCAAAAATGTTTTAAACCCCAACAATGATGGAATACACAAATCATTAATTAGTTCCAAGGTAGTCAAGAATATCCAATATAATTTATCCAAAACAATCACATATTATTCCAAAATCACTACCTCAGTATCAGAACTATATTATGATTTATCATTCTCTCAACCATATATTTTCCAAAAATTTATCCTGCTATTGAGTCACTTTTCTTTGTTCCACATAATCTCAAGTCCTTAATGAAATAGTACTGCAGTACAATCCTTATATACTCCATAATTATTATAACAAGTACATTGTTGATACAACACTCAATTGACATAATCAACATAAGAACCCTAATCATTCCTCTTCATCTGTGGTAGTATCATAACTTGGTTATTATCCAATAACATCATTTGCGGCATAGTCTGATGACTGGGACATAGGTTCGCGTAGTGTCCAAACTCCTTGCAAATGAAGCATTGTACATTTAAAACCATTTTCTTACCCTTGCAGTCACGTACTTTGTGCCCTTTTCATCCACACTTATAACAAACTCCCATTCCTTTCAGGCAAGTTCCAGGGTGTTTCTTTCCACAGTTACCACATATGGGAAAATTCTTCTTTTCCCTATTCCCTTTATCCATCTTTCTCTCTTCCATCCTTTTCTTCTCTTGCTTCCCTTCAAAGCCATAGGACTCAGTAAACTCTTTACTTATCTTATCATCACATGATATTATTTCTTCATATGATGATAATACATGGGAGGCTATTTCTCTTATAAATTCTAGCTTAAGACCATGAAAGATATGATCCTTCCTTCTCTTTGGATCATGTGAACTTCTGGAGTTCTCATTCCTTCTACTGGGCGCCATTTCTAAACAATGGCATACACTAGATCAGTTTATGAATCAAAATACATAATCCCATACTTATAAAACACTTAACATAAATTGAACTATTTATGGATATAATCCATAATCATAAGAATGTTTTCATTGAGGAAGTATATACTCATAATCCCTTCAAAATGATTTGTAAAGAAAATGAGAGTTATCCTAAGCATATCCCCCGGGAGTGTCGTAACCAAGAGTGCAGCAAGGCCCGTTGTCGTGCACCAGTTCCCGTTCGAGTCTAGCTCAAAGCGGTGTTTTCGGGTTTTACCCCTAGGTACATCTGTGCCAGAGCCGCCTCTACCTGCTCGTATCCAGACAAGGATGTATTGCTCGGAAAACTCACAAAATCTCTACAATACCAAAATTCTAGGAAGTTATTCTATACTAATCCTCAAAGTTCATCTTAGGTCTACGTGCTCTAATCAGAGTTTATCTAGATCTAGCTTCCAAGGTTTGTACTAAACTTCCTCTGATACCAACTGTAACGCCCCGACCCCAGTTACCCAGAGTCGGTGCATTATTACATAACATTGGCATGATCATAAGAAAGATCAAATCTCAAAAGACCGATTGGTTTAGTAGCCTTGGAAAATGCCAGATATATTCATAAGTTTTACATTACATTATAAAATGAAAAACTACTACAACAACATAATGTCTCAATAGACCACACTATTATCCCCTCATAAAATCCCTGCAGGTCATTCATAACTTACTTCTTCACATCCTGGGAAAAATAAAACATAAAAAAGGGGTGAGCTCAAATGCCCAGTAAGGATAACAATATAGCGGAAAGAATAAACATTTAAGGCAATGTATAACTAAAACAAAAGCCTTTTAAATATGAACTTTCAACATGGTATGGCATAAATAAAATGAAATAATGCCATTTAATTATTCACATGGATATTCTACTAATCGAATAATCACATGCAAAAATCAATAACCACTTTCATAATGTTGGAATGCATAATGCCAGACTATCATAACCACATAGCCAAGGCCTCGTGCCAAGACTACAAATAAGATTTTGTCAAGGCCTTGTGCCAAGACACTAGTTTGTCTCATGAGACCTACCGATGCATCGAGGAGCTATAGCGGGCTCCACCCGTCACTTATTAAGTCCAATGCATTCCCATATGAAAAGGTTTAAACATAACATAAACATTTGTATTAAAACTAGCATACGAAATGTCAATAATTTCACCATAAACTATGAATGGTATAAAAATAGCACATCCACAGTCAAACATATCACAAAACCTTCAATACAATATAGAAGTTTTGTATCATAATAAACCAACTTCAAATAATCTTAAAATCCATCAAAGGATGTTGACATAGATGAAATCAAAATTCTTTTTAAAGAAGTATCTCCTTTTATTTTGAAATAATTTAAGGTCCATATAAAATAAAACATTTTCTTTGAAAATATTCTTATAAGCTTGTATGGAAAGCTTCGACGATTTTATAACGGCGGAAAATAACCGCACCCGCCGTATAAGTTAAAAAAAACATTCTTACCTCAATTCTGTCGAAAAGGTTAAAAAGGACCTTGTTTTGAAAACGACGGAAAGATTCCTTTATAAACCTCTTATAAAAAGTCAAACAAGGGTATAAATGACTTTAACCCATATTCTTGTAAATAGTAAAAATGTTTTGAAACACATTTCGAAGAAACATGGATGTGGATGATAAAGAGATCCCAGTAGATTTTTACGTATAAACAACCTCGGATAATGAAGAGATTGTGAAATAACCCTTACCTTGTACTTTTCCTTGGTTGGGGTAGGTTAACCTCTTGTATAATAGTGAAATAATTGTTACTAAATTATACAAGAATCATATACATTAATATGATATCATATATGATCTTTTAATATTGATTTGATAATAATATCTTAGTATTATCGCTGTTTCGGGTGTGAACTTACTTGTTTGATTTTGTATGTTTTGTTACGTAAGACATGTTTGTAAAGGATAAGTTGTATATTATTCAAATCCAGAATGGTATCAAGTCCTTAAACATCATTTTTAAATCATCAAATGATAATTATACTTGAATGGATACGATGGAAAATGAATCTCATCGCGTTCGTGGAGACGGTAGTCCGTACGTACGCACGAACGCTACTTCCTTTTAATTTTTATTTTAAAAGAATCGAATACAAATGATACATAGGTATATTACTATTCCAGTATAATATAATATTTTATATATGTTACTTAAGTTCATTAACACCATCCTTTATACGTTCCATGTGTGGTATGAACGAGTCATATCATTTTAAGGGGGCGGTAGTCCGCACTTCCTCAAATGAAATTATCGTATGTATATACAACATGAAACGAATAATGGTATGAAATAAAATGGAATTACAGAAGCTTATATATAAAATATATATCATTAATATCATATTTAATTACAGTGCCATCATAATGACCACCATGAGAGGCGGTAAGATGTATTTGAACAATCATCGTTTCGTGAGGCGTTAGTTTGCCATCCACAGAAACATTATGTTCATCATCCATTAGATGGAGTTGTGTGTATGTGTAGTTTGAATACTTCTTATAACAACATCCTAGTATATTGAGGATACTGGTGTTGTTACAAAAGAATGGAAATAAAAAGAGTTTGGGGGTTGGAGAAGCAAAATAAATGAAAATAATTTAAGAGAAATCGTTACCTTTAATTTAGGTAACTCACTTTGGTTGGAACCAAAGGACTTCTTGAAATGCTTTCTGCCTAAGGAGAAGCTTCAAGGAGGAGGAGAGGGATGTGGGGAGCTTAGTTGGGTAGAGTTTGGACGATCCAAGTGGCTTGAGAGGTGTGAGGAATGAGTAGAAGTGGTCTCCTTTTATAAGGGAGAAGAGGGGCTCTTTAGGAAAGAGTGAAAGTATTACTTTATAATATAATTATATTCGGTTTATAATGGTCCAAAAATCATTTAGGTCGAAGATAAGATGACTAATATTCTAAATAACATCAACCAATAAGAATTGGACAGGTTTTAGATAATATTTTAATCATTATAATCTTATTTATTTAAATGATTTATTAATGAGGTAAACATTGCATCATTATTGTGTCATTAATAATTTAAATTATTTGATGTCTAAAAATTATAAATAAAATATCATTATGTAGGAAATATTTTTATCTTTCTAATGAATATTTATAATCGAAAATCCAACATGTATAACCCTATGTAAAAATTGTTCTTCTAAAAGATGTAAGCTTATGCCATTTTTATTTTTATTTTAACTTTATTAATATAAAGTGTCCCTACCACATACAAGTGGCTCCAAGGGGTCCCCAAAATTGACACAAAGATTCCCATGGTCGACCATGTATCAACCAATAGGGTTAAGACACGTTTTAGGGTAATTTAGTATTATTATAATATTATTTTTTAACCCTTATTTACCGGATTTACCCTTAACCATGGTAAATAAAATATTTACCGCAGTAATTATTCAAAATGTCTAAAAATAAAAGTTACCTATTTACACAATTTGAACATCCTGATTCCAAATATGGAATCCATTTTCCTAAAATCAAAACACAGAAGTGGCAGAAATTATTTTAAAATTAATTCCCGCTGTCAAAACAAAAAGCGTGTTTTTAAGAGATAATAACTATCAAAAGATTGACACTTGTTTATGTTCGGTTTAATTGTAAAATTATGTCCAATGACCAACATTATATTAAATAGTAAAAATATATTCTAAATATACTTTAAAACCACTCAAATTCACAATTTATCACTATTAATTATTTTGATTAAAAAAGTTGTTTTTAATTAAAATTTAGTAATTTTCACTATTCATCAAAATATGAAAGTCATCCGAAAAGTACCAAAATTTCACCTTAGGCTAAATTCGATATTCCGAATCCAAAAATGAAGTCCATTTCAAAATATAAAATATATATTATTTCAAAATTTAGGTATTACTATTCATAACGGCTAGTTTGATTGGTTGTGGTGTGTGTTAAAACTCAAGGTTGCGTACAACACACGCTACTGTATTATTCAAAGAAAGTGTACCGTGGAAGCTTGGGATGTTTCATTTTAAATTTTTGATGTCCCCATTTAGTCAAAAAGTTTAAAATATTGTATTTAAAAAGGGTTCACTATTAAAATTTGGTAAAAGTGAAATACTGAAAATGAATTTGTTCTTACATTATGTCTAAGAAACTCATAATATGGATTCTAAAATTATATGGATTATATAAAGTTTAAAATTTAGTTAACACTATTCATAACCTCTTTTGAACAGCTTGTTTGGTAAGTCATGGTGCGATTGAACTTGGTGTTGCGTGTAATGAAAGTTATTGAATTGTTTTGAAGAAATAACACACTATAAAATCTTGGGGTGTTACATTATCAGATTCCCCAAACAAAGTAAAGTTTCTCTTATTGTCACATACTAAAAATATAATTACCTTCATCATATTAAAACCTTATTGAAATAAACAAGTACTGCAGTATAATACATATATATATATCACATTATTCTAATAACCAGAATATAATCCATGAGTCCAAAATCACCAATACATTAGTTATTCTGCTTCAACAGTAGTAACATCATAAGATTGTCCTTGATCCCTTGGCCTTTTCTTAGGTAAGTTTCCCTGACGCTTAGGGCATTAATTTGCATAATGCCCCATTTCCCTACAATTGTAGCATTCAACATTGATAACCTCTTTCTTTCCCTTGCAATCACGCGCCTGGTGACCTTTTTCCCCATATTTATAACAAACTCCCATTCCTTTTAGGCAAGTACCAGGGTGATTCTTCCCACAATTATCACATAATGGAAAATCCTTCTTTCCCTTTTTCGCTTTATCTGTCTCTTGTTCCATAATTCTCTTCTTCTCTTGCTTTACTTTGTCGTCATAAGACTTAGAGAATTCCTTTTCTGTCTTGATAGCACATGAGACAATATCTTCGTATGACGAGAAGGATTGTGAGACTAATGCTCGACGGAGAAATGTTTTTAACCCATCAAAGAAACAATCAATCTTACTCCTTGGGTTACGTATATAATCTGCAGCATGCCTCGCTAACCTTGTAAAGTTAGCCTCATATATTGCGACATTCTCATCCTCCTTATGCCTCAGACTCAGAAATTGCCTTTCCATATCTGCTCGATGGTCACGAGGATAGTATTTTTCTATGAAAAGCTCTTTGAACTCCCTCCATTCCATATTAGATACGTCATCATCTTCCTTTTTGTTTTGAATCAGTGACCACCACTGGTCGGCATCTCCAGTGAGGCAGTAAACTGCCATGACAACCTTCTCCCTTTCACTACTCCCCAAGTCATGGAATATTTTCTCTAAGGACTTTATCCATTTCTTAGCTACTAATGGATTTTTACCCCCATTAAATGTTGGTGGTGGTTGCCTCATGAAGCGGTCTAACATTGATCCTCCACGTTGCGGATCAAGTTGCTCCATACGAGTAAGGTTATTATTCATAACCTGAGTGAGTTGTCCCAGTATGGTAATAAGTTGATCATCACCAGTTGTATATCCAGCTCCACAATAATTATCTTGAGCAGGAGGGAAATCCCTACACGGAGTGCGTGCATTGATACGGTTTCCATTCCTTCCACTAGGCGCCATTTCTAAACAATGGAATAAACTATATTAGTTTATGAATCAAAATACATAATTCCATAGTTGTAAGATACTTAACATAAATTGAACTATTTATGGATATAATCCATAAAAATGTTTTCTTTGAGGAAGTATATACTCATAACCCTTCATAGTGGTTTGTAAAGAAAATGATAATTATCCTAAGCATATCCCCCGGGAGTGTCATAACCAAGAGTGCAGCAAGGCCCGTTGTCGTGCACCAGTTCCCGTTCGAGTCTAGCTCAAAGCGGTGTTTTCGGGTTTTACCCCTAGGTACATCTGTGCCAAAGTCGCCTCTACCTGCTCGTATCCAGACAGGGATGTATGGCTCGGAAAACTCACAACATCTCTACAATACCAAAATTCTAGGAAGTTCTTCTATACTAATCCTCAAAGTCTATCTTCGGGCTATGTGCTCTAATCAGAGTTTATCTAAATCTAGCTTCCAAGGTTAGTACTAAACTTCCTCTGATACCAACTGTAACGCCCCAACCCTAGCTTCCCAGAGTCGGTGCATTACTTCGTAACATTGGCATGATCACAAAAGATCATGTCTCGAAAGATCGATTAGTTTAGTATCCTTGAAAACACTATATACATTCATAAATGTTACATTACATCATAAAGTGAAAAACTAATAACAAAGTCTTCATAGTCCACACTCATATCCTCTTCTAACTATCCCTGCAGGTCATTCATAAAATACTTCTTCACATCCTGGAAAATATTAAAACATTGAAAGGGGTGAGCTCAGATGCTCATTAAGGATAACAATATTGCGGAAGCATTCATAAATAAACATAAAAATTTAAGGCACTGTATAACTAAAACAAAAGCCTTTTAAACTTGAACATCATCATAATATGGAAAAAGTAAAATGAGATAATGACATTCACTTCATCACATGGATATTATACTTGTCGAATAATCACATGCAATATCAATAACCACTTTTATAATGAGGGAATGTATAATGCCAGACATTCTGAAACATTTTGTCAAGGCCTCTGCCAAGACGTCTAAAATGATTAAGGCCTCGGCCAAAACCATAAATCAAATTGGGAAAAGGCCTCGGCCAATTCCACGTCTAGTTGTCTCATGAGACCTACCGATGTAATTTTTTTTGAAGATACTTATGTTTAAAATTTCTCAAATATACTCCAGTGTTTTCTGAAAACATTATGCAATCTTTTGAAAACTAAATAACTAATTCTGAGACTTCTCGACTAATTACAGGCCATGATGGGTCCACGCCCAATCCCTTCCTGTCTACCACACTCGAGAGTCGGGTTTTCTGAAAACATTTTTAAGCTTGCGTTAAATATGTATACATTTGCACTGGATTTTCATATATTTGAGAGAAATATCTCTTTTTGAAATCATTTAAAAATATCATAATTATAAAATAAAACCTTTTGAATAAACGTAAAAGTCAAAGGGGTTTATACACCGTATAAATGAAAGTTGTATATAAAACCAAATATGCCTCACTGAAAGGAGATTGAGACGAAGTCCTTACAAAGATCATTTTTTAAAATAAAATAGATCTATTATGTGTATTCACTATATGTACACATGAAGAAAGTACAAATACAATACAGGACATAATAATATCATGACATAATTTGAAAGTAGGAGATTAACCCAAAGAATAGAAATTGGGTTAAGAATTTCCCTTACAAAGATCATTTTTTTAATAAATTAGATCTATTATGTGTATTCACTATAAGTACACATAAAGAAATTACAAATACAATATAGGACATAATAATATCATGACATAATTTGAAAGTAGGAGATTAACCCAAAGAATGGAAATTGAGTTAAGAAGTTCCCTTACCTCGTGTCCGACTTGATTCGACCGTTCTTTAACCTCCGGAATAATAAACTAGAGTTAATATCTACCATTTTAAATTTCATTATCCTTTTTATATCACTTATTAAAATGTTATGAACATTATGTAATTATTTAAGTTAATAACGGTCGTTTTGTCGATCTTTGGTACTTGAGTCAAAAATAAACTTCTTATAATTACAAGTTGTTCATGTGGTGAAATATCCATTATATACAGAATTATACTCATGATGTAGATATCATATATATCATATATATACAGTATATACATTCATTTATAATATTACGTAACATTTAGAGGTAAGAAATGAAATGCACCGTTCATGGAGACGGTAAGCCGTACGTACGCATGAACGCTACTTTCATTTCTATTTCGTATTTAATGGAATGAAATCATAATGATATAAATGTATAATATAATTACAGTATAATATATCATATAATACCATTTACTTCATCCTTTATACATCCCACATATGGTATTAACGATTCAAATCACTTTGAGGGGGCGGTAGTCCGCACTTCCTAAAATGAAAATATCGCGTTTACCCATAATGGAAACCATAAAGGTATGCCATAAATGAAAAATAAAAAAATCATAAGGAAAACAAAAACATAATATATATCATATATAAAAATAGTTTCATCATAATGGCCACCATTAGAGGTGTTATATGAGTGTTGAACAATCATCGTTTCGTGAGGCAAAAATTCGCCAACCACAGAAACAATATGTTATTTAACCATTAGATGTAGGTGTGTGTAAGTGTATCTCGAATCCTTCTTATAACAACATCCTAATATATTGAGGATACTGGGTTTGTTACAAAAGAAATTAATAAAAAGTTTTTAGGGGGCTGGAGAAGAAAAATAAAACAAAACAACATTAGAGAAGACCTTACCTTAAAACGGGTAACTCTTTTTGATTTGAGCCAAAGGCTTCCTTGGGAAGAATTATTCCCAAAGTGAGGCTTCTAGGAGTAAGGGAGGGAAGTTGGAAGAGTATGTGGGCAGAGGTTGGCCGAATCAAAAGGCTTGAAAGTGTGAATAAGGTGGTAGAGTTGGGGGCCTTTTATAAGAGGAGAGGAGGGGCTCTTTTGGAAAGATTGAAATGTTACATTATTATACAATGCTTTTCGGATTCTAAAGGTCCCAAACTTATATAATTCGTGGATAAGGTGATAAGGGTTCGAAATCTACCCATCCAATAGTCTTTGGACACGTGTAATCCTTGGATTGTACATTATCTTTTCATTTTATTAAAATCGTTAAATAATGAGGTCATCGCTGCATCATCATGATGTCATAAATTATTTAATTTATTTAATGTCTTAAAATTATAAAAAAAATACTATTATGTAGGAAATATTTTTAGATTTCCAATTACTATTTATAGTAAAAAATATGACTTGTATAACCCCATGTAAAAATTGTTTTAGTAAAACATTTAATGTTTGTGTCATTTTTTACTTTAACATTAAATAAAAGGTATTTATGTCATTTTCCAACTAAAGTGGCTCCATGGGGTCCCCAAGTTGACCCATGGATTGTCTTGGTCGTAAAAGGAACATCCAATGAGGGTAGGACATGTGTCAATCTCATCTCATATTATTAAAACACTATTTTTACCTTAAACTACACTAATTACCTCTAATCGCGATTAAGAACTTAAAAGTTACTATTCACCAAAAAATTATTTTAATTTCATTGAACCACATTTTAATTCTTATTGAAAACCATGTATGTTGGATTTTTGAAAATCAAATCACAGAAGTGGTAATATTTCATTTAAACGAAAAATTAGTTATTTAACTACCACTTAGTGGTTTCACTATTCATCAAAAATTGAAGTTTTTCAGAACAATGCCAAAATTTCACCCTAAGCTGTAATTGATATTCCGAATTCAAAAATGATGTCTATTTTATGAAATTCCAAACATATAAGTTTCATTAATTAATTAATTCCCGCTGTCAAATCAAATAGCGTGTTTTTAAGAAATAATTTATATCAAAAGATTGGCAATTGTTTATATCCAATTTCAATGTTAAATTAATTCTAAAGACCACCATTGGATAAAATGGTAAAAATATATTCTAATTATACTTTAAAACCACTAAATAGTATAATTTATCACTATAAATTATTTTTATTAAAAAAGTTGTTTTTAAGAATTTTCCACTATTCATAAAAATTTGGAAGTTCTCAGAAAATTACAAAAAGTTTAACATAGGCTAATTTAAATACTAGAAATACAAAAATGAATTCCATTTTGAAATATAAAATTTCTATAATTTTAAAAAGTGGGTATTACTATTCATAACAGCTACTTTGATTAGTCACGGTGTGTTAGAACTCGAACTTGCGTAAAATGCAAGCTATTGCATTATTGAAAGAGAGGTGTATCGTGAAAGCTCGGGGTGTTACATATCGTGTGTATTTACCTTTCACTCCTTAATTTTTTTCTATAGGGGTAGTATGAAGTACGTATATTTCATCCTTATATTTCTTATATAAAGGCACAATTCTTGGTCAGGGTTTATTCCACAGAGGGTGTTTCATAAAAACTAGCCATATCACTATCAATATGGGATGAACCATGATCCAAAGGTCATTTCACCCACTATAGTGGATTTAGATATCTATTGTGCACCATATAATGAATCAACATAATCTATTTGGAGGTGTTTCATCATCGAAGATCCCTTATAGACCCCTATAGATGGTGATGGTGTTTCTCAGCATGATCAAGTCCGATAGCGGTGGTGGCACTCAAACTGGTAGCAAATGAATGAAGAACAATAGCATGATTAACTGGCAGTATCACATCCTGATGGTAGTGGCTAGAAGTAGTGGCTGACGGTGGGACATGGATGGTTACAAATCAATAGTGGAGGGTCGATGAGAGAATCATTGATGTCAGTAGAAGCAGTTCCAACTAAAGAATGAATATCACATCTACCAACTAACCCCATATGATAAAATAACCAATTTGAAAATGGTTTTTTTATTCTACCAAGTCACAACCCACCCACACATATATATCATCATTATTTCTTTATTTTTTCAATATAAAAGAGTAAATAAAATAGAGAAAATTTAGGGATCAAAATTAAGAATGCCTGAATTAGTGAAGTTGGAGGGCACCCCATCTTACAAGGTTCTCCCCCTCAGGTATTAGGAAGTTTGTTTTATAGAAGAAAAGGAAACCATCGCCTTGGACTTCCATGGATGAAATATGTTCCACAATATTTTTCCCTCTTCCTAGGTGTGGATCATGTAAATATTTTTGTTGAGAAGAATTTTAAATTTCTTATAATATATGAAATTAACCATGGGATAATACCTATCTCATGCATAAAATTTTGTAAAATACTAGTTTATTTCAACTTTTTATAGATCAATATTCCTATTTCTACATAATATTAATCTTGTGAGTGTAGTCTTGGCCTCTACTTGAAGTGAGTGTCTGAAGCTAAAGTGAGTAGTAAAATCCCATATAATAGAACCCCTATGGTCTCACACAAACCCCCTACCCACATGTCACCAGGGATGAAATATCCATCGATTTTTAGTTTAAGACCCATGGGGGGAGGGTTCCAGGAATCTCAATAGCCCTTGGAACTAGTGAAAATGGTTTGTATAGAAGGATTTGTTACTTTTAGAGGTCTGAGAGTGGGGGTGTAATGATATTTCTTGAACAGACTAACCATGTCAATGATCTGGCTCCTAGTTCTGATGATAAGAGACCTCCCCATGCCAGAGACCTACTCATGTTGGGACTTGTTTCTTTCTTTCCATATTCAATATCTTTCATCATTCAACACAGTTGTCTAAAACACCATTTTAGGACCCATATCACCTGCACCATGGAACCACTGATCTAGGAAGGTTGCACCAAGAAACTGCTAAGAAGAGTAGTCTATAATCCACACACACACACACACACATATTCATGAGGGGCAGTAGTGAAATAAAATTAATGAATATGAACCCTTCCGAATACCCAATGAATCACCCTCACACTTGTTCTTTACAATACAATGCATCCCTTATGTAGGTTCCAGGTGTAGTGAAAGAATCCTTTGATTGTATGAACAACTCAACAATTAGTCTTAATTTATTTGTAATAATTACCACACATGATTAAAATATCATATCCAATGAAAACCATAGATTAATTGACTAGATTAAAAACCCATAACCAGAAGAGAAGGATATTTACATGTAATTTATAATTAATTTATAAGTAGATATAAAATTACCTCAACTTGTAATTCTCACTTCGTTGATGATCTGGTTAACAAGATCTTATTGTAACAACATTGTTATGTAGGACCCAAGTTAATAACCCCCCTATAAATGATACACACATTCACCAAAATCTATGAACATACTTGTAGAATCACCGAGTGCTAGTACGAACGATCCTAATCACCTGTGTTGTTCGTGGTTGATGACAACAATATTCTTATTTAAGGAGGAAGAAATCTTGATTATCTCTAGAAGGATTAAGATATAATTATGATAGAGTGTTCTATAGATCTCTAGATCTCTCTATAAGGATTGATGGTGCCTCTATCTATCCATTGTACACACAAAAAAATCAAGTTATAGAAAGTTTTATAATAAGATATTAGTTACTATTGGCTTAGGGTTGGAAAATAACACAAAATAACCTTACCATAATTAATATTCCTATTTGACCCCATGTAAATTAATAATAATATTATTATTAACTTCTTGAAATGTTGAAAATATTAATAATGTAAACAAATATCATTTAAACTATTTGGAATCGTACCATTAAGCTCGATCCGCTTTCCCTCATCGATATTTACCGATCCTATAATAATAACTAGTTAATAAATAAATGTCATTTCATTATTATATGATTAATATAATAAATATTATATTCTAAAAAAATTAAAATAAATATTTATTATTATTTTTTAACACACTTGTTTTTTGAATAAACTGTGATTAAATTATAGAGATCAACCAAAGTGAATAAATATTATTTATTCTAACTTCTTAAATTCATTAATAGAATATAACTGAGATTGAAAATACAATTAGTGTGTGAACCTCTAGGCCTATTCCTTAGTAGAATTATGTAGAATCACCTAAATTCTAAGATTATAATCTACAAACATGATAATACTCTTATAAAGAAATAATTTAATATTGCAACAACATCCAACCTCCTACGAATGCTTAATATAATCCATCACACATTATCTCAAATTAAATAGGTTTCATACTAGTGCCATCAACCTATATGATCAATGTATCTTTATTTGAATTTATTAAAATTAAATTTCCTATTAAACATCATGGACAATGATTTATGTAGGTAGTTCCATTCCCATCAAAGGGCCCAAGATATCAACTTCCTTCAAGGGAAAGAATGGATAAATCCTTTATTTCACTATCCATTAATGTAATATCTCTCATGAAACACCCAACATATCCTAACTCACCATAAGCATATTATATCATGGTTTTCATCAATAGATTAAATTATGTGAGTCATGGTATCTATTAATGATAATTTTAAATTCTAACTATCAATACACACATATGTATATAGGAACATCCAATGAAACATGGAAATGTGGATTTCATATTAACAAGAATATTCTCATATAATTTTATATTGTATATTAGAAAAGTCAAATACCATGAGAATATGTCTCAAAATCTAATGAGCCTCCTACCCCTGATAGACTGTATTATTGATGTCTCATTGGACCATATCATTTGAAAATAGAGCAAGGTTCACAGATAATTTCATAGAAGATCCATCATAATGGGGAATCACTATGAACTCTTAGCAAGAAATATATTATTATAACATTATCACATACAAAGTTCATATAGATAAACAATAATAATTTTATAATAAATCTTTCTTAATAATGAAAAAATGTAATCAAGTAATAAACTAGTATTTTCTAGGGAACCCACTCCAACAATATCTCACTTGAACTAGAGTCAACTGAAAACAACTTTATGTTCACTAGATCTGACATGATACTCATGCCTTTGATGAGATAAAAAATTTGTCAATGGGCGACAATGTTTCTCTCTATAGATACTATGCTAACTGAAACTTTACATTATTGAGAAAAATCCCTCAATAGATGAAAATTTTAAAGTATGTGATTTTTCATTTGGTTTGACCTCGACTCTTTGGAGAGAGCCACCATTGTAGTGTTAGCATAGTAAACTATAATAGGTACTTTAATAATATGAAAAAAATTAAGCTCTTGAATAATGTTGAAAATCCTAAATGATTCCTTGGATACATTGGAAGCTTCAATATACTTAAAATCAATTGAAGAATTAGTGAAAACTAGTTTCTTTGAACTCTTCCAGTTCACAAATCCTCTGTTGAGAAAAAATATATATACAGAATACAACTTCAGATCATTTTTATCTATCTAAAAGCAATAATATATATAACCCATAATGACTAGATTCTCATCTCTATCATAAAATACGAACATATCCATAGTTAATCTCAGATACTTAAGGTCAGTATTAAAAATAGTCCAAATATGTTCACTGAGATCTTTTTGATATCTACCTACCATGATCAAATCATAGGAAAAATCAAGCCTCATACATAACATGGCACACATGATGGATCCTATTTAATGTTTTGAGACATGAACAAATTTTCTTTTTTATTATTGTTGTGACTGATGATTAATTTGAGATTTACATGATTATAAATACCATGATCAATAGAATTTAATCAAATAATATAGAAAGTACATATATTCCAGAATCAAAATATCATATCGTCACATATTATTTATAATCAATTTAAGAAACTAAAGAATTACCTTGTGAGAAATTCTTTCCTCAATGTTGTATAAGACAACTGTTGACACTCCATTTTTTCAAGGGGGATAAAAATATTCTGAATAACACCTTAAGAATGTCAAATTAGTAAAGATTAATAAGGATAATCTAATGGAATTTCCCAAGATGACCCACACACACAACCCCCTATGCATTATAAGGCTTACACAACACACTCTATGTACCACCAAAGGGAAGGCCACCCCTACAGTAGGAACCTACACTAGGAACTTGCACTGTGGACCTATGCAGGGTAACTTCTTCGACTATGGTCTCCTATCTGACTATAAATAAGTCCTTAGGGATCCTCATTTTCACAACTAGAAAATAAGAAGAATCCCCCAACCTCTGGCCACATATCCCCTTCACCCAAGGCTCCAAAAATTCCTCAGGGAGCTCTCCAAAACATGATAGAAGAGATAATTAAAGAGGATAAGAGAGATCAAAGTCCATTTAGGGTCTGAGAAATAAGAAACCTGCATGAGGACCCCTCCCCCTAGTGGAAAAATACCTGAATAAGTCCCCTTACCTAACCATGATCCTGCATGAGACCCATATGGGGACACCTGAGAAGACCCATGGGGCCTAGGATTAATCCTTTCCCAAGTTTTTTTACATGAGTGGTAGATTTCCCAAGGCATACCCAACTCACGCAAACCTATACCCCATACGCGAAACACTTCGAGTTCCTTCTAGGCCATGCATAAAGAACCTTTTCTCTCAAGACCATGACTTATATGAGTTCCCCCTTGATCCCTCTTCTAAGACACCAATGGAAGTTCTCCTCTTCCTTTGGATCCCTCAACCAAGGGGGATTAATTAAAAACCTCCACTAAATCTTCCAGACTCGTAAAACCATAGGGAAGGCACAATAATATGTCTCATATTTGGATTTCATTCCTATGATAGGAGGATTCCCATACTTGTCATACAACATGGTTAGGGTCCTTGGGGTGCTTGTGGATTTTCATTACCATGGTAATGAGGACCCTGACCCTAGGGTGGTGTTAGGGAACTACTAGTACTAGATAATTGGGTTATGACCATGTAATACCCTTGTCACCTCTAAGACTCAGAGCCTCCAGTTCTAGGTTAAGAGGGTGAAGATCACACTTTATTTTCTATTTAGTATGGAATGAGATCCTCCTCCCTTGATTTAAAAACAATTTTATTGAATCCCCCTTGAAGTAAGCCCCTATAATTTCTTACTGGAGGTTTCACTCTTGATCCTCCTTGCTCCCTGAGGTTCGTGTCCATATGAATAGTTAGAAGTAACTACACTGGATATGAAATGTGAGAGGGAATGGGCACATTCAAGTACATTTTTCTCCTCCCATTTCCACGTCCTCTTCCACCAGTGGAGAAGGAGAAGTGTCTGGTTTTCCATATCTCCCACTTCATCTTGATTCTCATGTTCAAGAATGAATCATCATGACTTTTGGGATTTGGGGATATCCATGATCATGGAATCCACATATTCTGATGCATGTTTTTGCAGAGAATATTCTTTTAGACATTCCTCTCACCTTACTTTTGACTACCTCCATATGAATGGGTCCTCAAGGCAATGCATACAACCTCATGGAAAATCATATCATGTGGTTTCCAAAATCTTATATTTCCTCTTGATTCTCACACTGATCACGAATCACATGGGATTATAGGTTGAGTAAAATCATGGAAACTACATGATCCCAAACCATGGGACTCATTATAAGTGTAAGCCCCAAACAATCAAGGGAATCCTCCTTAGGAGTAAGCCCCAACCTAACTTATGGTAATCCTTCTCAGAACTGACCCCAAAATCAAACCAATATACAAGAATCATCCCCATAAGAAAGCCCCAATCATAACCCATATTCACCAGGTAATCCTCTTTAGGAGTAAGCTCATACACCAAGATTTGGGCCTCCTACTTGGTATAAGCACCAACCATATCATCACACTCATCCAAGGGAATCATTTTTAGGATTGATACCCAACTAAACTTCAAATCTCCATGGCATCCTCCTCAGGAGTAATACCCAAACCATATCCTCAAATAATAATGGGTCATGTCACTCCTCATGGACCCAAAATAAATAAGGGAATCCTCATTAAAAGAAATCCCCATTTTAATCATGTAAAAGGGATATATCCCCTATAAGAAAAATAAAATGGCCTCCATAGGCATAGGTACTTATAAATTAACTATGACATCTTTGATTCTCGTCCAAATGAGATACATATGAATCCTCCCCAAGGTTCAAACCCAACATACCAAATCATCCCTAATCTCTCTGGGATACATTCCCAAGAGGGTCTAATTCAAATTGGAAATTCATATCACTTCCATGTTCCTTGGGATTATTTGGAATAATTCCCATGCCAAACTTTGACTAGATACCTTCTGCATAGATGTCCTAGCCACATGATAGTAAACTGCACAATTTTGTCCTTATCACATGACCTTAAGAGGTGCGATGTGTCTCGTTAAGTTTCACTGAACTACATGGGTTATAATTCCTTTCACAAGGATATGTAGGATGCCCATCCATGGGTATAACAGCAACATAAAAAAGACTCCCATCTCCCTAAATGATAAAACACTCTAGATTGACCTACCATGTGGATAGAAAACTAGAATCATCAGAATAACGACCAAAGAATATCTAATCAGTACATGAGAGGATACCGTCGATGGAGAAACTAAGATACATATATATATCTCCATTGATAAAGAACCTAGGATAGATACTGATGAATATAAATTCAACACCAGCTAATAATTGATTGTTGATTCATGGGTGACCCATATCATACATGGGAATTAATGAAGGATTCACGAATATATCTTAAATCTATAAGAGAGTACCAGAGTTGGAAATAATTCCCCCCAAAAGGGCGTGATGAGACTGACCTCCCATCCTCTCGATCCATGTGAGTTCTTAAGAACCATTGGACAAACTCCCCAATGAGTGCCAACCTTTGGAAAGTAGGTACCTCATAGATATATAATCATTGGGTGTTTATGGATCCATGAATAAACCTATTGGAAACCATTTGAAAATATAGAACTAACGTGAATGATTAAACACAATTCAACCCCCCCACAATCAACTATTAGGTTAGCATGAATAACCATGAGAAATAAAAAAATGGTGAACCCGACATTAATCCTTAACCAATATGATAGTGTCACGCACCTGTCATGCCCCTTTCACTCACAAAATGAAAGAGGGACAAAAAATACAATCAATCATGCATGTTTCTATTCAAATGAGAGGCTTCTTTGATGGGGTTTTCTTGTTTGTGTTTTTCATATTTCCAGGAACTTTCTCTAATAACACATTTTTATCCAATGGCGTCCTTCTAGATTTTGAAAATTCATTCCATGACTACTATTCACACTGGGTCTTTTTCCCTGTAAAGGGATCCATCACCAACCTAATGTCTTCAATGATGGGTCTCGAATACACTGTTCCAGGAGTACCATCATAATGGTACAACCCTAACCCTAGAGGCTTCCTAGTATTCCCTCTAGCTCATGAAGCCCCACCTATTTCCAAACCAAAAACATCCGGTAGTCTAGAAGCAGATGATGCCAGTCGTTGTCTTCAACCATTTCAAAATATTATCCCAAGAATATGATAACCAGTACCTCTAGTATCTTAGGGAGGTGGATCAAGAGGCCACATATGACCTCATACATAAGAAAAATTGTTCCTTCCAATGGGATCATTACAGAAATTTCCACCGCTAATGTCGCATGGTAGTGACCACTCAGCATTATGAGGATGCCATCCTAGGCCATCCGACCCAGGTCATCCATATATGGGAATTCAAGATGGCCCATCGGGGAAAAAATGGTCAATAGGGAGTAGGGGCACACTTCTTCCCCCTCCAAATAATCTCATTAACTCAAATTGGTGGAAAAATATGAGTTAGAATATACACCCACCCTCGTTAATTTGGCCCGCCAACAGATTCGCATAGCAGCACTCAAGGAAGACTATCGTTCAAATATGGTGGCAAACCATGAGTAGGAAAATTAACCTAATTTCATTAACCAAGCATATTAAAAGACTTTTTTGGAATCACTTAAATAATCCCACCAACCATGATTGGAGGCCAATCATATGTAGGCATACACAGCTGCCTACATTCCTCAAGACTACCAGCAGTTTCTTCTGGCAGTATCCAGAGAAGTAAGTCAGAATGTCCCAAATATAAATAATGGGAATACCCAAATATTTTCCCACACATAAGATTAATTTTAGCATCCACACACGGGAACAAGAGGATATGATTAGGTACATACCCCTAATCTAAATGAGTAATGGGCATATATTCCTGTTCTAATAATCGAAGTCACCAAGAATATTCTAAAAATGGTGAAAGGGTAGATGAAAATCCCCATCCATATCATACAGTCCTTCTAGGATATCATAAGGGTGAGAAATGTAGTTCCATTGGTATGGAAACACAGTTCTATCCCCAAAAATGGGGTGTCTTATCAGCATGTCACCCTAGAGAAAACACACACCTCTACTCCCATCTAGGTGGGTCATGGGGGTAGTAATAGTAATTTTAAGGTCATCCTTGGACACTTCACTATGAATGATTTCTTCATGAATGTAATCTGATTCATCTCAAGAGACCATATCTTGATGAGAGTCACATCATCCCTCTATGTTTCCAGTAGATCAGGGATCAAGAGGCTTCTCCCCCTTACATTAGTCCACCATGGTAATCATACCCATGATGAAACTCAATGTTAAAGTTCACTCTATACTATTATTTCACATTATCAAGGGAATCCTCCACTTGGTAATGTAGTGACGAGAAATCCCTCCTACCACGAGGCACATGGGAAAACAAGTCCAGTCATGTATGCTGCCTTATCACTGGCAGGTGAAATTATTTATAAACCAAAATACATCAAAAGGAAAATATCATTCTTTAAACCTCCCTGGGATCATCTTCCTTCTAACATAATAGAGGAAGTCCCTACAAATCTTTTTTGTTTACGATAGATTATTGTGAAATCATCCACTTTGATCAGGTCAGGTAGATGAGCCTCTGGAAAAAGACGAAGATGACATTCTAAACATGAGAAAATAGCTGGCTAAAGATGACATACTAGTTATGTTATTACCTTTACACACCACTCAGTACAACATTCCAAAGGCGCTATTATAAGATTGTGTGCATGAAATCCACTTCAATATATAGAAAAATCTTCATCATTTGAGTGTGAAAGTATTACTATAACAACACAAAATTTTTATCAATGAAAAATCCCTTCTTATAATTATTTCATATAATATAAATCACATAATATCACTTAGATAACATAATAAAAATTTTATAAATAAATAATTCATGGTATAAGAGGCATTTCTAGAAGTTAAGAAACCTATACCAATGGAATAGTAACTTGACCTTTGGAATAGTAATATGACACTTATAAATAGTAAAATGGACAATAGAATAGTAACCTCAGCCATGAAATTATATATAAAATTTAAGAATCTTATAAATGGCAATATTATATAATTATATCATAGTATAAGTAAATAAATGTTTTAGAAATTATTAATTTCCAGAAGACTCAGAAGTAGGAAAAAACTGCTCTCAGAAAAATTTATTATTAATAAAAAATTAAATACATCAAAATAGGAGAAACATGAGGTCAACAAAGATGCCTGTATACATCACCATGCGCATCAGCATCAACTAAACCACAACAAAAGTCTGGTGTAACAAAGGACTATAAAGAGAAAACCTCCACAATCGATCACTTGGATAAAGCATCAGCAACCTGATTTGCCTCTCTATAAACATGAGTGACAACCAAGAAAATCTTCTCTATAAGACTGAGACAGTCATCCCAGGCAGATAACATCCTCCATGGGACATTCCTTGAATGAGTCCTAAGAATATTAATGTGTTATAAAAGCAGTTATAATTTTAAAATCGGTATTTTCCAAGTAAATGGTGATTTTAATTAAAAATTAAATTTATCCTATTTATAAAATTATTTTTATAAAATAGAGTTAATTTTTTAATTCTAAATACATAAAAAGTGTTCGGTTGTTTTTTTTGAGATTTTTCTAAAATACTTGAATTTTTGGTGAATAGTAAAATACGATAATTTATGATAAAAGATAAATACATTAATTATTGAGTCATAAATGATGTATGGCTGATGTAAGACCAAAATATAAAACCATAATTCATTAATTTCATATATTTAGTGATAATGATCAAACAATCCATAGTCCCGAACCTATATAATAAACTAATGAATAAAATAATGGGAAAAGACCCCTCTCCTCCCCTATAAATACCACCCCTCACCACCTCTTATCCTCACACATTCCAAGCATTGATCCTTATCCAAATTATGCCGAAATATATTCCCAATAAACTTACTCATTTCCATGATGTTCTGTTCTAAAAAAAGTCCAAACCTAGGTTCCTTAAAGAGGTTCTCAAAGAGGAGAATTTAAGTGGTAAAATCCTTTTCTCATTCTTTTAATTTCTTTATATTTCTTTATATTTTCTTATTATCTCCTCATATACTCTATAAAAATGTTAATGATAAAGAAAATATCTTGTATATACTATAATTTTATAATTTTAATGGAATATCAAATATCAAACTCCTTTCTATCTTTCTTTTATTCTAAAAATGAAATCAACACCCATGATGTGTCAATTTACCGACATCGTGTATGATGCATTTTTATTTTCCATTGATTACTTAAAGGATATTCATAAAAACACTATAATGTTAGGTACATACTGTAAAATTTATGTAATAAAACTTTTTATGTTTTGGAAATAACTTATATATACAATAATAAATAATAGAAACAAAACTAGTCTGCAATGTTTGAAAACCGGTAAAAAAATTTAAATGATTATCACAAACCTTTTATCTAATGAATCACAATCATACCATTTGTCCAAATTATATATAAAACCAGTTAAAAATATTTATGTTAATTAATAACATATAATTTCATTTCTAGATAATTGTAACGACCCGAGAATTCATGTTTCGCGTAATGATATGTTTCCCTTTAATTGGACCATCTTTCTATAAAAAGAAAATGAAAATAAATGAAAACCCGTAGCAACAAGCATGAATGAAATACTCCTATATTAAGAAACACCTTGACAATTACAACTTCCCATGATCAAAACATCACTAACCAAAGGTCCCAACCAAGAACCCAATTACAATGAAGGGAAGGCCACTTAAAACTACTAGGAGCCCGAGAATGCGGTAAGGATTTCGAGCGTCCATCATAAGGAACATAAGGATTGCTGAAGCCACCGCGACCGTGCTCAGCACCAAGGGGATCACGCGAACCATCTTCGTTTTCTCCTTTGGTCACTTGGGGTAAGGGACAACCGAGACCAAACCCTTTTATAAGCACCAATATGACCGTTGGACCTCAAACGGCCACAAATCCGACCGTTGGGTCCCCAAAGAATCCAATGTTCATTTTGACCATTTGAATAAAATCAGAATGATAATTGTGTTTTGTTTTGCTTTAATTTCTTAAAGTGTCATCAATGTTAATTCAGTTTTCCCAAAATGTTCCGAAATGGCGAAAATCAATATTATTGTTTTCGTCCATGATACATATTAATTTGAACAATTGAACTTTTATTTTCTATTTATATCAAACTGGATGAATTTTTTTATTAGTTATATATATATATATCGCATCAAAATTAGATATATTATTTTCCCTATAATTCGACCTTGATTAATTATTGTGGAAACTATATTAAATTATGGTTTTATCTACAAATCTTGCATCTTTAAGTTTACACAATTATTTTAAGGAAACAATTTCTTTTCCCTCCTTAAAAGAGTGTATCCGAATGTTTTCATCAAATTGTAAATTGAGGAAAACATTATGTAATTCAGCAAAGTAAAAATAATTAAATAAATAAACAAATAAATATATATTATGATGCTTTCTTTAATTGATTAAATGAACCTTTAAAATTTTCCAAAATATAATAATTATGGTTTAAAAATAATATACTTAATATAATAAAAATTATTTGTATTTTTAAAACAAGATATATATATATATACATATGTTTATATAATAAGATGTTTTTATTAAATCAATTGACAAATGACTTTTATTAAAATAATGAAAGTTAATTAAATAATTGGGTGTAATAATTCTATATTAAATTAATAATAATATTATTAATAAAATGATTTTTTTTAAAGAAAAACATGTAGAAACCGCGTTTTAAACCGCGGCGAACCACGGGCCGTCCGATCCTCTCCTTCCCTGATCGCAGCCGTCAATTTTTTTAATGCTGCGTCAGCTCCGGGCTGTCCGATCTCTTCCTCTTGTAATCCCTGCCGTCCATTTCTTTTTCGCGTTTTCCTCCCTTCGCTTTCTTCTTCCTCCCCCGCGTCCGCCTGGTTTTTTTTGTTTTTTTTGTTTTTTTTGCTTCCCCCGTGCGTTATCGAACCAGTAGCATAGGGCCCCGTTTTCTCCTCTAGGCCGGTGCGTAGCCAGGCTGTTCCCTCTTTTCCACAGCCGCCGCGGACTCCTCACCTCGTCTCCTTCTCCACGTCGCGCTCAGCCTCTTCCTCGCGCCAAACCAGCAGCGCATGCTGCGCTTTTTTTTTTCTAGACTGGCGAGTAGACCCAGCAACACCCTTTTTTTTCCACGCGGCAGGTGCGCCTCGGCCTCGGGATGCCTCGGCGGATGACTTCTTCCCTCCCCCGAAGTCCTCCTCTTCTCTTTTTTTTTTAAATCCCTTGTTGCACCAAAGGCCGAAGGACCGGCTCCCCTGAACCTCCAGACGTCGTCGCTGCTCCGGTCTTCTTTCTCCTCCTCCTCCTTGTCGAGCTAAGGTAAGGGAGAGGTTTTGCCATGGTTTCTGTTTGAGTTTAGTTTATATATATATATATATATATATATGTGTGTGTGTGTGTTATGTATATACATGTATACATCCTGTGGTTATGCACCTGATTCCACTTGCTCCGTTCTCTTCTCCTCCCCACCGTACTGGTAAGGGACGTTTTCTGTTTTTGTTCTTATGTTTGGTTAAAGCTTCGGATTATATATTAATATGTATATATGTATAAACATGAAACATATATATTTATATCTTCTGGATTCATATGTTCGGTTCCTCACGCCTCGCCCACTCCTCCAATCCAAGCAAGGTAAAAAAAATCATGTCGGTTGGGTTTTTACAAGAATCGGTTTTTATATAAATTTGTATATATTTATATATACATGATATATATATATATTTCGGGTATGTGTGAACAGGGTGCGAACCCAGAATTTGAGATCTCTCTTAGCTTGATAAATCGAATAGTGGGTAAAAAGGGAAAACCCCTTCTTTTGTATAGTTTCCTCCGGCCTTGGTACACTATAATTTATACACACCTTACATAAATATATATGTGTATATTAATTTTCATCATGGCCTTAAGAACCAGTTACCACTGTTTTCATCATCCAGAATTCGACCAAGTTAAGAGCAGTTTTCTTTTGAGGTTCATTTTAACTCGGTTTTAATGTTATCCACATTGTGTATATAAATGTATATATATATATATATACATTTATATACACATAAGTATAAGAGGATATATGCAAATATACAATTCTTCTTTTGCGTTTATAACCCTGATTTTTATTTCGCCTATAAACATGGAGGTTTTGGGTAATTGTACGAACATGTAAAATCATGCAAGTATACGAAGTATATTGGTAAATACATACATGCGATTATATCGATGTGTATATACACCAACGTGTACTTGGTTTTATTATCTTTGTTGTAATTTATTACGGTATAGCATGATGAATTTATGGGTTGGTTAGATTTCAAACTCATTCTCGAAACTGAGAATTTTCATTTATCACTGCTTCGAATAATCAGGATTTTTCTTAAAATGGATAGTATGGGCTTCTTGAACTTTTATAAATGAATTCATGTATTAGTAGGTGTGTTCTCATGTGATAATGGAAGAGTTTACACAAATATACATGATGAACTTGATTATGCACTTTGTAACCTCAGCTGCCTGTATTAAACGCCTAGGATATCCATTTATCATCACATGTGTAATTAATGAGTGACCATGCTTTAATTGGGAATTTTGATGTATGGAATGTTAATTGTTATGTTTAGTTTCTTAAAACCCATGTTTTCGAATGTTAACTTTTTATGTGCATGAAGCATGAGCATGCATGTCTTAATGTTTTAATGAAAGAACTATTTTCATGTTATGTATATGAAAATGGGGTTGAAGTAAGAATGCATGGAACCCCATTAACGAATGACCATGTCAAGATACGTGAGGGATGTATAGGACTTACATGTGACGGGTGCGCCCGGAATTATATAGCGCAACAAGAATGATGTGACGGGTGTGCCCGGAATTATACAGCGCTCCAATGCATTGGGTAAAGCAAGAGTCTCATGAGACGAACATGTGCGACGGTCTTGGCAGTTAGCCTTGACTTGTGCTAAAGAAACAGGGCGGGCGGTTAGCCTCGACCTGTTAAGTATGTTATACGGTCATGATGAAAAGTCATGACAAACTCCAGGATTATACATTCCCTCTACATGTAATGATAAAGGATAACCAGGGGTTTGTTCAACTAACAGGACAACCCCTAGTTGAAAGCTCCCAAGATCATGAAAATGTACTCTATGTAACAAAAATTGTTTTTCATATGGTAAACTGTTAGATGAACTGCATTTTACTCATGAACCATGATATGCATGTTTTTCCTGCTTAGCCATAGAATTCACTTAGAATTGAAGTAACCTTGTTTTCACTTTATGCATTGTTTATATTGTGCACTCTGATCATGTTTACATTAAAGCTTATTTTAAGTACGTGCCTCTTTATGCAAGTGGTTTTCAAACAAAGATGGAATTTCATGTTTTTAAGAAATGACAATGTTTTGTTTTAGCAAAGTATTTTTATTCATTTCAAAAGGACTTAAGAAAGGACTTTCATAAAATGTTTTAAAACCCCTTACTGGGCATTTTTGCTCACCCTATGTTTTGTTTAAAATTTTTCAGGCACAGTTGATACTAATGAAGCTAATCAGAAGCAGCTGGTTTCCCAGAATCCTGAGCCTCGCGATATTCTGTTGTAATGAGACATGATATTTAATTTGTAATGATGTAATGTTAAGTATATCATGTCTCATTAAGCACCCCGTTTTTGGGGGTCGCTACAGTTGGTATCAGAGGATGGGTTCAAGAAACTCTGGAAAACCAGGTGATATAAATATATTGCTAAGACTAAATAAGTAAAAACGTTATGATTTTCAGATGGATGATGTACCTACTGACCTTTTTTCACTCCCCACCGAGGCTCTAGAGAACATTATATCTCTAGTTAGCCATGAAAACTTCCTGAACTATGCCCAAATTCGCATGACGTGTAAGCACCTATACGATGTGTCAAACTCATCTAGGGTGCTTAGTCTACACTGGGGAATGTGGATGGATTATCTCCTAATGATGATGACCCAGTTTCCCTCGTATGCATGTCGGGGAAGGTATCACGAAGGACTCTTCCGAGTGTATACAACTGGCGAGGAATTTGGCACAATGCTAGATAACCCTTTCCAAGAAGCTGCTGCTGCCAGAGTCCTCCGAGCGGCTTATCTGTGCCAGGTCCTGCACTATGGCTTCTGGGGCCAGTTGATGGACTTCGGAGAATTGGAAAATGAGACCACCCGTGTGTCTCTTAGGAAAGAAGTGTACACCGATGTTTCCCAACTCCACACCCCTCACGCTAAACTCAGGAGGCGTTATAAATGTTCCCATGAGTTTAGTAATGTATGTTCATCCTGTGTATGGTTTGTGGAGTTAGAGAGTTTCGCCTCTCTTTGTGGTGTCCATCTGGAAAACACAGACTTTAATGTGTAAAATTTGTTAACTAAAAGGTTTATGATCCCTTTCTTCTTAGTGTTGTTAAGCGACCTCTCTTGTTTAACTTTTCTTCCAGATGGCAGGTCAGATGAACCTCTCGTCTCTACCTGACGAGTTAGTAGAGATTATCTTGATCAGAACTTGTATGGTGGACTTTCCCTCTTTTCTCCACCTACGAGGGTCCTGTCAACGTCTTCTGGACATAGCGAATAGTCCGGAAATTCTCCGCGCGTGTCAGGATAATGAACATGTGATTCACCTCCTTGCCACCACCCAGCTCCCCTACTATAGGCGAAGGGGGAGATACCATGAAGGGCTTTTTCAGTGTTTCTCTATGGCACATAACTTCTCCGCCAGAGCTTGCTTTCTCATAGCAGCTCAGGATGGCCACCTCAATGACGCCTACATGTTCAAGATCCTAAACGTCATCCTTCTCAATCGCGTCGTTCCCCTCGACTACCTCGAGCGTGATGTAGTTCAAAGGGTTACTAGGGGATTCTTCTGATCGGACGTCTCAGAACTGTTTATTGCACGGGCCTCCCTGTGGAAGCCTGTGTGTAGTTCCCATGAGCAGGAGTACAAGTCTTATTGCTCAAAGTGTATCTGGGTCAGGGAAACAGCGGAGCTGTGTACCAGTTTAGGGGTTCCGTTAACTGAGCCAGGCCTTCAGTTTTGGTAATGTTGTGCGACCGAGGTCTTTTCTTGTCTTTTATGAATAGAATTGCGAGGACGCAATTCTTTGAAGGGGGAGATGATGTAATGACCTGAGAATTCATGTTTCGCGTAATGATATGTTTCCCTTTAATTGGACCATCTTTCTATAAAAAGAAAATGAAAATAAGTGAAAACCCGTAGAAACAAGCATGAATGAAATACTCCTTTATTAAGAAACACATTGACGATTACAACTTCCCACGATCAAAACATAACTAACCAAAGGTCCCAACCAAGAACCCAATTACAATGATGGGAAGGCCGCTTAAAACTACTAGGATCCCGAGAATGCGGTAGGGATTTCGAGCGTCCATCATAAGGAACATAAGGATTGCTGAAGCCACTGCGACCATGCTCAGCACCAAGGGGATCACGCGAACCATCTTCTTTTTCTCCTTCGGTCACATGGGGTAAGGGACAACCGAGACCAAACCCTTTTATAAGCACCAATATGACCGTTGGACCTCAAACGACCACAAATCCGACCGTTGGTTCCCCAAAGAATCAAATGTTTATTTTGACCGTTGGAATAATATCAGAATGATAATTGTGTTTTGTTTTGCTTTAATTTCTTAAAGTGTCATCAATGTTAATTCAGTTTTCCCAAAATTTTCCGAAACGGCGAAAATCAATATTATTGTTTTCGTCCATGATACATATTAATTTGAACAATTGAACTTTTATTTTCTATTTATATCAAACTGGATGAATTTTTTTATGAGTTATATATATATATCGCATCAAAATTAGATATATTATTTTCCCTATAATTCGACCTTTATTAATTATTGTGGAAACTATATTAAATTATGGTTTTATCTACAAATCTTGCGTCTTTAAGTCTACACAATTCTTTTAAGGAACCAATTTCTTTTCCCTCCTTAAAAGATTGTATCCGAATGTTTTCATCAAATTGTAAATTGAGGAAAACATTATGTAATTCAGCAAAGTAAAAATAATTAAATAAATAAACAAATAAATATATATTATGATTCTTTATTTAATTGATTAAATGACCCTTTAAAATTTTCCAAAATATAATAATTATGGTTTAAAAATAATATACTTAATATAATAAAAATTATTTTTATTTTTAAAACAAGATATATATATATATATATACATATGTTTATATAATAAGATGTTTTTATTAAATCAATTGACAAATGACTTTTATTAAAATAATGAAAGTTAATTTAATAATTGGGTGTAATAATGTTGTATTAAATTAATAATAATATTATTAATAAAACGATTTTATTTTTATTTTTTTTAAAGAAAAACCTGTAGAAACCGCGTTTTAAACCATGGCGAACCACGGGCCGTCCGATCCTCTCCTTCCCTGATCGCGGCCGTCAATTTTTTTAATGCCGCGTCAGCTCCGGGCCGTCCGATATCTTCCTCTTGTAATCCCTGCCGTCCATTTATTTTTCGCGTTTTCCTCTCTTCGCGTTCTTCTTCCTCCCCTGCGTCCGCCTGGTTTTTTTTTCTTCCCCCGTGCGTTGTCGAACCAGTATCATAGGGCCCCGTTTTCTCCTCTAGGCTGGTGTGTAGCCTGGATGTTCCCTCTTTTCCACAGCCAACGCGGACTCCTAGCCTCGTCTCCTTCTCCACGTCGCGCTCAGCCTCTTCCTCGCGCCAAACCCGCAGCGCATGCTGCGCTTTTTTTTCGAGACTGGCGAGTAGACCCAGCAACGCTCTTTTTTTTCCACGCGGCAGGTGCGCCTCGGCCTCGGGATGCCTCGGCGGATGACTTCTTTCCTCCCTCAAAGTCCTCCTCTTCTCCTTCTTTTTTTTAAATCCCTTGTTGCACCAAAGGCCGAAGGACCAGCTCCCCTGAACCTCCAGACGTCGTCGCTGCTCCGGTCTTCTTTCTCCTCCTCCTCCTCGTCGAGCTAAGGTAAGGGAGAGGTTTTGCCATGGTTTCTGTTTGAGTTTCGTTTATATATATATATGTGTGTGTGTGTGTGTGTGTTATGTATATACATGTATACATCCTGTGGTTATGCACCTGATTCCACTTGCTCTGTTCTCTTCTCCTTCCCACCGTACTGGTAAGGGACGTTTTTTGTTTTTTTTCTTATGTTTGGTTAAAGCTTCGGTTTATATATTAATATATATATATATGTATAAACATGAAACATATATATTTATATCTTCTGGATTCATATGTTCGGTTCCTCACGCCTCGCCCAATCCTCCAATCCAAGCAAGGTAAAAAAAATCATGTCGGTTGGGTTTTTATAAGAATCAGTTTTTATATAAATTTGTATATATTTATATATACATGATATATATATATATTTCGGGTATGTGTGAACAGGGTGCGAACCCAGAATTTGAGATCTCTCTTAGCTTGATAAATTGAATAGTGGGTAAAAAGGGAAAACCCCTTCTTTTGTATAGTTTCCTCCGGCCTTGGTACACTATAATTTATACACACCTTACATAAACATATATGTGTATATGAATTTGCATCATGGCCTTAAGAACCAGTTACCACTGTTTTCATCATCCAGAATTCGACCAAGTTAAGAGCAGTTTTCTTTTGAGGTTCATTTTAACTCGGTTTTAATGTTATACACATTGTGTATATAAATGTATATATATATATATACATTTATATACACATAAGTATAATAGGATATATGAAAATATACAATTCTTCTTTTGCGTTTATAACCCTGATTTTTATTTCGCCTATAAACATGGAGGTTTTGGGTAATTGTACGAACATGCAAAATCATGCAAGTATACGAAGTATATTGGTAAATACATACATGCGATTATATCGATGTGTATGTACACCAACGTGTACTTGGTTTTCTTATCTTTGTTGTAATGTATTATGGTATAGCATGATGAATTTATGGGTTGGTTGGATTTCAAACTCATTCTCGAAACTGAGAATTTTCATTTATAACTGCTTCGGATAATCAGGATTTTTTTTTTAAAATGGATAGTATGGGCTTCTTGAACTTTTATAAATGCATTCATGTATTAGTAGGTGTGTTCTCATGTGATAATGGAAGAGTTTACACAAATATACATGATGAACTTGATTATGCACTTTGTAACCTCAGCTGCCTGTATTAAATGCCTAGGATATCCATTTATCATCACATGTGTAATTAATGAGTGGCCATGCTTTAATTGGGAATTTTGATGTATGGAATGTTAAGTGTTATGTTTACTTTCTTAAAACCCATGTTTTCGAATGTTAACTTTTTTATGTGCATGAAGCATGAGCATGCATGTCTTAATGTTTTAATGAAAGAACTGTTTTCATGTTATGTATGTGAAAATGGGGTTGAAGTAAGAATGCATGGAACCCCATTAATGAATGACCATGTCAAGATATGTGAGGGATGTATAGGACTTACATGTGACGGGTGCGCCCAGAATTATATAGCGCAACAAGAATGATGTGACGGGTGCGCCCAGAATTATACAACGCTCCAATGCATTGGGTAAAGCAAGAGTCTCATGAGACGAACATGTGCGACGGTCTTGGCAGTTAGCCTTGACTTGTGCTAAAGAAACAAGGCGGGCGGTGAGCCTCAACCTGTTAAGTATGTTATACGATCATGATGAAAAGTCATGACAAAGTCCAGGATTATACATTCCCTCTACATGTAATGATAAAGGATAACCAGGGGTTTGTTCAACTAACAGGACAACCCCTATTTGAAAGCTCCCAAGATCATGAAAATGTACTCTATGTAACAAGAATTGTTTTTCATATGGTAAACTGTTAGATGAACTGGATTTTACTCATGAACCATGATATGCATGTTTTTCCTGCATAGCCATAGAATTCACTTAGAATTGAAGTAACCTTGTTTTCACTTTATGCATTGTTTATATTGTGCACTCTGATCATGTTTACATTAAAGCTTATTTTAAGTACGTGCCTCTTTATGCAAGTGGTTTTCAAACAAATATGGAATTTCATGTTTTTAAGAAATGACAATGTTTTGTTTTAGCAATGTATTTTTATTCATTTCAAAAGGAATTAAGAAAGGACTTTCTTAAAATGTTTTAAAACCCCTTACTGGGCATTTTTTCTCACCCTACATTTTGTTTAAAATTTTTCAGGCACGGTTGATACTAGTGAAGCTAATCAGAAGCAGCTGGTTTCCCAGAATCCTGAGCCTCACGATCTTCTGTTGTAATGAGACATGATATTTAATTTGTAATGATGTAATGTCAAGTATATCATGTCTCATTAAGAACCCAGTTTTTGGGGGTCGCTACAATAATTATACCCATTCTACATAAAATTCTATACACATATTCAAGTGAACTGATCATAAAAACCAAGAAAATAAACACTCCCAAACTACATAATTGAACTCTACAACTCATCTAAAAGGATATTAATGAACTTAATAAAACTATAATAAGTAAAATTTATATAGAAGATATTATTTAATTTTTAATTAATGAATATAATTTTATTATCCATGATATTAAAGTGAATAAAGCACTCAGACATAAGATAAGGGGAATTCTCGAACCCAACTCTCTTTCTTTGGAGTTTTTCCTATTTCACTCCATTTTCAACAAGTAAGTTCGTTTTTATGTTTCATAAATATAATTTATTTTTACCTCCATTTTATTTTTAAGGATATAAATGTTTCTAATCTGGTTATATGAAGAATACAAGGATTTTTCCAAAAAAACTCTTCTTTCAAAAAATACATCTTTTACCAATCATGAGATTGTTTCTTCTTCACTCAATATTGGTAATTATTATACCAAATATGTTATTCCATATTTATTTTTGGAACCCCTATGTTTATTCATGAATTTATAATTTATGAAACGAATCCCATTTATTTTCATGGGTTATTTTATGTCCATGATTGATATATGTTTTATGTGGAATTCAAGATAATGTTAATGTTATGATGTGATGGGTGCAACCAGAATTATATAGAGCATGTAAATTTAATGATGTGAAGGGTGCACAGGAAATTATATAGTCCACTAATTCATTTGGTAATGTGATGTATCGAATGATAAAAATTTAAATATGCGTGAACATGATACAAGTTTTTTTCACAACTATGTATGGTAGTTCACCACAATGAAACAATGTTTCATTTTTATGAATTTACACATTCCATGTATTTATAAAAGGCTTCCTCTCATGATTATTATTATGATACTTTTCTTATATTATTATGGTGATT
This sequence comes from Viscum album, assembly GCA_963277665.1. Taxonomy (NCBI): domain Eukaryota; kingdom Viridiplantae; phylum Streptophyta; class Magnoliopsida; order Santalales; family Viscaceae; genus Viscum; species Viscum album. Next base: position 1,352,919,453 of record OY728150.1, on the reverse strand, counting down.
ATGCTCACCCATGCTACATGTGTCTTATTTATCCTCTTACTGGGATTTTAACTCACCCATTCTTTTGATGTATATAATACGATGATTACTTGTACTTAGGAGAACACAAGGACCACTTAGAAGCAAGAGAAGAACGAATTAAATAAATGTTTATGTTTTATTTTGTAAAAATTATGTGTGGTCCTAATTTTCACAATACACTAAGCCTTTGTATCCTTGTTGTGTAATGTTTTTATGTTTTTTATCTTTAAAAATATGTAATAATCATGTATGAAAAATTAGGGTCACTATAGTTGGTATCAAAGAGTTGTTTAGTTAATTTGGGAATTAGTGTTAGAAAACATTTGTTAAAATCCTTAGAATGAGAATAAGTATATTTAAGAACACAATAATATTTTCTAAACATATAGTTTCCACAAGATATGACATTTTAGTTAATTTCAAAAAGGGATAAATTATTCAAGACTTGTTGGCTTATGTTTTTATCTAACCCTTTCTATTTTAGAAAATTATTGGAAACATGATAAAACAGGAAGACAACCCATGTGTGGGGTAATATAGTGATTACCCAAATGACATCCCAATGATTTGGCAGGTGGAGTTCAAAATTTCATGGAAGTTATTACCCAGTTGTCTCCGACTATGAAAAATAATACGAACAATTTGAAACATCATCCTTCACCTAAGAGGAATAAATTGGCTATCAAGTCCTTTATGTGGAAAGAACCACCGACATTTAGTGGAACTTCTGATCCACTAGTCACATAATTGTGGGTTAACTCAATAGGGATGATATGATTTATTCCTTGATATTTTTAAAAGGACAAGGTGACTATAGCCATTTATTGTCTATATGGAAAGGCCAAACACTGATGAGAATTGATTAAGAACACCAATTTGAAGGAAACAATTGAAGAGATAGAGTCGGAATATTTTAAGACAATGTTTCTTAACAAGTATTTCCATATAACTCTTTATATAAAGATGGAGAGAGAATTCATAGAGCTGAAGAATAAGGATGGAGAATTTTTCACAACCTACAAATAAAATTTCACAAGGATTACAAGGAAGGAATCAAGTTTTTTTATCAACAATGATAGAAAAATTGATTGATTCTTTAGTGGGTTAAAACCACAACTTCTAAAGGATCTAAAAATTCAATACTTTGTGAGTTATGAAGACATTATTTTATGTGAACTAAAAGTGGGGATGGAGTTTGGATAATGGCCCCATATCTATGGTGATAATAAAATAAATATAGTCTTTCAAGCAATAGGATCTCATGAAAAGTTGGGAATAAATCTCAACCAATCAGATGAAAAAATGTGGGAAGACTATCATGGGAATTACCTTAAATGGCTGGGGAAATTCTATAAGTGTGGGAGAGAAGTCCACCAATCTCATTAATGTTTAATAGACATAAATAAGTCAACCGATACAATGGAGGATAGGAGAGCACCACCCATTTTCCAATGCTAAAACTGTAGGGAGCAAGGGCACTATGCAAGACAGTGCACAAAAACTCAAGTCCTCAAGGGTAATCAGCATCATCATCCACCAAATCGAAAAGAGAAAGGGAAAGATTATTCCGTTACTACTACTTAAGTGGATCAAGAAAATTAATTTGTAAATGGAAAAATTTCTATTCACTAAATAATTAAAAAATTCTTATTTTAATCTGGTTATATGTATTCCTTTATATCTTGTATATTTGCGAGAAATATTGAATCAAATCCCCAAAACCTTAAAGTATCCATAAAAACACCTAGTGGTTTGATAATTTTAACCCAACTATTGTACTCTTATCTTGTTGGTGTACGTGGGAATATAATATTAGAAAATATCATGATACTTCCCTTAGTATAATTTTATTATATACTAGGGATGGATTGGAATCTTTATATAGAGTTCACATCAACTGTTAGGAAATGGAAATATATTCTCATATTCTGAACCATCCCATACTCGTATTAAAATGTAAGGAAGATCATGAATCTCCTCTAGAAAATCCATCGACGATGTGGGTGTTGATTCCCTATAAAGAATCATACCTTACTCAAATGGTTGAGTCAAAGGAAGGTACCAACCTAGGGGAAATGGTCATTTTGAGGGAATACAAAGATGTATTTCCCAAAGAGTTACCCAAACTTCCCCCAATCAATGAGGTATTGTTGTCAATAGAACTCATACCTAGATCTATTTCAATATCATAATGTACCTAAAGGATTACCCAAATTGAACTGGAGGATTTAGAGAAGTAGCTACAAGACAATTTAGACAAAGGGTTCATATGGCCTAGTGCACCACCTTAGGGAATGTCTAGTTATCTTTGTGAAGAAAATGGATGGATCAATATGTATGTATATTAATTATCAATATATCACCAAGATCAATATAACGAAAAAGTAACCTCTTCTAAGGATTGATAACTTGTTCAATCAACTACAAGGAGATCATTACTTCTCAAAGGTGGATCTTTTTTCTGGATAACATCAGCTAAATGTGAAGAAGGATGATATTCATAAGATTCCATTCTATACAAGGTATGGGAACTATGAGTTTCTAGTAATGTACATCAAAATTACAAGTTTCACTACAATCTTCACGAATTGATGAGTAGATTCTTAAGAAACTGCTTTGAAAAATTTATGGTATTGTTTATCAATGATATTATCATTTTCTCTAAAAGCAATGAGGAACATGAATAACATATAAGGATTGTACAAGAGAAATTATGGAAGGAGAAATCGTAATCCATGTTCAGAAAGTTCCATTTATAGATGCCACAAGTCACATTATTGTGATATGTAATCACATGTGAGAAAATTTATATGGACCCTTTAAAGAAATAGGTGTTTGAGGAATGGACCAGACCCTATAGTTTCATTGAAATCTATAGTTTTGTTATATTATCATGGTACTACCGATGTTTTGTGAGAAATTTCTCACAATTTTCTATCCCTCTAACAAATTTAACAAGGAAAGGGTTAATGTATGTATAGACAAAGGAATGTGAGTAATGCTTCAATGTGCTAAATAAGAGGTTGATTACTGCACTTGTACTCATATTAAGAATATGTGGAGATGGTTTTATGATATAAAATAATGATTCAAAGAAAGTATTGGGTTGTGCACCCATGAAAAATGATAAAGTGATATCATATACCTCATATTAGTTGAATATCTGTGAGAAGAACTACCCAATAGATGATCTGGAGCTAGTAGTTGTGATTTTTGCGATGAAAATATAGCGAAACTACATCTATAGTGAGAAGTGTTATATATATACCAATAAAAATATCCAAAAGTAAATATTCTCACAAAAGGAGATCAATATGCATCAAAGGAAATGGTTAGAGTTAATCAAGGACTATGATTTCTTTATTCACTATCATATTGGAATGGCAAACATGGTAGGTGATTCTCTTAGTAGAAAAGAACCCACTACTCTATCATTTTCAAAGATTGAGAAAGACTCTATATTAATGGATATGAAAAGGATGGATTTGAAAATCTTGATGTTAGGGAATAAATCATACCTTTTCCAAATTATTTCCAAACTATCTATCAAATATAAGAGAAAGGAGGCACAAAGGGATGATCTGAAGTTACAAAAGAAGGTTAATGTAGTAGAGGAAGGGAAGATGCAAGAGTTCTATATCGATGTTGATGGTTTGATTCTATTTGGAATAGGGCTTTATGTTACTTCATCACCTAAGATAAAGACAGAGCTATTGGATAATGCACATAGCTCAAGTTTCTCTATTCATAGTGGAAGTACTGAGATGTACCCGGATTTCTGAGAACACGTATGGTTTGAAAACATGAAAAAGGAGATTGCAAAGTATATTTCAAGGTACTTGATATTTCATTAAATTAAAGCTTGGAGATAGAAGTAAAAAGGGATGATGAAACTATTTCCAATACCCAAGTGGAAATTGGAGAATGTCACTATGAACTTTGTCACCAGTTTCTTGAAGAAATCCAAATGGAACAATGCGATATGGGTTGTGGTGGACTGACTCACCAAGAATTCCCATTTTATCACTATTCAGAAAGATCCTTTTCTTGAAAAACATACTATGATGTATATAAAGGAAGTTTTTAGAATGCATGGGCTTCCACTCTCGATTGTCTCTGATTGTGACCTAAGGTTCACATCTAAATTTTGGAGGATTACATAACATGATTTGAGTACTAAATTGAATTTTAGCCTGGCCTATCACCCCCAAAATAATGACCAATCAGAAATAACTATTTAGAAGCTCGAAGACATGATAAGAGCCTACTCAAAAGAATTCATATGTGGATGGGATCATTATCTCCCATTGTCTAAGTTCTCATAAAACAATAGTTTCTACTTGATTATTCGTATGGCCTTATATGAAGATCTATATATAAAGTGATGTAGAACTCCAACCTATTGGGATGAAGTTAGAGAATAAAAGATACTTGGATGTGATATTGTCCAAGAGATGAAAAATAAGGTTGAAACCATCCAACAATATATCAAATAAGATCAAATTCGACAAAGGATCTATGCTAAAAACTGTTGAAGGGACTTGGAGTTTGATGTTGGAGATAAATCCTTCAAATATCACCGCGAAGGAGAGTTATGTGGTTTGGAAATAAAGGAGAGCTTATCCCAAGGCACATCGCCGCCTTTGAGATCCTTGATCACATAGGAGTAGTGGCCTGTTGACTAGCACATACACTAAGTATGCCTCAATAATGACATTTTATTTGTATCTCTCCATGTAAAGTACATACCAGATCTCTCAAATGTCCTAAACTCATAGGTGGTATAGCTGGAATATGATATCTCTTATGAATAGCATCTGATAAGATTATGAAACACAGAGATAAGGTTGTATGAAATAAGACAACCCACCTTATCAAAGTGTTGTGGAGGAACCTTAAGTATGAAGAAGTGACTTGGGAAACAGAGGAGGTAATGAAGGAGAAGTACCCTCACTTGTTTATATAAAATGAAATTTCAAGGGAAAATTTTCAAAAGGGGGAAAGAATGTAACAACCAAAAACTTTTATCAATAAAAATTCCCTTCTTATAATTGTTTTATATCATATAAACCACAAAATATCACTTAGATAACACAATAAAAACTTTATTAGTAAATAATGAATGTTATAAGAGGTATTTATAGAAGTTAAGGAACTTATACCAATCAAATAGTAACATGACCTTTGGAATAGTAATATGAACCTTACGGATAGTAAACTGACCAATAGAATAGTAACCTCACCCATGAATGTATAGATAAAATTTAATAATATTTTTAATGGTAATATGATATAATTATGTCATAGTATAAGTAAATAAATGTTTTAGAAATTATTAATTAAGTGTTGGTATTTTTGTAATTCATAAATATTAAATTACAATTTTATAATCAATATAATGATTAAAAAAATTTATTTTCATAAAATGTATTTATAAATTAATATTTGGTTTTCTTATTATTATAATATAATTCTATGAGACCATAATTAATTTTTAAATGTGTTATAAAATGAGTTATAATTTTAAAATCGATATTTTTCAAGTAAATGATGGATTTAATTAGAAATTAAATTTCTCAAAATTAGAAATGTATTTTTTATAAAATGGAGTTCATTTTTGAATTCTTCACATCAAAAAATTGTTTTGGTGATTTTTTTGGATTCTTTCTAAAATACTAGAATTTTTAATGAATAGTAAAATACAATAATTTATAATAATAGCTAAATATATGAATTATTGAGTCATAGATGATGTATGAATGATGTAATAGAAAAATATCAGACCCTAATTTTATATTTTATTATATTTAGTGATAATTCTTAAACTATCCCTAGTCTTGAGTGAAAATAATAAACTAATGAATAAAATAACAGGAAAACACCCCTCTTATCCCCTATAAATACTACACTCACCACCTCTTCTCCTCACACCTTACAAGATTTTACCCTTGTCTAAATTATATATAAATCTATTCCCAAGACCCTTACCAACGTCCAAGAGGTTTTTGTCTTAAAAAATACCAAACCTAGGTTCCTTAAGGAGGTTCTCAAAGAGGAGAATTCAAGAGGTAAAATCCTCTTTCTTATTATTTTAATTTCTTTTAATTTTATTTTATTTTATTATTCTCTTCTAACCTCCTATATGAAATTGTTCATGATAACTATAGAATATTTTATATACTATAATTATAACATGTTAATAAAATATCCATCATCAAACTCCTTTCTCCCTCTCTTTTATTCTAAAAAAATCATCGCCTGTGATGTGTCAATTTACTAACATCAAGTACGATGCGTTTTAATTTTCCATTGATTCCTTAAAGTATGATAATAAAAAAACTATAATGGTTGTTAGATAATTTAAAATTTATATAATAAAAGTTTTTAGGTTCTGGATCAAACATATCTACAAAATAATAAATAACAGAACAAAACCAGTTTGTGGTGTTTCAAAAACAGCCAAAAAATCTAAATGATTATCACTAACCTTTTATCTAATGATTCATCCTCATACTGTTTAATAAAATGATATATAAAACCATTTAAACTTATATATGTTCATTAATAACATATAATTTCGTTTCTGTAGTATCATACCCAATCAACATAAAATTCCATACTCATATTCAAGTGAACTGATCATAAATAACAAGACAATAAACACCCACGAACAATGGAATTGAACTCTATAGATTATCTAAAAGGATATAAATGAAATTAATAAAAATATAATAAATAAAATACATGTATAATATGTTATATAATCTTTTATTAATGAATTTAATTTTATTATCCATGATATTAAAATGAAGAAAACACTCAGATATAAGGTAAGGGTAATTCTCAAACCCAACTCTCTTTATTTGGGGTTTCCCGCTTTCACTCTATTTTTAGAATTGATGTTCATTCAATGAGATCATTCAAGAGGTTTTCCAAAAATACTCTTCTTTATGAAAACATATCTTTTAATTATCATGAGGTTGTTTCTTCTTCACTCAAGATTGATAATTCTTATAACAAGTATGTTATTACCAATTTATTTTGAGAACCCCACTTTTTATTCATTAATGTATGATTTATGAAATTAAACCAATTTAATTCCATTGGTTAGGTTATGTCCAAGATTGATATATGTTCTATGGGGATTGCATGATAATGATATTGTTATGATTTGATAGGTGCTCCCGAAATTATATAGCGAATGTAAATTTTATGATGTGATGGGTGCATCCATAATTATATAGTGCTCCAATTCATTGGTAATGTGATGTATCTCATGATAAAAAGTGAAATATGCATGAACATGATGTTGTCTTTACTCACAACTATATGTGGTAGTTCACCACTAAGTCATGATGTTTCATTTTTATGCATTGACACATTTAATGCCTCTATCAAATGATTACAATCTTGATTATTATTTTGACAATTTTCATATATTATGATGATGATTATTATCATCCAGGATTCAGGTGTATTATTCATCCTCTTACTGGGATTTTAAATCACCCCTTATTTTTATGTATATCCTCAGGTGATTACTTTTACTAAGGAGAACACAAGAACCAATAAGAATCAATAGAAGACGGAATTAAATAAATTTTTATGTTTTATTATGTAAAATTTATGTATGGTACCAATTTTACCAAGACAATAAACCTTTTTATCTTGTTTATTTAATGGGTTTAAGTTGTATCATATAAGAATAATTAGGGTTTCTATAGTTGGTATTAGAGCATGGTTTGGTTAATTTGGGAATTAGGGTCAGAAAACCATAGTGAAATATCTTAGAATGAGACCAAGTATATTTAATCACACATTAATCTTTTATAAACATAGGGATCCCACTAGATATGACTTTTGAGTTAATTTAATTAAGGGAAAAAATATTCATGACTTTTTGACTTATGTTTTTTTCTAAAATTTTCTATTTTAGAAAATGGTGGGAACCAGGAGAAACTACGCCAACAAACCATACTTGCGGAAATGAAATGATCGCCGAATGACATCCCAAATTACATGGGAGGTGGAGTTCAAAATCTCATTAAAATTATTACCCAACTATATTAGGCTATGAAAATAACCTGAACAATGTGGAATTTCCTCCTTAACCGAAGAGGGAGTAGCTGGCTATTGAGTCCAATATGCGGCAACAACCACCGAAATTTAGTGTATCTTCTGATCCACTAGTCACGGAATAGTGGTTCAAATCAATGAAGACGTTCTTTTCTATACATTACTATTATTAGATGTAGGAGGTGACTCTGGCGGTTTATCATCTAGATGGAGAGGCCGACAAATGATGGGTGTTGATTAAGAACAATAAGAATAAGGATGAAATTAAAGAGATGGAGTGGGAATACTTTAAGATAATGTTTATTAACAAGTATTTCCCTAAAAATATTCATACAAATATAGATATATAATTCATAGAGATGAAGAAAAAGGTAGGTGAATCTGTCATATCCTATGAAGCAAATTTCAGAAGGCTTTTAAGTCACACTTCAGGTTTTGTTATCAATAATGATAGAAAAATTGATAGATTATTTAGTGGGTTAAAACCACACCTTAAAAAGTATATAGTGATTGTAGAGTTTGTGAGTTATTAAGATATTGTTTTATGTGCTCTGAAAGTGGATATGGATTTTGGAGAATGGTCCCACGACTATAGTGATAAGAAAATAAATATGGAATTTCAAGATGGAAGATCTCATGAAAAATGTGGGAAGAAATCTCAATCACTAACATGTCAAAAATGTGGGAAGAATAATCATGGGCACTACCTACAAAGGATGGTGAAATGATATAAGTGTGGGAGATAAGAACAACACGATCATGAATGTTAAAGAGACATAAAAAAGATGGTGATACAATAAATGAAAGGAGAGAACCCCCATGGTCCAATGCTACAACTCCAGGGAGTAGGGGCACTATAAAATCTAGTGAACTAAACCTCAAGTCCCCAATAGTAATCATCATCATAGTCCAAAAAATCCAAAGGACTAAGGGAATGATTACTCCATCACTACTACTGATGTGGAAAAAAATGAATTTGTACAAGGCACACTTCATATTTACTCAAGAATGGAAAAAGTCTTATTCAATTATGGTTTTATGCATTCGTTTATATCTCAAAAGTTTTCTAAAACAATTGAATAATATCCAAAAAACCTTGAAGTTGATATATATATATATATATAAATACCTAGTGGTGAAATCATTGCAACCCGAGAGTTGGATTCTTCTCTTGTTGGCGTACATGGGAATATTCTCCCAGCAAAACTCGTGATACTTCCCTTTGTGGAATTCAACACTATACTGGGGATAGATTGACACTCATTATATGGAGTACACATCAACTTTAGGGAAAGGGAAATATATTTTCATATTTCAAACCATCCCATGATCCTATATAAATGCAAGGAAGACCATGAATCTTCTTTAGAAAATTATTAAATGGAATGGGTGTTGGTTCCCAATAAATAAACACACCTCATTCAAATAGTTGAGTCAAAGGAAGGTATAAAACTAGGGGAAATTCACATTGTGTGGGAATATAGTGATGTATTTATTAAAGAGTTACCTAGACTTCCCCCACATTTGGAGGTAGAGATATCAATACAACTCATACTCGGAGCTACATGGACCTGATATTGTGCAAGAGATGACAGAGAAGGTCCAATCCATCCAAAAACATATCAAATATACCCAGATTCAAAGAAGTTATATGTTGAAAACCGTAGAAGGGACTTTTAATTCAACATTGTAGATAAATTATTTCTTGAAATATTACCATGGAAGAGGGTCATGTAGTTTGTAAAGAAAGGGAAGATTATCCCAAGGTACATTTTCCCATTTTAGATCCTTGACCGCATAGGATTTGTGGCCTATCGACTAGAAATTACATTGATTATGGCTCAAATTCCGGATTTATTCTATGTATGTCTCTTGAAAAAGTATATTCTAGATCCCTCACATGTACTAAATTTAAAGGTGGTACAACTAGAAGACGATCTCTCTTATGAGGAACACCCAGTAAATATTTTAGACCAGAGAGATAATATTTTTCATAACATGACAACACACATTTTCAAAGTGTTGTAGAGGATCCATAAGTATGAATAAGTGACCTAGGAACCATAAGAGATGATGAAGCAGAATTACCCTCACCTGTTTATGTAAAATGAAATTTCAAGAGAGAAATTTCAGGGGGGGGGATAATGTACTACCCAAAATTTTTATCAATGGAAATTTCATTATTATAATTATGGAAAATAGTATAAATCACATAAGGTCAATTATAGAACACAATAAAAACTTTAAAAATAAATAATCAACGGTATAAGAGGTATTTCTAGAAGTTAAGAAAACTATAACAATGGAATAGTATCTTGACCTTTGGTATAGTAATATAACCCTTATGAACAGTAAACCAACCAATATAATAGTAACATCACCCATGAATGTATAAATAATGTTTAATAATATTATATATGGTAATATGATATAATTATATCATAGTATAAGTAAATAATTTTTTTAGAAATTATTAATTAAGTGTTGGTATTTTTGTAAGTAATAAAGATTTAATTACAATTTTTTAATTAATATAATTATTTAAAAGAAAGTTTGTTTTCAAAAAATGTATTTATAAATTAATATTTTGTTTTCTTGTGATTATAATATAATTCTATGGTACCTTAATTAATTTTTCAAGGTTTTATAAATTAAATTATAATTTTAAAATTAATATTAATATTTTCCAAGTAAATAATAATTTTAATTAAAAATTAAATTTATCATATTTAGAAAATTATTTTCATAAAATAGAGTTCATTTTTGAAAAAAATGGATTTTTATATAATTCTATGGATTGGGAGCTGGGAAACTATGTATTTGGGAGAAATATTTCCCAATGGTTTTTAAAAACCGTTGGGAAATTTACTATTTACCAACCGTTATAAAAAACCATTTTTATACATATTTTCTAATGGTTTAATCAAACCATTGGGAAAACATGGTTATAAAAACACAATGCCAAAGTTTTGAATAAACTGTTGGGAACTGTTTCTATTTTTACTGTATACCAATGGTTTCTTCAAACTGTTGGTATAAAACTGTTGAAGAAACCGCTATTTCCAGTAGTGTCTCTCTTTACACTTTGAAGGCCAAATCAAGGATGAGTTAATTTAAGGAGGGGAGGTTTTAATGAACCAGTTTTTCATGAAGGTACGATTCATTTGTTTTTTGGTAAAAATCTTTTGTTTTTGTAACAAACCAAGGATTTAAATATAAATTTAGTATAGAATGTAAGGCACACAACACATTGTTATTATATTTATTTAAACAAGATAGTTATAACCTAGCCATTAAACATAATTTTTCCACATCTATTTTTTGAATTTCAAAAAACAGATATAAATGTTTTCGATCAGTAATTTATTTAGAGTCTAATGGGATCAACTTAATTTTTTGGTGAATAGTAATTTAACACTTTGGAACACTAATTCACCCTTATGAATAGTAACATGAACCTTATAAATAGTAAACTGACTAAATGAATAGTAAACTTATCCATGAGAGTATAAATAAAATTTATTCACCTTATAAATGAAATTATGATATAATTATACCATATTATGTGTAATTGAATATTTTAAAATTAATAATCAAGTGTTAGTATTTTTGTGAGTAAAATATATTTAATTAAAATTTTATAATTAATAAATTCATTTGAAAGAAAATTTATATTCATAAAATTTATTCATAAATAAATATTTTATATTCCTATAATTTTAGGATAATATAACAAGACCTTTGTTAAATTTTCAGGGTGTTATAAAATCAGTTTTAACGTTAAAAACTGCATGTTTCGAGTAAATGATGATTTGAATTAAAAATTAAATTTATGAAATTTAGAAACTTATTTTCATAAAATGGAATTCATTTTTTAATTATACATATAAAAAATGGTTAGGGTTAATTTTTGGGATTTTTCTGAAATACTTGAATTTTTATTGAATAGTAAAATACGGTAATTTACAGTATAAATACATATAAGCTAAATACACTATTCCTTAAGTCATAGATTATGATATCACACTTGGTTAAAAATCACTTCCAATTATTAATTTATTTATTTACAAGAGTCAATACTATTGCTTGTTTTTACAAAAATAATAAAATAATGAACAAAACAATGAAAAATTACCCCTCTCCTCCACTATAAAAACCACCCTCCCCCCCTATTATCCTCACATCTTCCAAGATTTTATACTTGTAAAATTTATTCCCAATAATATTCAAAATACCCCCAAAATAAATAATCTCTTGTTATCATCAAGAGACCAACATTAATCTCCTTAAGGAGGTTCTTAAGAAGTATTTAAGAGGCAAAATCCTCTTCCTTTTCATTTTATTTTCTTTTCACATTCTTTATTTTATTATACTCTCCTAACCTACTATTTTCAAATGATCATGATAACTAAGGTATCATCTATATACTGGAATTATATCATGTTAACAAAATACCCATCATAACTCTCCTTACTCTTCCTCTCTCTTTTATTTTGAAAAATAAAATCATCATTCAGGAGGTTTCGATTTACAACCTCCGTTGATGATGAACTTTCATTATTTAATTTATTCTTCATGTATGGTCATGATACAATTTTTATGGATAAAATAGACTATAATATGTATATTATAACCCATTTAATTTTATATAACTAGTATATATACACAATACTAATTCATATGACAAAACTAGCATGTGATGATGAAAAATCACCAAAATAATCTAAATGATTATCACTAATGTTTTATCTAATAACTCATCGTAATACCATATAACCAAATTAATTTTATAAACATTTAATATTAATTATGTTCATTAGTAACATATAAAATAAATTCTGTAGAATTATATCCATTCCACCTAAACTCGATTACTTCTAAACAGGCGACCTGATCATGAAAATGAAGAAAATGAATGCTCCAGAATGATGAAATTATTCTATATAACTCATTAATAAGTCCATAAATGAAAAAAACTATAATGATTCTCATAAATTAATAAAGGGTTATTAATTAATTAATTAATGTATTTATTTGATTATCCAGAATATTATCGTGAAGTGTAGAACACATTCAGACACAATGTAAGCTCTTTCCCATCTCCCTTCCATTTCTGTGAGATATTCCTTATTCACCACTATTTCATGTGTATGTTGTATGTATACTAACCATTGAGGTATCATATCATGAATAAATTTATTTTAATGGTATTAAATTTATCATTTTATGATTATTAATGTTTGGGATATGATTCGACTGATTATAAATTGGTAAGGGATTCTACCTGAACCCCCATTTTTTCTTCCGGTTACTCTTTCTCTACCTTTAATAAAATGTAATGATTCTTTATTTCAATATTTTTCTTATAAATTATGTGTATATATTCCATAATCATATATCCATATCATTTCATCCTTATTTTATGGGGATATACATGTTTTAAAACGGTTCCCTTCTGAATTCTTCCCGATAAACAAACCCGATGCAAGAGAACTTCCCATTTTTTTATCCATTTTTAAGTGCACTCAGAAATCTATTTTCATCCACCATTATTTTTATAAAATAACTCATTTTATCAATAAAAAATATCTTGGTTAATTTACAATTTTATGAAAACAAACATTCCTTTATTATATAAAATCTATTTAATATTTTCCTTAAACTGTATTAAAATGTTTTACTTCTAAGGTTTCTTAAAAAATCCTTTTACATGATTTCACTTCACTAGAACATAATTTATGCATAAAATATAATTCCAATGTCCTTAAATTTTTTTATAGGATTTACATGTTTAAAATATGATTTTTTGATAAATACAAATAATTTTCCAAAAGAACTCTTCTTTCCAAAGTAAAGAGGGGTTTTCTCATCTAACTTTTTACTTCTATGAAATATATGACTTGTTCACCAATTATTAATTTGATGAGGTGTATGTAATGACCTTTGATTTATCAAATATTCATGATTCTTATTATTATGATATTATATGTTATTACTTTGTAGGGATTAAGATTTAAATGTTTTAATGTGGTATGAGACACTTTGGAACGTCTATAGATTATTTTCCTCATAGAATTTATTAATAATTTTATTAGAGTATTTTCATCTATGATTATGATTAAAATATTTAAAAATGGTATGTGACACTTTTATTTAACGATATTTTTTATTATACATATTAGGAATTCATTAGACTTATCAAGTGATAGGTGGGGGCCTCTATAGCCCCTCGATGCATCAGTAGGTATCATGAGACAAAACAGAAATGGATTTCAGCTAAGGCCTTAACCATTTATTTTTAGAAGTCTTGGATGAGGGATTCAAAAAAGGTTTATGATGTCTGACTCATTAATTCCGTCATTATGATATTATTAATTGATAAATCATGCAATTATTCAACTAGTAGAATATCCATGGTGATGTTTCATGTGATTATTTATATGAAATTATTTATTCAACTTTTATTCCTCCCATATTATGCTCAATATTATGTTTTAACGACATGTGTTATTATTTATTCATCATGACCTACTATTTATGTTATATATTCTGCTATATTACTTACCCTTATTGAGAATCTGATCTCACCCCTTTCATATGTTTCTTTTTCCTAGGATTCCAAGTGGAATATTATGAATGAATTATAGTATTAATCTAAGAGTTATGGATGTTTCTAATGGAACTTATATGTATTTTTTATCTTTCATGTTGTAATTTAAAAAAAATGTTTGTATATGGTTTTATAAAAAATACCAAACTATTAGATAATTTTGGATTTTTCTTCCTTGTAAATATACCAATGTATTAATATAAGGCACTAACTCTAGGAAATTGGGGCCGAGGTATTTATATTTGGTATCGAAGGAAGTTTGGTAGAAATCATAGAAACTAGATTTAGAAAACATAGATTATAGAACATAACACTAAGATATAATTTGATTATAGGAATAGAATAACATCATATAATTTCCGTAATGAATATATTATGTAGGTCTTCCAAGAAATACATCCCTATTTGGATACTACAAGTGGACGTGATTCTGTAACAAATGTACCTAGGAATAAAAAATCCGACAATGTGTTCTAGGCCTGACTCATGGTAACCGGGTATATGAAAATGGGCCTTACCATGCACTTGGTTTGATACTCCCAGGGGATATTCTAATGATAATTCCCAGTTTATTTACAAACCATTATTAAGGATTTAAAAGTAAATTTGTCCCCAAAGACACCATGTTAGCTACGTATAAATTTTCAATTTATGTTATGTATTTCACTAGTATTGGGATTATAAAATATGTTTCAAAATTTTATGATATAATATATAAAATTAAATTTCTTAGAAATAGTGCCTATTGGAAGAAATTAGAACCACATCAATGCACATATTCCAAAGAGTAAGAATAATATTTTCTTTGATGGGTTTGAGCCAGTCATTTAAAGGGAACTAGTCTATCAAACATTCTCATAATTTGAGGATATAGTATTATGTCCTAACTATAAAGAGAAAGAGTTTTATAAGTATTATAAATTCATATTGAAGAATGATAATAAGATGTAAACAAGGAAAAAGATATATAAAAAGTTTAAGGGAAATCATTATTTTCCCACATGTGATAATTGTGGAAGGAAACAATTTGGTATATGCTTAAAAAAATGAGAGTTTTCCAAAAGTTTGGAGAGAAAGGACACTGTTATTGTGATTTCAAGGGTATGAAAAACATTTTTAGTGTAGAATGATTCAACTATAAGGATATTAGACACTATGAAAATCAATGTCATATGCATCAAAAGAATATACACCAAAAGAAGAAAATGGACCATGGTTAAGATTATGCTACTACCAAAGATGAAGAGTAATGATTAATGTTCCTATGATTAGATTCAATAATTATTTATTTTGATTATTTTTATCAATGATGTAATGGTTATAAGAATTATAAAATATATAAGGATTGTACTGTAGTACTATTTCATTACGAATTTGAGGTTGAATGATGAATAGTACGAAGAAAAAGTGACTCAGTAGCAAGTTAAACTTTCGAAAAAATATATGTTTTAGGGAAAGAGAACCCTTAATATGTTCCTAATATTGAGATATAGATTTTGTAATAGAGTGATGATTTATTTGGATAACGTAAATTGGATAGAACTTACTATCTTGGATCTAAACAATGGACTATCGACAAAGTGGTTTATGCTATTTTTGGTAGAGTTTACAATATTTTGTATTTCAGGAATATATCCAATTTTATATATTTTACATAAGTAATAACTAATCACGAATGTATTTAATAAGGTTTTATGATAATTCATGTTATTACCATGCTTTAAGAGAATAAAAATAGAACGTAATCACATGTTTGTATGTGATTATTAAGAGTGACTTCATGTTTTTTAACAAGTTTAGTGACCTTATTTCCGAAGTGATGAATCAAGATATTTTTAGAAAATTTAACCATTTATGAAATGGTTGAAATTGATCTTTGGACAAGGTTTTAGATATTATTTTACTCTATGATACAACTTATGCCATGAAATGGAGTAAGAATAGTTAAAGGAACAATTGAAGGATAATATTGTGTTTAAAGAAACATATCATTTACTCATATTTATATACATTATTATAGAGTGAAATAATTTATCATGTTTAGGGAAAGGATATTGAAAAAAATGTTATCCTAGAACCTTCTTTTCCAATGTGGGTATTCTACAAAGGTATTTTCTAGTATAAACCTTTTTTTTCTTTTTCAAAGTGAAATTTAAAATTGCGATGACACAATTTATAGATGGACTGGAGAATATAAGACCCCAAGGAATTAAAAATAAATTTAATATAAAATGTGATTTACAAAATTTTTTTTTATTATAGTTATTTAAACAAGATAGTTATAACATAGGCATTAAACATAATTTTTCCACCTCTGTGTTTTGGATTTCAAAAAACAAGGGTGTACACAATTGTGATCAGTAAGATATTTAGAGTATGATAATATCAACTTAATTTTTTTGTGAATTGTAACTTGAACCTTTAGAATAGTAATGTACCCATATGAATAGTAATACAAACCTTATGAATAGTGAACCAGCCAAATGAATAATAAACCCATCTATGAGATTATAAATAAAATTTAGACACATTATAAATGAAAGTATGATATAATTAAATTATAGTACAAATAAGTGAATATTTTAAAAATTAACAACCAAGTGTTGGTATTTTTGTGAGTAATAAATATTTAATTACAATTTTATAATTAATAAATTGATTTAAAAAAATTAATTTTCATAAAATATATTCATAAATAAATATTTTATTATCCTATAATTTTAGGATAATCTAATGAGGCATTTATTAATTATTTAGGGTGTTATAAAATTAGTTTTAACTTTAAAAACTATATATTTTATAGTAATTGATGATTTTAATTAAAATTAAAAAATTTCTTATTTAGAAAATTATTTTCATAAAATAGAGTTCATTTTTTAATTCTACACATTAAAAAATGGTTAGAGTGATTTTTTGGTATTTTTCTAAAAAACTCGAATTTTTAGTGAATAGTTTAATATGGTAATTTACAGTATAAATACATTATAATCTAAATACACTATTAACTGAGTCATGGATGATATAAGAAACCTTGGTTATAAATAAAATTCACTTTTTTGTGTATTTATTCCTAATAATAAATACTATTACTTATCTTGATAAAAATAATAAAATAATGAGAAATTACCCCTCTCCTCCATTATAAAAACCTCCCCTTACCCCCTCTTCTCATCAAACCCCACAAGCTTTGAGACTTATAAAATTTAAGCCCAATAATAATCCAAAGATCCTTTTCCATGTCTATAAGATCTTAGTCTCATCATAAGACCAAATAAATTACCTTAAGGAGATTCTCAAGGAGGAGTATTCAAGAGGTAAAATTATCTTCCTTTTTTATTTTATTTTCTTTTCAAGTTCCTTCTTTTATGATACTCTCCACACCTCCTCTTTCTAAATTATAATCATAACTCCATTATCACCTATATACTATAATTATATCATGTTAATGTAATACCCATCATTAATCTCCTTACTCCCTCTCTCCCTCTCTTATTTTAAAAAACAAAATCATCGTCCAAGAGGTGCCGATTTACAACCTTCGTGGATGAGGAACTTTCATTCTTCAATTTATTATTTAAATATGGTCATGTTACCATTTTTATGGTTAACAAATACTATAATATGTGTATTATAACTTATTTAATGTTCTTTAACCATTATATATACACAATAATAATTCATACGACAAAATTAGTTCCTGATGATAAAAAAGCACCAAAATAATCTAAATTATTATCACTAATGTTTTATCCAGTAACTTTTCCAAATACCATAAAAAAATTAATTATATAACCATTTAATATTATTTATTTTAATTAGTATCATATCAAATTAATTATATATAATTATATCCATTCCACATGAGCTCCATTACTTATAAACAAGCGAAACTATCATGAAAAAACAAGAAAACAAATGCTCCAGAATAATGAAATTAAACTATATAACTCATAAATAAGGCCCTAAATTAACTTAATAAATCTATAATTACTATCATAAATGTATAAAGGTCTGTTAATTAATTAATTAATATATTTGATTTTTTATCCATGAAATTAAGGTCAATTGTAGAACACATTCATATATAAGGTAAGGGTTTTCTCATCTCACTTCCATTTTTGTGAGATATTTATTATTCACCACTATTTCTTGTGTATGGTGTATGCATACTACCCATTGATAAATCATATCGTGAATCTATTTATTTTTATGGTATTCAATATATCATTGTATGATTATTAATTTTGGGGCATATGATTCAATTGATTACAAAGTGGTAAGGGATTCTACTTGAACCTATGTTTTTTCCATCAGGTTACTCTTTTTCTACATTTAATCCAATGTAATTGTTATTTATTTTTTTATATTTATTATTAATTATGATTATATTTTACAAAATCATATATCTATATCATATAATCCTTATTTTATGGGGATATACATGTTTTAAAATGGCTCCCTTCTCAATTATTCATGATAAACAAACCTGATTGAATGGAACTTCCTAATTTCTTACCCATTTTCAAGTGCACTCAAAAATCTGTTTTAAGCCAATATTATTTTTATAAAATAACTCATTTTATTATTAATGACTATATTGGTTCTTTTATGGATTTATTAAAACAAATATTCCTTTCCTCTTTAAAATATCTTTAAAATTTTCCTTAAACCACACAAAAACGTTTTATTTCTAAAGATTCTTAAAAACTCTTTTTACATGATTTCAATTCAGTGGGAGATAATTTGTGCCTAAAATATAATTTAAATTTCATTCACTTTTATTTTTTGGGATATAAATGTTTGAAATATAATTTTATGACAAATACAAATGATTTTCCAAAACAACCCTTCTTCCCAAAGTAAAGAGGGTTTTTATCGTCTCCTTTTTACTTCTATGAGATATATACATTATTCTCCATTTATTCCTTTCATGTGGTGTATGTACTAACATTTGATGTATCAAATATGTATAATTATTATTCTTATGATATTATATGTTATTAATTTATAGGGATTAAAATTTAAATATTTCAAAGTTGTATGAGACACTTTGGAGTGTTTAAAGATTATTTTCCTCAAGGAATTTATCAATAATTTTATTAGAGTATTTTAATCTATAATTATGATTCAAATATTTCAAAGTGGTATGGGATACTTTTATTTAAAGAAATATTTTTATTATACATATGAGGAATTCATTGGTCTATGAAAGTGATGGGTGGGGCCCTCTATATCCCCTCGATGTATCAGTAGGTCTCATAAGACAAAAAAATGGATTTTGGCCAAGGCCTTAACCAAATATTTTTAGAAGTCTTGGCTGAGGCTTTGGAGACTGGTTTATAATGACCGAATTTTTTATTCTCTCATTATGATATTAGTAATTGACAAATAATGTGATTATTTGAATAGTAGAATATCCCTGGTGAAGTTTCATATGATTATATATACGGAATTATTTATTAAGATATTATTCTTACCATATTATGCTCAAGATTATTTTTTAAGGCATGCATTATTATTTATTCATCATGCCTTACTGTTTATGTTATAGCTTCCACTTTATTGCTTAACCTTACTAAGCATCTGAGCTCACCCCATTCATATGTTTATTTTCCCTAGGATTCCGAGAGGTATATTATGAATGAATTGCAGGACTGATCTAGGAGTTATGGATGTTTTTAATGGAATTTATATATTGATTTTTCCTTTCATGTTGTAATGTAAACATTATGTCGTTATCTGGTTTTCCAAAACTACTAAACTATTTGGTCCTTCGGGATGCATCTTCCCTATAAACATACCAATGTATTAATATAAGGAACCTGATCTGGGTAACTATGGTAGGGGTATTTATAGTTTTATCTTGGTTAACATGACCTATAGCCTAAGGAAGGTTTTAGAAGTATCTTAGGCTTATTTAGTGTTAGGAGATCTGAGAATTGGATAATCAGAGTGGGTTTCATGTTTAGTGCATAGTTAATACTAACTATGCGACTTAATTGCATGGGAAAGTTTTGTGCAACAAGAGGTCACACAGTTTTTTTGGAAACCATTTAAGCTAAGGTATATCCTTGTGAAAGATATTATAGGTTGGTGATAGAGTAAATATTTATTGATTTCACACGATTAGGAAAACCGTGTGCCTAGCCCGTGCGGGTGGTGTTCGAGGGAAGTGGATAGTGCAAAGTTAGGGCATGTTTTGGCCAACCATGTGGCCAAACCATGTGGCACATGTATTTTTTGGGTAAAAGACCATTTTTTACTTAAAATGTTTTAACACCTAATCCACCTTCCTCCTCTCTTCTTCAACAATAGGAGACCTCTCCCTCTTTAGTGTAGAGATCCTCATGATCTCCTCCTAGGTTTCATGATAGCACCTTCATCGGAACTCCAAAATGATCACCATTAGAGGCATTGGATTCCTATTGATAAAAACCTTAATCCTATTTATTATGTTATTAATTTCTATTCCCATATCTTATACTATTTAGGTGCAAGATCATATGCCCAATTTTCAGGGTGTTGGTTAGTTTCTTTGATTTCATCCATTTTACTTCAAACCTAAAGTCGATATTGGATGAGGAATTGTCTATAGTCTTAAGTAAGGTGGTATAGTTATTTTCCCTACAGTTTTAGGTGATTATATATCTTTTTACATTTTGTGGAATTCTGTACATTTTTGTGCATCAACTTAAAATGTGATTTTCCTTTCTAAGATAATATAGGCATGTTTTTATACTCCCATTTACCCATGTTATCTTGTTTGAGGATGTTTATCTCATTGATATACACCCCCTTGGATGTTTCGTATTAAATTTAACTCTTTAATATAATGGCTAATGAATCTGAATAGGTCCTAAGTGGTTTTTATTATCTCTAAAATAGATCTGTCTTGCATAATAAAATTATATGGATTAGTTTAACTGATTGGAAGTGGGTGAAAAGGACATGACTCATGATATATAATTATAAATGGGAATTATATAAATTGTGATTCTTGTTATTGATTGGGATTGATGAATTGGAATTATTTATATATAACTCCTTATCATTATTATTGGAATTCCATGGATATTGGATATTGAATGTTGGATAAATGACTTGTTGGGCATGATGTTTCACTCTCCCTCATACCGAGTGTTGGGCATGATGTCTCACACCGTTATAATTTTATTTGGGTGATTGGCATAATGTTCCACATTTTTCCATACTGAGTGTTGGGAATGATGAATCACCCCACTATATCTAGTGATGGGAAATATGTCTAACATTCCTCTAAGATTATGGGATAGTACCCATGTAGGATCCATTGGCTCACTAGACTAGTTATGAAAACCTAAGCTATGCCCCGAGACCAGCTAGCACATAGTATCCATATATGGCTCTAAAAAACCTCATGTATAGTCTAAATATGAATGTATACATGTTATATTATATATATATATTATTATATATATATGGTTACTGATCAGACATACACCAACCTATGCTGAAGCAGTTAGAGATAGCTATGTGTCTTATAATAACCCAATTTGACAGGTATCTATTCTTCAACATTGTTATTTTTTTTTCATTTTACCCACACACTGCTATGCTATATACACTGGCTGGAATATCTCTAGACACTGCTGGTGGTGGCCTACTGAGTTTATCTCACACCCTACTCAGGACGCCTTTGGTACCCGAGTAGACCTCATGTTTGCAGGTATGGATAGGGGAAAGCTCCATACTACAGATGCATGGTATGATTTACTTATATCACAGATAACGGGATAAGAGGACAGAGCATGTTATCATGACTCTAGGTGGAGCTTTATTTTTTTCCTTTTTAAATTTTTTTTATTTCATGATGTATTTGTCTATCCTCTATTTCCCTTTTTATATATAATCATGACATGACGTCATCACGTATATGACTCAACCTATGGTATTTTGGTATTTATTTTTGTTTCTTGGGTGTTAAGATTCCATTATGAATTATTTCATTTTTTTCCATTGTGAGATATGTTATATTAAACATATGATACATATTATTATTTATTATATCCTATGTTCCACTCTGATATGAGGGTATAGTCTCCCCACCATAGTACTATAGTCCCACACTTCCAGTTGATATCCTTTGATGTATGAGGAGGTAGGATTTAGGCCATGCGACCCACTGGTTTGGGGAACTGGTCAAGTAGATTCTGGGTTGGAAGATTACATTAGAAAATTTTTCTCCCCGACCTCTAATCAACATAGAGGAGATCAGAAAGGACCATCATATAAGGCTGTATAAGGATTCATTTTCATGCTATCCTAAAATCTATTATTGTAAGAAAAAAACAATGGGTTTTTGTTTATCCTAAGAACCCAAAAATTCAAGGAAAAATACACAAAGCATGTCCTCTAACACCTAAATCATATTATATGTATATTTGTCAGTCTAAGGGTGACAAGACTTCTTAAGAAGCACTTGTATACCCAAGGCCTTCTACAACCCTTGCTTAAACCTAGATGTGAAGCGAGAATACCTGTCTGATTTGATAGATCATAGATCTCAACGATAACATAAAACCTACCTAAAGTATAGAATCTCTAGGTCATCTACCGATAATGTATCTCAAATAGGTAAGAAGTGTGTGAGCTTCATCAAATGATTGATGAATACCCAAACTCTGTCATTGCCTCAGAGTGATCCAAGAAAAACGATCATGAATTCCATTGATACATAATCTCATTTCCACTTAGGAATGAACAATGGATATAAATGGACTAATTTTTTATAATGTTATGACTTCACCTACTGAAAGGTGGAACACCAAGTGATAAGGATGACTATCTCCCATTTCATACCAGGCCACCAATACTGGTGACATATGTCTTGATTCATCTTGGTGACACTGGGATGTACTACCCAAACGGAAGCATAAAATTACCACATCAACTCCTCTTTCTATGTTTTCTAGGACCCAAACATGCCCACGAATGTGTAAGTTCTCATCCTTATCAACTATCAAACTAGAAAATGAATCGTCATCTAAGATACTTTTCCTCAAGACCAATCCATCACGATCTAAGAGTTTCCATATTCTCACCTTCTCCAGATAGCTAGAGGTCATTTCTAAAGTTGATAGGATAGCCTAAAACGATTATATTTAACCTAAATATGCATTTATGAACACTAGTTCATAATATTACACTCACAACTAGCCTCCTAAACCACCCATGTATGCATATTCTAGCTCAGATAATCGACTACAACATTTCCTTTTCTAGGAATACAGGCAACGAAAAATCAATGTATTGCAACTACTTAACCCATCTATGATGTTTGAGATTCAGATCATGTTGTGTAAATATTTAATTGAGTCTTTTATGACCCATTAATAAAAAAAATTATCCCCAAGTACATAATGAATCCAAAAACATAAATCATAAACTGAAACTACTAGCTCAAGGTCATGCATTAAGTAATTCTGCTCATGAGGCCACAACTAATGAGACACATATACTATGAATCACTCATCCAACATCAGAACCACTCCCAAACTAATAACTGATGTGTCATAATAAACTATATAGATCCTACCTAGATCTAGAAGAATCAGGATTGGCACTAAAGAAAACTCTCCCTTTAACCCCTAAGAAGGATTCTTTATAAGATTTTGACCATAAATATTTCACACCCTTCTTGGTAAAGTTGGTAAGAGGCACTTATAGATATAAGAAATCCAATATAAAGTGTCTATAATTCCCATATAGCCCCAAAAAACACCACATATTAAATAAATTCTTTGAATTCTCCCAAGAAACTAAAACTCTCACCCTTTCTAGGTCTACTGATACTCCTGACTTTGAGATGATATGACCTAGGAAGTGAACCTTGTCAATCCAAAAGTAGAATTTGTTGAGATTAACATAAATATAGTTCTCGATGAGTGTATTAAGATATTCGGAATGGTTGTGTTGATAATGAGAATACAATAAGATATTTTCCAAAAAATACTTCCATGAATAAATCCAAATATGGGTGGAAAACCCAATTCATTGGAGCTATGAAAACATAAGGTGCATTCGTGAGACCGAACGACATTACCAGGTACTCAAAAGGACTATAACTACTCTGAAAAGTTTTATGAGGTATATCTGGGGATCTGACATGTACCTAATGATATACCTACCTCAAATCAATCTTTGAGAACACCCAAGATCCGTAGAGCTGATCAAAGAGGACATCTATTCAAGGTATTGGATAAAAATTATTTACTATAATCTAGTTTAACTATTAGTTATCCACACAGAGTCTACGGCTACCATACACATTCTTGGAAAAAGGACCAATAAACACCAATGAGAAGTTATGGGGTGTATAAAACCCTTATCCTCCTTTTCTTCCAGCGATTTCTTGAGGCATCTCTAGATGATCTAAAATAAAAAGCATAGACTCAAGCCATAAAATTATAGCATGTGGTCCATGATACCAAAAAAATGTGGGAGGATACTGCTACTGAAACTCCCAATTAAACTTTTCCATAGTTGTGATAGGTCTATCAAAACCTTTCATAGATTGCGTCATATGGAAAAATCACTCTCGAAACTAGGCATTCAGACCCATATCAAGAACAAATTTGGTTCTATAAGTGGAATTGGAGGAGGTATCATCGTCTCCTTAGGGACCACCACCCCTGGTGCACGATTGTCACCACATTCTTGGTGTACGACTCAAGGATATCATTGTGGCATGATTCTACAATTCCAAACACACATCTCCATATAGAAATAAAAATATGGGAGAATTATATATAGACAAAAGGATTGATATTATAACTCCTATAAACAAGATTAAAACTTTGTATATTCTTCAAAATTTAGGTCTTGGTGAGGATACAAGACCATAATAGGCTATAAGAATAGTAGGAGACACCCCTATCTACACACTACTAAGACTGGGTTTGGGTCTAGGTGTCCTAGAACATGATAAGGGTTCTGGTATGTATACTTTCAATTGTAAAGTATATATGAAAACACCCTTTAATTTTCAATTGGAATCCCATTTAGTAGTAGCCATTTCAAATTTAAAGATTTAAATTCATTTGAATTCAAGAATCTTGTGTATAACACACACACACACACACACACACACACATATATATCATAGTTCATAACTAGTAGGCCTAGAACCCACAACATGGTATAATTGACTAATTAAGGAGTCATCACCAATCAATGTGGGAAAGAACCATTTATATTGGTGTAGTTATTTTAATTAATCTAATTATATTATCATTGTAATAAATGTTATCCCATTTTAGTATATAATAATACAAGCACGAACTATATACAACATGAAAATTCATGCAGAAAGTAGATGTGGCATAGAAAAATGCATGCTGTATTAGTCCTAAAGTTCCTATAATGATGCATGATATGTTAAATACTTTTCGTAACAGGACAAGGAAAATGAATTACGAATCTATAACATCAACATTAATAATATCACAAAGAATGTGCATCACCTAAAAGTGAAATCATGTAAACTATAATAGGCATAATCCAATAACAGCAATAACCCATCCTTGGTAATATAGGTTTCCCCTAGACTTGGGTTAGATAATCCTAGGAACAGGCTCATTACCGTGTTCCATCACATCCTAGCCTCCTGTCTAACAACCAAAAAATAAGATAATAGAAAAATAATGATCTGCTTCCAATTTTTAACATCTCAACCTGAGATCCACTTAACCGGTTCCCCAAGACAATGGATCACATGCCCTCAAGCATGTTTCTCCATATGATAGAGGATCATGACTAGTAATGAGGGTCTATAGTGGTATAGTGGGGAGACTATACCCGCATATCAGAGTGTCACAACAGATATAATAAATAATCAGAAGTGTCAGAAGCTTAATATTACCAATGGCATAGAGGAAACAAATAAAATAATCAATAATGGAAGCATAAAAACCAAAAAACATAAATAAATACTAAAATCTCATAGGCTGGGTCATATATAAGATGATGTCATGGAATATTAATATACAAAAATGGAAATAAGGGAAAGACATATACATCATGCAATACAAAAATAAAAAATGCCAAAATGATAGGTCCACTGGTATTACATGCATATACACGGTCCTCTTATCCCTTGATCCATGCTATATGTAAATTAGCTCAAGCATCTATAGTAGGGTTCTTTCCCTTATCCATAATTACTAAGATGAGGTCTACTCGGGTACTAAAGGTGGCTCGAGTAGGGTGTGAGATAAACTTAGTAGGACACCACCAATTATGTCTAGAGATAATACATCCAGTATACACAACATGGTAGTGTGAAGGTAAGCTGAATAATAAACAATACTAAATAATAAATACCATCCAACTCAGGTTCTTATAGGAAAATTGGATGACTCTACCTGCTTCGTCATCGGCTGGTGTATATCTGATCAGTAGCCATATATATATATATAATAATCACATATATATATATATATATAATATTTATACATATGTATTAACACTATATGTGAGGATGTTTAGTGCCATATACTTTGATACTAGGTGCTAGCTGGAACCAAGGCATAACTCATGTGTCAATAACTATTCTAACAAGCCAATGGCACCAGCAAGGGTACCAACCCATAATGTCATATGAATTTGAGAACTATTTCCTGTCACTTTAGATGGTGGGGTGAGTCATAATTCATGACACCTTGTATGAAAAAATGTGGAATGTTATTCCCATCACTCAAATAAAAGTATAATGGTGTGATACATCATTCCCAACACCTGATATAAGGGAGCGTTAAATGTCATGCACAACAAGTCCCTTATCCCTAATTGAACATCCAATATCAATGGTATACCAATAATATTAGCAATTAATTACATATAAATCATTCTAATTAATCAATTCCAATCAATCATAAGCATCCAAACTTATACAATTCATATTTTTAATTATATAGCATTTGTCTTGGCCTTGACACCCACTTTGAATCCATTAAACTAATCAATTTAATTTAATTAAGATTGGAAGATCCATTTTAGATTCAAGTTGAATCACTCATATGGTGGTAACATTCCTTAACCTTTATAATAAAGTGTAAAATTTAAGTTAGAACACCCAAAGGGGTGGAGATCAATGAGGTATATGTCCTATAACAAGCCAACATAGTCAACAAATGTATAACAAGTGTATGTTATCTCAAAAAGGAAAAAAACATTTTATGGCGATGAAAAGAAATGTTCAGCATGCCGCACAATGATAAAAAATATATAATCACCTAAAAATTTAGGGAAATAAACTAGACCACCTACCTTAGGGACATAGATGACTCCTCGTCCAATATCATATTCAGGTTTGAAGTGGAATGGAAGAAATATGCGAAACATACCAACAAAATTAAAATAGTGAATATGATATCTCACCTAAATTGTAGAAGTCATGGGAATATAATCTAATAATAGAATCAAGATAACTAATAAGATTACCGAGAGTAATCCAATGCCTCTGACGGGGGTCTGTTTGTAGTTCACATCGAGGTGTTATCTAAATACCTAGAAGAGGAGGAGGGAGTGCCCATTATGGAGGAAAAAGGTGTTGTCAGCGAAAAATGGGAAAAATAAAAGAGGGGGTGAGGTTTTATGTTCATTAAGGAAAAAACCATAAAATCACTCCTCAAAAATGGTTCACACAGTTTGACCACACATTTGGCTAAACTATGTTCCCACCTTGTGCCACCCAATTCCCTTGAACAAAACCCACACAGGCTAGGCACACAGTTTGCCTAACTGTGCAGAAGACATCTAAAATTACTCTACAACCAACCTTTATAATCCTACATAGGCGTGCACCTCATATCACTTGATTACAAAAAAACTGTGTGGCCTCCTTCTCTACACAAATTCCCTACACGGTTAAGATGCATGATTAGTACTAACCGTGCAGTAACTGCAAATCTTTTTGTCTAATTCTCAGAGATTCAGGCTCCGAACAATCCTAAAACACTCCCAAAACCTTCTTTAGGCTATATGAAACGTTAACCAAGATAAAAAAGGATTTATACTAAAACAACAAGTCATACCTTCGTGAAAAATTAGGTTGTTATTATTTTCTAACATCATGTTAAGGTGATTAGCTATTGTGTTTGTGATATATTATAGTCTATGACCATAGAGATACATTTGGGATGTTAAGAATTAGTATTTTAATGATTATATATTATTTTCGACTATTTTCTCAAGGATAAGTATAACAGAGGGTTACGCTCTATATATTCTAGCAGAGCTAGTAAAATGTTCAAAGTTGCTTGTGCCTATGAGATATTTGATTTTGTGGCTGAAACTAAGATAACAACGATAGGGAAATGGGTCAAGGATCCTTGTACCCACAAATATGAAGATTTATTACAATCTATTGGGTAATAAAATTCTATTCTCATAGCCTCATACTTTTCATTTTTTGTCTTCAATATAAAAATGTCATTTTAGTTTAAAATAATCATTACATAGACAGAAATGAGAAAATGATCTTAAATTGTTTCAAAACATTAGGAAAGTGATCCATAATTCATTTATGATGTGTATGAATCAGACAACAAATAATCAAACACATGATATTCTCATTATGACTTTAAGTACATTTTTTTAATGTAAAAAGTGAAATTTTAGTTTAAAATGATCATAACATTGCCAAAACCTAGAAAAAAGATCAGATTGTTTTCAAACATTAATAAAATGATCTATAATTGAATTTTGAAATATTATAATTGATGAATCATCAATCCAACACATTATGCATTCTATATGACATTAAGTGCATGTTTCTAACATTAAAGTGTTATTATTGTTTTAAACATGCATCACATAGCCAAAAATAAAAAAAATGATCTCGAATTATTTTCAAAATTTCGAACAATAATCCATAATTCACTTGGGACATTTTTAAATTTATTGTATGTCAATACAAAACATGATGTTTTTGGTATGTCTTGAAATATGTGTTTTTATATAGAGTTTCCATTTTAGTTTACAACGCGAATGACATTGTCAAACCTAAGATAACAAGCTCATATAATTTTCAAAATTTAGGATGATGATCTGTAATTTATTTGTGAAATGTAGAAATTTATATCATGTTACTTTGACACACAATGTGGTCAATATGATTGGAAGTACATGTTTTCAATGTAGAAGTTCAATTTAAGTTTAAAATGAACATCATATATTCAAAACTGAGAAAACAAGATCAGATTGTTTTAAAAAATTAAGATAATGATCCATAATTTATTTTTGAGATGAAGGAATCTACTGCACATAAATTCAACACACGATGTAGAATCTATGACTTGAAGTGCATTTCTTCAATATTAAAGTTCCATTTTTGTTTAAAACACACGTTATATATCCAAAACCAATCACATAAGCTTGGATTGTTTTAAAAAATTAATAAAATTATCCATAGTTTAGTTTTTACATGTATGAATTGACCTAACATCAATATAACACATGATTTTCCCAATATGACTCAAAGTGATTGTTTTCAATATATAGGTTCCATTTTAGTTTAAAACATGCGAAACATTGTCAAAATTTAGGAAAAAAAATCTCAAATTGTTTTCAAAATTTATGAAAATTATTCATAATTAATTTATGCCATTTAGGAATTTACCTCATATCAATCTGACACATGATGTGGTTCGTATGACTCAAAGTGGATGTTTTTAATATAAAAGAGCCATTTTAGTTTAAAATTCATGTTAAATATCCATAACTAAGAAAATGAGATCATATTATTTTCAAAAATTAGAAAAATGATCCATAATTTATTTTTGATGTATAGGAATAAAATACACATAAATCCAACACATGATGTGGATAGTATGGTTCGAAGTGCGTGTTTTCAATATAAAAGTTTCATTTTAGTTTAAAACACACATCACATATTCAAAATCAATAAAAGGGGTTTTATTATTTTGAAGCTTTAAGAAAATAATCAATAATTTATTTGTGATGTGTACGAATTGACCGCATGTCAATCCAACATAAGATGTGGCTAGTATAACATATAGTATGCGTTTTCAATATAAAAGTGTCATTGTAGTTTAAACCATGTGTCACTAGAAAAAATTGAGAAAATGAGCTAAAATTATTTTCAAAATTTAGGAAAATGATCCATAATTCATTTTTGATGCATAAGAATTTGTTAAGCATCAATCTAAAACATGATGTGTTTGATATGACTGGAAGTGTGTGTTTTTAATAAAAAAGTTCCATTTATGTATAAAAGTGTGTCACATTTCCAAAAAATAATAAAATGAGATTTTATTGTTTTTAAACATTAGAAAAATGACCCATAATACATTAATGATGCAAAAGAATTAGCCTCATGTCAATATGACACACAATGTAGTAGGTATGACTCAAAGTGCATGTTTTCAAATGTAGAAGTTCCATTTTAGTATAAAATGAACATCACATATCAAAAATCAATAAAATGATATAATATTGTTTTTTAAAATTAGGAAAATGATCCATGATTCATTTTTGATGTGTAACAATTGACCTCATATCAATCTGATACATAATGTGGCCGGTATAACATGAAGTGTGTGTCTTCAATATATAAGTTCCTTTTTAGTTTAAAACTAGTGTCACATTTTCAAAACCAATTAAACAAGATTGGATTATTTTTTAAACATTAGTATGAAGATTCATAATTCATTTTTTCTATTTAGGAATTGATCGCACATCAATCTGACACATGATGAGGTCAGTATGATTCAAAGTGCGTGTTTTCAATATAAAAGTGAAATTTTATTTTAAAATGTGTGTCATATAGCCCAAAATGTGAATTTTTTTTCAAATTGCTTGAAACATTATGAAAAATATCCATAATTTATTTATGGAATATAATAATTGTCTGCACATCAATCTGACAAATGATGTGACCATTATGACTCCAAGTGTGTGTTTTCAATATAAAACTGTCATTTTAGTTTAATGATAAAATTATTAAAAATTATTTAAATAATTAAGATAATTAATAACTGATAATATCACTAATATATTCAGTAATTAACAGTATAATTTATATATATTATTAATTAATAACGTAATTAATAATGCATAATATAATTATTAATTAATAATTTAGTTAACAATTGATAATTAATATAAAATTTTCCATATAATAAATAACATTATAATTAATAGTATATATAAAAATATCAATAATATATATATTAATTAATAATATAATTTATCATATGTGGATTATATAGCATTAAAATTATAAATTTTAATTTTTAATTTACTATTACTAAAATCAATTTTAGTTTTATTATAGGGACAATATTTTTAAAAAAGATTGATTTTTGGATAAAGATTGATATAATAATTTCAATTGTTTATATTAGTTTTTTTTGATTAATTATAAATATCACAATAATGTAAATAATTTTTATGTAAATTTTGAATTGAAATGATAGTGCAATGTTAAATTTTTATTTCATTATAGTGTTCTGTATATTTTTATTTCGATATGTTTTTTTGATTTTTTTGTTGTTATAGGGCTTTTTTAGGGGTTTCTACAGTTCTGCAGTAGCTGTATATCCTTTCTTAGTTCATTTTTAGTGCTAATAAGGTCATATAGCTTTTAACAACACTCCATTTTTCAACACTTTATTTTGCACTAGAAAAGATTATTTTAAGCACTATTATAGACCAATTATATAGTAGTGATGCTTTTTTCAAAAGGGTACTTATATTAATGTAAGGGTAACCTAATGAATTGCTCAAGAGTTCTCATGTTGTGTAAAGGTAACCCGCCTCTTGTACAGAGGTATCCTGCCACACATAAGTGTAATACCCAACTTACGTAAAGGTAGATTACACATTACGTAAGGGTAATCATGAATTCTTTAAATCCTATTGTGTGAGTGTAGTTTTATCCTTACTCAAGGTTAATAATATAAAATTTAAGGGTACTCCTCAACTCACATAAGGGTATTGCCTTGTTACGTAAGGGTACTGCCCAACTTACATAAAGATAGCTTACTCCTTGCATAAGGGTACTATTGACTTGCATAAGAGTACTCATGTTGCATGAGGATGGTTTTCTCCTTACGTAAGGGTAATACATTACTATGTAAGGGTACTATTTGACTCATACAAGGGTACTTATTTATTACATAAGTCTAATCCCCTCGCAGTATAAATTCACTCCCTAGTTTGCGTAAGGGTAATCCTATTCACTTAAGGGTAATGCCTAGCTATGTAAAGGTACGCTTGCTCATGTAAGGGTCTTCACCAAACCTTATTAGGGTATTTTTATCTTGTTTATGAGAAATCCTAATCGCATAAGGGTATTACCTATCTCACATAAAGGTAATGTTGTACAAGGGTATTGTCACATATTGGTAAGATAATATGTTTCAACAGCTAAACCTCTTCTCACTTCTGGACCATCCAAAAGGTTTATAGCCCAATTTTTCCATTGTCATGCTACCAAATCAACTTCTATTATGATTAAACCTTGAGACTTGTTGTCAAAATTTATTTTAATTTAATGTAGTGAGGGAAAAGGTTTTAAAATTCTTCCCATCGCAAGAAAGATTAAAAAAATTGCAAGAAGAAGACTCCACCAAGGATCCAGAAGTCTGTTGAAGTAGATATTCTTTATAGTTTTCAAACCTGGTCTATTATTTTATTATAGAGTGGTATTGATCTTCAGACTTCATCAAAAGATGTTCTCATTCTAAGGAATACGTCGACAGATCAAGATCCATTTGATCTTTTTTCAAAATCTGGTATTTGAACATATCTTTGTACGAAGTTAATTCCACTTTTTCCCCAGTTCTTTATTCCATTTATGATACTATATCCTTATTGTATTTGGACAATGTGTGAGTTAATCTTTTAATATCCTTAGATAATGTTCTATTGTTCTTTTCTTCTTTTGTCTCTTATTTAATATTTCTTTCTTTAATAATAAAGTGTTGCGGTGGTGTTCTCACCGTGTATGTATGTCTACAATGGACCAAAGAAAACTATATATCTGTGTTCTTTCTTTTTCTTGTAACAAAATCATCTTGTATTTGTTATTTACCTTTTTTATAATCATTAATTTAATTTTTATATCAATTCATGACATCAGCATCCACATTAGTATATTTTGGCTATTTTATAGGGACCACCACATCAACACGGCCCCTAACAATAAATATCAGAGCCATCTAATCCAGAATAATGAGATCTATGAAATTTCACATAGACAAATTCAATGGGGATAATTATTTAAATATATGGAGGATAAATATGAACATACTTCTAGACCATAATGATCTCCTTGATTCCCTATTGGGTCCTAAAAATAAAGTTGTTACCATGTCCGTCGAGGGAAAGTCATCTACTTCTAAAGTAGATTACTTTTCTAATGTTATTAAGAAGGACCATAGTTTAATGATCCTACCTTTAGGTGATAAGGTCCTTCATGAGGTAGCTAATGAATCAAATTATTCATAAATATATTCCAAAATTAAAACTTAATATATGACAAAGACTTTAGTAAGATGAATACATAATAATATGCAGTATTATATTTACCATATGTGCCTCGGAAATGTAGTTAGGTTTCACATCGATGACTTTAATAAAATCATTATTAATTGGTATAATATTGTAGTTAAGTCAGATGCTAAGGATTTTGATATCGTACTATTAAACTCTTTTGATGGTTCTTATAATTCAATTAAAGATAAAATGATTTATGGTAGGGATTATTTAAACCTATAAGATGTTAATTATGCATTTTGACTAAAGATATCCAAAATAATTACCCTAATTCTGTAAAACAGGAACTTGGGGGGATGGATATTAGAGGTAGTCATAAGAAGAGAGGGAAAATTAAAGTTAGGGAGAGTCTAGGAGCCAGTCGGGGTCTAGAAGTAAAAAAATAAAATATTTTTGTTATAGAAACCTGGTCACATTAGAATAAATTATCCCCAAAGGTCAAATTCTAAGAACAACACCAATAGTGACCATTCTTTGTTGGTTGAGAAATATTTTAATACTATTGATGTTATAAATGTTTTTTTATGATTCTATGAGTGCTTAATGGGTCATGGATTTCAGATGTTCATTTCATATATTTCCCAAATCTGAGTAATTCACTAATCTAAGAAAGATATATAGTAGTGAGGTTTTCTAAGGAAATAAAAAAAATTGATGAATCATGTGTGTAGGGAATGTTTTTTTTGTGTAACATGATGGGACTTCTAAATCCTTAAAAGAAGGTTAGGTGGGTGATTGACTTAGAGAAGTATATTTTCTTCCTAGGGGTCTTTTTCCAAAATGTGAATACTCTATGGTCAAATTAAGGGAGTCTTAGGATCTATAAGAGGTTACTCACTATTATGAAAGGAACCCTCACCAATGGTCTATATGTCTTAGATGGACTGAATCACAAGAAATAATTAAATGAAAATATTTCCTCCATGACAGATGATACTATGTTTTATAATAGAAGATTAGGACATGTTAGTTCAAAAGGGATGACTGAACTAAGAAAATAAATAATTTTAAATGATGTAACCCCATCCAGTCTTCCCTTTTTATGACAACTATGCTCTTGGTAAATCTAAACTTGTTAGTTTTAACATGTTTACATATAGATATAAAAACCATTTAGAATATGTAATTTAGGATTTGTGGGGTCTCTTTAGGATTTCATCCCATAGGGGTGGGGGGAACTACTATGTGACCTCTATAGATGAATAATCACAAAAAGTTAATATTTTCATACTCAATCACAAATATAAAACTTTTGAAACTTTAAAAATTTGGAAATTCTGTGTTAAAATTGAATATGGAAACAAAATTCAAACCCTCTGGACAGAAAATGATCTAGAGATTTTTTCTATTGATTTTATAGACTATTGTAGGTATAAAGGTATTATTATTCATATAAATATTATGGATACCACACTAAATAATAACTAACTAGAGAGGATGAATATGACTATTTTAGAATGAGTGAGAAGCATGCTCTCATGTTTTATACATTCCAAGTCCTTTTGGGTAGAAGATTATACTACTTCTGTCTATTTGATCAATAAATTCGGCAATAGTTCCATTGACTTCAAAACCCCTGAATATATGTGGAATGATTCACCACTTAGTTTAGAAAATATTATAGTTTTTGGTTTTACTACCTATAACCAAAAAATTCATGATAAACTCGAACCCAAGTATATGAAATGTGTCATTGTTGGATACCCACAAAGTGTCAAAGGGTATATTATTGGAGTGAATAAGCCGGGTTTTTAGAAGCATATGATCAGTCATGTTGTAGTTTTCTATGATGAATCTGCTACTAAACATAACGATCCTAATCCCATCTAGTCTAAAAAATATGAACCTACATATATTGAGGTTTGTTGAGGCCCGAAAATTCATCCTAGACTTGAGGTTTTCCTCATTAATCCACCCCAATCAGATCACATTGAAATAGATCCTGCAAGTGATTCTAAATATGAATCTAAGGGTGTAAGATAAGGTGACTTGAGATATTATCATTTGACTCACGATAGGACAAAAATAACCATAAGGCTCCTATTCCAGTTTACGAAGGTTGATGTTGCTACCTTTTCTTTTAATATATTATTTGACCTAGTTAGTGTCAAACCCTAATTCATTAAACAAGTTATCAAGTATAATGAATTTTGGTATTTCTTCCATGAAATATGAAATAGATTCTATCCTCAAAACCCAAACCTGGATAAAAATTTATGAACCCCAAAAGGAGAAAATTATATATTGAAAATAGTTTTTTAAGAAGAAATAAGACAACGCTGGTGAAAATAAACTTAAATATAAATCTAGACTTATTACAAGGGGATTCCTCTAATGTGAAGGAATTGATTATAGTGATATTTTTTTCACCTGTTTTCAAGCATTATTCCATATGATTGTTGTTAGGATTCTCTATCGAAAATTAATTTCAGGTTGAATAAGAGGTTAAAACTACCTTCTTATATAGAAATTCGGATAAACAGATTTATATATTTCCACATGATAGATTTTTTAAATACTTTAAAACCAACCAAGTGTGTATTTTAAGAAAATTCCAATATATTCTTGAGAAATCATTTAAGAAAAGGTATAAATATTTTTATTCTTTTATTCCTAAAAATTATTTTATTATTTTTAAATATGATTCTTGTGTTTACTTTAAATATTTAATGAATGTTTCTATTTATTTACTTCTATATGATGATGATATTATTTTAATTTGAATATAAATTAAGTAAATAAATAAAATGAAAACCAATTTCATAAGGTTTTTGAATTGAAAGATTTGGGGAAAGAAAAGAAAATTCTTAGTATAGAAATCACTAAGTATCAAATTTCTAGGGTGTTATATTATTAAAAATATAATTATATCAAAAAGGTGATAAAAGGTATTTTTTAGACAACTTAAATCTAATTAGTGTGACTTTAGATCATCACATCAAGTTTTACTTATCATAATACCCTAGCAGTTATTTTGATATTGATTTTATAAGTAAAACCCCTTATAAAAACATAGTAGGAAACCTCATGCATTTCGTGATATGCTCTCAACTAGATATAACCTTTGTTGTTTCCACCTTGAGTAGTTTTATAGAAGTCATAGAAATATCCCTTATCATGAATTGAAGTGGTTACTCAAGTATATATCAATTTCTTCTAATTTGTAATTTTTTTAGAAAAAATGATTCTTATATTCAATATGTTGGATTTATTGATTCTGACCATGATTCTTATATATATATTATAAAATATACTATTGGTTATGTATTATTGGATTTTGGTGGTCATATTTCATTGAAAAAATATGAAATCCATTGTTTCCATTTTCACAACCAAGGTTAACTAAAGAAATCAAAGAATCATTTTGGATAAATGTATTAGTTAATTAACTGCCATTATCTTTTAGTAATTTTGAATTTTTTTGTGATATTCAGTCTTTATTACATCTTTATAGAAATCATGTTTTATATTAAATATCAAAACACATAGACATAAGATTTCATTTTTTAAGAATTTCATTGAAAATGGTATAGTATGTGTCACTAAGATACATACTTCCAATAATATAGCTGATAGTTTCACAAAGGATGTTCAATTTTCCATGTTTAGGCATTGTTTAGGACTTATAAATGTAGACTATTTCCAATGAACTAGATTTTGAGAACACCATCCTATTTAATTCTTTTAATGAAAATGTGGAGATATGTGATTTTTTGAATGAATGCATTTTATGTTTTGTAATAAAATTCAATTAATTTGTATTCTTGAAATTTTGATTTATTATTCGATATATTTGGATTCACAAGTTTTCCATACCAATTAGATAAATCCCATATTAAGAAAACCTGTTGTGTATGGTTAACATTACCCTTGTGTATGGGTACTTCTGTTAACGTAAGGTTAACCTCTTAAATCATATAATGGTACTTCTAATGCTTAAAAGTAACATTCCTATTATGTAAAGGTAGATTAAAATTATTAAGGGTAATTTTTTAATGTATATAAATTTAGGTCACCCAATGAATAAGGGTATTACTATTACATAAGGGCAGTTTTTACCTTGCATAAGGGTAATAACCCACTACATAAGGGTACTCCTCAACTCGAGTAAGAGTACCTCCTTGTCACGTAAGGGTAATACACAAATTATGTAATGGAAGATTACACATTATGTAAGGGTACTCTTTACTTTTATAAGCATAATTCTATTGCATGAGGGAAGTTTACTTCCTTCTTAAGGGCAATAGCCCATCACGTAAGGGTAATCTTTAACCCGCGTAAGGGCACAACCTTGTTACATAAGGCTAATCCTCTATTTTCATTTCTGGTTAACATAAGTGTAATACCTAGCTACGTAAAGGTAAAAATGCATAAGTAAGGGTATTCACCTCTCTGTGTAAGGGTCCTAACCTGCTCATGTAAGTATATTATCATCTCTCATATTGGTAAGACTGCTCAAGTAAGGGTATTACCTAGCTCGCATAAAGGTAATTCCATGTAAGGGTAAGGTTATCTTTTTTTCGCAATTATCTAATTTCTTCTGCACCCCCACGATCCAAATCCCCACTATTCGGTTAATAGATTCCATCACCAACCTTGCATGATTCCATTGAACACTGCCAACCCCACCCTCCCATTAAAATAGTCATTATATGTTATTTCTCCCCCTTTATTGTTTTTATTTTTTATAGGATTTTTCTATGTAATAAAATCAATAAAATATGTTAATCATGGTATCTACATAATCAATTTTTGAAATACATTAGAGGCATGTGTGGGATATAGTTTTTTCACCTTATACTTTTCATGATTCTTTTTATAAATTATGATAATCTCATAATGTTTTCATCCATTCAATGATTGAAAAAAAATTAATAACGGTTTAATATGACTATAAATCATTTTTATGTCATTTTATTATTATGATAATAATTAATAATTTCAATAAATTATTTCAAAGTATATTACATTTTCATCAGAGTTGAAATTTGATTCAAAAATGAATGTAAAATTGTATTTAATTATTATTTTTATATTGATTAATTAAACAAAGACAAATTCTTAAGTTAAAACTATACAAATAAATAATAATTTTCATATAAAAAATAAAATTCGTTTGATGGAAAACATTATGAATAAATTGTAAGAGATATTCCCAAAAGAAATTATTCCTATATAATACATTTGGCTATATGATAAGACGCAATATGGGTATATCACAAGGGCATGATATAATGGATGGTTCCCATGTAGGTCATATAGTTTGACTGGATATTTCACAAGGCATTATATATGATACCATGCATGCCACTATCTATGTTCAATACAGAAGACCAAAAATTATGTTTTAACATTGCCTACTACTAAAAGGACCTTTAAAAATGCTAGAAATCAATTTTTTCAATGATAAAAAATATTCAAATTTTAAGAATCATTGAAAGCCAATCACTTTTATTAGCATTAGAAAAAACACCAATAAAGATAGTATTTATCATCACTAAAAAATACATCATAAAGGATATCTTTATAAGAACTTTTTAAGTGCTAATAAAACCCAAAAAATATGTTTTAAAAATATTTTTTGTGACACACTCTCACCCACCCCATTTATCTACTATAGTTCCACCCTACCCTTCCCATCCATGCGTGATGCCTCCACCCCAACCCCATTAACAATGCTGAAAATATCATATGTTCCAAGAACCTTTAAAAGTCAATTGATTTTATTAGCAAAAACAAATATGCCAAAAAAGGGGGACTTTTAAATAAATGTTTTTTAATATAGATAAAGGTAACTTCTAACAGTCCTTTTTAGTACATTTAAAAATAAAAATATTTTTATAAAAAAATCCAGGCCTCCAATGAATGTGGTCATTATCAATTCATTTTTATCAATGATAATTTCTAGTTTTATCAATGCTTATAAAACTAAAAAATTCAGTTTAATTTTTTTATTCGAACAACTACAGAATCCTACCCAATACCCCCTTGTACCCCTTTATCAGTGCTTCTCCACCCTCCCACCAATTTATCAACACTTTTCCACCCTATATTAGTGTTTATTACCGAAATTAACCCCCTTTAGCCATTTCACCCATCAATATTAGAACTAGAAATCTTCTTATGGATGGTGGACACCCTTAACACTATTATAGTTTGTATATTTTTATATTTAATGATATATATATATATTTTTACAAATATTTTTTTATATATTTATTCATATAATTATATACAATAATTTTAAAATACATTTATAAAATATTTTTATATATTTACATATATATTTGTATATTTATGTATATATTTTTATTTTAACACACATATTTACTATTTATATATTTATCCAAATAATTATACAATTATTTTTAAATACATTTATAAAATATATTTATATACTTACATATATATGTATATATTTATGTAAATATTTATATCTTTACGTATAAATTTTTATATTTATCTGCATATTTATTTTTTTACATATCACCTTTTTATAATATATTTATAAAATGTATATTTATTTTAACTACATTAATTTGTGTGTGCGCGTGTGTATATTTGTATATATATATATATATCTCACACTCTCTCTCCCTATATATATATTTGTGTGTGTGTGTGCACGAGTATTTATATAGGTGTGTGTGTGTATATATATTAATGTATATATATTTTAGTATATATTCGTTGCAATCTATATGGTTGAATACATATATATAGACACATAACAAGAACATTTATCACTAAACTAGAATATTTTACTTTCTATATATTGACATATATATATATATACTACAATATAAACTTATTTTAGTATATATATATATATTAGTATTTATTCACATATATTAGAATATATAAATAAATATATATCTATTTTTTTATTAAAAACGCATATATATTTATATATACACATTT
This sequence comes from Viscum album, assembly GCA_963277665.1. NCBI lineage: Eukaryota > Viridiplantae > Streptophyta > Magnoliopsida > Santalales > Viscaceae > Viscum > Viscum album. The sequence continues at coordinate 1,352,878,265 of OY728150.1, read as the reverse complement.
TATAGATATATGTATTCATAAAATTTTATAAGGTAAATAAAATGGTTAGATTTTTTATTTTACATAAAATGTATAATAAATGTTTATTTCCATATGGTTTATATATTTAATAATGTATCTTACATGTAAATTTAATTAAATAAATATTTATACAATTAAATTTCTCAAATTTAAATATAGGAAAATATGCATATATATATGAATATTTTAATTTATAAATAAAATTATAATATGAAAACATTAAAATTTTAATACCATGATATCCATATAAATGTAAGTGCGATGTATAACTTCAATATCCACTGAAAAAGACAATAAAACCCTCTTAAACAAAGATGAAATTCCATTTATTGTTAACAAATTAGGGAATCCCAACTAAGAACTTAGTGCAAGAAGATTTCATAGCCTTTTGTGATTGAAATAATATAGTTCAATGTTCCTTGTACTACATTGCATAGATCATTTCACAAGTTTCAATTTGACATCTTGTCGCGGCCAAACAAACACCAGAATCACTGTTTTCAACACATATTATGATATTAATTAATTTATCAAATTTTTTATATCATTAAAATTTCACTAAATATCTACTAATCATTACTAATTAGTCAATTTTTAATTAATATTAATTTTTAATTATTTTATAATTCATTTTCACTAAATATGTTACATATTAAGTGTAAATACACATTTAGTATTATATAAATCATATTTTTGTAAAATATATTATATATATCAATATAAATATTTTTATATACAATAATATGATATTTAATAGAATATTAAGTGTTTTTATGAATTTTTACATTTATCATTGCTAAAAATAAGTGTTTAGCATTGATAACAGACCCAACTTTACCAATGCAAATAAAAGTGAAAATAAAGGTACTTATTTATCAATGCTGAAAAATGGATAACAAATGATGTTTTTATCTCACTTTTTAGCACTAAAAAAGGCCATCCTTATCAATTATTTTTTTAGTGCTGATAATTAACCCTTTTATTAGTGTTTTTTAGGATTGATAAAGTGTAGCAAAAGAAATTGTCGATCCAGTAGTAGTGGATTCAAACCTGAGACCTCAATGTGAATAGAGAATTCCCTTACCACTACTCCATCTTGTTTTCTTTTATATTTTATGATATATCTATTTAATTATATATATTTACATATATATTTTATATCTTTATATTTATTCATACAATTATATATAATTATATAATTATATTAATATACATTTATAAAATAAGTTTGTATGTATGCATGTGTGTATTTATAAATAAACCAATATACTTATATTTATTTAAATATATTATATATTAATATTTATTTTTATCTATTATAAAACATACATAAATACGTATCATTTTTTTAACAAACACACACACACACGCACATATATATTTATAAAAAAAATTATATATACATTTTTATAGGTATATACATATACATTTAATTTTAAAAGTTAAATAAAATGGATACATTTTATTATAAATAAATTGTATTATTATTTTTATTTAAATATGGTTTAAATATTTAAAAAGATATTTTATATATAAATATGTTTTAATATTTATTGATAAAATTAAAAAATTATATAGAAATATATGAATATATATATATATAAGGTAAATGTAAGTCTGAGGAAAAAAATCATTCTCCACAAAATAAAGGTAAGAATACCACCCTAAAAATGCTCAAATTCCAATGATTTTTAAAAAATTAGGGCATGCCACAAAATAAATTTTGTTGGACTTATAGAACCTTTTTATTATAAAAAATTAGTTATAGAGATAGACCAAAATTAGATGTCATATATCCCTTCAAAATATTTGATTTGACCTCTTATGGAGCCTAAACGGACACCTGAATCAAAAGTTATTATCATTTAAAGTTCAAACCATATTTTGACCTTTCCATAAGAGTTTAATTAAATAATAAATTTTTTCTATCATTATGTTGTTTTTAAATGTCTATTACTCAATAGTAATTAGAAAATTATTAATTAATAATAATATTTAATTATTTTATAATCCATTTTCCCTAAAATTATTATATATTAAGTGCAAATACATATTTTATATTATATAAATCAAATTTATGAAAATATTATTATATATATATATCAGTATAAATATATTTCTATATTGAAATATTATTTTTAATAATATATTATTTTTTATGAAGGTTTTTAACAAGCCTCTAATAGCGTGGTTCAATAACTACTATAATTTTTCTAGTAAAACACAATAGCTTACGAGAGCCATATTACTTTAGGAGCCACATAGTCAATCACACACTATTCCAAATTCACTTACTCATTTTTTGGTGTTTTCTTATTTTATAAAATAAATGAAATGTAAAGGGATAATGAGAATGCAATTAAAAAAAATTATAACAAGAAAATTCCATGCAAGACAGAATGAATTCAGTTAAGAAAAGAAACAAAATTATCCTGAGATAGTCTTATATGGAGAACCTTCATTGTCCTATTCAGTATTTACTTAGTGCACACAATGTATCATATATGTGAACACCTTCTTCTATTTCTATTGTGAATATACTATATAGTAAATGATCACCAAGTACACTGCATATCCATAATGAGGATTACACACATATTAGATTATCCTTAGATTAACCTAAAGTAGCAATCAAACATTGAATTGGGTTCAACACCATATTACTCTCCTGAGATATTCCTCAGGTCAGTTACTCATCATCGTGAGTAAAAAAAGATCCCGATAATGAGAGATAGGGAGATATAAAGAGTCTAATAAAAGAACACTTTTATTAAAACATACATATGAAGTTATATAAAAAATAAATAAAACTATACTACAACAAAAAAGAAATATTAGCAAAAACAACTAGATTTGATAGTGAAGCAGTTGATCCCCCTTTACAGCAGCATAAAATTTGAATTTATAGGCATAAGAAGCCAAAGGATTTTCCATTTTTATATCAAAATATCCACTTTAAATCCCCAAAATTCTCTTATATTTGAATTCAGTAAAATTTTACTCTTTTTATTCCTTGTGAAAATATATTTTTTAATTCATCTATTGAATAGAGAGAGATAGAGTATGCAAATTTGGCTTCCTATATTTTAATAACTTGATTTTTGGCCATATCTTGTTAAACTTTTCCTTAATCCTTCCGTTTAGATAAATTCAACGTGGAATCTAACTAGGAACCTCATTATGTTATATTGATACATACATGAATGGAGAGGTGTCTAGAACCAATATTGGATCTTCAGTGTTTAAACCCTATATTGTGTGTATTTACCTTTCACTCCTTAAATTTTTTCCATGGGGGTAGTATGAAGTATGCATATTTCATCCTTATATTTCATGTATGAAGGCACAATTCTTGATCACGGTTTATTCCACACAGGGTGTTTCATAAAAACTAGCCATATCATCTTCAATATGGGATGAACCTTTATACAAAGGCTATTTCACCAACTATAGTGGATTTAGACATCTGTTGTTCACAATAGCATGGATCAACACAATTTATTTGTGGGGGTTTTATCATTGAAGAGCCCTTATAGACCACTTGAGATGTTGATGGTGTTTCTAAACATGATCAAGTGCGATAGTGGTGGTGGCACTGAAAATGGTAGCAAATAAATGGCGAACAATAGCACGATTAACTGGCAGTATCACATCCTGATGGTAGTGGATAAAAGTAGTGGTTGATAGTGGCACATGGATGGTTATGAATCAATAGTAGAGGGTCGATGAGAAACATTGATGGGAGTAGAAGTAGTTCCATCTAAAAAATGAATATCACATAAACCAACTAACCCCATATGATAAAATAATCGATTTGGAAATGGTCTTTTTATTCTCCCAAGTCACAACCCACACACATATATATATATATCATCAATATTTATTTATTTATTAAATAGAAAAGAGTTCAAAAAAATTGAGAGAAGTTAGGGAACATAATTAAGGATGTCTGAATTAGTGAAGCCTGAGGGCATTCCATCTAACAAGGTTCTCCCCCTCAGGTCTTGGGAAGTTTGTTTTAGAGAATAAAAGGAAACCATTTCCTTAGACTACCATGGATGAAAGATGATCCACACACTTTTTTCCCTCTTTCTAGGTGTGGATCATGTGAATATTGTTGTGGAGAATAATTTTACACCTTCTTATAATATATGAAATTGACCATGGAATAATACCTATCTAATGCATAGAATTATGAAAAATAGTAGTTTATTTCCACTTTTGATAGATCAATATTACTTTAGCTACATAATATTAATATTGTGAGTATAGTCTTGGACTCTACTTGAAGTGAGTGTCTGAAGCTAATGTGAGTAGTAAAATCCAATATGACAAAACCCCTATGGTCACGCACAAACCCCCTACCCACATGTCACAAAGGATGAAATATCCATCGATGTTTAGTTTAAGACCCATGGGGGTAGGGTTCTAGAAAACCCAATGGACCTTGGAACCAGTGAACATGGTTTGAACAGTATGATTGCTTACTTTTAGAGGTATGAGAGTAGGGGCGTCATGATATTTCTTGAACAGACTAACCTTGTCAATAATCAGGCTCCTAGTTTGATGATAAGAGACCTCCCCATGCCATAAACCTCCTCGTGTCGGGCCTTGTTTCTTTCCTTCCATATTCAATATCATTTAGTGTTCAACACAATTGCCTGGACCACCCTTTTAGGACCCGTATCACCTGAACCATGGAACCACCGATCTAGGAAGGTTGCACCAAGGAAGTGCTAAGAAGAGAAGTCCATAAGCCACACACACACACACATATTGATGAGGGGTAGTGGTGAAATAAAATGAATGAGTATGAAGCCTTACCAATACCCAATGAATCAACACCACACTTGTTATTTACAATACAATGCATCTGTTCGATAGGTTTCAGGTGCAGTGAAAGCATCCTTTTATGGTGTGAAAAACTCGACTCATAGTCTTAATTTTTGTGTAATAATTACCACAGTAGATTAAAATATCATATTCAATGAAAACCATAAATTAATTAACTAGATTAAAACACCATAACCAGAAGAGAAGTATCTTTACATGTAATTTATAATTAATTTATAAGTAGATATAGAATTACATCAACTTGTAATTCTCACTTTGTTGATGAATTAGTTAACAAGATCTTATTGTCACACCATTGTTATACATGATCCAAGTGAATAATACCCCTATAAATGATACATAGATTCACCAAAATCTATGAAACTCTTTGTATAATCACCGAGTGCTAGTAAGAACAATCCTAATCACTTGTGTTGTTCGTGGTTGATGATATCAACATTCTTATTTAAGGAGGAAGAAATTTTGATTATCTCTAGAAGCACTATGATATAATTAAGAGAGAGTGTTCTCTAGATCTCTATATCTCTCAATGGATATTGATGGTGCCTCTATCTATCCATTTCACACACAAAATATCAAGTTATGGAAAGTGTTATAATAAGATATTTATTATTATAGGGTTAGGGTTGAAAAATCACACACAATAACCTTACCATAATTAATATTCTTAGTGGATCCCATGTCGATTAATAATAATAATATTATTAACTTCGTAACATTTGAAAATATTAATAATTTAAATAAATATCATTTAAACTATTTCGTATCGTACCATTAACTCAATCCGCTTTCCCTAATAGATATTTAATGATCCTATAATAATGAATAGTTGATAAATAAATGTCATTTCATTATTCTATGATTTATATAATAGATATTATATTAGAAAAACATGAAAATAAATATTTATTATTATTTTTTAACTCACTTGTTTTTTGAATAAACTGTGATTAAATTATAGAGATAAACCAAACTGAATAAATATCATTTATTCTAACTTCTTAAATTCATTAATAGAATTTAACTGAGATTGCAGATACACATAGTGTGTGACCCTTTGGGCTTATTTCTTAGTATAATTGGGTAGAATCACCTAAAGATCAAGATTATCATCTAGAAACATGATAATACTCATATACAGAAAGAAGTTAATATTGCAACAATATCCAACCACCTACGAATTATTACTGTATAATATAACCCATCACATGAAATCTCAAATTAAATAGGTTCCATACTAGTTCCATCAACCAATATGATCAATTTATCATTCTTTGAATTTATAAAAATTAAATTTCCTATTAAAAATATTTGGCAATGATTTATGCAGGCTGTTCCATTCCCACCAAAGGGCCAGATATATCAACTTGCTTCAAGGGAAGGAATGAATAAATCCTTTCGTTCACTATCCAATAATGTAATATCTCTCATGAAACACCCAACATATCCTAACTCACCACAATCATATTATATCGTGGTTTTCATCAATACATTAAATTATGAGAGTCATGGTATCTATTAATGATAATTTAAAATTCTAAGGATCAATACACACATCTGTATATTGGAACATCCAATGATACATGGAAATGTGGATTTTCTATTAACATTACTATTCTCATAACATCCTATATTGGATATTAACAAAGTTTAATACCATGAGAATGTGTCTCAATATCATATGACCCTCCTACCCCTGATAGACTGTATTATTTATGTCTCACTAGACCATATCATCTGACAATAGAAAAAGGTTCAAAACTAATTTCATAGAAGACACATCATAGTGGGGAATCACTATGAAATTTAAGCAAGACATATATTATTATCACTTTATCAAAAACAAAGGTCATATAGAGAAACAATAATAATGTTATAAGAAAACTCACTTAATAATGAAAAAAATTTAATCATGTAATAAACTAGTATGTTCTAGGGCACCCAATCCAACAATATCCCACTTGAACTAGAGCCAACAGACATAAAATTAAAGATCACTAGATCTGACATGATACTCAGGACTATGATGAGATAAATCAATAGTCAAGGGCCCAAAATGTTTTCCTCTATAGATATTGTTCTAACCGAATGTTTACATCATTGAGAAAAATCCCTCAATAGATGAAACTTTTAAAGTATGTGATTTGTCAATTGGTTTGACCTCGACTCTTTAGAGAGAGCCACCACTGCAGTGTTATAATAGTAAACTATAATAGGTACATTAATACTATGAAAAAAATTAAGCTCTTGGATAATTTTTGAAATCCAAAATGATTGTTTGGATACATTTGACACTACAATATACTTAAACTCTATTGAATAATTAGTGAAAACTGGTTTCTTTGAACTCTTCCATCTCAAAACTCTTCTGTTGAGACAAAATATATATACATACTATGACTTCAGATCATTTTGATCTATCTGAAATCTATAATCTATATAACCCCTAATTACTAGATTCTCATCTCTATCATAAAATAAAAACATATCCATAGTTAAGCTCAGATAATTAAGGTTAGTATTAACAATAGTCCAATTATGGTCACCTATATCTTCTTGATATCCAACTACCATGGCCAAATCATATGAAAAATTAAGCCTCATACATTACCTGACACACATGATGGATCCTATTTAATTTTTTGAGACATGAACAAATTTTCTTTTTTTCTTGTTGTTGTGACAGATGATTAATTTGATATTTACCTGATGAAAAATACCATGATCAATAGAATTTAATAAAATAATATAGATAATAGATATATTCTAGAATCAAAACATCAGATCATCAAAAATTATTTATAACCAATTTAAAAAACTAAAGAATTACCTTGTGAGAAATTCCTTCTTCATTGATGTATATGACAACTGTTGACACACCATTTTGTCAAGGTGGATGAAAATATCATGAATAACACCTCAATAATGTTAAATTTCTAAAGATAACTAAGGACAATCAAATGGAATTTCCCAAGATGACCCACACACACAAACCCCTATGCATGAGAAGGCTTACACAACACCCCCTACACGGCACATAGGGAAGGCCACCCCTACACTAGGAACCTACTCGGGGAACCTGCACTGTGGACCTATGTAGGGTATCTTCTTCAATCAGGGTCTCCTATTTAACTATAAATAGATCCCTAGGGATCCTCATTTGCACAAATAGAAAATAGGAATAATCCCCCAACCTCTGGTCACATAGCCCTTTCAACCAGCTCTCCAAAAATTCTTTAGGTAGCTCTCCAAAACTTGAGAGAAGAGAAAATTAATAGGGATATGTGAGATCAAAGTACCTTCATGGTCTGATACATAAGAAACACGTAGGAGGACCCCTCCCCCTAGTTGAAAAATACATAAATAAGGCCCCTTCCATAACCAGGATCCTATATGAGACCCATCTAGGGAAACCTGAGAAGACCCATGTCTCCTAGGCTTAAGCCTTGACCATGTTTTATTACCTGAGTGGTACATTTCTCAAGGAATAACCAACTGACTCAGACCTATACCCCCTATGAAAATCACTTCAAGTATCCTTCTTGGCCACACATAAAGAACTTTTTCTCTCAAGACCATGACCTAAGTGAGTTCCCCCATGATCCCTATTCTAATTCAGCAATGGAAGGTCTCATCTTCCTTTGGATCCCTCATGCAAGGGGGATTAATTTAAAACCTCCACTAAATCATTCAGACTCATAAAACCATGGGGAATGGCACAACAATATGTCTCCTATTTGGATTTTCATTCCTATGATCAGAGGTTTCCTAAACCTGTCATACAAGATGGTTGGGGTCCTTCTAGTGCATGTGGATTTCCATTACCTTGGTCATGTGGACCCCGACCCTAGGGGTGGTGTTAGGGAACTCCCAGTATTAGATAATAGTTTTAGGACTATGTACTACCCTTATCACCTATAAGACTCAGAGCCTCCACTTATAGGTTAGGAGGGTTAAGATCACACTTTATTTTCCATTTAGTATGGAATGAGATCCTCATACCTTGAATTAAATACAATTTTAGGGAATCCCCCTTGAAGTAAGACCCTATAATTTCTTACAGGAGGTTTCACTCTAGCTTCTCCTTGCTCCCTGAGGGTCGTGTCCATATGGATAGTTAGACATAACTATACTAGATATGAAATGTGAGAGGGAATGGGAACATCTAAGTCCATTTTTATCCTCCAATTGTCACGTCCTCTTCCACCAGTGGAGAAGGAGAAGTGTGTGGTTTTCCGTATCTCCCACTTCATCTAGTTTCTCATGTTCAAGAATGACTCATCATGACTTGTGAGATTAGGGGATATCCATGATCATGAAATCCACATATTCTGATCCATGTTTTTGTAGATAATCTTCTTTTCGATATTCTTCTCACCTTCCTTCAGAGTACCTCCATAGGCATGGGTCCTCAAGGCCATGCATCCATCCTTAGGGAAAATCATATCACGTGGTTTCCCCAATCTTATCTTTCCTCCTATTTCTCACACAAATCATGAATCACATGGTATTATAGGTTGAATACAATCATAAAACCTACATGATCCAAAACCATGGTCCTTATTCCAAGCGTAATCCAAAAAAACAAATGGAATCCTCATTACGAGTAAGCTATAGCGACCCTACCTTTTCTTACATTACTATTACATCATTTTAAAGATAAACAGCATAATATTATTACACATAAAGGATCCAAAGGTTTAGTGTCTTGGGAAAACTAGTACTATACATAAAAAATACAACATCAAGCATAAACATTTTCTTAATTTCTTCTTCACTAGATTCTTATTGGCACTTGTCCTCTCCTTAGTACATGTAGCCACCTGAGGATATACATCAAAAGGGGTGAACTAGAAGCCCAGTAATAGAATAGATAACAACAATATAGCATGGAGTGAGCATAATCATAACATGGGAAAAAGATCATGAACATGAGTGGAATAATAAATATAAGACTTGAAATGCGGAAATGCATAAAAATGAAACATCATGTCTTAGTGGTTAACTACCACTCATACTTGTGAACCAAGATAGCATCTTGTTCACACATCATTTCAAATTTACTCATGAGATTCATCACTTTACCCAATGCATTGGACGACCGTATAATTCCGGGCGAAGCCATCACATTGAAACATTCATATTGTGATATATAATTCCAGGCACACCTGTCACATCATAACATTATCATTAACATTCATGACACATAGAACATATATCAATAATGAACAAAACTAACCCATGGAATGAAATGGGTTTCATCTCATAATAACACATTCATAAACATTGGGTTCCCAAAACAAAGGGGGATTAACATACTTGATACAAGAACCATCAAATCTGAATGAGAAGTAAAAGGTGAGTTCTTAAAAGAAGATTTCTTTTGGAAAACATTTGGTTTGTCATAAATACCAGTGGAAAACAAGTATATCCCATAAAAAGAAAGAAAAATATGAACAAAATATTTTTAAGGAGTAACCATATCAAAAGGAGTGAAAGAGGGAGAACCCGAAGGATGAAAGTTGGGTTCAAGAATTTCCCCTTACCTTGTATCTGAATGCTTCCTTTTCTTTAATGCCCTGTATAATGACATTATTTCACACATGACTCTATAATTAGCTTATTTTTCTTATTTTTGTAAATTACGATATTTCACTATTCATTAAAAATTATTTTATCTCCGAAAAATCCCAAAAATTTACCCCTACCATTTTTCAATGTGTAGAATCCAAACATTAAGTACATTTTTCAAAAATAATTTTCTAAATATTACTAATTTAATATTTAATAAAAATCATAATTTACTTAAAAAACAGTTTTTAAGATTAAAACTGATTTTATAGTGCTTTCAAAAATTACGTAGGGTTATATAAAATTATCTAAAAACTATAAGACATTGATTTGATAAATAATTAATATATTTAAAAAAAATAAATTTTCCATTAAATTAATTAATTTGTTATAATTAATTATTTATAACTTACAAAATTCCAAAATGTTTACTAAGGTCAAATTGTCAATTTCTAAGATATCTAAATTTTATTTAATTATTCATGGGTAAGGTTACTCTTATGTTGGAAGATTTACTATTCATAAGGGTCACAATACTATTCATAAGGGTATGTTACTATTCCTAAAGGTACGTTACTATACACTAAAAATTATTTTTGTTTCTTTAGACTCCAAAAATCATCTTACGCACAACCATGTATTTCGGATTTTTAAAATTCCAAACACAAAAGTGACAAACTTATGATTAAAGGTCACTTATCACTTAGTAGTTCATTATGTTATTTTTTTCATGTTATTTTAGGATAGAAATATAAGAAAGGAAGTTCCATTGAAAAACATTGGGTCATTACATTCTTCCCCACTTAAAAAATTTCACCCCTTAAATTTCACTTTACACAAACAGGTGAGGGTACATCTCATTCATTTCCTCTTTTGGTTCCAAAGTTGCTTCATCAAATTTATGGTTCCTCCACAACACTTTGACAAGATGGGTTGTCTTGTTGTGTATAACCTTATCTCTTCGATCCAGAATCTTTACTGGCAGATCCTCACAGGAGTGATCATCTTCCATCCGCACCACCTCAGAGTTAAGTACATGTGAGGGGTCTGGTATGTACTTCCTCAGTAGTGATACATGAAACACATCATGAACTTGATCCATATTCGGTGGAAGTGCAAGACGATAGGCCACAACTCCAATGTGGTCAAGGATCTCAAAGGGGAAAATATACCGTGAGCTTAGCATCCCTTTCTTCCTGAATCACATGACTCTCTTCCATGGAGATTTTCGAAGGAAGACTTCATCTCCAACATCGATCTCCAAGTCCCTTCAATAGTTATCAGCATAGATCTTTTGCAGAATTTGAGAATATTTGTTGTGTTTTTGGATGACTTGAACCTTCTCTATCATATCTTGAACAAGATCAGGTCCAAGTAGCTTTCATTCTCCAACTTCATCCCTACAGGTTGGAGTTCTACACCGCTTCCCATAAAGTGCTTCATACAGAGCCATATGAATACTCGAGTGGAAGATATTGTTGAATGAGAACTCAACCAATGGGAGATGCTGATCCCATACACCTTTGAATTCTAGAGGGCAGGCTCTTAGAATATCTTTAAGCATCTTAATAGTTTATTCAGTCTGGACATTAGTTTGGGGGTGATAGGCTGTGCTGAAATTTAATTCATTACTCAAAGCATGTTGAATTCTCCTCTATAATTTAGATGTGAACCTTGGGTCACAGTTAGAGACAATTGAGAGTGGAACACCGTGCAGTCTCACCACTTCCTTCACATATATCATTGCAAGTTTTTTAAGCAAGAGATCTTCCCGAATAGGGATAAAATCTGCAGTCTTGGTGAGTTGGTCAACCAAAGCCCATATCGCATTATTTCCCTTTGACATCTTCGGGAGACCCGTGACAAAGTCCATAGTAACATTTTCCCATTTACACATGGGTATAGGAAATTGATTCATCATACATTTGTACTTTTGTTGCTCAAATTTAATTTGTTGACATACCAAGAACCTTGATATATATTCCGCAATATCCTTCTTCATGTTATCCCCCCATAAGTGTTCTCAGAGATCACAATACATCTTGGTACTCCCAGGATGGAAAGATAATGTTGAGCTATGTGCATTATCCAATAGCTCCTTCTTTATCCCGGGTGATGAAGGCACACAAAGCTGCATTCCAAACTGAATCACACCATCATCGTCGATATGGAACTCTGGCAGCTTCCCTTCTTTTACTGTATACACCCTCTTTTGTATCTCCACATCATCCCTTTGTTCTTCCTTAATCTTCTCCTGGATGTATTTTTACGAAATAATTTTGGCAAGGTAGGATTTATCCCCTTCTCTTATGATTTCCAAATACATTATTTTCCTATCCATGAAGATAGGGTCTTTCTCAATCTGCAACATAGATAGAGTAGCAGGTTCTTTTCTTCTTAATACATCAGCTACCTTGTTTGCCTTTCCTAGATGATAGTGAATAGATAAATCATAATCTTTTATTATCTCTAACCATCTCCTTTGACGCATGTTGAGCTCCTTTTTTGTGAATATATACTTTAGGCTCTTGTGGTTGGTGTATATGTCACACTTCTGACCATAAAGGTAGTGCCGCCAAATTTTCAATGAAAAAATGACGGCTTCCATCTCTAGATCATGCGTCGGGTAGTTATGCTCATGGATCTTCAACTGTCGTGAGGTGTAGGCTATCACATTATCATTTTTCAAGAGTACACAATCTAAGGATTTCTTTGAAGCATCACTGTATATCACAAAACATTATTCACTTTTTGGTAGTGTGAGTACATGTGCAGTGATCAGACTTCTCGTTAGCTCTTTGAAGCTTCCCTCACATTCATCTTTCTTGACACACTTTAGCCCTTTCCTTGTTAACATAGTTATCGGGCTTGAAAATCGTGAGAACTTTCTCACAAAATGTCGGTAGTACCCAGCTAATCCAAGAAAACTATGGATTTATGTGACACTAGAGGGCCTTGGCCATTACTCAATCGCCTTTGTCTTTGAAGGATCCACAGAAATTCCCTCACTTGTTATAACATGTCCCAAGAACGTGACTTGATTCATCCAAAAGTCACACTTGCTAAAATTGGTATACAACTTATCATTTCTTAATGTCAAACACAAGTCTTAGATGTTCTTCATGTTCCTCATTGCACTTGGAGTAGATGAGAATATCATCGATAAATACTACCAAAAATTTGTCGAGGTAATGTCTAAAGACTCTATTCATCAAATCCATGAAGATAAAAGGGGCAATAGTAAGTCCAAAGGGTATCACCAAAAACTCATAGTGCTCATACCTTGTACGGAAGGCAGTCTTCTGAATATCTTCCTTCTTCACCTTTACCTGATGATATCCAGAATGAAGATCCACCTTTGAGATGTATTGAGCTCATCTTAAATAATCGAACAAGTCATCAATCATTGGAAGTGGATACTTGTTGTTTATGGAGATATTGTTGAGCTCCCGATAATCGATACACAACTGCATTGTTCCATCCTTCTTCTTCACAAAGTGCACTAGTGCACCCCAAGGTGATCCACTAGGGTGTATGAAATCTTTGTCCAAATGCTCTTGAAGAATCTTTTTTAACTCCCCCAGTTCAATAGGAGCCATCCTATAGGGACACATAGATATAAGAGTAGATCTGGCTATGAGTTCAATTGAGAACTCTACCTCACGATCCGAGGGAATTTCAGGTAACTCTTTGGGAAATACATCGTCATATTCCCTCATGATGGGAATTTCCTCAAGGTTGGTACTTTCCTTCGACTCAACCATTTGGGAAAGGTATTCTTATTCATAGGGAAACAACACCCGCACCATTGAAGGAATTTTCAAAGGAGATTCATGATCTTCCATGCATTTGTAGAGGATCATGGGACGGTTCAGAATATGAAAAGATATTTCCTTTTCCCGACAGTTGATATGTGATCTATATAACGAGAGCCAATCCATTCCCATTATAGAATCAAATTCCACCAAGGGATGTATTATGAGATTTCCCAGAAGAATATTCCCACATACACCAATAGGAGAAGATTCAAACACCTGGGTTGCAATGATTTCACCACTTGGTGTTTTTACTGATATATCTACTTCAAGGTTTTGGGGCTTAGATTCTATAGTCTAGAAAACTTGAAAGATATAAAGGAATACGTAGAACCATAATCAAATAATACTTTTTACATTCTTGAGTGAATAGGAAGTGTACCTTGTACAAATTCACTATCATGATCCACCTCCGCATTAGTTATGGCATAATACTTCCCTTGTTCCTTTGTCTTTGTTGGCTACTGACGCTGATTACCCAAGAGAGCTTAAGGTTTAGTGCACTGGTTTTCATAGTGCCCTAGCTCCCTACAATTTTAGCATTGAACCGGGAGTTGTTCTCTCCTTTAATCGGATAAATTCTCCTTCCTTTTTGTGTCTTTTCAACACTCTTGAGCATGATGTCCTTCTTTCCCACACTTGAAGCATTTCCCCATCCCTTTGAAGCAGTTCCCATGGTGTAACTTCCCACATTTTTGGAATGTGGGTCATTGAGTTTTCTTCCAACTTTTATCAATAGATCCACCAGCATTAAACTCCATCTGTTGTTTCTTATCCTCATAGCCATGAGACCATTCTCCAAACTCCATCTCCACTTTGAGTGCACATCGAACAACTTCTTTATAACTCCCAAAGTCTCGAATTGAATGAGCCTCTCGAATGTGTGGTTTTAATCCACTAAAGAATCTATCAATTTTGTTATCATTATTGATAAAAAACCCAAAGCGTACCATGCAAGACTTGTGATATTTTCTTCATAGGTTGTGATAGATTCTCCTTCTTTTTTCTTGATCTCTATAAATTCTCTCTCCATCTTCGTGAGAAGAGTTGGTGGGAAGTACATATTAAGAAACATTATCTTCAAGTCTTACCATTCATCTCTTCAATTTATTCCCTTGGCTTGGTGTTCTTAACCAAATCCCACCATTGATTGGCTTATCCATCTAGAAGAAAAATGACTAGGGTCACCTTCTCTATCTTAGAACAGTGAAGAAAGGAAATGATCTTTTCCATGGATTTTACCCACTGTTCTGCAACTAGTGGATCAGAAGATCCACTAAACGTTGGTGGTCGTTGCCGCATAAAACATTCGATTGCTAGTTTATAGCTATTTGGTGAAGGAGGACATTCCACATTATTATGGTTATTGTTCATAACCTGAGAAAATTGGGTAAGCATCGCCCTGAAGTTTTGAACTCCACCTCCCAAATAATTGGGGATGTCGTTCGGGCAATCGTTGCATTGGACCTCACAAAAGTTGTTGGCCAGATTTCTCCTGGTTCCCACCATTTTCTAAAATAGAAAAGGTTAGAACAAAACATAAGTAAACAAGTCATGAATACATAAATTATTCATTTGAACAATTTATACTAAAATAATAACATATGGGATCCCTATATAAATACTCTTGTGTGAATATTTGTACTTAGTCTCATGCTATAGGTTTTCTCTAGGGTTCACTAATCCAAATTCCCAAATTAACTAAACATTTCCTCTAATACCAACTATAGTGACCCTGAATTTTATTAAATTACTATCACAACATTTTAAAGATAAACAACATAATAGTATTACACATAGAGAATACAAAGGGTTAGTGTATTGGGAAAACTAGGACCATACATAACAAATAAAACATCAAGCATAAACATTTATTTAATTTAGTCTTCTCTAGATTCTTATTAGCACTTGTCCTATCCTTAGTATATATAGAAACATGAGGATATACATAAAAAGGGGTGATATAGAAGACTAGTAAGAGGATATAAAAGAACAATATTGCATGGGGTGAGAATAATCATAACATGGGAAAAAGATCATGAACATGAGAGGAACCATATATATAAGACTTGAAATGTGTCAATGGATTAAAATGAAACATGATGTCGTAGTGGTTAAATACCACACATAATTGTGAACCAAGCTAGAATATTGTTCACAGATCATTTCATATTTACTCATGAGATTCATCACTTTACCCAATGCATTGGAGTGCTGTATAATTTCTGGCGCACCTGTCACATTGAAACATTCATATTGCGCTATATAATTCAAGGCGCACCCGTCACATCATAACATTATCATTAACATGCATCACACATAGTACATATATAAATAATGAACATAACTAACCCATGTAAAGTAATGGGTTTCATCTCATAATAAAACATTCATAAACATTGGGTTCCCAAAACTAAGGGGTTAACATACTTGATACAAGAACCATTAAGTTTGAATGAGAAGTAAAAGGTGAGTTCTTAAAATAAGAGTTCATTTGGAAAAAAATTGGTTTGTCATAAATACCAGTGAAAAAAATTTATATACTATAAAAGGAAAGAATAATATGAACAAAATATTTTTAAGGAGTAACCATATCAAAAGGAATGAAAGAGGGAGAACCTGAAGGATGAAAGTTGGGTTCGAGAATTTCCCCTTACCTTGTATCTGAATGATTCCTTCTCATTAATTTACTGTATAATGAAATTATATTCATTAATAAGAAAATAAAGAACCTTTTATACATTAATAGGGTTCATTATGTCATTTTATGTTCCTTTTGATGACTTATAGAGTTTAAAAACATTGTTCGAGGATGTTCGTTTTTATGGTTTTTCTTGGGTGGTTCACTTGAATTCATAAATTGATGTTCGGGTAGAACATGGGTAAAAATACAGAACTGATATTACACGTTATTAATTATATTACAGGAGTTCTAATGATATTATAATGAATTATATTATATCCAGGTGAATGAGTCATTAGATAATATTTAAATGATGATAATTTGGGTTATTTTGGGCCGTTTTTTGATCATAATGAACTTGTTTTAACTTATCACTTTGTAATATGGGAATAAGATAGTTCCAGAACTTTAAATAGGAGATAATACAGATAATATGTTCGGGTTAAACCATAAAAATGGTTTCATTACGAGATCTGAAGGTAGAAATGGAAGAAGAAAGCATGTCGTTCTTGAAGGTGAAAAATTAACACCTCACGAACAACGTTCTCTTTAATAAAATAAAAGGAAGAGGGAAAGGGGGTTGGATGATATAATATACCATTAGCATCATAAAATGACAGAATATGTATAATAATAGAGTTAAAATAAAATTCAGATGAAGATATGTGGGGAGAGATCAAGAAATGAACATGAACTTGAAAGGAAATTAAAGGAAAGTGGGAGAGAAATTACCTCTTAAATCATCCTCTGGAAATCCTTCTTAAGGAATCTAGGATTTGTATTTTGATGAGACCCGAAGCTCTTGGACGTGGGGGAGGGTATAGGGAAGGTTTTCGGGCAGATTTTAGAGAATTATTGGAGCTTTAGAGGTGATATGAAATGAGGGTGTGATGGGTGGCTTTTATAGTGGAGAGGAGAGTGGTTTCCTTAATATAAAATTTATTAGTTTATTAATATATTCTAAGACAAGAAATAGTGAGTCTCGAATGACCAATAATAGTAATTGTATCATGTTATCCCAAAACAAGTGGGCTTACATCAGTAGAACATCACACATGACTCTATAATTAGCTTATTTAGCTTATTTTTGTAAATTACGATATTTCAGTATTCATAAAAAAATCAAGTATCTTGGAAAAATCCCAAAAATTTACCCATACCATTTTTCGAAGTGTAGAATCCAAAAATGAAGTCCATTTTTCAAAAATAATTTTCTAAATATTTTTAATTTAATATTTAATTAAAATCATAATTTACATAAAATAACAGTTCTTAAGATTAAAACTGATTTTATAGTGCTTTCAAAAATTACGTTGGGTCTTATATAATTATCTAAAAACTATAAGAAACTTATTTGATAAATAATGAATACATTTTAAGGAAATATACTTTCATTTAAATTAATTAATTAGTTGTAATTAATTATTTATGACTTACAAAATTCCAAAATGTTTACTAAAGTCAAATTGTCACTTTCTAAGATGTCTAAATTTTATTTAATTATTCATGGGTAAGGTTACTATTATGTTGGATGATTTAATATTTATAAGGGTCATATTACTATTCATAAGGGTATGTTACTATTCCTAAGGGTACATTACTATTCACCGAAAATTATTTTTGTTTGATTAGTCTCCAAAAATCATCTAGAGCACAACCGTTTATATTGGATTTTTAAAATTCCAAACACAAAAGTGACAAACTTATGTTTAGAGGTTAATTATCACTTAGTAGTTCATTATGTTGGTTTGTCATGGGATTTTATGATAGAAATATAATAAGATAATTTCCATTGAAAAACATTGGGTCATTACAAAACCCCAACCTAACCTATGGGAATCCTTCTCAGGACTAACACCCAAATCAAACCAATCTATAGAAATCATCCTGAGAAGTAAGCCCCAATCATAACCCCCATTCACCAGGGAATCCTCTTCAGAAGTATGCTCTTAGATCATGATTTGGGCCTCCTACTTGGTATAAGCCTCAACCATATCATCACAGTCATCCAATGGAATCCTTTTCAGGATTAATACCCAAACAAACTTCAAATCACCAGGGAATCCTCCTCAGGAGTAATCCCCAAACCATATCCTCAAATCACCTTGGGTGAAGTCACTCCTCATGGTTCCAAAATAAATAAGGGAATCCTCATTAAACGTAAGACCCATTTTAATCCTCTCAAAGGGATATACCCCCTTGTAAGAAAAAATCAAGGGCCTCCATATGCGTAGGTACTTATAAATTAACTATGATATCTTTCGTTCTCGTCAAATGGGATTCATAAGAAGCCCCCCTAGGTTCAAAACCAACATACCAAATCATCCTTACTCTCTCTGGGATACATTCCCAATAATGTCTAATTCTAATTGGAAATTCATATCACTTCCATGTTCCTTGGGATTATTTGGAATAATTCCCATGGGAAGCTTTGACTAGGTACCTTCTGCATAGATGTCCTAGACACATGACAGTAAACTACAAAATTTGGTCCTCATCACATGACCTTAAGAGGTATTATGTGTCTCGTTAAGTTGCACTGAACTACATGGGTTATAATACCTTTCACAAGGATGTGTAGGATGCCCATACATGGGTCTAATCCCAACATCAAAAAGACTCCCATCTCCCTAAATGATAACACACTCTAGATTGCCCCACAGTTTGGAAAGAACACTAGCATCATCATAACAACAATCAAAGCATATCTAATCATTACGTGAGAGGATACCATCAACGGAGAAAGTATGATACATATAGATATCTCCATTGATGAAGAACCTAGGATACATACATATTATTATAAATTCAACACAATCTAATAATTGATTGTTAATTCATGGGTGTCCCACATCATACTTGGGAATTAATGAAGGATTCACGAATATATCTTAAATCTATAAGAGAGTCCTGGAGTTGGAAATAATTCCCCCCAAATGGGCTTGATGAGACTGAACTCCCATCCTCTCTACCAATGTGTGTTCTTAAGCACTGTTGGCCAAAATCCCCAATGAGTGCCTACCTTTGGAAAATAGGTACCTCATAGATATATAATCATTGGGTATTTATGGTTCCATGAATAAAAATATTGGAAACCATTTGAAAATATAGAACTGAGGTGAATGATTAAACACTATTCAACCCCCCATAATCAACTATTAGGTTAGCACGAATATCCATGGGAAATAAAAAAATGGTGAAACCGACAAGAATCCTTAACCAATATAATAGTGTCACGCACCAGTATTTCCCCTTTCACTCAAAAAATGAAACAAGGCCAAACAAGACAATCAATCATGCACATGTCTATTCAAATGAGATTTTGATTTGATGGGGTTTTCTTGTTTGTGTTTTTCATATTTCTAGGAACTTTATCTAATAACACATTTTATCCAATGGTGTCCTTCTAGCTTTGGAAAACCCATTCTTCAACTACTATTCACACTGGGTCTTGGTCTAAGTATATGGATCCATCACCAACCTAACATCTTCAATTACAGGTCTTGAATACACTGGTCTAGGAGTACCATCAGAATGGTATAATCTTAACACTAAAGGCTTTCTAGAATGCCATCTAGCTCATGAATCCCCACCTATTTCCTAACCAACAACATCTTGTAGTCTAGAAGCATACTATTCCCTTTGTTGTCTTCAAACTTTTCAAAATATTATCCCTAGAATGTGATAACAAGTACCTCTTATATCATAGGGAGGTAGATCAAGATGCCACATATGACCTCATACATAAGACACAATTGTCCTTCCAAAGGGATAATTATAGAAATTTCCACCACTAATGTCGCATGGTAGTGAACCCTCAGCATGATGAGGGTGCCGTCCTAGGCCATCTGACCTAGGTCATCCAGATCTGGGAATTCAAGATGTCCTACCGAGGGAAACAATGGTCAATAGGGAGTAGGGTCACACTTCTTATCCCTCCGAATAATCTCAAAAACTAAATTTCGTGGGAAACTATGAGTTAGAATATACACCCACCCTCCTTAATTTGGCCCGCCAGCAGATTCTCATTGCAGAACTCAAGGAAGACTATCGTTCAAATCTGGTGGAAAACCATGAGTAGGAAAATTAACCTAACCACACTAAACAAGCCTATTAGAATACTAGTTTAAAATCACATAAATAATAACACCAACCATGTTTTGAGGACAATCATAAGTAGGTATACACACCTCCCTACATTCGTCAAGCCAACCAGTAGTTTCTTCTGGTAGCATCCATAGAAGTAAATCAAGAAGTCCCAAAAATAAATAATGGGAATACCCAAATGTTTTCCCCCATATAAGATTAATTTTAGAATCCACACACAGGAATGATAAGACAGGATTAGGTACATACCACTGATCTAAATGAGTAATGGGCATATATTCCTGTTCCAATAATCGAAGTCACCAAGAATAATCTAAAAATGGTGAAAGGGTAGATGAAAATCCCCGTCTATATCATACATACATTCCATGATATCAAAAGGGTGAGAAAAGTTGTGCCATTGGGATGGAAACATAGTTCTATCCCCAAAAATGGGGCGTCTTATCATCATGTCACCCTAGAGAAAACAAAGACCTCTACTCCCATCTAGGAGGTTCGTGGGGAAAACTCCCCTATGATATACAGATAACCAGATTGAGAACATACACCCTTTCCAACAAGAGGTAATGAGCCTATCCCAATGGCCACTCCAAGGTAAGAACAAACCCCTATCTATGATAACAAATTCCCCTAACAAGCGCCCCTATTTTCTTGCAATAAGGTATCTAAGAAGAATCATCCCTAGAGACAAATGAAAATGAAGATCCAATATACAATCTATCTTTTCATAATGCCGGAGTTCCTGATGCCCTCAAACTTTTATCTATGGAAACACAATATCTAACTCTTATTTTACTAAATTATGGGGGTAGTAACAATAATTCTGAAGGTACTACTTGTGCACTTCATTATGAACTATTTATTCATGAATGTAATCTGATTGATCTCAAGAGACCATCTATTTATGAGAGTAACATCAGCCCTCTACATTTCTAGTATATCAAGGATCAAGAGTCTTTTCCCACTACATTAATGCACCATGGTAATCCTACCCATGATGGAACTCAATGTGAATGTTCTCTCTTTACTATTATTTTACATTATCTAGGGAGTCCTCCACTTGGCAATGTAGTGATGAGAAATCTATCCTACCGCAAGGCACTAGGGAAAACAATTCTAGTCATGTATGATGCCTTATCATTGGCAGGTTAAATTATTTCTAAACCAGAAGAAATCTAAAGGAAAAAAAGATCATTCTTTAAACCTCCCTGGGATCTCCTTCCTTCTAATATAACAGAGGAAGTCCCTATAAATCTTGTTGTTTATGATAGATCAGTGTGAAATCATCCATTATTTCTAGATTAGGTAAACAAGCCTCTAGAAAAAGAAAAGGATGAAATTCTAAGAAAGAGGAAATTGCTGGCTAAAGATGACATACTAGTTATGTTATTACCTTTAGACACCCCTCCGTACAACATTCCAATGGTACTATCAAAAGATTTTGTGCATGAAATCTACCTCAAGATATAGAAAACTCTTCGTCACTTGAGTGTGAAAATATTACTATAACTACCCAAAATTTTTATCAACAAAATATCCCTTCTTATAATTATTTCATATAGTATAAATCACATAATATCACTTCGGTAACATAATACAAATTTTATAAATAAATAATTATTGGTATAAGAGGTATTTCTAGATGTTAAGAATCCTATACCAATGGAATAGTAACTTGACCGTTGGAATAGTAATATGACCCTTATAAATAGTAAAATGGAAAATAGAATAGTAACCTCACCAATGAAATTATAAAATTTTTAGAATATTATAAATTTTAATATTATATAATTATATCGTAGTATAAGTAAATAGATGTTTTAGAAATTATTAATTAAGTGTTGGTATTTTTATAATTCATAAATATTTATATATAATTTTATAATTAATATAATGATTTAAAATGAATTTATTTTCATAAAATTTATTTATAAATTAATAATTTTTTGTCTTACAATTATAATATAATTATGTGAGATCTTAATTAAATTTTCAAAGTGGTATAAAAGCAGCTATAATTTTAAAATCAGTATTTTCCATGTAAATGATGATTTTAATTAAAAATTATTTTTATCATATTTAGAAAATTATTTTTATAAAATGGAGTTAATTTATAATTCTAAATGCCTAAAAAAGTGTTTTGTTTTTTTGTTGATATTTTTCTAAAATGCATGAATTTTTTTGTGAATAGTAAAATACGATAATTTATGATAAAAGCTAAATACATGAATTATTTAGTAATAGATGATTTATGGATGATTTAAGCCCAAAATATCAAACCATAATTCATTAATTGAATATCTTTATTGATAATGATCAAACAATTAATAATCCTGAACCAAAACAATAAACTAATGAACAAAATAATGGGAAAAGACCCCTCTCCGCCCCTATATATACCACCCTCACAACCTCTTATCCTCTCACATTCCAAGAATTAATCCTTGTCCAAATTTTGCCTAAATATATTCCCAATAACCGTACTCATTTCCATGATGTTCTATTCTCAAAAAAAGACCAAACCTATGTGCCTTAAGGGGGTTCTCAAAGAGGATAATTTTACGAGGTAAAATCCTCTTTCTCATTCTTTTAATTTCTTTTAATTTATTTTTATTTTATTATTATCTCCTCACATACTCTATGAAAATGTTAATTATAACTACAATATCTTATATATAATATAATTATATAATTTTAATGGAATATCCATTATCAAACTCCTTTCTATCTCTCTTTTATTCTAAAAATGAAATCAACACCCATGATATGTCAATTTACCGGCATCGTGTATGATGCATTTTTATTTTCCATTACTTACTTAAATGATGTTCATAAAACCACTATAATGTTTGGTACATACTATAAAATTTATGTAATAAATCTTTTTATGTTTTGGAAATAACTTATATATACAATAATAAATAATAGAACAAAACTTGTTTGCAATTTTTGAAAAAGAGGTAAAAAAAATTTAAATCATTATCACTAACCTTTTATCTAATGATTCTTACTCATAACATTTAACCAAATTATATATACAACCATTTAAAATATTTATTTTAATTAATAACATATAATTTCCATTCTAGATAATTATACCCATTCCAGATAAACTTCTATAAACATATTCAAGTGAACTGATCATAAAAACCTAGGATATAAACACTCCAAAACTATGGAATTGAACTCTACAACTCATGTAAAAGGATATTAATGAACATAATAAAACTATAATAAATAAAATACATATATAAGATATTATTTAATTGTTAAATAATGAATTTAATTTTATTATCCATGATATTAAAGTTAATAAAGCACTCAGACATAAGGTAAAGGGAATTCTCGAACCCAACTCTCTTTCGTTGGGTTTTTACTATTTCACTCCATTTTCAACATGCATGTTCCTTTAATGTTTCATAAATATAATTTATTTTTACCTCCATTTTATTTTCAAGGATATACATGTTTTTAATCTGGTTATATGAAAAATACAAGTATTTTTCACTCTATTTTCAACATGTATGTTCCTTTAATGTTTCATAAATATAATTTATTTTTATCTCTATTTTATTTTCACGGATATACATATTTCTAATCTGGTTATTTTAAAAATAAAAGTATTTTTCCAAAAAAACACTTATTTTAAAAAATACATCTTTTACTTATAATGATATTTTTTCCTCTTCACTCAATACTGATAATTATTCTACCAAATATGTTATTCCATATTTATTTTGGGAACCCCTAAGTTTATTCATGAATGTATAATTTCTTAAATGAAACCCGTTTATTTCCAGGGGTTATTTTATGTCCAGGATTGATATATGTTCAATGTTGAATTCAATATAATGTTAATGATAGGATGTGATTAGTGCAACCAGAATTATATAGAGGATGTAAATGTAATGATGTGATGGGTGCAGCAGTAATTATATATTCCTCTAATTCATTGGGTAATGTGATGTATCTGATGATAAAAATTTAAATATGTGTGAACATGATGCTAGTTTTTTTTACAACTATGTATGTTAGTTCACCACTAAGACACAATGATTCATTTTTATGCATTTCCACATTCCATGAATTTATCTAATGCTTCCTCTCATGATTATGATTATGCTCCTTTGATTATATTATGATGGCGATTATGATCACCCATGCTTCATGTGTTTTCTTTATCCTCTTACTGGTATTTTAGCTCACCCATTCTTTTGATGTATATCCTTATATGATTACTTGTACTTAACAGAACACAAGGACCACTGAGAAGCTAGAGAAGAAGGAATTAAATAAATGTTTATGTTTTATTTTGTAAAAATTATGTGTGGTCCTATTTTTCATAATAAACTAAAACTTTGGATCATAGTTGTGTAATGTTTTTATGTTTTTTATCTTTAAAATTATGTAATAATCATGAATGAAAAAGTAGGGTCACTATAGTTGGTGTCAAAGCACTATTTAGTTAATTTGAGAATTAGGGTTAGAAAACATTAGTTAAAACCCTTAGAATGAGAATCGACATATGTAATAACACGGTAATATTTTCTAAACTTAGGGTTGACATAAGTTATGCCTGTGTAGTGAATTTAAAAAAGGGATAAATTATTCATGACTTGTTGATGTATGTTTTGTTCTAACCTTTTCTATTTTAGAAAATGGGTGGAAAGAGGAGAAACCAGGACAAAAACCCATGTGTGGGATAATACAATGATTTCTTGAATGACATCCCAATGATTTTGGAGGTGGAGTTCAAAATTTCATGGCTATGCTTACCTAGTTGTCTCAGGCTATAAACAATAATCCGAAAATTGTAAAACATCCTCCTTCACCTAAGAAGAATAAACTGGATATCAAGTCCTTTATGTGGTAACAACCACCAACATTTAGTAGATCTTTTGGTCCACTAGTCATAGAATTGTGGGTTAACCCAATAGGGAAGATATTTTCTATTCTTTGATATTTTGAGAAGGATAAGGTGACACTATCCATTTATTGTCTATATGGAGACGCCAACCAATGGTGTACATTGATTAAGAAAACCAATTTGAAGGAAAAAATTCAATAGATAGAGTGGGAAGACATTAAGACAATGTTTCATAACAAGTATTTCCCTATAACTCTTTATATAAAGATAGAGGGAGAATTCATAGATATGAAGAAAAAGGAAGGAGAATTTTTCATGACCTAAAAATAAAATTTCACAAGGTTTTGTGATAAATAAGAGGTTGATCACTGCACTTGTACTCATATTACCAATAATTGGAGAAGGTTTTGTCATATACAATGATGATTCAAATAATTTATTAGCTTGTGTACCCATGAAAAATGATAAAATGATAGCCTATGCCTTACGACAGTTGAAGATCTATGAGAAGAACTACCTGACAGATGATCTGGAGCTTGTAACTGTTATTTTTGCAATGATAATCTAGAGAAAATACATCTATGTTGAAAAGTGTTATATATATACCAATAAAATGATCCTAATGTAAATATTCACACAGAAGGAAATCATTATACATCAAAAGAGATGGTTAGAGTTAATCAAGGACTATGATTTTTTATTTAGTATCATGTTGGAAAGGAAAACAAGGTAGCTGATTCTCTTAGTAGAAAAGAACCCACTACTATATCTATGTCCGGGATTGAGAAATACCCTATCTTAATGGATATGAAAAGGATGGATTTGAAAATCATTATGGTAGAGAATACATCCTACCTTTCCCAAATTGTTTCCCAACCACCTATCAAAAATAAGAGAAAGGTGGCACAAAGGGATCATCCGGGGTTACAAAATAAGGTGAATGTAGTAGAGGAAGGGAATCTGCAAGAGTTCTATAATGATGATGATGGTCAGATTCTATTTTGAATAAGGCTTTGTGTGACTTCATCACCTAAGATAATGAGGGAGCTATTGGAAAATGCACATAGCTCAAGTTTCTCCATTCATAGCAGAAGTACTGAGATGTACTATGATTTCTGAGAACACTTATGGTTTGAAAACATGAAGGATATTGCAGAGTATATTTCAAGTGTTTGATATGTCATTAAATTAAAGTAGGTAGATTGAAGAAAAAGGGATGATGAAACTATATCCAATACCCATGCAGAAATAAGAGAATGCCAGTATAGATTTTTTCACTAGTTTCTTAAAGAAAACAAAAGGGAACAATGCGATATGGGTTGTGGTGGAATGACTCACCTAGAATTACCACTTTATAAATATTCAGGAATATCTTTTCTTGAACAACTTACTAATATGTATATAAAGGAAGTGTTGGGAATGCCTGAGTTTCAAATCTCGATTGTCTCCGATTGTGACCCAAGGTTCACATCTAAATTTTGGAGGAGTCCTCAACATGATTTGAGTACTAAATTGAATTTTAGTATGTCCTATCACCCCCATAATAATGAACAATCTGAAATAACTATTCAGAAGCTTGAAAAAATTCTAAGATCCTACTCAAAGGAATTCAAAGGTGGATGGGATCATTATCTCCCATTAATTGAGTTCTCATAAAACAATAGTTTCTACTTGATTATTCATATGGATATATATGAAGCTCTATATATAAAGTGATTCAGAACTCCATCCTATTGGGATGAAGTTAGAGAATAAAAAATACTTGGATGTGATATTGTCCAAGAGATGAAAAAGGAGGATGAATCCACCCAAAAACATATCAAATATGATCAGAGTCGACAAAGGAGATATGCTAAAAACTATTGATGGGACTTGGAGTTTGGTGTTGGAGATAAATCCTTCCTTCAAATATAAATGTAAAGGAGAGTCATGTGGTTTGGAAAGAAAGGGAAGCTTATCCCAAGTCACAATGTCCTCTTTTAGATCCTTGATCACATAAGAGCAGTGGCCTATTGACAAGAACTTACACCAAGTATGCCTCAAATTCATGACTTGTTCTTTGTTTCTCTCCTGGAAAAGTACATACCAAATCTCTCACATGTCCTAAACTCATAGGTCATATATCTAAAATATGATATCTCTTATGAAGAGAATCCAATAAGATTATGAAAAATAGAGATAAGGTTATATGAAATAATACAACCCACCTTATCAAAGTGTTGTGGAGGAACCATAAGTATGAAGAAGTGACTTGGGAACAAGATGAGGTAATGAAGGAGATGTACCCTCACTTGTTTTTATAAAATGAAATTTCAAGGGAAAAATTTCAAAAGGGGGGAAGAATGTAACAACCAAGAAATTCTATCAATGGAAATCCCCTTCTTATAATTGTTTTATATATTATAAACCAAGTAATATCACATAGATTACACAATACAAACTTTATAAATAAATAATGAATGGTATAAGAGGTATTTATAGAAGTTAATGAACTTATACCAATGAAATAGAAACTTGACCTTTGTAATAGTAATATGAACCTTATGAATAGTAAATGGAACAATATAATAGTAAACTCACCAATGAATGTATAGATAAAATTTAATAATATTATTAATGGTAATATGATATAATTATGTCATAGTATAAGTAAATAAATGTTTTAGAAATTATTAATTAAGTGTTGGTATTTTTGTAATTCATAAATATTTAATTACAATTTTACAATTAATATAATGATTTAAAAAAATATATTTTCATAAAATTTATTTATAAATTAATATTTTGTTTTCTTATTATTATAATATAATTTTATGAGACCATAATTAATTTTTCAAAGTGTTATAAATTGGGTTGTAATTTTAAAATCGGTATTTTCCAAGTAAATGATGGATTTAATTAGAAATTAAATTTCTCATACATAAAAAACTATTTTTATAAAATGGAGTTTGTTTTTGAATTTTTCACATCAAAAAATGGTTTTGGTGAATTTTATTTATTTCTTCTGAAATACATGAATTTTTGATGAATAATAAAATACGATAATTTATGATAAAAGCTAAATACATGAATTATTGAGTCATAGATGATGTATGAATGATGTATTCCCAAATTATCAAGACCTACTTTTTTATTTTAATATATTTAGTGATAATTCTCAATCTATCCCTAGTATTGAGTGAAAATGATAAACTAATGAATAAAATAATGGGAAAACACCCCTCTCATCCCCTATAAATACCACCCTCACCACCTATTCTCCTCGCACCTTCCAAGATTTTATCCTTGTCTAAATTATATCTAAATATATTCCCAAGACCCTTACCCACGTCCAAGATGTTTGGGTCTCAACAAAAGACCAAACCTAGGTTCCTTAAGGAGGTTCTCAAAGTGGAGAATTCAAGAGGTAAAATCATCATTCTTATAATTTTAATTTCTTTTAATTTCATTTTATTTTATTCTTATCTTATAACCTCATCTATCCAATTGTTCATGATAACTATAGTATCTTTTATATACTAGAATTATAACATGTTAATAGAATATTTATCACGAAACTCCTTTCTCCATCTCTTTTATTCTAAAAAAAATCATCGCTTGTGATGTGTCAATTTACTAACATCGGGTACGATGCGTTTTCATTTTATATTGATTCCTTAAAGTATGTTAATAAAAACAATATAATGGTTGTTAAATACATTAAAATTTATATAATAACAATTTTTATGTGCTGGATCTAACTTATCTACACAATAATAAATAATGGAACAAAACTATTTTGTGGTGTTTGAAAAACAACCAACAAAATATAAATGATTATCACTGACATTTTCTCTAATGATTCATCCTCATACCGTTTAATAAAATGATATATAAAACCATTTAATCCTATATATGTTCATGTATAACATATAATTTTAATTCTATAGTATTATACCAATTCTACATAAAATTCCATACTCATATTCAAGTGAATTGATTATAGAAACCAAGATAATGAACACTCACGAACAATGTAATTTGAATATATTGTTAATATAAAATGATATAAATGAAATTAATAAAACTATAATAAATAAAATACATGTATAATAGGTTATATAATTTTTAATTAATGAATTTAATTTTATTATCCATGATATTAAAATAAATAAAACACTCAGATATAAGGTAATGGTAATTCTCAAACCCAACTATCTTTATTTGGGGTTTACCTCTTTCAGTCCATTTTTAGCATGGATGTTCCTTAAATGTTCTATAAATATCATTTATTTTTTCATTATCTCCTATTTTCTTGGATATACATGTTACCAATCTGGTTTTATGAAAAATAAAAATATTTTTTTTAAAAAAAACCCTTCTTTATGAAAATATATCATTTACTTATCATGAGAATGTTTCTTATTCACTCAAGATTGAAAATTATTATAACAAGCATTTCATTCCCACTTTATTTTGAGAACCCCAAATTTTATTCATTATGTACAATTTATGAAATGAACCCCATTTCATTCCATTGGTTATTTTATGTCCAAGATTGTTATATGTTCTATGAGGAATGTGTGATAATGTTACTGTTATGATTTAATAGGTGCACCCGAAATTATATAGCGCATGTAAATGTTATGATGTGACGGGTGCACACATAATTATATAGTGCTTCAATTTATTGGTAATGTGATTTTTTTCATGATAAAAAGTGAAATATTCATGAACATGATGATATATTTACTCACAACTATATGTGGTAGTTCACCACTAAGACATGATGTTTCATTTTTATGCATTGACACATTTTATTCCTCTATCTAATGATTATTATCTTGATTATTATTATGAAAAATTTCTTATATTATGATGATGATTATGATCATCCATGTTTCATGTTTCTTATTCATCCTCTTACTAGGATTTTAGATCCCCCCTTATTTTTATGTATATCCTCAGATGATTACTTGTACTAAGGAGAACACAAGTACCACTAAGAATCAATAGAAGAAGGAATTAAATAAATATTTATGTTTTATAATGTAATTTTTTTGTATGGTACCAATTTTCCCAAGAATCGTTTCTAAACATAGGGATCCCACTAGAATTTTTTCTGAACATAGGGATCCCACAAGATATTCCTTTTGAGATAATTTCATGAAGGGATAAAATATTCATGACTTGTTTACTTATGTTTTGTTCTAAACTTTTCTATTTTAGAAAATGGTGGGAACCGAAGAAATCAGGAAACAAACAATGATTGGGACAATGAAATGATCACCGAATGACATCCCAAATTCCTTTGGGGGTGGAGTTTAAAATTCCATTTAAATATTTACCCAAATATCATAGGCTACGGAAAATAACCTGAACAATGTGGAATTTCCTCCTTAACCTAAGAGGGAGCTGCTGGATATTGAGTCCAGTATGTGGCAACGACCACCGACATTTAGTGTATCTTCTGATCCACTAGTCATGGAATAGTGGTTCAAATAAATGAAGAAGATATTTTATATACATCACTATTCTTAGTTGGAAAAGGTGACTCTAGAGGTTTATCATCCAGATGGAGAGGTCGACCAATGACGGATATTGATTAAGAACAAGAAAAAGGATGAAATTGAAGAGATGAAGTGGGAATACATTTAGATAATGTTTCTTAATAAGTATTTCCCTCAAAAAATTCATACAAAGATGGATATATAATTCATATAGATGAAGAAAATGGTAGGTGAATCTTTCATAGCCTATGAAGAAAATTTCAGAAGGCTTTTAAGGCACACTTCGAGTTTTTTTATCAATAATGATAGAAAAATTTATAGATTATTTAGTGGGTTAAAACCACACCTTAAAAAGGATATAGTGATTGTATAGTTTTTGATTTATTAAGATGTTGTTCTATGTTCTCTCAAAGTGGATATGGATTTTGGAGAATGGTACCCTGACTATACTGATAAGAAAATAAATATTTAATTTCAAGATGGAAGATCTCATGATAAAGGTGGGAAGAAATCTCAATCACTAACTTGTAAGAAATGTGGGAAGAATCATCATAGAAACTACCTAAAAGGGACGGTGAAATGATATAAGTTTGGGAGAGAGGAACACCAAGATCATGAATGTTAAAGAGACATAACAAAGATGGTGATACAATAAAAGAAAGGAGAGAACCACCATGGTCCAATGCTACAACTCCAGGGAGTAGAGGGACTATAAAATCTAGTGAACTAAACCTCAAGTCCTCAATAGTAATCATCATCATCATCCACAAAATCCAAAGCAGTAAGGGAATGATTATTCCATCACTACTACTGAAGTTGAAAAATTAAATGAATTTGTACAAGGTACACTTCAGATTCACTCAATAATGGAAAAAGTCCTACTCGATTATGGTTCTATGCATTCTTTTATATCTCGAAAGTTTTCTAAAACTATTGAATAAAATCCACAAAAACTTGAAGTATATATATATATATAAATACCTAGTGGGGAAATCATTGAAACCTGAGTGTTGGAATCTTCTCTTATTGGCGTACATGGGAATATTCTCCCAACAAAACTCGTGATACTTCCCTTAGTGGAATTTGATGCTATATTGGGGATGGATTGAAACTCATTATATGGAGCACACATCAACTTTAGGGAAAAGGAAATATATTTTCATATTTCAAACCATACCATGCTCCTCTATAAATGCACGGAAGACCATGAATCTTCTTTAGAAAATCCTTAAATGGAATGGGTGTTGTTGACTTCCAATGAATAAACACACCTCATTCAAATAGTTGATCCCACGGAATGTATCAAAATAGGGGAAATTCCTATTATGTGGGAATATAGTGATGTATTTCCTAAAGAGTTACCTAGACTTCCCCCAGATTTTGAGGTAGAGTTATCAATAGAACTCATACTCGGAACTACATGGACCTGATATTGTGCAAGAGATGACAGAGAAGGTTTAATCCATCAACAAACTTATCAAAGATACCCAGATTCGAAGAATATATATGTTGAAAACCATAGATGGGACTTGGAATCCAATAGTTTAGATAAAGTATTCCTTGAAATATTACCAAAGAAGAGGGTCATGTAGTTTGTAAAGAAAGGGAAGCTTATCCCAAGGTACATTTTCCCCTTTGAGATCATTGATCGCATAGGATTAGTAGCCTATCGACTTTAACTTCCATCTATTACGGATCAAATTCATGATTTGTTCTATGTATCTCTCTTTAGAAAGTATATAATAGATCCCTCACATGTATTAAACTTAATGGTGGTACAAATTGAAGATGATCTCTTTTACGAGGAGCATCCAGTAATGATTTTAGAACATAGAGATAATATTTTACATAACATGACAACCCACCTTTTAAAAGTGTTGTGGAGGAACCATAAGTATGAATAAGTGACTTAGAAACCATAAGGGGTGATGAAGGAGAAGTACCCTCACCTGTTTATGTGAAATAAAATTTCAAGGGAGAAATTTCAAGGGGGGGGGAAGAGAATGTAACAACCCAAAATTTTTATCAATGTAAATTTCTTTATTATAATTATGTCATATAGTATAAATCACATAAGATAAATTATATAACATAATAAAAACTTTATAAATAAACTATCAATGGTATAAGAGGTATTTCTAGAAGTTAAGGAAACTATAACAATGGAATAATATCTTGAACTTTGGTATAGTAATATAACATTTATAAATAGTAAACCATCCAATATAATAGTAACATCACCCATGAAAGAATAAATAAAGTTTAATAATATTATAAATGGTAATATGATATTTTTATATCATAGTACATGCACATAATTTTTTTAGAAATTATTAATTAAGTGTTGGTATTTTTCTAAGTCATAAATATTTAATTTCAATTATATAATTAATATAATGATTTAAAAGAGAGTTTATTTTCATAAAATGTATTTATAAATTAATATTTTGTTGTCTTGTGATTATAATATAATTTTATGAGACCTTAATTTAATTTTCAAGGTGTTATAAAATCAATTATAATTTTAAAATCAATATTTTCGAAGTAAATCATAATTTTAATTAAAAATTAAATTTATTATATTGTGAAAATTATTTTCATAAAATAGAGTTCTTTATTGTATTCTACATGTCAAAAAAACGTTTGTTTGAATTTTTGGGATACTTTGGAAATACATGAATGTTTGTAGAGTACTAAAATGTGATAATTTACGATAAAAGCTAAATACATTTATTATTGAATTATAGATGATATATAAAGGATTTAATCCCCAAATCTCTAACCATACTTCATTATTTTAATATATTGAGTAATATTTATCAAACTATTTACCATCTTGAGCCAAAATAGTAAACTAATGAATAAAATAATGGGAAAATACCCCTCTCATCCTCTATAAATACCACCCATCACCACCTCTTTTCCAAACACCTTCAATGCTTTGATGATTGTCCAAATTCTACCAAAATATCATCCCAATAACCTTCTCCATGTCCAGGAGGTTCTGGTCTCAATAAAATACCAAACCTAGGTTCCTTAAGGAGGTTATCTAAGAGGATAATTCAAGAGGTAAAATCCTCTTTCGTATTCTTTTAATTTTTTAATATATATTTATTTTCTTTTTCTCTCCAAATATCCTCTTTAAAAATGTTCACGATAACTCTTGTATCTTTTATATACTATAATTATATCATGTTAATGGAATATCTATCATCACCCCACTAAAAAAATGGAAAACTACCTACACCACTACCCCAACCATCCTCAATACCTTCACATGGACCATCCTTATATCAATTACCCACCTCGAGAATATATGAATAAAAAAACCCTTTACCACCTTTAATGTGTAGAACAAAAAATAGAAAACAAATAAAAGTGTTCAGTATACCATTCTACAGACCACACTGAACTCTGATTTATTCCAAATAAAAACTGAAAATAGAAAAAATAGATAGAGAACATTAAAACTAAGATAGAACTTAATAATTTGAAGTGTAGAAAAAAAATTCTTGATTGAAGATGTATCTATTGGGTAAAAGGAGTTTCCTAGCCTAGTGTAAAGAGATACCTTCAAGAGCTTCGGATTAGGGTATCTAAAATCGGTTGGGCTAGGAGCTCGGCTGCTGTGTATTTGGGGGAAATCTTTCCCAATGGTTTTTAAAAACTGTTGGGAAATCTACTATTTACCAACCGTTATAAAAAACTATTGGTATACATAAATATTTCCCTATGGTTTAATCAAACAATTGGGAAAGTTTGGTTATAAAAACACACTGCAACATTTTGAATAAACTTTTGGGAAATGTTTCTATTTTTACAGTATACCAATTGTTTCTTCAAACTATTGGTATAAAACCATTGGGAAAACCTTTATTACCATTGGTGTATCTCTTTACACTTTAAAGGCCAAATCGAGGAGTTACTTTAAGGAGGGGAGGTTGCAATGATCCAGTTTTTTAGGATGGTACGACTCATTTGTTTTTCAGTTAAAATCTTTTGTTTTTGTAACACCCCAAGGATTTAAAAATAAATTTAGTATAGAATGTTATGCACACAATAATTTTTTATTATTTTTATTTAAACAAGATAGTTATAACCTATACATTAAACATAATTTTCCACTTTTGTTTTTTGAATTTCAAAAAATGGATATATACAGTTGCAATCTGAAATATATTTAGAGTCTAATAGGATCAACTTAGTTTTTTTGGTGAATAGTAACTTGACCCTTTGGAATAGTAATGCACCCTTGTGAATAGTAACATGAACATTATAAATAGTAATCTGACCAAATGAATAACAACATCATCCATGAGAGTATAAATAAAATTTAGGCACCTTATAAGTGAATGTATGATATAATTATATAATAGTAAGAGTAAGTGAATATTTTAAAATTAATAATCAAGTGTTAGTATTTTTGTGAGTAAAAAATATTTAATTACAATTTTATAATTAATAAATTCATTTAAAAGAAAATTAATTTTCATAAAATGTATTCATAAATAAATATTTTATTATCCTATAATATTATGATAATCTAATAATACCTTTGTTAAATTTTCAGGGTGTCGTAAAACCAGTTTTAACTTAAAAAACAGTATTTTTTTAGTAAATGATGATTTTAATTAAAAAATAAATTTATCAAATCTAGAAAATTATTTTCATAAAATGGAGTTCATTTTTTAATTATACATATCAAAAAATGGTTAGGGTTAATTTTTTGGATTTTTCTAAAATACTTGAATTTTTAGTGAATAGTAAAATATGGTAATATATAGTATAAATATATTATACGATAAATACAATATTCCTTATGTCATGGAGGATGTAATAAAACTTGGTTCAAACTCACATCCATATATTAATTTATTTATTTTCAAGAATCAATGTTGTTGCTTGTTATGAGAAAAATAATAAAATAATGAATAAAATAATGAGAAATTACCCCTCTCGTCCACTATAAAAACCACCCCTCACCCCCTCTTCTCCTCACACCTTCCAAGATTTGATCCTGATCAAATATATTTCCAATAATCTTTCCAATACCACCCAATTACATAATCTCTTGTTCTCATCAAAAGACCAAAATTAGTCCCCTTAAGAAGGTTCTTAAGAAGTATTTAAGAGGCAAAATCCTCTTCCTTTCCCTTTTATTTTCTTCTCATGTTCTGTATTTTATTATACTCTACTCAAATAATATTTTCAAATGATAAATATAACTAAAGTATCATATATATACTGGAATTATATATTGTTAATGGAATACCCATCATAAATCTTCTAACTCTATCTCTCTCTCTTTTAATTTAAAAAACAAAATCATCATTCGGGAGGTGCTGATTTATAACCTTCGTGGATGATGAACTTTCATTATTTAATTTCTTATTCAATTATGGTCATGATACAATTTTTATGGATAAAATAGAAAATAATATGTGTTTTACATCCTATTTAATGTTCTATAACTAGTATATATACACAATAATAATTCATACAACAAAACTAGTATGTGATGATCAAAAACCACCAAAATAATATAAAAGATTATCGCTAATGTTTTATCTAATAACTCATCCCAATACCATATAAAAAATGAATTATATTACCATTTAATATTATTTATGTTCATTAGTAACATATAAAATCAATTCTGTATAATTATATCCATTCCACATGAACTCCATTACTTCTAAACAAGCGACCCGATCATGAAAACCAAGAAAACGAATGCTCTAGAATGATGATATTAAACTCTATAACTCATAAAAAATTCTATAAATGAACGTAATAAAACTATAATGATTCTCATAAATTTATACAGGGTTATTAATTAACTAATTAATCAATGGATTTATTTGATTATCTAGAATATTAGGGTCAAGTGCAGAACACATTCAGACACAATGTAAGCTCTTTCTCATCTCACTTCCATTTCTGTGAGATATTCCTTATTCACCACTATTTTGTGTGTATGTTGTATGTATACTACCCATTGCTATATCTTATCATGAATTAATTTATTTTAATTGTATTCAATTTATCATTTTATGATTAATAATTTTTGGGCATATGATTCGATTGATTATAAAGTGGCAAGAGATTCTACCTGAACCCCCATTTTTTCCTTCAGGTTACTCTTTCTCTACCTTTACTAAAATGTAATTATTCTCTATTTCTATATATTTATTATAAATTATGTGTATATATTCCAAAACCATATATCCAGATCATTTCATCCTTATTTTATGGGGATATACATGTTTTATAATGGATCCATTCTCAATTCTTCTCGATAAAGAAGCCCGATTCAAGTGAATTTCCCAATTTCTTATCCTTGTTTAGGTGCACTCAAAAATATGTTTTGAGCCACCATTATTTTTATAAAATTACTCATTTTATCATTAAAAACTATATTGGTTCATTTTTGGTCTTATGAAAATAAACATTCCTCTATTATTTAAAATCATTTTAATACTTTACATAAATCGTATTAAAATGTTT
The DNA here is from genome assembly GCA_963277665.1 of Viscum album. Lineage (NCBI taxonomy): Eukaryota > Viridiplantae > Streptophyta > Magnoliopsida > Santalales > Viscaceae > Viscum > Viscum album. Next base: position 1,352,840,351 of record OY728150.1, on the reverse strand, counting down.
TTTTTCTAATGTTTATTAAAAAATACTTTTATTTCATTTCACTTTAGCAGAACATAATTTATACATAAAATATAATTTCAATTTCCTTAAATTTTCTTTTATAGAATATAAATGTTTAAAATATGATTTTATGATAAATACAAATGATTTTCCAAAAGAACCCTTTCTTCCAAAGTAAAGAGGGTTTTTCTCTTCTCACTTTTACTTCAATGAAATATATGACTTGTTCACCACTTATTAATTTCATGAGGTGTATGTAATGCCCTTTGATGTATCAAATATTCATTATTCTTATTATGATGATATTATATGGTATTCCTTTGTAGGGATTAAGATTTAAATGTTTTAATGGGGTATGGGACACTCTGGAACGTTTAAAGATTATTTTCCTCAAAGAATTTATTAATAATTTTATTAGAGTATTTTCATCTATGATTATGATTAAAATCTTTCAAAATGGTATAGGAAACTTTTATTTAAAGATATTTTTTTATTATACATATTAGTAATTCATTTGAATTTTCAAGTGAGGGGTGGGGCCCTCTATAGCCTCTCGATGCATAAGTAGGTCTCATGAGACAAAACAGAAATGGATTTCAGCTAATGCCTTAACCATTTATTTTTAGAAGTCTTGGATGAGGTCTTGAAAAAAGGTTTATGATGTTCAAAATATTAATTCCCTCATTATTATATTATTAATTGATAAATCATGTGATTATTCGACTAGTAGAATATCCAGGGTGATGTTTCATGTGATTATTTATATTGAATTATTTATTAAGTTTTTATTCCTGCCATATTATGCTCAAGATTTTGTTTTAACGACATGTGTTATTATTTATTCATCATGACTTACTGTTTATGTTATATCTTTTACTTTATTACTTACCATTACTGACCATCTTATCTCACCCCCTTCATATATTTCTTTTTCCTAGTATTCCGAGAGGTATATAATGAATAACTTGTATGATTAATTTGGGAGTTATGGATGTTTCTAATGGAATTTATATGTTTGTTTCTCTTTCAATATTTAATTTAAATTATATGTTTGTATATGGTTTTATAAAAAATACTAAACTATTCGATCTTTTGTGATGTGTATTCCTTGTAAATATGCCAATGTATTAATATAAGGAACCGACGCTGGGTAATTGGGGTCAGGGTCTTTATATTTGGTATCAAAGGACGTTTGGTAGAAATCATGTAAACTAGATTTAGAAAACATATATTTTGGAACATAACACTAAGATGTACTTTTATGATAGGAATATAATAACATCCTATAATTTTGGTAAGGAGTAGATAATGTAGGTCTTCCTAGCAATGCATCCCTATTTGGATACTACATGTGGATGTGATTGTGGAACAAATGTACTTAGGAGTAACAAATATGACAAGGTATTCCAGGCCTGACTCATGGTAACCCGGTACATGAAAATGGGCCTTGACATTTATTTGGTTTGATACTCCCAGGGTATATTCTAAGGATATTTCAAATTTTATTTACAAACCATTATGAAGGATTTAAAAGTAAATATGTCCCCAAAAAAACCATGTTATCTATGTATAAATTTCTCAATTTATGTTATGTATTTCACCAGTATTGGGATTATAAAATCTGTTTCAAAATTTTATGATATAATATATAGTATTAAATTTCTTAGAAATAGTGCCTATTGGAAGTAATGAGAACCACATCAATTCACATTATCCAAAGAGTAAGAATGATCTTTTCTTTGATGGGTTTGAGCCAGTCTTTCAAAGGGAACTATTCTCTGAAACATTCTCATAATATGAGGAGATAATATGATGTTCTAACAAGAAGGATAAATAGTTTTATAAGTATTATAGTTTCATATGGAATCAATATAAGAAGATGAAAACTAGGAAAAAGATATTTAAATGGTTTAAAGGAAATAAGTATTTTCCCACATGTGATAATTGTAGAAGGAAACACTTTGGTATATGCTTAAAGGAAACAAGAGTTTTCCACAAGTGTGGAGAGAAAGGCCACCATTCTTGTGATTTAAAGGGAAAGAAAAACTTTTTTAGTGTACAATGCTTCAACTATAAAGATATTGGATATTGTGAAAATCAATGATCTATGCATCAAAATAATATACACCCAAAGAAGAAAATGGACCAAGGTTAAGATTATGCTACTAGAAAAGATGAAGAGGAATGATTAATGTTCCTAAGATTAGATTCAATAATTATGTCTTTTTATTATTTTGATCATTGATGTACTAGTTATAAGGATTATAAAATATATATGGATTGTACTGTAGTACTATTTCATTATGGATTTGAGGTTTTATGATGAATGGTACCAAGGAAAAGTGACTCAGTAGAAAGTTAAAATTCTGAAAAATATATTTTTAGGGAGAGATAACCCTTATTATGTTACTGATAATGAGATATCGATTTTGGAATAGAGTGATTTTTGATTTGGATAACGTAAATTGGATAGCAATTACTATCTTGGATCTAAACAATGGACTATCGACAATGTGGGTTATGCTATCATTGTTAGATTCTACAATATTTTGGATCTAAGGAATATATCAAATTTTCTATATTTTAAAAAAGGTATAAGGAATAATGAATGTATTTAATAAGGTTTTATGGTAATTCATGTTATTACCATGCTTAAAGAGAATACAAATATCATGTACTGACATTTTTTCATGTGATGATTCAGAGTGACTTCATGTTGTTTAACAAGTTTAGTGACCTTCCTTCCAAAGTGGTGGATCATGATATTTTTAGAAAATTTAACCATTTATGAAATGGTTGAATTTGATATTTGGAAAAGGTTTTAGGGATTATTTTACCCTATGATACAACTTATTCCATGAAATGGAGTAGGAATAGATAAAGGCACAACTTATGGATAAGATTGTGTTTAGAGAAACATATCATTTACTCATATTTACTTACATTATTATAGAGTGAAATAATTTATCATCTTTAGGGAAAGTATCTTTAAAAAAAATATTATCCGAGCACCTTCTTTTATAATGTGGATTTTGAACAAAGGTATTTTCTAGTATCAAACTTTTTTTCCTTTTCAAAGTGAAATTTCAAATTGCAATGACACAATTTATTGAAGGAGGGATGGGTGATGCGGTGGATGCAGGCAAGGTGCATAGGAGATCTATGGCAGGGAAGGGGGCTGCTTCTGCTGCAGTGGTAGAGCCGAAGGCCATTGATGATAAGGGCAGTGGTCAGGGTGAGGCTAGTAATGGAGTTTTGGTATCTGTTTCTTTGGGTAATCGGTTTGATGTTTTAGGAAATATGAATTTGGATGGGGCGCAGGAGGAGACAGTTGCAGGTGAGCAGGAAGGGGGTGCTGTGCAGGATGTTGTGGTGCTTCCGCAAGTGATGAGCAAGTCGCCGGGCGGAGGGAATGTTGTCCTGAGGCCTGCGTCACAGAATAATGTTGATATGGTTGTTTTGGACTCTGATGAACCAGCTATCGAGGGACAGGGTATGCAGGAAGGTGGTAGTGGCAGTCTGCAAGTTGTGGCAAGGGAGGCTATTGAAAACACAAGGGTGGAGCAGCCTCAATGCTTGGAATTAATTGATACGAACAATCAGTTTAAGCAAATCCAAGAGTATCATGGGAAATGGGGGGACCTCACTGATAGCGACAAGGAGAATCGTGGGGATATGACGCGGCCTTCATACAGTGAGATTGCTCAAGTTGGGAATAAGTTAATGCTGATGGTCTCGGACAAGGGGACTGCCTCTTCTCGTGGAAGGATGAAAAAGGACATCACTCATCTGTTAAAACCGATGCTGACCAGATCTGCTTCCAGAAGCATGCAATCTCCGAACGAGTTTCTTGAGTTGGAGAAGTTGAATATGAGGAGGAAGTATGCCAAAGTACTGAAGCAAGATGAGAGTTCGGTGTGGGAAACGGCGACGGAGGATGAGTCTGTGTACCATGGTGGTGCTCAGGGGTATGATTTTGAGGACTGTATGTGACTCTGATGGGTTTGTAATGCATGTTTACTGTCTTTTATTTTATTTTAATAAATGGTCAGGGGTTTCCCCTCTGGCTACACTTTCCTGGTATGGTATAATTATATTATAGTACAAGTAAGTGAATATTTTAAAAATTAACAATCAAGTGTTGGTATTTTTGTGAGTAATAAATATTTAATTACAATTTTATAATAAATATATTTATTTTAAAAAAATAATTTTCATAAAATGTATTCATAAATAAATATTTTATTATCCTATAATTTTAGGATAATTTAATAAGACATTTATTAATTTTTCAGGGTGTTATAAAATTTGTTTTAACATTAAAAACTATATTTCATTAGTATATGATGATTTTAATTGAAAATTAAATTTATCATATTTTAAAAATTATTTTCATAAAATTGAGTTCATTTTTTAATTCTACACGTTAAAAAATGTTTAGGGTGAATTTTTTGTATTTTTTTGAAATACATGAATTTTTAGTGAATAGTTTAATACGGTAATTTACAGTATAAATACATTATAATCTAAATAAACTATTAACTAATTCATAGATGATGTATGAAACCTCTGTTATAAATAAAATTCACCTATTAATGTATTTATTAATAATAATCAATACTATTACTTATCTTGAGGAAAATAATAAAATAATGAGAAGTTACCCCTATCCTCCATTATAAAAACCACCACTTACCCCCTCTACTCATCAAACCTTAAAAGCTTTGATACTTGTGAAATTTAAGCCCAATAATATTCCCAAGATCCTTATCCATGTATATAATCTCTTGGTCTCATAAATAGACCAAAATAAATTCCCTTAAGGAGATTATCAAGGAGGAGTATTCAAGAGGTAAAATTCTCTTCCGTTTTATTTTATTTTGTTTTCAAGTTCCTTCTTTTATGATACTCTCCACACCTCCTATTTCCAATTTAAAATCATAACTACATTATCACCTATATAATATAATTATATCATGTTAATGTAATACCTATCATTAGTATCCTTACTCTCTCTCTCTCTCTCTCTCTTATTTTAAAAAACAAAATCGTCGTCCAAGAGGTACCGATTTACAACCTTCGTCGACAAAAAACATTCATTCTTCACTATATTCATAAAATATGGTCATGATACCATTTTGATGGTTAAAAATACTATAATATGTGTATTAAAATCTATTTAATGTTATTTAACCAGTATATATACACAATACTAATTCATATGACAAAACTAGTTCCTGATGACAAAAACCCACCAAAATAATCTAAATTATTATCACTAATGTTTTATCCAGTAACTCATCCGAATAACATAAAAACAAATGAATTATATAAACATTTAATATTTTGTATTTTAATTAATATCATATCAAATTAATTAAATAAAATTATTTCCATTCCACATGAACTTCATTACTTATAAACAAGAGAACCGATCATGAAAAAACAAGAAAACAAATTCTCCAGAATGATGAAATTAAACTCTATAACTCATGAATAAGGAAATAAATTAACTTAATAAAAATATAATTATTCTAATAAATATATAAAGGGATATTAATTAATGAATTAATATACTTAATTTTATTATCCATGAAATTAAGGTCAATTGTAGAACACATTCATACACAAGGTAATGGTTTTCCCATATCACTTCCATTTTTTGTGAGATATTCATTATTCCCCACTATTTCTTGTGTATGGTGTATGTATACTGCCTATTGATGTATCATATAATTAATATATTTATTTTAATGGTATTAAATATATCATTTTATCATTATTAATTTCTGGGAATATGATTAAATTGATTACAATGTGGTAAGGGATTCTACTTGAACCTACGTTTTTTCCTTCAGGTTACTCTTTTTCTACATTTAATCCAATATAATTCTTATTTTTTTTATACTTATTATAAATTATGTTTATATTTTCCAAAATAATATACATATATCATATCATCCTTTTTTTATGGGGATATACATGTTTTAAAATGGTTCTCTTCTCAATTCTTCCTGATAAACAAGCCCGATTCAATGGAACTTCCTGATTACTTACCCATTTTCAAGTGCTCTCAAAAATATGTTTTAGGAAACTATTATTTTTACAAAATCTCTCATTTTATAATTAAAAACTATCTTGGTTCAGTTATTGGTTTATTAAAACAAATATTCATTTCCTCTTTAAAATCTCTGTTATATTTTTCTTAAACCACACTAAAATGTTTTATTTCTAATGTTTCTTAAAAACTCATTTTACATGATTTCAATTAAATGGGAGATAATTTGTGCCTAAAATATAATTTAAATTTCCTTAATTTCTATTTTTTGGGATATACATGTTTGAAATATGATTTTATGACAAATACAAATGATTTTCCAAAACAACTCTTCATTCCAAAGTAAAGAGGGTTTTTCTCATCTCACTTTTACTTCTATGAGATATATGAATTGTTCACCATTTATTCCTTTAATGTGGTTTATATAATGACCATTTATGTATCGAATATGTATTATTATTATTATTATGGTATTATATGGTATTCATTTATAGGGATTAAGATTTAAATGTTTCAAATTGGTATGAGACACTTTGGAATGTTTAAAGATTATTTTCCTGAAAGAATATTTCAATAATTTTATTAGAGTATTTTAATCTATAATTATGATTCAAATATTTCAAATTAGTATGGGAAAATTTTAGTTAGAGACATATTTTTATTATACATATGATGAATTCATTATACTTAGCAAGTGATGGTTAGGGACCTCTATATCCCCTCGATGTATTAGTAGGTCTCATAAGACAAAACAGAAATGGATTTTGGCCAAGTCCTTAACCATTTATTTTCAGAAGTCTTGGCTGAGGCCTTGGAAACCGGTTTATGATGACCAAAATATGAATTCTCTCATTATGATATTAGTAATTGATAAATCATGTGATTATTTGACTAGTCGAATATCCATGGTGAAGTTTCATATAAATAATTATATGGAATTATTTATTAAGATATTATTCCTACCATATTATGCTCAAGATTATGTTTTAAGGGAATGGGTTATTATATATTCATCTTACCTTACTATTTATGTTATAGCTTCCACTGTGTCGTTTACCCTTACTGAGCCTCTGAGCTCACCCCTTTCATATTTTTCTTTTCCCCAGGATTATGAGAAGTATATTATGAATGACTTGCAAGACTGATCTAGGAGTTATGGATTTTTCTAATGGAATTGATATTTTGTTTTTCCTTTAAATATGTAATGTAAACATTATGTTTGTATCTATTTTTCCAAAACTACTAAACTATTTGGTCCTTCAAGATGCTTCTTCCTTGTAAATATACTAATGTATTAATATAAGGAACTAGATCCGGGAAACTGTGGTTGGGGTCTCTATAGTTTTATCTTGGGTAACATGAACTATATCCTAAGGAAAATTTTGGAAGATTCTAGGGCTTGTTCATAGTTATCAGCTCTAAGAATTGGATAAATTGAGTGGGTTTCATGGTTTGTTCGTGGTTATTACTAGCTTTGAGACTTAATTGAGTGGGAAATTTGTGTACAACAAGAGGTCACATAGTTTTTTTAGAAACCATTTAAGCTAAGGTATAAGATTGTGCCAGATTTTAGAGGTTAGTGATAGAGTAATTTTTCATTGCTTTTACATAGTAAGGAAAACCATGTGGCTAGCCCATTCCGATGGTGTTCGAGGGAAGTGGATGGCACAATGTTGGTGCATGGTTTGGGAAACCATGTGGCCCAGATATTTTTGGGTAAAATTCCATTTTTCCCTTAAAAGTTTTTAACACCTAATCCATCTTCCTCCTCTCTTCTTCAGAAATTGGAGACCTCCCCCTCTCCGGTGAAGAGATCCTTAGGATATCCTCCTAGGTTTCATGATAGCACCTTCATCCAAACTCCAAACAGATCACCGTTAGAGGCATTGGATTCCTCTTGATAAGAACCCTAATCCTATTTATAATGTAATTTATTTCTATTATCATATCTTATACTATTTAGATGTGAGATCATCTGCCCAATTTCCAGGGTGTTGTTTAGTTTCTTTGATTTCTTTCATTTTACTTAAAACGTGAAGTCGATATTGGATGAGGAGTTGTCTATAGTCTTAAGGTAGGTGGTATCAGTATTTTCTCTTAAGTTTTAGGTGATTATATATCTTTTTCCATTGTGTAGAATTCTTTATATTTCCATGCATCAACTTAAAATGTGATTTTAATTTCTAAGTTAATATAGGCCTGTTGTTATACTCCCATTGACCCATGTTAGCTTGTTTGAGGATGTCTATCTCATTGATCTCCACCCGTTTTTGTGTGCCATATTAAATTAATCTCTTCAATATAATGGTTAATGAATCTGAACACCTGCTAAGTGGTTTGTATTAACTATAAAATGGATATGTCTTGCATAATAAAATTAAATGGCTTAGTTTAACAGATTGGAAGTGGGTGAAAAGGACACGACACATGATATAATATTATAAATGGGAATTATATAAATTGTGATGCTTGTTATTGATTTGGATTGATGAATTGGAATTATTTATATATAATTCCTTAAAATTATTATTTTCATTGCATGAATATTGGATATTGAATGATGGATTAATGACTTGTTGGGCATGATGTTTCACTCTCCCTTATACTGAGTGTTGGGAATGATGTCTCACACCGTTATACTTTTATTTCGGTGATTGGCAGGATGTTCCACATTTATCCATACTGAGTGTTGGGAATGATGAATCACCCCACTATATCTAGTTATGGGAAATATGTCTAACATTCCTATGAGATTATGGGATAATAGCCTAGTGGGATACACTGGCTCGTTAGACTAGTTATAAACATCCGAGCTATGCCCCGAGAACAGCTAGCACCTAGTATCCATGTATATGGATCTAAACATCCTCAGAGATAGTCTAAATATTAATGTATACATGTTATATTATATATATTTATATGATTATATATATGTATTTACTGATCATACATACACCAACCTATGCTAAAGCAAGTAGAGCTAGCTACGTGTCTTATAAGAACCCCATCTGTCTGGTATTTACTATTAAACATTGTTTATTTTTCATTTTACCCACACACTGCTATGCTATATACACTGGATGGATTATCTTTAGACACCATTGGTGATGGCCTACTGAGTTTATCTCACACCCTACCCAGGACGCCATTGGTACCCGAGTAGACCTCATGTTTGCGGGTATGGATAATGGAAAGCACCATACTACAGATTAATGGTATGATTTACTTATAGCATGGATAACGAGATAAGAGGGATGAGAATATGATCATGATACTAGTGTGGATTTACTTTTGTCCTTTTTGAATTTTTTATTGCATGATGTATTTTTCTATCCCATGTTTTCCCTTTTTATATATAAGCATGCCATGACATCATCATGCACATGACCCTGCCTACGGTATTTTGGTATTTATTTTTGTTTCTTGGTTGTTATGATTCCATTATGAATTATTGTATTTATTTCCATTTTTCGATATGTTATATTAATCTTATGATACTTCTGATTATTTATTATATCATATGTTTCACTCTGATATGAGGGTATAGTCTCCCCACCATACCACTATAGTACCTCACTACTAGTCGATAGACTTTGGTGTATGAGGAGGTAGGATTTAGGCCATGCGAACCACTGGTTTGGGGAACTAGTCAAGTAGCTTCTGGGTTGGGACATTACATAGGAAAATTTATCTACCTAGCCTCTAATCAGCATAGAGGAGATCAGAAAGGACCATCATATAAGGCTATATAAGGATCCATTTTCTTGGTATCCTAAAATCTATTATTTTAATAAAACTAAACTAAGGGTTTTTGTTTATCTTAAGAACCCAAAAAGTCAAGGAAACATACACGAAGCATGTCATCCTACACTAAAATCATATGCTATGTATATTTGTTGGTCTAAGGGTGACAAGACATCCGTAGAAGCACTTGTGTACCCATGGCCTTCTACAACCCTTACTAAAACCTAGACGTGAAGGAAGAATACCTATCTAATTCAATAGATTGTAGATCTCAATGATAACATAAAACATACCTGAAGTATAGCCCCTCTAGATAATCTACTGATAATTTCTCTCGAATAGGTAAGAAGCGAGAGAGCTTCATCAAATGATTGATGACTACCCAAACTATGTTGTTGCCTCAAGGTGATCTAGGGAAAACTATCATGAAGTCTATAGATACATAATCTAATTTCCACTTAGGAATGAACAATGGATATAAATGGACCACTGGTTTCTAATGTTCTTTCTTTACCTACTAACTGGAGGAACACCAAGTGATAAGGATGACTATCTCTCATTTCATTATAGGCTACCAATACTGGTGACATAAGCCTTGATACATCTTGGTGACACTTGGATGTACTACACAAACTGAAGCATGAAATTACCACATCAACTCCTCATTGATGTTTTCTAGGACCCAAACATGCCCATGAAGGTGTATGTTCTCATCATCATCCACTATCAAACTAGAATATGAATTTTTATCTGAGATACTTTTCCTCAAGACCAATCCATCAGGATCTAAGAGTTACCTTATTCTCACTATCTACAGATAGATAGAGGTCATTTCTATGGTTGATAGGATATCCTAACATGATAATATTGAACCTAAACATGCATTTATGAATACAAGTCCAAAAGATTACACTTACCACTGGCCTCTTAAACCACCCATGTATGAGTATTCCAACTCAGAGAATCGACTACAACATTGCCTTTTCTAGGAATACAAGCAACTCGAAATCAATGTATTGTAGGTACTCAGCCCATCTATGACGTTTGAGATTCATATCATGATGTGTAAAGATATAATTGAGTCTGTTTTTATCCATGAATCAAAAAAAATATCCCCATGTAAATAACGACCCCAACAACGTAAATCATAAACAAAAACTGCTAGCTCAGGGTCATGCGTTAGGTAATTATTCTCAAGAGGTCATAACTGATGAGACCTGGATACTATGAATCACTCTTCCAACATCAGAACCACTCCCAAACAAATACCTGATGTTTCATAATAAACTATATAGATCCAACCTTTCCTTAGAAGAATCAGGATTGGCACTGAAGAAAACTCTCCCTTTAACACCTAAAAAGGATTATTTATAAGCATATGACCATAAAAAGTTCACACCCTTCTTGGTAAAGCCTTTAAGAGGTACTTATAGATATGATAAATCCTGTATGAAGTGTCTATAATTCCTAGATAGCCCAAAAAAACTCTATATATTAAAAAAATTCTTGGAATTCTCCAAAAAAACTAAAACACTCACCATATCTGGGTCTACTGATAATCATTACTGAGAGATGATATGACCTAGGATGTGAACCTTGTCAATCCAAAAGAGGAATTTTTTGATATTAACATAAATATAATGCTCTCATAGTGTATTTATTATAATATCAAGATGTTGTGAACGGTCGTGTTGAGAGTGAGAATACACTAAGATATTTTCTAAAAATACTTCCATGGTAAAAATCCAAATATGGGTGGAAAACACAATTCATTAGAGCCATGAAAACATAAGGTGCATTTGTGAGACCAAAAGAAATTACCAGGTTCTCATAAGGATTATACCTTCTCTAAAAAATTGTATGAGGTACGTATGGGGATCTGACATGTACCTAATGATATACCTACCTCAAATCAAACATTGAGAACACCCAAGCTCCTTAGAGCTGATCAAATAGGTCATATATTCATGGTAGTGGATACCAATTCTTTATTGTAATCTAGTTTAACTATCGGTAATCCATGAAGAGTCTAAGGATACCATCCAAATTCTTTGAAAAAAGGACCAATAAACACCAATGAGAAGTTCTGGGATGTATAAAACCCTTAGCCTCTTGGTCTTCCAGCTATTTCTTAAGTTCTAAAATCTTGGTAGGAGATGAATAGTGGTCATTGGTACTACACCTAACACTAGCTCAATGATAAATTTTACCTCTCTCAATAAAGGTATCCTAGTAAATTAATGAGGTAAGACATACCTAAAATGATCCACCATTGGAGGAAAAATAGGGGGTTCTAACCCCTGATCATACAAGAAGAGACCAATAATATGGGATTTCACTCTGCCCAGCCCCTGATGCTTAGATCCCGCTCAAGACATATGGACATCCCATTCTCCCTTGTGGATATGTCTACTACCCTTTGGTGATGTAAATATCGCCCTCTATAAATAAAACTCAATATGGTATCGATAGGGAACTGACCAGTCCATCCCAATAATTACATCAAACCCTATCATGTCAAGGATGAAAATATTCCACTCGAAGAGATATCCACCTATCTCAAGGTGAAAATCCTTACATTGATAAAAACTCTCTGATCAGATACCCAATGGGGAATTTAGTGTCATGATACCACATAAGTATTCTATCTCGAGTACCAAAATCTATATAATTGTCTCAGATATAAATGAGTTTGACACACCTAGGTCAAATAATGTAGACACTAAATTAAAGGCTAATAGAATAGTACCTTGAATAGTTGAAGGTCCAATGCACTACTCCTACAGCATAGGTTTTTCTGCATGTTACTAGCTCATACTGCGACCCTATGTCAAAACTTAACTACCTTGAGAAGACCCACTTTGTTGGTGTTGAATGTCTTGAGTCCAATTACTTATTCCTTGACCACCACATTCACCTAAGTGACCAGTGGTATTCCAACTACCTTCTTGATGAGATACTACTAGACCCTATCAGAAACCTGGGGTAGGCTTACATCCCCTCACCAGGAACTAATGGAAAATTCTTATATAAGTGATAGAAATTCCCCATCATACTATAACCTGTGAATTCAACTGGATCTTTCATACATTTTATTTTTTCTGTGTCTCGGTTTCCTACACAATTGGTATATGATGAAAATGTTTTTACGAGCTAACTGACTACTACTATCCCTATGAGAAACCTAGAAACAATTCATTTACCCTCTATAAGAAAAATTTCTAGGTGTGGGTGTTGAACCACCATGTATACCATCATTGGATTCCCTCATATTCCTCTCAGAAACGAGTTACTAGTTGAATATCTCATAAATGGTCATCATTCAAAAGACATTGAACTATAATTAGATGGTTTATACCATCTCATACTTGAATTTCCCCATAGTTATAATATCATCTCTGGATAAGGTCGGTGTGAACCATTAAATCTTATTAAAACAAGAAAAATATTCCATGACATATATGGATCCTTGGTGGAGGTTCATAAATTATCTAGCCTAGTCATTGTAATAGCCCGAGATTTTATGAAAAATATTCTTTTTAATTTTATTAATGTCTTGTGTTGTACGCTACACCAAAAGGAGCTTGCACAACACGCATCTTTGACTTGCCTTGCATTACACGCAATCGCAACCTTCCTCGATAGCGTGTGTAGTACGCAATACTGAGTTTCACGAAACAATGATATGCTATTAAAATATTATTAAAACTAGTTGTTATGAATAGTAATAACCACTTTTTAAATTTTAGAAATTTTAGCTCTCAAAATGGACTTCATTTTTGGATTTGGAGTATCGAATTTAGCCTAAGGTGAAATTTTGGTACTTTTCGGATAACTTTCATATTCTGATGAATAGTGAAAATTACTAAATTATAATTAAAAACAACTTTTTTAATCGAAATAATTAATAGTGATAAATTATTAATTTGAGTGGTTTTAAAGTATATTTAGAATATATTTTTACAATTTAATACAATGTTGTTCATTGGATGTAATTTCACATTTAAACCCGACATAAACAAGTGTCAATCTTTTGATAGATATTGTTTCTTAAAAACACGCTATTTGTTTTAACAGCGGGATTTAATTATAAAATTAATTAATGCAACTTCTATGTTATGAATTTGGTAAAATAGACTTCATTTTTGAATTCAGAATATGAAATATAGCTTAGGATGAAATTTTGGCATTGTTCTGAAAAACATCAATTTTTGATGAATAGTGAAACTACTAAGTGGTAGTTAAAAAACTGAATTTTTCATAAAACTTAATTTTATCGCTTCTGTGAATGGAATTTCAAAAATCCGAGAGACACGGTTGATTTCAGTAAGTAAAATGTGGTTCAATGAGATGAAAATAATTTTTGGTGAATAGTAACTTTTTACTTTTATTTACCACGGTTAAAAGTAAATAGGGCAATTAAGGGTAACAATGATATTAATATTACCCTAACACATGTCCTAATCCTATTGGACAAGTGTATCTTGACCAAAAACAACCTTAAGTGTAAAATATTATCATTTAGGCCCACATGGATTAGATTAAGACATTTATTATTATTTAATTCAAAGAAGAGTTAAAAGAGTTAAAATCGAAGTTTATTTACTAAAACATTTTTAATATAGTGTTATACATAAGATAAATTCGATTGTAAATATTCATTAGAAATATAAATAGATTTCCTACATAATGGTATTTTATTTGTAATTTTTAGACATCAAATAAGTTAATTTATTTATGAGACAAAGATGGTGCAGTAATTATCTTATTAATGAAATATTGACATAATTGATATTATAAATACCAAAATAAATGTAATTTAAGACTTTTTATGAATTAAACTAATTTTCTACGTTACTATGATATATTAGTGTTTATTTAATAAACTTGGTTCGAACATATAATTCTGTTATGACTTTCACAAAAATCATATATCAAATAGTGTCAAAATTGACACAAAATAGTTTTTAAATCAAATATTATATTATTAATTGTTATTTTATTCCTAAAAATCTAAGGTTCGGCCAAATGACTTAGATAAGGATATATATATTAATAATAAATAATTTGGGGTTCCTTTGGAATGTTATAGTAAGTGTATTAACCATATAGTGTAAGAAAACAAAAAGACACGGTAAAAGTTAAATTATTTAACTTAGAGTTAAATCTAATTGATAAGGTTAAAATAATAGCCTAAACTTGTCTAAATCCTATTGGATGATAGTATTTTGACCCATCTCCACTTTAGCTTAGAAATAAGACCCTTTGGAACCATTATAATCCGATTTTGACTTTAATATAAAATAATATTTTGAGATATTTCTAAGGTGCCCCTCTCCTCCCTTATAAAAGGGCACCTCCTCCCCCTCCTCCTCACACCAATTTGAGAACTCAATCTTGGCCATCCCCTGCCATTTTCTCCTCTCCACTTCCCTAGAATAATCCTAGAGGTCCTGGTCTTCTTCAAAGACCAATATTAGTTCCCTAAGTGGAGGATTCAAAGAGGCGTTCCAAAGAAGAGGTAATATCCATTACCGATCTTTTCAATTTCTTTCTTCTTCAACTTATTCTTATTTAGTTGTTTCATGATAAAGTAATAACATGAGTATTTCTTATATACTTATATGTTATTATAAATATGAAACAACTCTAATTAACCTTCTATCCATCCTACGGAAAAAGGAAATCACCGCGCGTGCGTACGTACGGAATACCGTCTCCACGCCGTGGTGTAATCTATTTTCCGCCACCACCTTAATTGGATGGGTATAAAGGTGTAATGAGTAACTATATATTATTATTATAAAGTGATATTGATACTGAAATAGTATACATACACTTCAACACAATTCCACGACCATGGGAACGATATCATCGCTCGTGCGTACGTACGGACTACCGTCTCCACGACGCGATGAGATTCATTCTCAATGATTAACCATTCATGAATGATTATAAAGTATATATAATAAGTAATAATTCAATATATGACCTAATAATGATACTGGAATTATTTATATTTATATGTATGTCATCTACTTAATTCCATTCAATTCAATAAGGAAACGAAAACAGTGTTCATGCGTACGTACGGACTACCGTCTCCATGAACGGTGTATTTCTTTCCATTTACTGATTTATTATATATGTGTATTATTAATATATATATATAAATCATGTTTTATATTCTGGAATTAAGTAATCATGATCTATGTAATCATATGAATAATTACAAGTTAAAAACACGAACGACAAATGAGACGATTTTACCCAAAACGCTACTTTAACATGAATTTACAAAAGAACGGGTAATATAAAGTCATAAGTGGACCATATATGATATAATAACAATGAATATGATTCTGGAATAAGTCAATAACATGATTTATATCATATACAGGAGGTTCGGACACTCACAAAGCAAGTCGGACCTAAGGTAAGGGAAATATCACAATCTCATTTTTATCCGAGATTGTTTATTCGTAAGTAATTGCTGGGGTGTATTTTATCATCCACATCCATGTTTCATCAATATGTAATATTTTTTCCATCCACCTACAATTTTTAAATCCATTTTTACCCTTCGGTGAGTTTTTAGTAATATGTATGAAAGGAATCTTTTGTCGTTTTTTTCGTACGAGGTACTTTTTGACTTTTCCGACAAAAGTACGAGAAGAATGTTTTTTTAACTTATACGGCATGAATGGATTTTTAAAACATTATTTCCAAGAAGCTTCCTTTACAAGTTTTCAAGTTTATTTTTAATCAACTTCTTTTAGTTTTAAATTGTAAGACATGTTAAGAAAGGAAATTTTTTTTGAAGTAGAAAGGATATTTTCCTCAAGAATGGATTTCAAGTGTTTTATCAAAATTATTTTCCATCTAAGATAATAAAGGGTTCTGTTTCTATCCCTATTATTACATGGATTTGATTATGTTGTGATGGAAATATTTTTATGAATTCATTTATCTTATATGAATTGTTTTATGAGGTCATGTTGTTTAAGAATCCCATTTTTATTACATGGGTTATGCAATGATGTATGATTTATGATTTTGTGGCACACATAAGAATGGTATCATTATGAGATGGGTGGGACCTATATCTCCCTCCAATTCATTCGGTAAAGATTTTATATCTCATGAGATAGACATAGCTGGAATGGTAGGTTATACCGGTTCAGTGAAACAGGAATGAAATGAGGGTGACTCGGTTCAGAAAGGGACTTTGTCCACTAAGATAGTCTTGGCAATGAGTCTTGACTAACAAGAAATGATTCTCTATGATTATGTGTGTATGCCACAAAGTTTCATGTTTTAAGTTATGATTATTGTGATTACATTTCACTACCATTATTTATCCCATATTATGAAATTATGCTCTCTTTTGCAGGTTATGATTTCCAAAATGTTATGTTTTTATGAATACGATGTGATTGATATTTCTTTTGTTTACCCTTACTGAGCATTTGAGATCACCCTTTTATGTTTTCTTTTCCCCAGGATATAAAGAAAGGTTTTAGGTAAAAAAAAGGATGATCTTTATGGGAGATGTTTATGATCTTTCACCACGATTAGAATATTTTATTCCGAGTTTCCAAAGTCACTAAACTATTACGATCCTTGTGTGTGTGTTTTTGTTATGTACTAAGTATTCCGAAAAAGTAATGTAAAGTTCATGTAAGTCAGGATTCGGGTCTCTACAGTCATACCTTAGTGTATTTGGAAATAAGTAATCATAAAATATCATCTAGAAGTTTACCAAGATCATATCTCAATGTTAGTCTCTCTAGGTAATAACATCCCACCATCTCCTGGTAGAACTGTGTAACATATAAGATGTAAGATTAACCCTCTTCTCAAGAGGCATCTCTAGATGATCAAAAATAAAAAGCATTGACTTAAGACATAAAATTATAGCTTGTGGTCCATGATACCCTGAAAATGTGGGAGGATACTGCTACTGAAACTCCCAATTAAACTCTACAATAGTTGGGATAGGTCTATCAATACCTTTAATGGATTGTGTTATATGGAAAAATCACTCTCGAATCTAGGCATTGAGACCCATATCAAGAAAAAAAATTGGTTCTATAAGTGTTACTATAGGAGTTATCACTGGCTCCTTAGGGACCACCACCTCTGGTGCATGATCGTCACCACATTCTTGGTGTACGGCTCAAGGGTATCACGATGGCATGATTCTACAATGCCAAACTCACACCTCCATAGAGAAATCCAAATATGAAAGAATTATATATAGACAAAAGGATTGATATTGTAACTCCTATAAACAAGATTAAAACATTGTAGATTCATAAAAATTTATGTCTTGGTGAGGATAAAAGACCATAGTCAGACATAAGAACCGTAAGAGACACCACTATCTTCCCACTACTAAGACCAGTTTTGGTTCTTGGTGCCATATCAAATGATAGGGGTTCTAATATATAGAGTGTAAATTTTAAAGTATAGATGAAAACACCCTTTACTTTTCAATTCAAATCCCATTTAGTAGTAACCATTTCACTTTTTAAGATTTAAATTCATTTGAATTCATAATATTGTGTGTAATATATATCACAGTTCATAACTAGTAGGTCTAGAACCCACAACATGGTATAATTGACAAATTAAGGTGTCATCGCCAATATATGTGGGAAAAAACCATTTAGATTGATGTAGTTATTTTAATTAATCTATTTATATTATCCTTGTAATAAATTTTATCACATTTTATTATATAATAATACAATCACTTACTATATACAGCATGAAAATGCATGCAGAAAGTGGATGTGATATAATAAAATGCATGTCGTATTAGTCCTAAAGTGTCTATAATGATGCACGACACGTTAAATCTTTTTTTACTAGGACATGGAAAATGAATTATGAATCTATAACATCAAAAATACAATTTCACAAGGAATGTGCATCTCCCAAAAGTGAAATCATATCAACTATAACAGGCATAATCCAATAACAGCAATAACCCATCCTAGGTAATACGGGTTTCCCCTATACATGGGTTAGCTAATCCTAGGAACATGATCATTACCATGTTCCATAACATCCCAGTCTCTGGCCTAACACCCAAACAATAAGACAATAGAAAAAAATAATGATCTGATACCAATTTGTAACATATCGACCTGAGATCCACTTGACTGGTTCCCCAAGACAATGGATCACATGGCCTCAAGCATGTTTCCCCATATGATAGAGGATGATGACTAGCAATGAGGGACTATAATGGTATGGTGGGGAGACTATACCCTCATATAAGAGTGTCACAACAGATATTATAAATAATCATAAGTGTCAAAGCTTAATATAACAAATGGAATAGAGGAAACAAATAAAATAATAAATAATGGAAGTATAAAAAAGAATGAAACATAAATAAATACCAAAATCCCATAGGCTGTGTAATATATAAGATGATGTCATAGAATATTGATATACAAAAAGGGAAATAATGGAAAGACATATACATCATGCAATATAAAAATAAAAAATTCCAAAATGAGTGGTCCACTAGTATCACATGCATATTCTTGATTCTCTTATCCCTTGATCCATGCTATAAGTAAATTAGTTCAAGCATCTGTAGTGTGGTTATTTCCCTTATCCATAATTACTAACATGAGGTCTACTCGAGTACTAAAGGTGGCTCGAGTAGGGTGTGAGATAAACCTAGTAGGCCACCACCAATGATGTCTAGAGATAACATAGCCAGTGTACACAACATGGTAGTGTGCATGTAAAATGAATAATAAAAAATACTGAATAATAAATACCATCCCGCTCAGGTTTCTATAGGACGCATGGATGGCTCTACCTACTTCGTCATATACCGGTGTATATATGATCAGTAGACATATATATATATAATAATCATATATATATATATATAATATTTATATATATATTCACACTATATGTGAGGTTTTTTAGTGCCATATACATTGATACTAGGTGCTAGCTGGAACCGAGACATAACTCACGTGTCAATAACTATTCCAACAAGCTAATGGCTCCAGAAAGGGTACCAACCCATAATGTCATATGAATTTGAGAACTATTTCCCGTCACATAAGATGGTGGGGTGAGTCATAATTCATGACACCTTGTATGAAAAAATGTGGATTGTCATTACCATCACTCAAATAAAAGTATAATGGTGTGATACATCATTCCCAACACCCGATATAAGGGAGCATGAAATGTCATGCAAAACAATTCCCTTATCAATAATTGAACATCCAATATCCATGGTATACCAATAATATTAGCAAGTAATTACATATAGATCATTCTAATTCATCAATTCCAATCCATCATAGGCATCAAAATTTATAAAATTCATATTTTTAATTATATAACATATGTCTTGGCATTACCACCCACTTCTAACATATTAAACTAATCCATTTAATTTAATTAAGAATGGAAGATCCATTTTAGAGTCAAGTTGAATCACTCATATGATGGTCATATTCTTTAGCCTTTATAATAAAGAGTAAAATTTAAGTCAGAACACCCAAAGGGGTGGATATCAATGAGGTATATGTCCTATAACAAGCCAACACAGGTCAACGGGAGTATTACAACAAGTGTATGCTAACTCAGAAAGGAAAAACATTTTATGGTGATGAAAAGAAATGTTCGACATGCCACATAATGATAAAAGATATATAATCACATAAAATTTTAGGGAAATAAACTAGACCACCTACCTTAGGGCCATAGATGACTCCTCGTCCAATATGAGCTTCAGGTTTGAAGTGGAATGGAAGAAATTTGAGAAACATACCAACAACATTGAAATAGGGAATATGATATCTCACCCAAATATTATAAGTCATGGGAATATCATCTAATAATAGAATCAAGATGATTAAGAAGATTACCGAGAGAAATCCAATGCCTCTGACGATGGTCTGTTTGGAGTGCACATCGAGGAGTTATCTCAATACCTAGAAGAGGAGGAGGGAGAGCTCATGAAGGAGGAACAAGGTGATACAAGTTGGAAATGGGAAAAATAAAAGAGGTGGTAAAGTTTTATGTTAATTAAGGGGAAAAACATAAAATGACTCCTCAAAACTGGTTCACACAGATTGGCCACACATTTGTCTAAACTATGTTCCCACCATGTCCCACCCACTTCCCTTGAACACAACCTGCATAGGCTAGGCACACTGTTTTCCTAACTATGCACAATCCATCTAAAATTACTCTACAACCAAACTTTATAATCCTACATGGTCATTAACGTCATCTATCATGATTACAAACAAACTGTGTGGCCTCCTTCTGCACACAAATTCCCTACACGGTTAAGCTGCATGATTAGTACTAACAGTGCGGTAACTATGCCGTCCACTCTTTTTGTCTAATTCTCATAGCTTCAAGATCTGAACAATCCTCAAACACTCCCGAAACCTTCTTTAGGACATATTAAACGTTAACCAAAATAAAAAATAATTTTTACTGAAAAACCAGGTCGTACCTTCATGTAAAATTAGGTTGTTATTGTTTTCTAACTTCAAGTTAAGGTTATTACCTATTATGTTTGTGATTTATTATAGTATATGACCTTAGATATACATTTGGGATGTTAAGAATTAGTATTTTAATTATTATATATTATTTTAGACTAGTTTCTTAAGGATACGTATAACATAGGGTTACACTCTATAGATTATAACAGAGCTAGTAAAATGTTCAATGCTGCTTGTGCCTATGAGATATTGGATTTTATGGCTGAAACTAAGATAATGATGATAGGAAATTGGGTCAAGGATCTTTATACCCACAAATATGAAGATGTATTACCAACTTTTGGGGAATATAATTCCATTCTCATATCCTTTTACTTTTCATTTTTTTCTTCAATATAAGTGTCATTTTAGTTTAAAACATTCATCACATAGACATAAAAGAGAAAATGATCTTATATTATTTTAAAACATTAGGAAAATGATCCATAATTCATTTATGATGTGTATGAATCAAACTAAAATTAATCCAACACATGATGTATTCATTATGACTTTGAGTACATGTCTTTAATGTAAAAGAGAAATTTTAGAATAAAACACTCATCACATTTCCAAAACTAAGAAAAAAATATCGGATTGTTTTCAAACATTAAGAAAATGATCTAAAATTCAAATTTAAAATATAGGAATTAATGGCTCATCAATCCAACACATTATGTGTCCTATATGACTTGATGTTCATGTTTTTACATTAAAGTGTTATTATAGTTTACAACATGAATCACATAGCCAAAAATAAGAAAACGAGCCCGAATTGTTTTCAAAATTTAGGACAATAATCCTTAATTCACTTGGGACATTTATAAATTTACTGTATGTCAATCCAAATCATGACATGTCTGGTATGGGATGAAATATGTTCTTTTAATATAGAGTTTCCATTTTAGTTTAAAATGTGAATCACATTGTCAAACCTAAGAAAAAGAGATCATATTATTTTCAAAATTTAGTATGATGATCTATAGTTTATTTGTGATGTGTAGGAATCGATCACATGTTAATTTGACAAAAAATGTGGTCAATATGATTTAAATTACTTGTTTTCAATATAGAAGTTCTCTTTATGTTTAAAATTAACATCATATATTCAAAACTGAGAAAACAAGATCAGATTGTTTTAAAAAATTAGGACAAAGATCCATAATTTATTTTTGAGATGAAGGATTCTAATGTACATCAATTCAATACACGATTTAGAATATATAAATTGAAGTATATTTTTTCAATATAAAAGTTCCATTTTAGTTTAAAACACATGTTACATAGCCAAAACCAATCACATGATCTTGGATTGTTTTCAAACTTTAATAAAATTATCCATAATTTAGTTTTTATATGTATGAATTGACCTCACATCAATATAACACATGATGTTCCCAGTATGACTCAAAGTTCTTGTTTTCAACATAGAAGTGACATTTTAGTTTAAAACATGTGAAACATTGTCAATATTGAGAAAAAAAATCTCAAATTGTTTTCAAAATTTATGAAAATTATTCATAATTAATTTGTGAAATTTAGGAATTTACCTCGTATCAATGCAACACATGATGTGGTTAGTATGGCTCAAAGTGCACGTTTTTAATATAAAAGATACATTTTAGTTTAAAATGCAATTCACATAGCCAAAACTATGAAAATGAGATCATATTATTTAAAAAAAATTAGAAAAATGATCCATAATTCATTTTTGAGGTGTAGGAATAAAATACACATAAATCTAACACATGATGTGGATAGTATGGTTCAGAGTGCGTGTTTTCTATATAAAAGTTTCATTTTAGTTTAAAACACATATCACATATTCAAAATTAATAAACAAAGGTTTTATTGTTTTGAATCTTTAAGAAAACAATCAATAATTCATTTGTGATGTGTAAGAATTGACTGCATGTCAATCCAACACAGGATGTGGCTAGTATAACTCAAAGTTTGTGTTTTCAATATAAAAGTTACATTGTAGTTTAAACCATGTGTCAATAGAAAAAATTGAGAAAACGGGATAAAATTATTTTCAAAATTTAGGAAAATGATCCATAAATCATTTTTTATACTTAAGAATTTATTAAACATCAATCCAAAACATGATGTGTTCGATATGACTGGAAGTGTGTGTTTTTAACAAAAAAGTTCCATTTAAGTTTAAAAAGTGTGTCACATTTCCAAAACTAATAAAACGAGATTGTATTATTTTAAAAAAGTATAATAATGACCCATAATACATTAATGATGCGAAATAATTAACCTCATGTTAATCTGACACATAATGTAGAAGGTATGACTTGAAGTGCGTGTTTTCAAATATAGAAGTTCCATTTTAGTATAAAATCCACATCACATAGCCAAAATAGATAAAATGAGATCATATTGTTTTTTAACATTAAAAAAATGATCCATGATTCATTTTTGATGTGTAAAAATTGACCTCATATCAATTTGACACATATTGTGGCCGGTATAACTTGAAGTGTGTGTTTTCAATATATAAGTTCTTTTTTAGTGTAAAACATGTGTCACATTTTCAAAACCAAACAAATAAGATTGGATTATTTTTTAAACATTAGTAGAACCAAAATCAGATTTAAACCAAACCAGAAAGCATTCCAAGCGAATCTGAAAAACCAAAATCCCCAAAAGTAGAGCAATGGCAAGGGTAGCAAATCCCATCCTCCATCGAAGAACAACCAACCGAGCGAATCGGGAAGCACCATCACATAAATCAGACCAGTAAGAGATTGCAACACTGAAGATGGACCATAAAGAGAGGTCCCTCTGCCTTCATCAACTTTCAATGACAAAAAAGACCATAATACAATCACCAACATTACCTGAACAAACCCAGAATTGTACAACCCATCACCACCCTCCAGATTACATGTAAAGTCCGCAGCGATCCACCCAAATAGCATTCCAACGACACAAATCAAGGTCTAACAACCCAAAGCTGCACGAGATCTGTACAAACACAGATCAAAAATGACCGCCAGAAGCCGAAGTCGCCACCGAGAGAGCAGAGGCCGACGAGCCACCGCAGAGGAACTTCGACGCCTGATGCTGACCGATCCTGAGATGCAAAGAGGTCGACACATGCCCAATCTCACCGAGTATCACCACCGAGGAGAAGAGATGCCTCCTAATCTACACCGCAACTGAAGTGGCGGCGATGGGGAACCCTAGATCGAGTTGTTCCCCTTATGGGCCCATTTTAAACATTAGTAAGAAGATTCATAATACATTTTTTCTATTTAGGAATTGACTGCACGTCAATTTGACACATGATGTGGTCAATATGATTCAAAGTGCGTGTTTTCAATGTAAAAGTGAAATTTTATTTTAAAATGTGTTTCATGTAGCCAAAAATGTTAAAATTATCTCATATTTATTGAAACATTATAAAAAATATCCATAATTTATTTATGGCATATAGGAATTGACTGCACATCAATCTAACACATGATGTGACCGTTATGACTATAAGTGTGTGTTTTAAATATATAAATGTCATTTCACTTTAATGATAAAATTATTAAAAATTATTTACATAATTGAGATAATTAATAACTGATAATATCACTAATATATTCAGTAATTAACAATATAATTTATATGTATTATTAAATAACAATGCAATTAATAATTAATAATATAATTAATAATTAATAATATAGTTTACAATTGATAATTAATATAAAATTTACAATATAATTATAAACAATATAATTAATAGTATATATAATAATATGAATAATAGATATAGTAATGAATAATATAATTTATTATATGTGGATTATATAGTATTAAACTTATAAATTTTAATTTTTATTTACTATTACGAAAATCAATATTGGTCTTATTACAAGGACAAGATTTTTAATGAAGATTGATCTTTGGATAAAGATTGATATAATAGTTGCAGTTTTGTATATTAGTTTTATTTTTTTGATTAATTATAAATATCACAATAATGTAAATATTTTTTATGTAAATTTTGAATTGAAATGATAGTGCAATGTTAATTTTTTATTTCATTCTAGTGTTCTGTATATTTTTATTCCTATATATATTTTGATTTGTTCTGTTTTTATAGGAATTTTTTAGGTGTTTCTATAGTTCTGTAGTAGCAATATATTCTTTCTTAGTGCTTTTTCTAGTGCTGATAAGGTCATATCTCTTTTAACAGTGCTCCATTTGACAACACTTTTTTTCACTAGTAATATTATTTTTAGCACTGTTATAGACCGATTCTATAGTAGTGATGATTTTTGCATAAGGTTATTTCTAATAATGTAAGGGTAACCTCATGAATTTCTTAAGAGTTCTCATGTTGCGTAAAGGTAACCCGCCTCTTGTACAGAGGTAGCCTGCCACACATAAGTGTAATACCCAACTTACGTAAAGGTAGCATACTCATTGTGTAAGGGTACTCTTGAATTGTGTATTTCCTATTGTGTGAGTGTAGTTTTATCCTTACGTAAGGGTAATAATATACAATGTAATGGTACTACTCAACTCATTTAAGGGTATTTCCTTGTTACATAAGGGTACTACCCAACATACAAAAAGTTAGCTTACTCCTTGCAAAAGGGTACGCTTGACTTGCATAAGGGTACTCCTGTTGAATGAGGATGGTTTTCTCCTTATGTAAGGGTAATACCTTAATATGTAAGGGTACTATTTAACTCTCTCAATGGTACTTATTTGTTACATAACTCTAATCCCATGGCTGCATAAATTCACTCCCTAGTTTGCGTAAGGGTAATCCTATTCACATAAGGGTAATGCCTAGCTATGTAAAGGTACGCTTGCTCAGGTAAGGGTCTTCACCTAACCATATAAGGCAATTTTTAGCTTGTGTATGAGAAATCTTGATCGTATAAGGGTATTACCTATCTCACATAAAGGTAATGTTGCACAAGGGTATTGTCACATAAGGGTAAGATAATATGTTTCAACAGCTAAACCTCTTCTCACTTCTGGACCATCCACAGGGGTTATAGCCCACTTTTTCCATTGAAATGCTACCAACTCAACTGCCATTATGATTTAACATTTATCCTTGTTGTCAAAATTGATTTGAATTCATTGTAGTGAGGGAAAAATTTTTATCTTCTTCCCATTACAAGAAAGATAAAAAAATTGCAACAAGAAGATTCCACCAAGGTTCCAGAAGTCTGTTGAAGTAGATATTCTTTACAGTTTCCAAACCAGGTCTATGATTTTAGTGGAGAGTGGTATTGACCTTCAGCCTTCATCAAAATATTTTCTCATTCTAAAGAATACGTCAACAACTCATGCTCCATTTGATCTTCTTTCAATATCCTGTATTTGAACCTAGATTTGTACAAAGTTAATTCCACTGTTTTCTCAATTATTGATGTCATTTATGATACTATATCCTTATTTTATTTCACATAGTATGAGTTAATCTTTTAATATCCTTAGATAATATTCTATAGTTCTTTTATTCTTTTGTATCTTACTAATCCTTTCTTTCTTTAATAATAAAGTGTTGCGGTGGTGTTCTCACTATGTTTGTATGTGTACAATGGACCAAAGCAAATTATATATCTGTGTTCTTTCTTTTTCTTGCAAAACATTCATCTTGTATATGTTCTTTACCTTTTTATACTCATTAATTTATTTTTTATATCAATCCATGAACTTAGTATCCAAATTAGTTTATTTTTTCTATTTCATGGGGACCACCACATCAACACTGCCACTAACAATTAATTCTAGAGATATCTAATCTAGAATAATAAGATCAATGAAATTTCACATAGACAAATTCATTGGGGATAATTATTTGAATATATAGAGGATAAATATAAACATACTTCTAGACCATAATGATCTCCTTGATTCCCTATGTGTCCCTAAAAAGAAAGTTGTTACCCTGTCCGTCAATGGAAAGTAAACTACTTCTAAAGTAGATGACTTTTCTAATGTTATTAGGAAGGACCATAGTTTAATGATCCTACCTTTATAGGATAAGGTCCTTCATGAGGTGGTTTATGAATCCAATGCTTCATAAATATAATCCAAAATTGAAACATAATATATGAAAAAGACTTTAGTAGGATGAATACATAATAATATGAATTAATATAATTTTAATATGTGCCTCAGAACTGTAGTTAGGTTTCACATCGATGACTTTAATAAAATCATTATTAATTGGTATAATATTGAAGTTAAGTCAGACGATGAGGATTTGGATATCCTAATATTGACCTCTTTAGATGGTTCTTATAATTCAATTAAATATTAAATGATTTATTGTAGGGATTATATAAACCTATAAGAAGTTAATTATGCCTTGTTATCTAAAGAAATCCAAAATAATTACCCTAATTTTGTTTAACAGGAACATGGAGAGATGAATATAAGAGGTATTCCTATGAAGAGAGGGAAAATAAGAGGTAAGGGAAAGTCTAGGAGTTGGTCAGGGTATAGAGGTAAAAAATAAAATGTTTTATTTGTAAAAAACATGGTCACATTAGAATAAATTATCCTCAAGGGTCCAATTCTAAGAACAACACTAATAGTGACCATTCATTGTTGGTTGAGAAATACTTTAATACTGTTGATGTTATAAATGTTTGTTCTGATTCTATGAGTGATTAATGGGTCAGAGATTCCGGATGTTAATTTAATATATATCCCAAATGTGAGTGATTCTATAATATAAGAGAGATGTATAGTGGTGTGGTTTTCTGAGGAAATTAAGAAAAACTGATGAATCATGTGCATAGGGAATGTTTCTATAGTGTTACCTGATGGGACTGTTAAATTCTAAAAGGAGGTTTGGTGGGTGATCGACTTAATGAAGTATATTGTTTTTCTAGGGGTCGTAGTCCAAAATGTGTATACTCTTAGGTCCAATTCAGGGAGTCTAAGGATCTATAAAGGGTTACTCACTGTTATGAAAAGAAACCTGACCAATGGTCTATATGACTTAGATGGAATGAATTGATAATAAATAATTAAATGAAAATCTTTCCCCCATGATAAATGATACCATGTTATGTAATATAATATTAGGACATGTTAGTTAAAAAGGGAAGAATGAACTAAGAAAATAAATAATTTTAAATGATGTAACCCCATCCAGTCTTCCCTTTTATGACGACTATGTTCTTGGTAAATCTAAAAGTGTTAGTTTTAATATGTTTACATATGGATATAAATACCATTTATAACATGTAAATTATGATTTGTGGGGTCCCTTTAAAATTACTTCTCATAGGGGGGGCACTACTATGTGACATTTATAGATGAATAATAACAAATGTTTATATTTACATACTCAAGCACAAATATAAAACTTTTAAAACTTTAAAAATTTGTAAATATAGTGTTAAAATTGAATATAGAAATAAAATTCAAACCCTCAGGATAGAAAATGTTATAGAGTATTTTTTTGATGATTTTATAGACTTTTGTAGGTATAAAGGTATTATTATTCATATAAATATAATGGATACCAAAAAATAATAATAACTAACTAGAGATGATGAATATGACTATTTTAGAAAGCTTGAGAAGCATGCTCTCATGTTTTATACTTTCCAAGTCCTTTTGTGTAGAAGATTCTGCTACTATTGTCTATTTAATAAATAAATTCTTCTGTAGTTCCATTGAATACAAAACCCTTGAATATATATGGAATGATTCACCCCTTAGTTTAGAAAATATTATAGTTTTTGGTTTTACTACCTATAACCACAAAATTCATGATACAATCGAACCCAAATCTATGAAATTTGTCATTGTGGAGTCCCACAAAGTGTCAAAGGGTATATTCTTTGAGTGAATAAGCCTAGTTTTTAGAAGTGTATGATCAGTCATGTTGTAGTTTTATATGAGGAATCTACTAATAAACATAAGGATTCTAATCCCATCTAGTCTAAAAAATATAAACCTACATATGTTAAGTTAGTTGAGACTCTAAAATTCAACCCAAACCTGAGGTTTTCATCACTAATCCACCCCAATCATATCACATTGAAATAGATCCTACTAGTGATTCTAATTAATAATCTAATTATGTAAGAGAAGGTGACTTGATATATTATCATTTGACTCATGATAGGACCAAAAGAACCATAAGGCTCCTATCCTAGTTTATGAAGGTGGATGTTGCTACCTTTCCTTTTAATATATTCTTTGACCTAGTAATTGTTGAACCCCAATTCATTAAACAAGTTCTTAAGTCTAATGAATTCGGGTAATTCTTCCATGAAATATGAAATAGATTCTATCCTCATAAACTAAACCTTGATAAAAAATAACTAACCCCAAAAGGAGAAAAATATATATTGAAAATTTATTTTTATAAAGAAACAAGACAAAATGGGTGTAAATAAAATTAAATACAAATCTAGAGTTATTATAAAGGGATTCCTCTAAAGTGAAGGAATTGATTATAGTGATATTTGTTTCACCTATTTTCAATCATTCTTCCTTATTATTGTTGTTAGGATTCTCTACCCAAAATTAGTTACTTGTTGAATAATTAGAGGTTAACACTACTTTCTTATATGGTAATTTAGATAAATAGATTTATATTTTTCTATCTGATAGACTTTTTAAATACTTTAAAACCATACAAGTGTGTACTATAAGAAAATACCTGAATGGGATTAAGAAATCATTTATGGAAAGGAATAAATATTGTTATTCTTTTATTCTTAAAAATTATTTTATTGTAAGTAAATATGATTCTTATGTTTACTTTAAATATTTAAAGAATGTTTTTGTTTATTTACTTTTATATGATGATGATATTATTGTAATTTGAATAGAAATTAGGATAATAAATAAAATGAAAAACCAATTTCATAATGCTTTTGAAAGGAATGATTTGGGGAAATAAAATAAAATTCTTAGTATAGAAATCACTAAGTATCAAATTTCTAGTGTGTTATATTATAAAAAATATGATTATATAAACAAGGTGATAAAAATGTATTTTTAGACAACTTAAAGCAAATTAGTGTGAATTTAGATCATCACATCATGTTTTACTTATCATAATACCCTAGTAGTGATTTCGATATTGATTTTGTAAGTAAAACCTCATATAAAAACATAGTAGGAAACCTTATGTATTTAGTGACGTGGTCTTGACTAGATATATCCTTTGTTGTTTTCACCTTGAGTATTTTTATATAATTCATAGAAAGCTCCATTGTCATGAATTGAAGTGGTTACTCAAGTATATATTAATTTCTTCTAATTTGTAATTTTTTTAGAAAAAATGATTCATATATTTAATATATTGTTGGATTTGTTGATTCTAACCATGATTCTTATATAGATACTAGAAAATATACCATTGGTTATGTATTAATGGATTTTGGTGGCCATATTTCATTAAAATGAAATATGAAATCCATTGTTTCCCTTTTCACCACCAAGGTTAACTAAAGAAATCAAAGAATCATTTTGGATAAAAGGATTAGTTAATGAACTACCTTTATCTTTTAGTAATTTTGAAGCATTTTTTGATATTAAGTATTTATTACATCTTTATAAAAATCATGTTTTATATGGGATATCAAAACACATAGACATAAGATTTCATTTTTTATGAATTTCATTGAAAATGGGATAGTATGTGTCACTAAGGCACATACTTCCGACAATATAGCCGATAGTTTGACTAAGGATGTTCAAGTTTCCAAGTTTAGATATTTTTTAGGACTTATAAATGTAGACTATTTCCAATGATCTAGGTTGCGAGAACACCATCCTATTTAATTATTTTATTGAAAAGACAGAGATATGTGATTTTTTTCATTGATGCATTTTATTGTTTGTAATAAAATTGAATTAATTTGTATTCTTGAAATTTTTATTTATTATTCTATATATTTGGATTCACATGTTATTCATACCAATTAGCTAAATCCCACTTTAAGGAAACTTGTTGCATTTGGTTAACATTCTCCTTGTGTGAGGGTACTCCTGTTAATGTAAGGGTAACCTCTTAAATCATATAAGGGTACTGCTAATGCTTAAAGGTTACATTACTCTTGCGTAAAGTTAGATTAACATGAGTAAGGTAATTTTTAATGTATATAAATTTTGTTCACTCCTTGCATAAAGGTATTACTATTTCATGAGGTTAGTTTTCTCCTTCCATAAGGGTAAGAACTCACTACAAAATGGTACTCCTCAACTCAAGTATGAGTACCACCTTGTTACATAAGGGTAATACAAAAATTATGTAATGGAATATTACTCATTATATAAGGGTAATATTTACTTTTATAAGTTTAATCCTATTGCATGAGGGAATTTTACTTCCTTCTTAAGGGTAATACCCCCTCACGTAAGGGTAATCTTTAACCCGCGTAAGGGTACAACCTTGTTACATAAGGGTAATCCCCTATTTTCATTTCTTGTTAACATAAGGGTAATACCTTGCTATGTAAAGGTAAACATGCATAAGTAAGGGTATTCACCTCCCCATGTAAGGGTCCTCACCTGCTCATGTAAATGTATTATCATCTATCATATTGGTAAGACTGCTCAAGTAAGTGTATTACCTAGCTCTTATAAAGGTAATTCTATGTAGGGGTATTCTAATGTAAGGTTAAGGTTAGCTATTTGAAGAGTTTAACCACTACTCACATATAGAACATCCATGTGGCCTACATCCCACTTTTTCTACTGACTCTCCACCGCATCAATTTCAATTATGACTATACCTCAAATATTATCATTATAATGGATTCAAATTTGATGTTATGAGGGAATCTTTCATCATATTTTTCCCATGGTGAGAAAAATAGAAATTAGTGTAAGATTAATATTTAATCCAAGGTTCCTAGATAATGATAAATAATATCATCTCTTTCATTACTGAAATTGGTATGGGGTTTTTGTGGAGAGAGGTGGATATATTCAGCCTCCTTTGTGGGTTGTTATCATGGGAAGGAAGATGTAAATAACTTGTGATCCATTAAATATTCACAAAGTTAGTATTATTTGAAAATGGATTTATAAGAAGTTAATTCCACATTTCTTTGACTTAGTTCTTACTTCTATTTATGATGATGCATACTTCTATGCTTGCATGTAGTGTGATTTTATCCAGTAAGATACTCAAATAATTTTCCCAGATTCTTTTCTTCTTCCATATCTTTTAATTTTGATTGTTTTTTTATTGAATAATAATGTGTTGTGGTGGTTTTATCACCATGAAAATAGGTCTAAAGTGGATCGAAGCACGTTATAAATCAGTGTTATTCCTTTTTCTTCAAACTCATTCATTTTTTATCTCTCATTCTTCTTCCATTTACTCATTAATTTATTTTTCTAAATTAATTCATGAACTAATTATCAATATTAGTTGATCTTAGATACTTTATAGGGAATAAAACATAAATACAGATTCTAAAATTTCTTGCGTGCGAGTGTACATGGGATAAATGGAATCATCTTGACACCATCAAATAAAACGACACTAGGTTGAGGCCACTGGTGTGGATGGATGGGAGATGGTGAGGGGTGAGGCCAATATTGGGGGAGTATGTAGATCTCTATAACGTAAAACTGGTAGTTTTGGTTCATGGTGACAATGAGATGGGGTGATTTCGATGGTGCAGGAGCATAAGGATGACAACTCGGGATGATGCTAGTGGTGTAGACACATAAGAGTGATGACAGGGGTGATATAGTCAGTGTTCCCGGGATGATATTCTCTAGTGATATGAGTACCCGAGAATGATTAAATGGGTGATGCAATAGTTGACAATGGACTCTAGTGTGTAGGCACAGACACGTATAAGATGAGGTTGAATGTATTGTGGGTCATCCAAGGGCCTACATGACTTATATTGGTCTTTAATACCCTTGGGGCCTTTAAATCATGTATCTTAGGCCTTTGTGTACCCCTGATCCTTCAAGTCCATGTAATGAGATCCTCTATAACCAAAAATGATTTTACATGTTTTAATAAAAATGGGGCTTCCATAAGCCTTTTCAAACAACTCTACACATCCTCTATATAGATAGATGAAGTTTCTATCACAAATTCAAAATTTGATTATCACAAAACATAGTTTCTAAAATTATAGAGGGTTCATAAAAAACACAAAGTTAGAGTTTCTAGTTTTACATGGAGTTCAGATGTAAGCATAGAAATAATGAATCTAGACATGTAGAGGTCAATTTTTACAATTATGTACTCATAGAGGAGTAGAAAATTTATTTCACCCAAAATAAATTTTCAACTTGAAAACTTATTATGCACCATTTTTTCATTATTAAAATGTTCTTGGATAATGGAATAGTGTGTTTGGATATATTATATCTAAAAATATTAGTACCCCATTGAAATAATGAAATTATTGATCTACTTTATGAACACATGTTTTTATAACTGAACCACATAAATCAGAATGTTATATTTTATTTCTTTTTTGTTCCTATTCTCTAATTTCTACAGCACCCCCATGATCCAAATCCCCACTAGTCAGTCGATATATGCAATCAACAACATTGTGTGATTCCATTGAACACTACCTACCCCACTGTCCCTTTAAAATAACCGTTCTAAGGTGTTTCTCTCCTTCCTTGTTTTTATTTTTTATAGGTTTTGTCTATGTACTAATATAAACAAAATATGTTAATCATGGTATCTACATAATCAATTTTTGAAATACATTGGATGCATGTGTGGGATATAGTTTTTTCTCTTATACTTCGCGTGATTTTTTTATAAATTATGATAATCTCATAAGGTTTTACTCCATTAAGAGATTGACAAATAAATTTGATAATGGTTTAATATGACTACAAATCATTTTTATGTCATTTTATTATTATGATAATAATTAATAATTTCATGGAATTATTTCATACTATATTAAATTATCATCAGAGCTAAAATTTGTTTCAAAAATGAATGCCAGATTGTATTTAATTAGTATTTTTAGAATGATGAATTAAACAAAGACAAATTCTTAAGTTAAAACTATGCCAATAAATAATAATTTTCATAAAAAAAAATAAAATTCATTTGATGGAAAACATTATGAATAAATTGGAAGAGATTTTCCCTAAAGAAATTATTCCTATGTAATGCATTTGGCTATATTTTAAGACACAATATGGGTATATCATAAGGGAATGATATAAGGGATGGTTCCCATGTAGGTCATATAGTATGAATAACAATTTCAGAAGGAATTATATATGATACCATGCATGCCACTATCTATGTTCAATACGGTAGACCAAAAATTAAGTGTTAACATTCACTACTACTAAAATGTGTTTTAAAAATTCTAGAAATCAATTTTATCGATGGTAAAAAACATTCAACTTTTAAGCGCCTTTGAAATCCAGTCACTTTTATTAGCACTAGAAAATACACCAATTAAGAAACTATTTATCAGCACTAAAAATACATCATAAAGGATATCTTTATAAACACTTTTTAGTGATAATAAAACCCAAAAAATATGTTTTAAAAATATTTATTGTGACACACTTTCACCCACCACCCTTTATCAACTCTAATTCCACCCTACCCATCCAATCCATGTGTGATGCCTCCACCCCCACCCCATTAACCATGCCCATTTTACCCACCTACTCATCCACATGCACACCTATACTTAAATATCTCTAATATAGATCGGGATTATATCAATGATATTTTTATCATGAGTGCTAAAAATTTCATATGTTCCAAGCACCATTAAAAGTCAATTGATTTTATCAGCAGAAAAAATACACCAATAAAGGGGGAATTTTAAATACATGTTTTTAGTACAACTAAAGGTAACTTCTAACAGTCCTTTTTTAGTACGGTTATAAATCAAAATATTTTTTTTAAAAAAATCCAGGCCTCCAATAACTGTAGTCATTATCAATGTATTTTTATCAATGATAATTTCCTCTTTTATCAATGCTTATAAAACCCAAAAATAAATTTTAATTTTTTTGATGCCAACTATAGAATCCTTCCCAATTCCCCCTTGTACCCATTTATCACCGCTTCT
Source organism: Viscum album (assembly GCA_963277665.1). Classification (NCBI taxonomy): domain Eukaryota; kingdom Viridiplantae; phylum Streptophyta; class Magnoliopsida; order Santalales; family Viscaceae; genus Viscum; species Viscum album. The sequence continues at coordinate 1,352,804,961 of OY728150.1, read as the reverse complement.
CCACCCTCCCACCCTTTTATCAACTCTTTCCACCCTATATTAGTGTTTATTATAGAAATTAACCCCCCTTATCCATTTCACCCATGAATATTCAAACTAGTAATGTTCTTATGGATGGTGGACACCCTTACCACTATTCTAGTTTTTTTTTTTTTTATATTTTATGATATATATATATATATTTACATATATTTTTGAGTTGTTTATTTATTCATATAATTATATACAATAATTTTAAAATACATTTATAAAATATGTTTATATATTTACATATATATTTATATATTTATGTATATATTTTTATATTTACATACATATTTACTATATTTATATTTATCCAAATAATTATATAATTATTTTTAGTTATATTTATAAAATATATTTATATACTTACATATATATTTATATATTTATGTAAATATTTATATATTTACGTATAAATTTCTATATTTATGTGCATATTTATATATTTACATATAAAATTTTTATAATATATTTATAAAATGTATATTTATTGTAACTACATTTTGGTGTGTGTGTGCGTTTGTATATTTGAATATATATATATATTTGTGTGTGTGTGTGTGCACCCATATCTGTATACGTGTGTGTGTCTATATATATGAATGTATTTATATTTTAATATATATTTGTTGCAATGTATAAGGTTTAATACATATATATAGACACATGACATGAAAATTTATCACTAGCCTAGAATATTTTACTTGCTATATATTGAAAAATTTATATAAATGTATATATTTACTAAAATATAAACTTATTTTAGTATATATATATTAGTATTTATTCACGTATATTAGAATATATACATAAATATATATCTATTTTTTTTATTAAAAACACATATATATTTATATATACACATTATATAGGTATATGTATTCATAAATTTTTAAAGGTTAAATAAAATGTTTTGATTTTTATTTTACATAAAATGTATAATAAATGTTTATTTCAATATGGTTTATATTTTTAAGAATGTATCTTATATGTAAATTAAATTAAATAAATACTTATACAATTAATGTTTTCAAATTTAAATATATAAAAATATGTATTGATATATTTATATTTTAATTTATAAATAACATTACAATATGAAACCATTAAAAATTTAAATACCATGATATCCATATAAATGTAAGCCTGATGTATAACTTCAATATCAACTGAAAAAATACAATAAAACACTCTTAAACAAAGATGAAATTCCATTGATTTTTAACAAATTAGGGCATCAAAATGAAGAACATAGTCCATGAATCTTTCTTGGCGTTTTTTGATTAAAATAATAGAGTTCAATGTGCCTTGTACTACATTGCATAGATCATTTCACAAGTTTCAATATGATATCTCGTCGAGGCCATACGGACACATGAATCAATGTTTTCAACATATATAATGATATTAATTAATTTATCAATTTTTTATATCTTTAAAATTTTACTAAATATCTACTACTCATTACTAATTAGTCAATTTTTAATTAATATTAATTTTTAATTATTTTATAAATAATTTTCACTAAATATGTTATATATTAAGTGTAAATACACATTTAGTATTATATAAATCATATTTTTATAAAATATATTATATATATCAATATAAATATTTTTATATACAATAATATGAAATTTAATAGAATATTAAGTGTTTTTTATGAATTATTACTTTTATTATTGCTAAAAATAAGTATTTTAGCATTGATAATGGACACGATATTTTCAATGAAAAGAAAAGTGAAAATAAAGGTACTTCTTTATCAATGCTAAAAAGGTCTAACAAATTATGTCTTTTATCATCACTTTTTTAGCACAAATAAAGACCGTCTTTATCAATTATTTTTTGTGTGTTGATAATTAACTCTTTTACCAGTGCTTTTTTTAGGATTGATAAATTGTAGCATAAGATATTGTCGATCCAGTAGTAGTGGATTCAAATCTGAGACCTCAATGTGAAAAGATAATTCTCTTACCACTACTCCATCTTGTTTTCTTATATATTTTATGGTATATCTATTTATTTATATATATTTACATATATATTTTATATCTTTACATTTATTCATACAATTATATACAATTATACAATTATATTAATATATATTTATAAAATATGTTTCTATGTATACATGTGTGTACATATAAATAAATCAATATACTTATATTTATTTAGATATATTATATATTAATATTAATTTTCATATATTAGAATATATACATAAATACATATCAGTTTTTTAAGACACACACACACACATATTTATAAAAAAACATTATATATACAGTTTTATAGGTATATACATATACCTTTATTTTTATAAGTTAAATAAAATGGATACATTTTAGTATATATAAATTGTATAATTTTTTTATTTAAATATGGTTTATATGTTTAAAATGATATTTTATATATAAATAATTTTTAATATTTATTGATACAATTAAAATTTTATATGGAAATATATGATTATAAATATATAAGGTAAATATAAGGCTAAAGAAAAAAACATTGTCCACTAAATAATGATAATAATACCACCCTAAACAATGCTCAAATTCCATATAATTTTTAAAAATTAGGGCATTCCACAAAATAATAGTTTTGGAGGACTTCTAAAACATTTTTATCAAGAAAAATGTGTTATCGAGATAGACCAAAATTAAATGTCATATATCCGTTCAAAATATTTGATTTGACATCTTATGGTACCTAAACAGACACCTAAATCAAAAGATATTATCATTTAAAGTTCAAACCATATTTTGACCTCTTCAAAAGTGTTTAATTAATTATCTAATTTTTTCTATCATTATGTTGTTTTTAAATGTCTCTTACTTAATAGTAATTAGAAAATTATTAATTAATAATAATATATAATTTTTTTATAAGCCATTTTCACTAAAATTAATATATATTAAGTGTAAATACATATTTAATATGATATAAATCAAATTTATGAAAATATTATATATATATATATCAATGTAAATATATTTTTACATTGAAATATTATTTTTAATTATATATTATTTTTTATGAAGGTTGTTAACAAGCCTCTAATTGCATGGTTAAATAGCCACTATATTTAGCCTAGTGCAATACAATGGCTTACGAGAGCCATCTTACTTTAGGAACTAGATAGTCAATCACAGACTATTCCAAATTCACTTACTCGTTTTTTTGTGATTTCTTATTTTATAAAATAAATGAAAGATGAAGGGATAATGAGAATGAAATTAAAAAACAATCCTAACATGCAAATTACATTCAAGACAGAATGAATTTAGTTAAGAAATGAAACAAAATTATCCTGAGATAGTCATATATGGAGAAACTTCATTGTCATGTTAAAATTTACTTAGTGCACACACTATATCATATATGTGAACAAATTATTCTATTGGTATTGTGAATATAATACGTACTAAATGATAACCAAGTACCCTACAAATCCACAATGAGGATTACACCCATATTAGATTATCCTTAGATTAAACTTAAGTAGAAATCAAACATGTATTTAGGTTCAACACTAGATTACTCCCTCGAGATATTCTTCAGGTCAGTTACTCATCATCGCGAGTAACAAAAGATCATGATAATGAGAGAGAGAGAGAGAGAGTTAAAGAGTGTAATAAAAGAACAATTTTATTAAAAAATTCATATGAATTTATATAATAAACAAATACAACTAAACTACAACAAAAAATAAATATTAGAAAAAACAACTAGATTTGACAGTGAAGCAGTTGAACCCCCTTCACAACAACATGATCTTTGAATTTATAGGCATAAGAATCCAAAAGATTTCCCTATTTGAATATCAAAATATCCACTTTAAATCCCCAACTTCTTTTATATTTGAATTCAGTCAAGTTTTCATGTTTCTATTCCACGTGAAAATATATTTTTTAATCCATCCATTGAATAGAGAGAGAGAGAGATTATGAAACTTTGAATTCCTATATTTTAATATCATTATTTTTGGCCATATCTTGATACAATTTTCCTTAATCCTTTCTTTTAGATAAATTCCACATGTAATCTAACTTGGCACCTCATTAGGTTATATTGGTACACACATGCATGGAGAGGTGTCTTGAACCAATCTTGGATATTCAATGTTTAAACCCTATATCGTGTGTATTTACCTTTCACTCCTTAAACTTTTTTCCATGGGGGTAGTATTCAGTATGCATATTTCATCCTTATACTTCATATATGAATGCACAATTCTTGATCATGGTTTATTCCACATAGGGTGTTTTATAAAAACTAGCCATATCACCTTTAATTCGGGATGAACCATGATCCAAAGGACATTTCACACACTATAATGGACTTAGAAATCTATTGTGCACCATAACATGGCTCAACACAATTTATTTATGGCTGTTTCCTCATCGAAGAGCCCTTATAGACCACTTGAGATGGTGATGTTTTTTCTCAACATGATCAAGTGCGATAGTGGTGGCGACACTCAAATTGGTAGCAAATGAATGACGAACAATAACATGATTAACTAGCAGTATCACATCCTGATGGTACAGGCTAGAAGTAGTGGCTCACAATGGCATATGGATTGTTACGAATCAATAGTGGAGGGTCGATGAGAGAAATATTGATGGCAGTAGAAGCAGTGCCGACTAAAGAATGAATATCACATCTACTAACTAACCCCATATGATAAAATAATCGATTTGGAAATTGTTTTTTATTCTCCCAAGCCAGAACCCATATATATATATATATATCTTCAATATTTATTTATTTATTCAATAGAAAAGAGTAAAAAAAAGAAAGAAAAGTTAGGGAACAAAATAAAGTATGGCTGAATTAGTGAAGCATGAGGTAATCCCATCTTACAAGGTTCTCCCCCTCGGGTCTTAGGATGTTTTGTTTTGAGAAGAAAAGGAAACCATCACCTAGCACAGCCATGGATGAAAGATGGTCCATAACCTTTTTTCCCTCTCCCTAGGTGTGGATCTTGTGAATATTGTTATTGAGAAGAATTTTACACTTCCTTATAATATATGAAATTGACCATGGGCTAATACCTATCTCATGCACAGAATTATGAAAATAGTAGTTTATTTAAACTTTTGATATATCAATATTCCTTTAGCTACATATTATTAATCTTGTGAGTATAGTCTTGGCCTCTACCTGAAGTGAGTGTCTGAAGCTAAAGTGATCCATAAAATTCAGTATGATAGAACCCCTATGGTCACGCCCAAACCCCTTAACCACAAGTAACCAAGATGAAATATCCATCTATGTTTAGTTTTGGACCCATGGGGGGAGGGTTCCAACAAACCCAAAGGACCTTGGAACCAGTGCACATGGTTTGAATAATAAAATTTCTAACTTTTAGAGGTCTGAGAGTGGGGGCCTCATGATATTTCTTGAAGAGACTAACCATGTCAATGATCGGGCTCCTAGTTCTGATGATAAGAGACCGCCTCATGCCAGAAACATCCTCATGCCAGGTCTTGTTTCTTTCATTCTATATTCATTATCATTCAGCGTTCAACACAATTTCCTGAACCACCCTTTTAGGACCCGTATCACATGCACCATGTAACCACCGATCTAGTAAGGTTTCACCAAGGAACTGCTAAGAAGAGAATTCCATAAGGCACACACACACACTCATATTAATGAGGGTCAGTAGTGAAATAAAAAGAATGAGTATGAACCCTTCCCAATACCCAATGAATCACCCCCACACTTGTTCTGTACAATATAATGCATCCCTTCTATAGGTTCCAGGTGTAGTGAAAGCATCATTTGTTGGTATGAACAACTCGACTCTTAGTCTTAATTTATGTGTAATAATTACTACACATGACTAAAATATCATATCCAATGAAGACCATAGATTAATTGACTATATTAAAACACCATAACCATAAGATAAGGTTCTTCATATGTAATTTATAATTAATTTATAAGCAGATATAAAATTACCTCAACTTGTAATTCTAACTTCATTGATGATCTAGTTAACAAGATCTTATTATAACAAAATTGTTGTGCATGATCCATGTGAATAATCCACCTATAAATGATACACACATTCACCAAAATCTATGAACATCCTTGTATAATCACCGAGTGCTAGTACAAACAATCCTAATCACTTGTGTTGTTCCTATTTGATGATAACAATATTATTGTTTAAGGAGGATGAAATCTTGATTATCTCTAGAAGGATTAAGATATAATTAACAGAGAGTGTTCTATAGATCACTATATCTCTCTATAGGTATTGATGGTTCTTCTATCTATCCATTGTACACACAAAAAACAAGTTATGGAAAGTGTTATAATAAGATATTTATTACTATAGGCTTAGGGTTGGAAATTCACACACAATAACCTTACCATAATTAATATTATTATTTAACCCCATGTAGATTAATAATAATAATATTATTAACTTCTTGACATGTTGAACATATTAATAATGTAAATAAATATAATTTGAACTATTTTGAATCATACCATTAAGCTCGATCTACATTCCCTCATCGATATTTAACGATCCTATAATAATGACTAGTTAATAAATAAATGTTATTTAATTATTATATGATTAATATAATAAATATTATATTCTAAAAACGTGAAAATATATATTTATTATTATTTTTTAACTGAATTATTTTTTGAATATACTGTGATTAAATTATAGAGATCAACCAAAATGAATAAATATTATTTATTCTAACTTCGTAAATTTGTTAATATACTTTAACTTAGATTGATAATACACTTAGTGTGTGACCCTCTAAGCCTATTTCTTAGTATAATAAGGTAGAATTAGTTAAATTACAAGATTATCATCAGGAAATATGATAATGCTCTTATAAATAAAGAAGATAATATTGCAACAACATCCACCCTCATACGAATGCTTACTGTGTAATATAATCCGTCACAAGATATCTCAAATTAAATAGGTTTCAATTTAGTGACATCAACCTATATGATCAATGTATCTTTCTTTGAATTTATCAAAATTAAATTTCCTATTAAACATCATGGACAATGATTTATACAGGCAGTTCCATTCCCATCAATGGGCTAGAGATATCAACTTCCTTCAAGGGAAAGAATGGATAAATCCTTTCTTTCACTATCCATTAATGTAATATCTCTCATGACACACCCAACATATCCTAACTCACCACAATCATATTATATCATGGTTTTAATCAATATATTAAATTATGTGAGTCATGGTATCTATTAATGATAATTGTAAATTCTAAGGATCAATACACACATCTGTATATAGGAACATCCAATGACACATGTAAATGTGGATTTCTTATTAACAAGACTATTCAAATAACTTTCTATATTGGATATTAGCAAAGTAGAATACCCTGAGAATGTGTCTCAATATATTATGAGCCTCTTACCCCTGATAGACTGTATTATTTATGTCTCATTAGACCATATCATCTGACAATCGAGAAAGGTTCACAAATAATTTAATAGAAGTTCCATCATAGTGGGTAATCACTATGAACTTTCAACAAGACATATATTATTAGAAAATTATCACATAAAAATGTCATATAGAGAAATATTAATAATGTTATAAGAAAAATCACTTAATAATTAAAAAATGTAATCAAGTAATAAACTTTTGTATTATAGGGCACCCACTCCAACTATATCCCACTTGAACTAGAGCCAACCAACACCAACATTATGTTCACTAGATCTTACATGATACTCATTCCAATGATGAGATAAATCATCATTCAAGGGTCCATAATGTTTTCCTCTATAGATACCGTGCTAACTGAAACTTTACATTATTGAGAAAAATCCTGCAATAGATAAAACTTCTAAATTATGTGATTTGTCATTTGGTTTAACCTCTAATATTTGGAGAGATCCACCACTACAGTGTTATCATAGTAAACTATAAAAGGTACTTTAATACTATTAAACGAATTGAGCTCTTGGATAATGTTTCAAATCTAAAATGATTCCTTGGATACATTGGAAGATTCAATATACTTAAATTCTATTTAAGAATTAGTGAAAACTGGTTTCTTTGAACTCTTCCAGCTCACTACTCCTCTATTAAGACAAAATATATATACAAACTACGACTTCAGATCATTTTGATCTATCTAAAATCTAGAATATATATAACCCCTAATTACTAGATTCTCATTTGTATCATAAAATACAAATATATCCATAGTTTAGCTTAGATACATAAGGTTAGTATTAACAAAAGTCCAACTATGTTCACCTAGATCTTTTTGATATCTATGTACCATGATCAAATCATAGAAAAAATCAATCCTCATACATAACATGGCATAGATGATGAATCTTATTTAATGTTTTAAGACATGAACAAAGTTTCTTTTTTATTGTTGTTGTGAAAGATGATAAATTTGGGATTTACATGATGATAAATACCATGATCAATAAAATTAAATTAAATAATATAGACTAAAGATATATGCCAGAATAAAAATATCAGATCATCGCATATTATTTGTAATAAATTTAATAAACTAAGTAATTAACTTGCGATAAATTCTTTCTTCATTGATGTATATGACAAATGTTGAAACTACATTTTGTCAAGGGGATGGAAATATTATCAATAACACCTTAATCATGGTAATTTACTAATGATACCTAAGGAGAATCAAAGGGAATTTCCCAATATGACCCACACACACAAACACCTATGCATTAGAAGGATTACACAAAACCCCCTATGTGGAACCAAAGGGTAGGCCACCCCTACACTAGGAACCTACACTGGGAACCTACACTGTGGACCTACACAGGGTAACTTGTTCGACCAGGGTCTCTTATTTGACTATAAATAGGTCCCTAGGGCTCCTCATTTGCACAACTAGAAAATATGAATAATATGCCAACCTCAATCCACATAGCCCCTTCTTCCAGGTCTCCAAAAATTCCCTAGGTAGCTCTCTAAAACTTGAGAGAAGAGATAATTAAAGGGGAAAAGTGATATCAAAGTCCCTCCGGGGACTGAGACTTATGAAAACCACAGGAGGACCCCCCTAGTGGAAAACTACCTGAATGAGGACCCTTCCATAACTAGGATCCTGCATGAAACCCATCTGGGGACACATGATAAGACCCATGGTGACTAGGCTTAAGCCTTGTCCATGTTTTGTTACTTGAGTGGTACATTTCCCAAGGCATACCCAACTCACCCATACCTATACCCCCAAATCGAAACACATAGAGTTCCTTCCAGGACACACAAAAAGAACCTTTTCTCTCAAGACCATGACCTAGGCGAGTGCCCCCATGATCCCTCTTCTATTCCACCAACGGAAGGTCTACTCTTCCTTTGGATCCCTCAGCCAAGGGGGATTAATTTAAAACCTCCACTAAATCCTCCAGATTTATAAAACCATGGGGAAAGGAAAAACAAAATGTCTCATATTTGGATTTTCATTGCTATGATCAGAGGTTTCATATACTTGTCATACAAGACGGTTCGGGTCCTTGGGGTGCATGTGGATTTCCATTACCATGGTCATGAGGACCCCAACCCTAGGGGTTGTGTTAAGGAACTCCCAGTATTAGATAATAGGGTTAAGACCATGTAATACCCTTGTCACCTCTAAGACTTAGAGCCTCCAGTTCTAGGTTAGGAGGGTGAAGATCAAACTTTATTTTTCATTCAGTATGCAATGAGATCCTACTCCGTTGATTAAAAAACAATTTTAGGGAATCCTCCTCTAAGTAATCCCCTATAATTTCTTACGGAAGGTTTCAATATTTCCCCTCCTTGCTCCCCGACGGTCATGTCCATATGGATAGTTAGACCTAACTATATTGGATATGAAATGGGAGAGGGAATGGGCAAATCCAAGTTTATTTTTCTCCTCCCGTTGCCATGTCCTCTTCCACCAGTGGAGAAGGATAATCATGTGGTTTTCCGTATCTCCCACTTTATCTTTTTTCTCATGTTCAAGAATGAATCATCATGAGCTGTGGGATTAGGGGATATCCATGTTCTTTAAATCCACATATTCTAACTCGTGTTTTTGTATATAATGTTCTTTTAGATATTCCTCTCACATTCCTCAAGAGTACCACCATAGGCTTGGGTCCTCAAGGCCATGTATCCAACCTCATGGAAAATAATATCATGTGGTTTCCCAAATATTCTGTTTTCTCATATTTCTCACACCGATCAAGAATCACATGGGATTATAGGTTGAATACAATCATGAAAAATACATGATCCAAAACCATGGGCCTCATTCCAAGTGTAAGCCCCAAAAAATCAAGGGAATCCTCCTTAGGAGTAAGACCCAACCTAAACTATGGGAATCCTTCTCAGGACTAACCCCCAAATCAATCCAATATACAAGAATCATCCTCCAGAGTAAGCCCTAATAATAACCCCCATTTACCAGGGAATCCACTTCAAGAGTAAGCTCTTAGATCAAGCTTTGGGCCTCCTACTTGGTATAAGACCCAACTATATCATCACACTCATCCAAGGGAATCATTTTCCAGATTAATACCCAACCAAAATTTAAATCACCAGGGAATCATCCCCTGCAGTAATCTACAATCCATATCCTGAAATCACCATGGGTTAAGTCACTCCTCATGGACCCAAAATAAATAAGTGAATCCCCTTTAAAAGTAAGCCGCATTTTAATCCTCTCAAAGGGATATACCACCATGTAGGAAAAATACAAGGGCCTCCATAGGCGTAGGTACTTATAAATTAACTATGAGATCTTTGATTCTCATCCAAATGGGATACATAGGAATCCTCCCCTTGGTTCAAACCCAACATCCCAAATCAACCCTACTCTCTCTGGGATATATTCCCAATAGGGTCTAATTATTATTAGAAATTCATATAACTTCCATGTTCCTAGGGATTCTTTGGAATAATTCCTTTTCCAATCTTTGACTTGGTACCTTCTTCATTGATGTCCTAGCCACATGATAGTAATCTACACAATTTGGTCCTTATCACACAACCTTAAGAGGTATGATGTGTCACATTAAGTTGCACTGAACTACATGGGTTATAATTCCTTTCACAAGGATATGTAGGATGCTCATCCGTGGTTCTCATACCAACATAAAAAAGACTACCATCTCCCTAAATGATAACACAGTCTAGATTTCCCCACCGTGTGGCTAGAAAACTAGCATAATCATAATATTGACCAAATAATATCTAATAAGTATGTGAGAGGATACAATCAATGGAGAAACTAAGATACATATAGATATCTCCCTTGATGAAGAACCTAGGATACATATGTATGATTATAAATTCAACACAAGATAATAATTGATTGTTAATTAAAGGGTGACCCACATCATACTTGGGAATTAATGAAGGATTCATGAATATATCTTAAATCTATAAGAGAGTCCCGGAGTTGGAAATAATCCCCCCCCCAGAAGGGCATGATGAGACTAAACTCCCATCATCTCAACCAATGTGAGTTCTTAAGCACAATTTTACAAACTCCCCAATGAGTTCCTACCATTGGAAAGCAGGTACCTCATAGATATATAATCATTGAGTATTTATGGTTCCATGAATAAACCAATTGGAAACCATTTTAAAATATAGAACTAACGTGAATGATTAAACAAAATTCAACCCCCCACAATCAACTATTAGGTTATCACGAATATCCCTGGGAAATAAAAAAATGGTGAACCTGACATGAATCCTTAACCAATATGATAGTGTCACACACCTGTCATGCCCCTTTCACTCACAAAATTAAAGAGGGCTAAAAAATACAATCAATCTTGCTTATGTCTATTCAAATGAGATGCTGCTTTGATGGGGTTTTCTGGTTTTTATTTTTGATATTTCCAGGAACATTATCTAATAACACATTTTTATCCAATTGTGTCTTTCTAGGTTTTGAAAACCCATTCTCTGACTACTATTCACACTGGGTCTTTGCCCAAGTAAAGGGATCCATCACCAACCTAACTTTTTCAATGATGGGTCTCGAATACACTAGTCTAGGAGTACCATTAGAATGGTACAATCCTAAACCTAGAGGATTCCTAGTCTGCCATATAGCTCATGAATCCCCACATATATCCCAACCAACAACATCTGATAGTCTAGAAGCAGACGATACCTGTAATTGTCTTCATCCATTTCAAAAGATTGTCCCCAGAATGTGATAACCAGTACCTCCTGTATCTTAAGGAGGTGGATCAAGAGGCCAAATATGACCCCATACATAAGACACAATGGTCCTTCCAATGGGATCATTATAGAAATTTCCACCACTAATGTCGCATGGTAGTGACTCCTCAGCATGATGAGGGTGCCGTCCTATGCCATCCGACCCAGGTCATCCAGATCTGGGCATTCAAGATGTCCCACCAGGGGAAAAATGGTCAATAGGGAGTAGGGTCACACTTTTTTCTCCATCCAAATAATCTCACTAACTCAATTTGGTGGAGAACTATAAGTTAGAATACACACCCACCCTCTTTAATTTGGACATCCATCTGATTCACCTGGCAGCACTCAAGGAAGCATATCATTCAAATCTGGTGGAAAACCATGAGTAAGAAAATTATCCTAACCACACTAACCAAGCCTATTAGAAGATTTTTTTGGAATCACTTAAATAATCTCACCAACCAATTTTGGAGGAAAATCATAAGTAGGCATACACACCTGCCTACATTCATGAAGCCTACCAGTAGTTTCTTCGGGTAGTATCCAGAGAAGTAAATCAGAAAGTCCCAAAAATAAATAATGGGAATACCCAAATATTTTTCCCCACATAAGATTAATTTTAGCATCCACTCATAGGAATTAGAGGATAGTATTAGGTACATAACCCTGATATAAATTATTAATGGGAATATATTCTTGTTTTAATCATCTAAGTCACCAAGAATATTCTAAAAATGGTGAAAGGGTAGATAAAAATCCCCATTCATATCACACAGACCTTCTAGGATATCATAAGGGTGAGAAAAGTAGTGCCATTGGGATGTAAACATAGTTCTATCCCCAAAAATGGGGTGTCTTATCGGTATGTAACCCTCGAGAAAACACACACCTCTACTCCCATCTAGGCGGGTCATGGGGAAAACTCCCCATTTATATACAGAAAAACAGATCGAGAAAATACAACCTTTCCAAATAGAGGTAAGGAGCCTATGCCAATGTCCACTCTATGGTAGGAACAAAACCCTATCTATGAAAAAAAATTCCCATAACAAGTGCCCCATGTTTCTCACAATAAGGTATCTAAGAAAAATCCTTACCAGAGGCAAATCAAAAAGAAGATCCAATATATGATCTGGCTTTTCTTAATGCCTGAGTTCATAATGCCCTCAAATTTTTATCTGTGGCAACAAAAGATCCATCTATTCTGTTACTTAATTAAGAGGGTAGTAATAGTAATTCTGAACGTCCTCCTTAGACACTTCATTATGAATGATTTCTTTATGAATGTAATATGATTGATCTCAAGAGACCATCTCTTAACGAGAGTCACATCAGCCCTCTACGTTTCTAGTAGATCAAGGATCAAGAGGCTTTTTCCCTTACTTTAATCCATCATGGTAATCCAACCCATGATGGAACTCAATGTGAAAGTTATCTCTGTACTATTATTTCACATTATCAAGGGAATCTTCCACATGACAATGTAGTGATGAGAAATCCCTCCTACTTTGAGGCACATGGGAAAACTAGTCCAGTCATGTATGATTCCTTATCAATGGAAAGTGAAATTATTTCTAAACCAGAAGTTATCCAATGGAAAATATCATTCTCTAAACCTCCCTGGGATCTTCTTCCTTCTAACATAATAGAGGAAGTCCCTACAAATCTTATTGTTTATGATAGATCAGCGTGAAATCATCCACTTTGGTCAGATCAGGTATATGATCCTCTAGAAAAAGACGAAGATGAGATTCTAAACATTAGGAAATAGTAGGCTAAATATGACATACTAGTTGCGTTATTACCTTCATACACCCCTCATTACAACATTACAAAGGTGCTATCATAATATTTTGTGCATGAAATCCACCTCCACATATAGAAAACTCTTCGTCACTTGAGTGTAAAAATATTACTATAACAAAAAAAACATTTATCATGTAAAAATACCTTCTTATAATTATTTAATATAGTATAAATCACATAATATCACATAGATAACATAATAAAAATATTATAAATAAATAATTAATGGTATAAGAGGTATTTATAGAAGTTAAGAAACTTACACAATGGAATAGTAACTTGACCTTTGAAATAGTAATATGACACTTATAAATAGTAAAATGGACAATAGAATAGTAACCTCACCCATGAAATTATAAATAAAATTTAAGCATATAATAAATGGTAATATCATATAATTATATCATAGTATAAGTAAATAACGTTTTTAGAAATTATTAATTAAGTGATGGTATTTTTATAAGTCATAAATTTTTATACAATGACTTAAAAGAAATATATTTTCATAAAATTTATTTATAAATTAATATTTTGTTTTCTTACAATTATAATATAATTATGTGAGATATTAATTAAAATTTTAATGTGTTATAAAATTAATTATAATTTCAAAATTGGTATTTTCCGATTAAATGATGATTTAAATTAAAAATTAAATTTATCATATTTAGAAAATTATTTTTATAAAATGGAGTTAATTTTTTAATTCTAAATTCCTAAATATAGTTTGTTTGTTTTTTTGAGATTTTTCAAAAATACTTGAATTTTTGGTGAGTAGTAAAATATGATAATTTATGATAAAAGCTAAATACATGAATTATTGAGTCATAGATGATGTATGGTTGATAAAATCCCAAAAAATAAAACCATAATTCATTAATATAATATATTTGGTGATAATTATCAAACAATTCATAGTCCTGAACCAAAATAATAAATTAGTGAATAAAATAATGGGAAAAACCCCTCTCCTCCCATATAAATACCACCCCTCACCACCTCTTATCCTCACACATTCCAAGAATTGATCCTTGTCAAAAATATGCGTAAATATATTCCCAATAACCTTACTCATTTCCATGATGTTCTTTTCTCACAAAATACCAAACCTAGGTGCCTTAAGGAGGTTCTCAAAGAGGATAATTTAAGAGGTAAAATCCTCTTTCTCATTTTTTATTTTATTTTTACATATTTTTATTTTCTTATTATATCATCTACCACTCTATAAAAATGTTAATGATAAATACACTATATTTTATATACTATAATTATATAATTTTAATTTAATTTCTATCATCAAACTCCTTTCAATTTCTCTTTTATTCTAAAAATGAAATCAACCCCTATGATGTGTCAATTTACCGACATCATGTATGATGCATTTTTATTTTCCATTAATTTCTTCAAGGATGTTTATAAAACCACTATAATTTTTTTTAACTAATGTAAAATTTATGTAATAAATTTTTTTATGTTTTTGAAATAACTTATATATAAAATAATAAATAATGGAACAAAACTAGTTTTCAATGTTTGAAAAACCGATAAAAAAATATAAATGATTAGTTTTAACATTTTATCTAATGATTCATAATCATACCATTTAAAAAAATTATATATATATATAACCATTTGAAACTATTTATGTTAATTAATTACATATATTTTCAATTCTAGATAATTACACACATTCTACATAAACTTTTATACACATATTCAAGTGAACTGATCATAAAAACCATGAAAATAGACACTCCCAAACTATGAAATTGAACTCTACAACTCATCTAAAAGGATATTAATAATATTAATAAAACTATAATTAATCAAATAAATATAGAATATATTATTTAATTTTTAATTAATGAATATAATTTTATTATCCATGATATTAAAGTGAATAAAGCACTTAGACAAAAGGTAAGGGGAATTCTCGAAACCAACTCTCTTTCTTTGGGGTTTTTCTCTTTCACTCCATTTTCAACATGTATATTGTTTTAATGTTTCAAAAATATAATTTATTTTTACCTCCATTATATTTTCAAGGATATATATGCTTCTAATCTGGTTATATGAAAAATATAAGGATATTTCCAAAAAACTCTTCTTTCAAAAAATACATATTTTACTTATCATGAGATTGTCTCTTCTTCACTCAATACTGATAATTATTATACCAAATATGTTATTCCTTATTTATATTTGGAACCCCTATGTTTATTCATGAATTTATAATTTATGAAATGAAACCCTTTTATTTCCATGGGTTATTTTAGGTTCAAGATTGATATATGTTCTATGTGGAATTCAAGATAATGTTAATGTATTGATGTGATGGGTGAAACGAGAATTATATATAGCATGTAAATTTAATGATGTGAAAGGTGCACCAGTAATTATATAGTTCGATAATTCTTTTGGTAATGTGATGTATCTCATGATAAAAATTTAAATATGCGTTAACACGATGCTAGTTTTTTTTCACAAATATGTATGGTAGTTCACCACTAAGACACAATGTTTCATTTTTATGCATTTCCACATTCCATGAATTTATCTAATTATTCCTCTCATTATTATGATTATGATACTTTACTTATATTATGATGGTGATTATACCCACCCATTCTTCATGTGTCTTATTTATCCTCTTACTAGGATTTTATCTCACCCATTCTTTTGATGTATATCCTCAGATGATTACTTGTACTTAAGAGAACACAAGAACCACTAAGAAGTTAGAGAAGATGGAATTAAATAAATTTTTATGTATTATTTTTGAAAAATTATTTGTGGTCCTAATTTTCACAATACACTAATCTTTTGAATCCTAGTTGTGTAATGTTTTTATGTTTTTTATCTTTAAAATGATGTAATAATCATATACACAGAAGTAGGGTCACTATAGTTAGTATCAAAGCACTGTTTAGTTAATTTGATAATTAGGGTTACAAAACCTTAGTTTAAACCCTTAGAATGAGAATAAGTATATGTAAGAACATGATAGTAGTTTCTAAACATATGGTTTCCACAATATATTCCTTTGTAGTTAAATTCAAAAAGGGATAAATTATTCATGACTTGCTGACTTATGTTTTGTTCTAACCTTTTCTACTTTAGAAAATGGTTGGAAATAGGAGAAACCAGGCCAAAAACCCATGTGTCGGATAATACAGGGATTTCCCAAATGAGATCCCAATGATTTGGGAGGTGGTATTCAAAATTACATGGCAATGCTTACCCAATCGTCTCCGGCTAGGAACAATAATCCGAACAATGTGAAGCATCCTACTTCAAATAAGAGGAAAAAACTATCTATCAATTCCTTTATATGGTAACAGTTGCCATCATTTAGTGGATATTCTGATCCACTAGTCACAAAATTGTGGGTTAACTCAATAGGGAAGATATTTTCTATTCTTTGATATTTTGGGATGGATAAGGTGAATCTAGCCATTTATTTTATATATGGAGAGGCCAACCAATGGTGGGCATTGATTAAGAACACCAATTTGAAGGAAAAGATTGAGGAGATATAGTGGGAAGAATTTAAGACAATGTTTCTTAACAAGTATTTCCCTATAACTCTTTATATAAATATGGAGAGAGAATTCATAGAGATAAAGAAAAAGGAAGGAGAAATTTTCACGACCAAAAAATAAAATTTCACAAGGAATCCAAGGAAGGATTTGGGTTTTGTTATCAACAATGATAGAAAAATTTATAGATTCTTTAGTGGGTCAAAACCACACATTTTAAAGGTTATAAAGATTAAGTACTTTGTGAGTTATGAAGACATTGTTTGATGTGATCTTAAAGTGGGGACAAAGTTTTGAGAATAGTCCCATATCTATGATGATAAAAAAATAAATATGTAGTTTCTAGGTAGAGGATCTCATGAAAAGGTGGGAAGAAATCTCAACCAATTACATGAAATAATGTGGGAAGACTATCATGTGAATTACCTTAAATTGATGGGGAAATTCTATAAGTGTGGGAGAGAAGTCCACCAAGCTCATGAATGTTGAAGAGACATAAAGAAGTAGACTGATACAATTGGGGAAATGAGAGCACCACCCATTTTACAATGCTATAACTATAGGGAGAAAGGGCACTATGCAAGCCAGTGCACTAAAACTAAAGTCCTCAAGGGTAATCAACACCATCATCCAACAAATCCAAAGGATAAAGGGAAAGCTTATTCTATTACTACTACTGAAGTGGATCAAGAAAATGAATTTGTAAATGGTACACTTTATATTCACTCAATAATGGAAAAATTATTATTTGATTCTGGTTATATAAATTCCTTTATATCTTGAAATTTTGTGAGAAATATTGAATCAAATCCTCAAAACCTTATATTATCCATAAAAACACCTAGTGGTGAGATAATTTCAACCCAACTACTGGAATCTTATCCTATTGGTGTATGTGAGAATAATCTCATAGAAAATCTTGTGATACCCCCTTAGTGGAATTTGATGCTATACGGGGGATGGATTGGAATCTTTATATAGAGTTCACATCAACTGCTGGGAAATGGAAATATATTTTCATGTTCTGAGATATCCCATGATCCTATTCAAATTCAAGGAAGATCATGAATCTCCTTTAGAAAATCCTTTGATGGTGTGGGTGTTCATTCCCTATGAAGAATCATACCTTACTCAAATGGTTTAGTCAAAGGAAGGTATCAACCTATGGGAAATTCCCATTTTGAAGGAATACAATGATATATTTCCCGAAGAGTTACCTGAACTTCTCCTAGACCATGAGGTAGAGTTCTCAATAGAACTCATATACAGAGCTATTTCAATATCTAAATGTACCTAAAGGATTACCCCAATTGAATTGGAGGATTTAAAGAAGTAGCTGCAATAGAATTTAGAAAAAGGGTTCATATTCCCTATTGCATCACTTTAGGGAATGTCAGTTCTCTTTGTAAAGAAAAAAGATGAATCAATGCATCTGTATATCAATTTTCAGGATATCAAAACGATCAATATAAAGAACAAGTATCCTCTTCCAAATATTGATGACTTGTTCAATCAACTACAAGGATATTTGTACTTGTAAAAGGTGATTCTTTTTTCTGGATATCATCAGGAAAATGTAAAGAAGGAATATATTCATAATATTTCATTCCATACCATGTGTGGGAACTGTGAGATTCTAGTAATGTACTTAAAAATTATTAATTCAACTAAAATCATCATGAATTTATGAGTAGATTCTTCAGATTCATCCTTGAAAAATTTATGGTAGTGTTTATCTATGATATTCTCATTTTTTTGAAAAGCAACGAGGAACATGAATAACGTATAAGGACTGTACTAGAGAAATTATAGAAGGAGAAACTATATGACATGTTCAGAAAGTGTGATTTATGGATACAAAAAGTCACATTATTGTGACATGTAATCACAAGTGAGGTAATTTATATAGACCCTTCAAAGTAAAAGGTTATTGAGGAATGGACCATACCCTCTAGTGTCATAGAAATCTGCAGTTTTCTTGGATTATTAGGGTACTACCGAAGTTTTGTGAGAAATTTGTCATGATTTTCTATCCCTCTAACAATGTTAACAAGGAAAGCATTAAAGTATGTCTGGATGAAGGAATGTGAGTAATGCTTCAATGAGCTAAAGAAGAGGTTGATCACTGCACTTAAACTCATATTACCAATAAGTGGAGAAGGTTTTTGGATATACAATGATGATTCAAAGAAAGTATTGGGTTGTGCACCCATGAAAAATGATAAAGTGATAGCCTATGCCTCACGACAGTTGATGATATGTGAGAAGAACTGCCCGAAAGATGATTTGGAGCTATAGCTATAATTTTTGCCATGAAAATCTGGCAACACTACATCTATGGTGAGAAGTGTTATATATATACCAACAAAAAGATCGTAAAGTAAATATTCACACAAAAGGATATCAATATGCATCAAAGGAGATGGTTAGAGTTAATCAAGGACTATGATTTCATTATTCACTATAATCATGGAAAGGAAAACAAGGTATATAATTCTCTTAGTAGAAAAGAACCCACCACTCTATCCATGTCACAGATTGATAAAGACCCTATATTAATGGATATGCAAGGTCATCCGTTAGGTAATTCTTCTCAATAGGTCATAACTGATGAGACCTGTATACTATGAATCACTCATACAACATCAGAACCACTCCAAAACAAATACCCGATGTGTCATAATAAACTATATAGATCCAACCTTCCCCTAGAAGAATCAGGATTGGCACTGAAGAAAACTCCCCCTTTAACACCTAAAAAGGATTATTTATAATCTTATGACCATAAAACTTTCACACCCTTCTTGGTAAAGCCTTTAAGAGGTAGTTATAGATATGGTAAATCCTATATGAAGTGTCTATAATTCCCAGATAGCTCAAAAAAATCCATATATTAAAAAAATTCATGGAATTTTCCAAATAAACTGAAACACTCGCCTTATATGGGTCTACTGATACTCATTACTGAGAGATGATATGACCTAGGATGTGAACCTCGTCAATCAAAAAGAGCCATTTGTTGAGATTAACATAAATATAGTGCTCTCATAGTTTATTTATTATAATATCAAGATGTTGGGAATGGTCGTGTTGAGAGTGAGAATACACTAAGATATTTTCTAAAAAGACTTCCATGAAAAAAATCCAAATATGGGTGGAAAAAACAATTCATTAGAGCCATGAAAACATAAGGTGCATTTGGGAGAACAAAAGACATTACCAGGTTCTCATAAGGATTATACCTTCTCTAAAAAATTGTATGAGGTACATATGGGGATCTGACATGTACCTAATGATATACCTACATCAAATCAAACTTTGAGAACACCCAAGCTTCTTAGAGCTGATCAAATAGGTCATCTATTCAAGATATTAGATACTAATTCTTTATTGTAATCTAGTTTAACTATCGATAATCCATGCAGAGTGTAAGGATACCATCCAAATTCTTTGAAAAAAGGACTAATAAACACCAATAAGAAGTTCTGGGGTGTATAAAACCCTTAGCCTCTTGGTCATCCATCTATTTCTTAAGTTCTAAAATCTCGGTAGGTGACGAATAGTGGACATTGGTGCTACACCTAACACTAGCTCAATGATAAATTTTACCTCTCTCAATAAAATTATCCTAGAAAATTAACGAGGTAAGACATACCTAAAATGATCCACCATTGGAGGAAAAATAGGTGGTTCTAACCCCTGATCATACAAGAAGAGACCAATAATATGGGATTTCACTCTGCCCAACCCTTGATGCTTAGATCCCGCTCAAGACATATGGACATCCCATTCTCCCTTGTGGATATGTCTACTACCCTTTGGTGATGTAAATATCACCCTCTATAAATAAAACTCAATATGGGATCGATAGGGAACTAACCAGTCCATCCCAATAATTACATCAAACCTTGTCATGTCAAGGATGAAAATATTCCACTCGAAGAGATATCCACCTATCTCAAGGTGAAAATACTTACATTGATAAAAAATCTCTAATCAGATACCCAATGTAAAATTTCGTGTTATGATACCACCATACGTATTCTATCTCGAGTACCAAAATCTATATAATTTTCTCAGATATAAATGAGTTTGACACACCTAGGTCAAATAATGTAGGCACTAAATTAAAGGCTACTAGAATAGTACCTTTCATAGTAGAAGGTCCAATGCACTACTCCTACGACATAGGTTTTACTACATGTAACTAGCCCATACTGTGACCCTAAGTCAAAACTTAACTACCTTGAGCAGACCCACTTTATTGGTGTTGAAAGTCTTGATTCCAATTACTTATTCCTTGACCACCACATTCACCTAAGTGACCAGTGGTATTCCAACTACCTTCTTGATGAGATACTACTAGACCCTTTCAAAAACCTGGGGTAGGATTACATCCCCACACCAGGAACTAATGCAGAATTCTTATATAAGTGATAGAAATTCCCCATCCTACTACAACCTGTGAATTCAACTGGATCTTGCATACATTTTATTTTTTCTGTGTCTCGGTTTCCTACATAATTGATATATGATGAAAATGTTTTTACGAGCTAACTGACTACTATTATCCCTATGAGAAACCTAGAAACAATTCTTTTACCCTCTATAAGAAAAATTTCCAGTTGTGGGTGTTGAACCACCATGTATACCATCATTGGATTCCCTCACATTCCTCTCAGCAACGAGTTACTAGTTGAATATCTCATAAATGGTCATCATTCAAAAGACATTGAACTATAATTAGATGGTTTATACCATCCCATACTTGAATTTACCCATAGTTATAATATCATCTCTAGATAAGGTCGGTGCGAACCATTAAATCCTAGTAATACAAGAAAAATATTCCATGACATATATGGATCCTCGGTGGAGGTTCATAAATTATCTAGCCTAGTCATCCCTCAGTGTATTTGGAAATAAGTAATCATAAAATATCATCTAGAATTCTACCAAGATCATATCTCAATGTTAGTCTCTCTAGGTAATAACATCCCACCATCTCCTGGTAGAACTGTGTAAC
The DNA here is from genome assembly GCA_963277665.1 of Viscum album. Taxonomy (NCBI): domain Eukaryota; kingdom Viridiplantae; phylum Streptophyta; class Magnoliopsida; order Santalales; family Viscaceae; genus Viscum; species Viscum album. Next base: position 1,352,782,340 of record OY728150.1, on the reverse strand, counting down.
ATATAAGATGTAAGATTAACCCTCTTCTCTAGAGGCATCTCCAGATGCTCGAAAATAAAAAGAATTGACTTAAGCCATAAAATTATAGCTTGTGGTCCATGATACCCTGAAAATGTGGGAGGATACCGCTACTGAAACTCCCAATTAAACTCTACCATAGTTGTGATAGGTCTATCAATACCTTTAATGGATTGTGTTATATGGAAAAATCACTCTCGAAACTAAGCATTGAGACCCATATCAAGAAAAAAAATTTGGTTCTATAAGTGGTACTGTAGGAGTTATCACTGGCTCCTTAGGGACCACCACCTCTGGTGCACAATCGTCACCACATTCTTGGTGTACGGCTCAAGGCTATCATGATGGCATGATTCTACAATGCCAAACACACACCTCCATAGAGAAATCCAAATATGAAAGAATTATATATAGATAAAAGAATTGATATTGTAACTCCTATAAAAAAGATTACAACATTGTAGATTCATAAAAATTTAGGCCTTGGTGAGGATAAAAGACCATAATCGGGCATAAGAACCGTAAGAGACACCACTATATACCCACTACTAATACCGGGTTTGGTTCTAGGTGCCATATCACATGATAGGGGTTCTAATATATAGAGTGTGAATTGTAATGTATAGATTAAAACACCCTTTAATTTTCAATTGGAATCCCATTTAGTAGTAACCATTTAACTTTTTAAGATTTAAATTCATTTGAATTCATAATATTGTGTGTAACATATATCACAGTTCATAACTAGTAGGTCTAGAACCCACAACATGGTATAATTGACAAATTAATCTTTCATCACCAATATATGTGGTAAAACACCATTTAGATTGATGTAGTTATTTTAATTAATCTATTTATATTATCCTTGTAATAAATGTTATCACATTTTATTATATAATAATACAATCACTTACTATATACAGCATGAAAATGCATGCAGAAAGTGGATGTGATATAATAAAATGCATGTCGTATTAGTCCTAAAGTGACTATAATGATGCATGACATGTTAAATCCTTTTTTATTAAGGATAAGGGAAATGAATTATGAATCTATAACATCAAAAATAATAATTTCACAAGGAATGTGCATCTCCCAAAAGTCAAATCATACAACTATAACAGGCATACTCTAATAACAACAATAACCCATCCTAGGTAATACGGTTTTCCCCTATACGTGGGTTAGATAATCCTAGGATCATGATCATTACCAAGTTCCAAAACATCCCAGTCTCTGGCCTAACACCCAAACAATAAGACAATAGAAAAAATAATGATCTGCTACCAATTTGTAACATCTCGACCTGAGATCCAGTTGACTAGTTCCCCAATACAATGGATCACATGGCCTCAAGCATGTTTCCCCATATGATAGAGGATTATGACTAGCAATGACGGCCTATAGTGGTATGGTGGGGAGACTATACCCTCATATAAGAGTGTCACAACAGATATTATAAATAATCATAAGTGTCGAAGCTTAATATAACAAATGGAATAGATGAAACAAATACAATAATAAATAATGGAAGTATAAAAAAGAAAGAAACATAAATAAATACAGAAATCCCATAGGCTGAGTCATATATAAGATGATATCATAGAATATTGATATACAAAAAGGGAAATAAGGGAAAGATATATACATCATGCAATATAAAAATAAAAAATTCCAAAATGATAGGTCCACTAGTATCACATGCATATTCTCAATCCTCTTATCCCTTGATCCATGCTATAAGTAAATTAGGTCAAGCATCTGTAGTGTGGTTACTTTCCTTATCCATAATTACTAACATGAGGTCTACTCGATTACTAAAGGTGGCTCGAGTAGGGTGTGAGATAAACTTAGTAGGACACCACCAATGATGTTTAGTGATAATACATCCAGTGTACACAACATGGTATTGTGCATGTAAAATTAATAATAATCAATACTGAATAATAAATACCATCCCGCTCAGGTTTCTATAGGACACATGGATGGCTCTACATGCTTCGTCATAGACCGGTGTATAACTGATCAGTAGCCATATATATATATATATAATAATGATATATATATAAAATATGTATATATATATGCACACTATATGTGAGGATGTTTAGTGCCATATACATTGATACTAGGTGCTAGCTGGAACCAAGGCATAACTCATGTGTCAATAACTATTCTAACAAGCCAATGGCTCCAGAAAGGGTACCAACCCATAATGTCATATGAATTTGAGAAATATTTCCCGTCACTTAAGATGGTGGGGTGAGTCATAATTCAAGACACCTTGTATGGAAAAATGTGGAATGTCATTCCCATCACTCAAATAAAAGTATAATGGTGTGATACATCATTCCCAACACCCGATATAAGGGAACATGAAATGTAATGCACAAAAATTCCCTTATCCATAATTGAACATCCAATATCCATGGTATACCAATAATATTAGCAAGTAATTACATATAAATCATTCTAATTCATCAATTCCAATCAATCATAGGCATCAAAATTTATAAAACTCATATTTTTAATTATATAACATATGTCTCGGACTTACCACCAACTTCTAATATAATAAACTAATCCATTTAATTTAATTGAGAATGGAAGATCCATTTTAGAGTCAAGTTGAATCACTCATATGATGGTCATATTCTTTATCCATTATAATAAATAGTAAAATTTAATTCAGAACACCCAAAAGGGTGGATATCAATGAGGTATATGTCCTATAACAAGCCAACATGGGTCAACGGGAGTATAACAACAAGTGTATGCTAACTCAGAAAGGAAAAAATATTTTATGGTGATGAAAAAAATGTTTGACATGCCGCATAATGATAAAAGATATATAATCAACTAAAATTATAGGGAAATAAACTAGACCACATACCTTAGGGCCATAGATGACTCCCCGTCCAATATGAGCTTCAGGTTTGAAGTGGAATGGAAGAAATATGAGAAACATACCAACAACATTAAAATAGGGAATATGATATCTCACCCAAATATTATAAGTCATGGGAATATCATCTAATAATAGAATCAAGATGATTAAGAAGATTACTGAGAGAAATCCAATTCCTCTGATGATGGTCTGTTTGGAGTTCACATCGAGGAGTTATCTCAATACATAGAAGAGGAGGAGGGAGAGCTCATGAAGGAGGAATAAGGTGATACATGTTGGAAATGGGAAAAATAAAAGAGGGGGTAACGTTTTATGTTAATTAAGGGAAAAATAATAAAATAACTCCTGAAAACTGGTTCACACAGTTTGGCCACACATTTGTCTAAACTATCTTCCCAATATGTGCCACCCACTTCCCTTGAACACAACCTGCATAGGCTAGGCACACTGTTTGCCTAACTGTGCACAATCCATATGAAATTACTCTAAAACCAAAATTTATAATCCTACATTGTCATTAAAGTCATCTAACATGATTACAAAAAAACTTTGTGGCCTCCTTCTGCAGAAAAATTCCCTACACGGTTAAGCTGCATGATTAGTACTAACAGTGCAGTAACTATGCCGTCCACTCTTTTTGTCCAATTCTCAGAGCTTCAAGATCTGAACAATCCTCAAACACTCTCGAAACCTTCTTTAGTCCATATTAAACGTTAACCAAGATAAAAAAGGATTTTTACTGAAAAACCAGGTCGTACCTTCATGTAAAATTAGGTTGTTATTGTTTTCTAACATCAAGTTAAGGTGATTACCTATTGTGTTTGTGATTTATTATAGTCTATGACCTTAGAGATACATTTAGGATGTTAAGAATTAGTATTTTAATTATTATATATTATTTTCGACTAGTTTCTTAAGGATACGTATAACATAGGGTTACACTCTAAAGATTCTAGCAGAGCTAGTAAAATGTTCAAAGCTGCTTGTGCCTATGAGATATTGGATTTTATGGCTGAAACTAAGATAATGATGATATGAAATTGGGTCTAGGATACTTATACCCACAAATATGAATATTTATTACCAACATTTGGGGAATATAAATCCATTCTCATAGCCTTGTACTTTTCATTTTTTTCTTCAATATAAAAGTGTCATTTTAGTTTAAAACATTTATCACATAGACATAAATGAGAAAATGATCTTATATTATTTTAAAACATTAGGAAAATGATCTAGAATTCATTTGTGATGTGTATGAATCAAACAAAAATTAATCCAACACATGATGTATTCATTATGACTTTGAGTACATGTCTTTAATGTAAAAAGTGAAATTTTAGGTTAAAACGCTCATCACATTGCCAAAACTAAGAAAAAAACCTCGGATTGTTTTTAAACATTAAGAAAATTATCTACAATTCAAATTTAAAATATAGGAATTGATGACTCATCAATCCAACACATTATGTGTCCTATATGACTTGTTGTTCATGTTTTTACATTAAAGTGTTATTATAGTTTAAAACATGAATCACTTAACCAAAAATAAAAAAATGAGCCTGAATTGTTTTCAAAATTTAGGACAATAATCCTTAATTCACTTGGGACATTTATAAATTTATTGTATGTCAATCCAAACCATGACGTGTCTGGTATGGCATGAAATATGTTCTTTTAATATAGAGTTTCCATTTTAGTTTAAAATGCGAATCACATTGTCAAACCTAAGAAAAAGAGCTCATATTATTTTCAAAATTTAGGATGATGATCTATAGTTTATTTGTGATGTGTAGGAATCGATCACATGTTAATTTGACACAAAATGTGGTCAATATTATTTAAGGTACTTGTTTTCAATATAGAAGTTCTATTTATGTTTAAAATTAACATCATATATTCAAAACTGAGAAAACAAGATCCGATTGTTTTAAAAAATTATGACAAAGATCCATAATTTATTTTTGAGATGAAGGATTTGACTGCACATCAATTCAATACACGATTTAGAATATATAAATTGAAGTACATGTTTTCAATATAAAAGTTCCATTTTAGTTTAAAACACATGTTACATAGCCAAAACCAATCACATGAGCTTGGATTTTTTTCAAACTTTAATAAAATTATCCACAATTTAGTTTTTATATGTATGAATTTACCTCACGTCAATATAACACATGATTTTTCTAGTATGACTCAAAGTTCTTGTTTTCAACATAGAAGTTCCATTTTAGTTTAAAACATGTGAAACATTGTCAAAATTGAGAAAAAAATCTCAATTTTTTTTTTCAAAATTTATGAAAATTATTCATAATTAATTTGTGAAATTTAGGAATTTACATCATATGAATGCGACACATGATGTGGTTAGTATGGCTCAAAGTGCACGTTTTTAATATAAAAGATACATTTTAGTTTAAAATGAAAGTCACATAGCCAAAACTAAGAAAATGAGATCATATTATTTTAAAAAATTAGAAAAATGATCCATAATTCATTTTTGAGGTGTAGGAATAAAATACATATAAATCCAACACATGATGTGGATAGTATGGTTCGGAGTGCGTGTTTTCTATAAAAAAGTTTCATTTTAGTTTAAAACACACATCACATATTCAATATCAATAAAAAAATGTTTTATTATTTTGAATATTTAAGAAAACAATCAATAATTCATTTCTGATGTGTAAGAATTGACCGCATGTCAATCCAACACAGGATGTGGCTAGTATAACTCAAAGTTTGTGTTTTAAATATAAAAGTTTCATTGTAGTTTAAACCATGTGTCAAGAGAAAAAATTGAGAAAACGAGATAAAATTATTTTCAAAATTTAGGAAAATGATCCATAATTCATTTTTGATGATTAAGAATTTATTAAACATCAATCCAAAGCATGATGTGTTCGATATGACTGGAAGTGTGTGTTTTTAACAAAAAAGTTACATTTATGTTTAAAAAGTGTGTCACATTTCCAAAACTAATAAAACGAGATTGTATTCTTTTAAAAAATTAGAATAATGACCCATAATACATTAATGATGTGAAATAATTGACCTCATGTTAATCTGACACATAATGTAGAAGGTATGATTTGAAGTGCATGTTTTCAAATATAGAAGTTCCATTTTAGTATTAAATCCACATCACATATCCAAAATCGATAAAATGAGATCATATTTTTTTTAACATTAAAAAAATGATCCATGATTCATTTTTGATGTGTAAAAATTGACCTCATATCAATTTGACACATACTGTGGCCGGTATAACTTGAAGTGTGTGTTTTAAATATATAAGTTCTTTTTTAGTGTAAAACATGTGTCACATTTTCAAAACCAAACAAACAAGATTGGATTATTTTTTAAACATTAGTAAGAAGATTCATAATTCATTTTTTCTATTTAGGAATTGACTGCACATTAATCTGACACATGATGTTTTCAATGTGATTCAAAGTGCGTGCTTTCAATGTAAAAGTGAAATTTTATTTTAAAATGTGTGTCATGTATCCAAAATTGTTAAAATTCTCTCAAATTTATTGAAACATTATGAAAAATATCCATAATTTATTTATGGCATATAGGAATTGACTACACATCAATCTGACACATGATGTGACCGTTATGACTCCAAGTGTGTGTTTTATATATATAAATGTCATTTTACATTAATGATAAAATTATTAAAAATTATTTACATAATTGAGATAATTAATAACTGATCATATCACTAATATATTCAGTAATTAACAATATAATTTATATGGATTATTAATTTACAATGCAATTAATAATTAATAATATAGTTTACAATTAATAATTAATATAAAATTAAAAATATAATTATAAACAATATAATTAATAGTATATATAATAATATCAATAATAGATATAGTAATGAATAATATAATTTATCATATGTGGCTTATATAGTATTAAACTTATAAATTTTAATTTTTATTTACTATTACTAAAATCAATATTGGTCTTATTACAAGGACACGCTTTTTAATGAAGATTGATCTTTGGATAAAGATTGATGTAATAGTTTCAATTTTGTATATTAGTTTTATTTTTTTGATTAATTATAAATATCACAACAATGTAAATATTTTTTATGTTAATTTTGAATTGAAATGATTGTGCAATGTAAATTTTTTATTTCATTCTAGTGTTCTGTATATTTTTATTCCTATATGTATTTTGATTTGATTTGATTTTATAGGGATTTTTTAGGTGTTTCTACAGATCTTTAGTAGATATATATCATTTCTTAGTGCTTTTTCTAGTGCTGATAAGGTCATATCACTTTTAACAGTGCTCCATTTGACAACACATTTTTCACTAGTAATATTATTTTTAGCACTATTATAGACCGATTCTATAGTAGTGATGATTTTTTCATAAGGTTATTTCTCATAATGTAAGGGTAACCTCATGAATTTATTAAGAGTTCTCATGTTGCATAAAGGTAACCCGCCTCTTGTACAGAGGTAGCTTGCCACACATAAGTGTAATACCCAAATTATGTAAAGGTAGCATACTCATTGCGTAAGGGTACTCTTGAATTGTGTATGTCCTATTTTGTGAGTGTAGTTTTATCCTTACGTAAGAGTCATAATATACAATGTAAGGGTACTCCTCAACTCACCTAAGGGTATTTCCTTGTTACGTAAGGGTACTACCCAACATACAAAAAGATAGCTTACTCCTTGCATAAGGGTACTCCTGTTGAATGAGGATGGTTTTTTCCATATGTAAGGGTAATACCTTAATATGTAAGGGTACTATTTAACTCACAAAAGGGTACTTATTTTTTACATAACTCTAATCCCATGGCTGCATAAATTCACTCCCTAGTTTGTGTAAGGGTAATCCTATTCACCCAAGGGTATTGCATAGCTATGTAAAGGTACACTTTCTCAGGTAAGGGTCTTCACCTAACCATATAAGGAAATTTTTAGCTTGTGTATGAAAAATCCTGATCGCATAAGGGTATTACCTATCTCACATAAAGGTAATGTTGCACAAGGGTATTATCACATAAGGGTAAGATAATATGTTTCAACAGCTAAACCTCTTCTCACTTCTGGACCATCCACAGGGGTTATATCCCACTTTTTCCATTTAAATGCTACCAACTCAACTGCCATTATGATTTAACATTGATCCTTGTTGTCAAAATTGATTTGAATTCATTGTAGTGAGGTAAAAAAATTATATTCTTCCCATTACAAGAAAGATAAAAAAATTGCAACAAGAAGATTCCACCAAGGTACCAGAAGTCTGTTGAAGTAGATATTCTTTATAGTTTCCAAACCAGGTCTATGATTTTAGTGGAGAGTGCTATTGACCTTCAGTCTTCATCAAAATATTTTCTCATTCTAAAGAATACGTCGACAGCTCATGCTCCATTTGATCTTCTTTCAATATCTGCTATTTGAACCTAGATTTGTACAAAGTTAATTCCACTTTTTTCTCAATTGTTGATGTCATTTAGGATACTATATCCTTATTGTATTTCACATAGTGTGAGTTAATATTTTAACATCCTTAGATAATTTTCTATAGTTCTTTTATTCTTTTGTCTCTTATTAATCCTTTCGTTCTTTAATAATAAAGTGTTGCGGTGGTGTTCTCACTATGTATGTATGTCTACAATGGACCAAAGAATATTATATATCTGTGTTCTTTCTTTTTCTTGCAAAAAATTCATCTTGTATACGTTCTTTACCTTTTTATACTCATTAATTTATTTATTTTATCAATTCATGAACTCAGTATCCACATTAGTTTATTTTTTCTATTTCATGGGGGCCACCACATCAACACTGCACCTAACAATTAATTCTAGTGAAATCTAATCTAGAATAATGAGATCAATGAAATTTCACATAGAAATATTCATTGGGGATAATTATTTAAATATATAGAGGATAAATATAAAAATACTTCTAGACCATAATGATCTCTTTGATTACCTATGTGGCCCTAAAAAGAATGTTGTTACCCTATCCGTCGATGGAAAGTAAACTACTTCTAAATTAGATGACTTTTCTAATGTTATTAGGAAGGACCATAGTTTAATGATCCTACGTTTATAGGATAAGGTCCTTCATGAGGTGGTTTATGAATCCAATTCTTCATAAATATAATCCAAAATTGAAACATAATATATGAAAAAGACTTTAGTAGGATGAATACATAATAATATGCATTAATATAATTTTAATATGTGCCTCAGAACTGTAGTTAGGTTTCACATCGATGACTTTAATAAAATCATTATTAATTGGTATAATATTTATGTTAAGTCAGATCATAAGGATTTGTATATCCTAATATTGACCTATTTAGATGGTTCTTATAATTCAATTAAATATTAAATGATTTATGGTAGGGATTATATAAACCTATAAGAAGTTATGTATGCCTTGTTATCTAAAGAAATCAAAAATAATTACCTTAATTCTGTTTAATAGGAACCTGGAGAGATGAATATTAGAGGTATTCCTATGAAGATATGGAAAATAAGAGGTAAGGGAAAGTCTAGGAGCTGGTCAGGGTATAGAGGTAAAAAATAAAATGTTTTTTTTGTAAAAAACCTGGTCACATTAGAATAAATAATCCTCAAGGGTCCAATTCTAAGAACAACACTAATAGTGACCATTCATTGTTGGTTGAGAAATATTTTATTACTGTTGATGTTATAAATGTTTGTTCTGGTTCTATGAGTGATTAATGGGTCAGATATTCAGGATGTTAATTTCATATATATCCCAAATGTGAGTAATTCTCTAATCTAAGAGAGATGTATAGTGGTGTGGTTTTCTAGGGAAATTAAGAAAAACTGATGAATCATGTGCATAGGGAAAGTTTCAATAGAGTTACCTGATGGGACTGTTAAATTCTTAAAGAAGGTTAGGTTGGTGATTGACTTAATGAAGTATATTTTTTTCCTAGGGGTCGTAGTCCAAAATGTGTATACTCTTAGGTCCAATTCAGGGAGTCTAAGGATCTATAAAGGGTTACTCACTGAAAGGAAACCTGACCAATGGTCTATATGACTTAGATGGAATGAATTGATAATAAATAATTAAATGAAAATCGTTCCCCAATGATAAATGATACTATGTTATGTAATATAATATTAAGCCTTGTTAGTTAAAAAGGGAAGAATGAACTAAGAAAATAAATAATTTTAAATGATGTAACCCCATCCAGTCTTCCCTTTTATGACGACTATGTTCTTGGTAAATCTAAAAGTGTTAGATTTAATATGTTTACATATGGATATAAATACCATTTATAATATGTAAATTATGATTTGTGGGGTCCCTTTAAAATTACTTCCCATAATAGGGGCACTACTATGTGACATTTATAGATGAATAATAACAAATGTTTCTATTTACATACTCAAGCACAAATATAAAACTTTTAAAACATTAAAAATTTGGAAATATAGTGTTAAAATTGAATATGGAAATAAAATTCAATCCCTTGGGACAGAAAATGTTCTAGAGTATTTTTCTGATGATTTTATAGACTATTGCAGGTATAAAGGTATTATTTTTCATATAAATATAATGGATACCATAAAAAATAATAACTAACCAGAGATGATGAATATGACTATTTTAGAAATCTTGAGAAGCATGCTCTCATGTTTTGTACTTTCCAAGTCCTTTTGGGTAGAAGATTCTACTACTGCTGTCTATTTAATAAATAAATTCTTCTGTAGTTCCATTGAATACAAAACCCTTGAATATATATGGAATGATTCACCCCTTAGTTTAGAAAATATTATAGTTTTTGGTTTTACTACCTATAACCACAAAATTCATGATAAAATCGAACCCAAATCTATGAAATGTGTCATTGTGGAATCCCACATAGTGTCAAAGGGTATATTCTTTGAGTGAATAAGCCTGGTTTTTAGAAGCATATGATCAGTCATGTTGTAGTTTTATATGATGAATATACTACTAAACATAAGGAGTCTAATCCCATCTAGTCTAAAAAATATAAACCTACATATGTTAAGGTTAGTTGAGACTCTAAAATTCAACCTAAACCTGAGGTTTTCCTCACTAATCCACCCAAATCATATCACATTGAAATAGATCCTTCTAGTGATTCTAATTAATAATCTATGTATGTAAGAGAATGTGACTTGATATATTATCATTTGACTCATGATAGGACCAAAAGAACCATAAGGATCCTATCCTAGTTTATGAAGGTGGATGTTGCTCCCATTCCTTTTAATATATTCTTTGACCAATAATTGTTGAACCCCAATTCATTAAACAAGTTCTTAAGTCTAATGAATTTGGGTAATTCTTCCATGAAATAAGAAATAGATTCTATCCTCATAACCCAAACCAGGATAAAAAATAATTAACCCCAAAAGGAGAAAATTATATATTGAAAATTTATTTTTATAAAGAAACAAGACAACACTGGTGTAAATAAAATTAAATACAAATCTAGAGTTATTACAAAGGGATTCCTCTAAAGTGAAGTAATTGATTATAGTGATATTTGTTTCACCTATTTTCAAGCATTCAACCTTATGATTGTTGTTAGTATTCTCTTCCCAAAATTAATTTCATGTTCAATAATTAGAGGTTAACACCACTTTCTTATATGGTAATTTAGATAAATAGATTTATATTTTTCCATCTGATAGATTTTTTAAAGACTTTAAAACCATACAAGTGTGTACTTTAAGAAAATACCTGTATGGTATTAAGAAATCATTTAGGAAAATGTATAAATATTGTTATTCTTTTATTCTTAAAAATTATTTTATTGTAAGTAAATATTATTCTTGTGTTTAATTTAAATATTTAAAGAATGTTTTTGTTTATTTACTTTTATATGATGATGATATTACTGTAATTTGAATAGAAATTAGGATAATAAATAAAATGAAAAACCAATTTCATAATGCTTTTGAAAGGAAATATTTAGGGAAAGAAAATAAAATTCTTAGTATAGAAATCATTAAGTATAAAATTTATAGGGTGTTATATTATAACCAATATGATTATATCAACAAGGTGCTAAAAATGTATTTTTAAACAACTTAAAGCTAATTAGTGTGAATTTAGATCATCACATCATGTTTTACTTATCATAATACCCTAGTAGTGATTTCGATATTGATTTTATAAGTAAAACCTCATATAAAAACATAGTAGGAAACCTTATGCATTTATTGATGTGGTCTTGACTAGATATATCCTTTGTTGTTTTCACCTTGAGTAATTTTATAGAAGTCATAGAAAGCTCCAGTGTCATGAATTGAAGTGGTTACTCAAGTATATATTAATTTCTTCTAATTTGTAATTTTTTTAGAAAAAATGATTCTTATATTTAATATATTGTTGGATTTGTTGATTCTAACCATGATTCTTATATAGATACTAGAAAATATACCATTGGTTATGTATTATTGGATTTTGGTGGCCATATTTCATTAAAATGAAATATGAAATCCATTGTTTCCCTTTTCACCACCAAGGTTAACTAAAGAAATCAAAGAATCATTTTGGATAAAATGATTAGTTAATGAACTTCCTTTATCTTTTAGTAATTTTGAAGCATTTTTTGATATTCAGTATTTATTACATCTTTATAAAAATCATGTTTTATATGTAATATCAAAACACATAGACATAAGATTTCATTTTTTAAGAATTTCATTGAAAATGAGATAGTATGTGTCACTAAGACACATACTTCCGACAATATAGCCGATAGTTTGACTAAGGATGTTCAAGTTTCCAAGTTTAGATATTTTTTAGGACTTATAAATGTAGACTATTTCCAATGATCTAGGTTGCTAGAACACCATACTATTTAATTCTTTTATTGAAAAGGCAGAGATATGTGATTTTTTTCGTTTATGCATTTTATTGTTTGTAATAAAATTGAATTAATTTGTATTTTGAAATTTTGATTTATTATTCTATATATTTGGATTCACATGTTATCCATACCAATTAGCTAAATCCCACATTAAGGAAACTTGTTGCGTTTGGTTAACATTCTCCTTGTGTGAGGGTACTCCTGTTAATGTAAGGGTAACCTCTAAAATCATATAAGGGTACTCCTAATGCTTAAAGGTTACATTACTCTTGCGTAAAAGTAGATTAACATGAGTAAGGTAATTTTTAATGTATATAAATTTTGGTCACTCCTTGCATAAAGGTATTACTATTGCATGAGGTTAGCTTTCTCCTTCCATAAGGGTAAGAACTCACTACAAAATGGTACTTCTCAAATCAAGTAAGAGTACCACCTTCTTACGTAAGGGTAATACAAAAATTATATAATGGAAGATTACTCACTATGTAAGGGTAATATTTACTTTTATAAGCTTAATCCTATTGCATGGGGGAAGTTTAATTCCTTCTTAAGTGTAATACCCCCTCACGTAAGGGTAATCTTTAACCCACGTAAGGGTACAACCTTGTTACATAAGGGTAATCCCCTATTTTCATTTCTTGTTAACCTAAGGGTAATACCTTGCTATGTAAAGGTAAACATGCATAAGTAAGGGTATTCACCTCCCCATGTAAGGGTCCTCACCAGCTCATGTAAATGTATTATCATCTCTCATATTGGTAAGACTGCTCAAGTAAGTGTATTACATAGCTCTTATAAAGGAAATTCCATGTAGGGGTATTCTAATGTAAGGGTAAGGTTATCTATTTGATGATTTTAACCACTACTCACTTTTAGATCATCCATGTGGTCTACATCCCACTTTTTCTGCTGACTCTCCACCACATCAATTTCAATTATGACTTCACCTCAAATCTTATCATTATAATGGATTCAAATTTGATGTTATGAGGGAATATTTCATCATATTTTTCCCATGGTGAGAAAAATAGAAATTAGTGTAAGAATAATATTTAATCCAAGGTTCATAGATAATGATAAAGAATATAATCTCTTTCATTACTGAAATTGGTCTGGGGTTTTTGTGGAGAGAGGTAGATATATTCAGCCTCCTTTGTGGGTAGTTATCATGGGAAGGAAGATGTAAATAACTTGTGATCCATTCAATATTCACAAAGTTACTATTATTTTAAAATGGATTGATAAGAAGTTAATTCCAAATTTCTTTGACTTAGTTCTTACTTCTATTTATGATGACGCATACTTCTATGCTTGCATGTAGTGTGATTTTATCCAGTAAGATACTCAAATAATTTTCCTAGATTATTTTCTTCTTCCATCTCTTTTAATTTTTATTGTTTTGTTTATTGAATAATAATGTGTTGTGGTGGTGTTATCACCATGAAAATAGGTCTAAAGTGGATCGAAGCGCATTATAAATCAGTGTTATTCCTTTTTCTTCAAACTCAATCATTTTTTATCTGTCCTTCTTCTTCCATTTACTCATTAATTTATTTTTATAAATTAATTCATGAACTAATTATCAATATTAGTTGATCTTAGCTACATTATAGGGAATAAAACATAAATATAGATCCTAAAATTTATTGCGTGCGAGTGTACATGGGATAAATGGCATCATCTTGACACCTTCAAATAAAATGACACTAGGTTGAGGCCACTGGTGTGGATGAATGGAAGATGGTGAGGGGTGAGGCCAATATTGAGGGAGTATGTAGATCTCTATAACGTAAAACTGGTAGTTTTGGTTCATGGTGACAATGATATGGGGTGATTCCGGTGGTGCAGGAGCATAAGGATGACAACTCGGGATGATGCTAGTGGTGTAGACACACAAGAGTGATGATAGGGGTGATATAGTCAGTGTTCCCAGGATGATATTCTCTAGTGATATGAGTACCCGAGAATGATTAAATGGGTGAAGCAATAGTTGACGATGGACTCTAGTGTGTAGGAACAGACAAGTATAAGATGAGGTTGGATGTATTGTGGGTCATTCAAGGGTCTACATGCCTTATATTGGTCTTTAATACCACTGGGGCCTTTAGATCATGTATCTTAGGCCTTTGTGTACCCTTGATCCTTCAAGCCCATGTAATGAGATCCTCTATACCCAAAAAAAGGGTTTTCCATGTTTTAATTAAAATGGGGCTTCCATAAACCTTTTCAAACAACTCTACACATCCTCTATATAGATAGATGAAGTTGCTATCACAAATTCCAAATTTTATTGTCACAAAACATAGTTTCTAAAATTCTAGAGGGTTTACAAAAAACACGAAGTTAGAGTTTCTAGTTTTACATGGAGTTCACATGTAAGCATAGAAATAATGAATCTAGACATGTAGAGGTCAATTTTCACAATTATGTACTCATAGAGGAGTAGAAAATTTATTTCACCCAAAATAAATTTTCAACTTGAAAATTTATTATGCAAATTTTTTTCATTATTAAAATGTTCTTGGATAATGGAATTGTGTGTTTGGATATATTATATCTAAAAATATCAGTACCCCATTGAAATAATGAAATTATTGATCTACTTTATGAACACATGTTTTTATAACTGAACCACATAAATCTGAATGTTATATTTTCTTTCCTTTTTGTTACTATTCTCTAATTTCTACAGCACCCCCATGTTCCAAATCCCCACTAGTCAGTTAATATATGCCATCAATAACATTGTGTGATTCCATTGAACACTGCCTACCCCACCTCCCTTCAAAATAACCGTTCTAAGGTCTTTCTCCCCTTCCTTGTTTTTATTTTTTATAGGTTTTGTCTATGTACTAAAATAAACAAAATATGTTAATCATGGTTTCTACATAATCAATTTTTGAAATACATTGGAGGCATGTGTGGGATATAGTTTTTTCTCTTATACTTCGTGTGATTTTTTTATAAATTATGATAATATCATAAGGTTTTACTCCATTAAAAGATTGAAAAACAAATTTGATAATGGTTTAATATGACTAAAAATAATTTTTATGTCATTTTATTATTATGATAATAATTAATAATTTCATGGAATTATTTCATACTATATTAAATTATCATCAGAGCTAAAATGTGTTTCAAAAATGAATGACGGATTGTATATAATTAGTATTTTTAGAATGATTAATTAAACAATGACAAATTATTAAGTTAAAACTATACCAATAAATAATAATTTTCATAAAATAAATAAAATTCATTTGATGGAAAACAATATGAATAAATTGAAAGAGATATTCCCTAAAGATATTATTCATATGTAATGCATTTGGCTATATTGAAAGACACAATATGGGTATATCATAAGGGCATGATATAAGGGATGTTTCCCATGTAGGTCATATAGTATGACTAAACATTTCATAAGGAATTATATATGATACCATGAATTCCACTATCTATGTTCAATACGGTAGACCAAAAATTAAGTGTTAACATTCACTACTACTAAAATGACTTTTAAAAATTCTAGAAATCACTTTTATCAATGGTAAAAAAAATTCAAATTTTAAGTGCCTTTGAAATCCAGTTGCTTTTATTAGCACTAGAAAATACACCAATTAAGAAACTATTTATTAGCACAAAAAAATACATCATAAAGGATATCTTTATAAACACTTTTTTAGTGCTAATAAAACCCAAAAAATATGTTTTGAAAATATTTTTTGTGACACACTTTCACCCACCGCCCTTTATCAACTCTAATTCCACCCTACCCATCCAATCCATGTGTGATGCCTCCACCCCCACCCCATTAACCATGCCCATTTTACCCACCTGTTCATCCACATGCACACCTATACTTAAATGTCACTAATATAGATCGAGATTCTATCAATGATATTTTTATCATCAGTGCTAAAAATTTCATATGTTCCAAGCACCATTAAAAGTCAATTGATTTTATCAGCAAAAAAAATACGCCAATAAAGTGGGACTTTTAAATACATGTTTTTTAATACAGCTAAAGGTAACTTCTAACAGTCCTTTTTTAGTACGGATAAAAATCAAAATATTTTTTTAAAAAAATCCAGGCCTCCTATAACTGTGGTCATTATCAATGTATTTTTATCAATGATAATTTCCTCTTTTATCAATGCTTATAAAACCCAAAAATAAATTTTAATTTTTTTGATGCCAACTATAGAATCCTTCCCAATACCCCCTTGTACCCATTTATCATCGCTTCTCCACCCTCCCACCCTTTTATCAACTCTTTGCACCCTATATTAGTGTTTATTATAGAAATTAACCCCCCTTATCCATTTCACCCATGAATATTCAAACTAGTAATGTTATTATGTATGGTGGACACCCTTACCAATATTCTAGTTTGTTTATTTTTATATTTTATGGTATATATATATATATATATATTTACATATATTTTTTAGTTGTTTATTTATTCATATAATTATATACAATAATTTTAAAATACATTTATAAAATATGTTTATATATTTACATATATATTTATATATTTATGTATATATTTATATATTTACATACATATTTACTATATTTATATTTATCCAAATAATTATATAATTATTTTTAGTTATATTTATAAAATATATTTATATACTTACATATATATTTATATATTTATGTAAATATTTATATATTTACGCATAAATTTCTATATTTATGTGCATATTTATATATTTACATATAACATTTTTATAATATATTTATAAAATGTATATTTATTGTAAGTACATTTTGGTGTGTGTGTGCGTGTGTATATTTGTATATATATATATGTATATATATATTTGTGTGTGTGTGTGTGCATCTATATCTGTATAAGTGTGCGTGTCTATATATATGAATGTATATATATTTTAATATATATTTTTTGCAATGTATAAGGCTTAATACATATATATAGACACAAAACATGAACATTTATCACTAGCCAAGAATATTTTACATCTTATATATGGACATATTTATATATATATGTATATATTTACTACAATATAAACTTATTTTAGTATATATATTAGTATTTATTCACATATATTAGAATATATACATAAATATATATCTATTTTTTTTATTAAAAACACATACATATTTATATATACACATTATATAGGTATACGTATTCATAAATTTTTAAAGGTTAAATAAAATGGTTCGATTTTTATTTTACATAAAATGTATAATAAATGTTTATTTCAATATGGTTTATATTTTTAAGAATGTATCTTACATGTAAATTAAATTAAATAAATATTTATACATTTAATGTTTTCAAATTTAAATATATAAAAATATGTATAGATATTTGTATATTTTAATTTATAAATAACATTACAATATGAAAACATTAAAAATTTAAATACCATGATATCCATATAAATGTAAGCCTGATGTATAACTTCAATATCGACTGAAAAAATACAATAAAACACTCTTAAACAAAGATAAAATTCCATTGATTTTTAACAAATTAGGGCATCCCAACGAAGAACTTAGTCCATGAATCTTTCTTGGAATTTTTTGATTAAAACAATAGAGTTCAATGTGCCTTGTACTAAATTTCATAGATCATTTCACAAGTTTCAATTTGATATCTCATCGAGGCCATACAAACACCTGAATTAATGTTTTCAACTCATATAATTATATTAATTAATTTATCAATTTTTATATCATTAAAATTTCACTAAATATCAACTACTCATTACTAATTAGTCAATTTTTAATTAATATTCATTTTTAATTATTTTATAAATAATTTTCACTAAATATGTTATATATTAAGTGTAAATACACATTTAGTATTATATAAATCATATATTTATAAAATATTATATATATATATCAATATAAATATTTTTATATACAATAATATGATATTTAATAGAATATTAAGTGTTTTTTTATTAATTATTACTTTTATTATTGCGAAAAATAAGTATTTTAGCATTGATAATAGACACGATATTATCAATGAAAAGAAAAGTGAAAATAAATATACTTCTTTATCAATTCTAAAAAAGGGCTAACAAATGATGTCTTTTATCATCACTTTTTTAGCACTAATAAAGACCATCTTTATCAATTATTTTTTTGTGTTGATAATTAACTCTTTTACCAGTGCTTTTTTAGGATTGATAAATCGTAGCGTAAGATATTGTCGATTCAGTAGTAGTGGATTCAAACCTGAAACCTCGATGTGAAAAGTTAATTCTCTTACCACTACTCCATCTTGTTTTCTTATATATTTTATGGTATATCTATTTATTTATATATATTTACATATATATTTTATATCTTTACATTTATTCGTACAATTATATACAATTATATAATTATATTAATATACATTTATAAAATATGTTTCTATGTATACATGTGTGTACTTATAAATAAATCAATATACTTATATTTATTTAGATATATTATATATTAATATTAATTTTCATATATTAGAATATATACATAAATATATATCAGTTTTTTAAGACACACACACACACATATATTTATAAAAAAACATTATATATACAGTATTATAGGTATATACATATACAATTATTTTTACAAGTTAAATAAAATGGATACATTTTATTATAAATAAATTGTATAATTTTTTTTATTTAAATATGGTTTACATGTTTAAAATGATATTTTATATATAAATATTTTTTAATATTTATTGATACAATTAAAATTTTATATGGAAATATATGAATATAAATATATAAGGTAAATATAAGGCTAAATAAAAAAAACATTGTCCACTAAATGAAGATAAGAATACAACCCTAAACAATGCTCAAATTCCATATAATTTTTAAAAATTAGGGCATGCCACAAAATAATTGTTTTGGAGGACTTCTAAAACATTTTTATCAAGAAAAATGAGTTATAGAGATAGACCAAAATTAAATGTCATATATCCGTTCAAAATATTTGATTTGACATCTTATGGTACCTAAACAGACACCTAAATCAAAAGATATTATCATTTAAAGTTCAATCCATATTTTGACCTCTTTAAAAGAGTTTAATTAATTAATTAATTTTTTCTATCATTATGTTGTTTTTAAATGTCTCTTACTTAATAGTAATTAGAAAATTATTAATTAATAATAATATTTTATTATTTTATAATCCATTTTCACTAAAATTAATATATATTAAATTTAAATACATATTTAATATGATATAAATCAAATTTATGAAAATATTATATATATATATATTAATGTAAATATATTTTTATATTGAAATATTATTTTTAATAATATATTATTTTTTATCAAGGTTGTTGACAAGCCTATAATTTCATGGTTAAACAGCCACTATATTTTTCCTAGTGCAATACAATGGCTTACGAGAGCCATCTTACTTTCGGAGCCACATAGTCAATCACAGACTATTCCAAATTCACTTACACATTTTTTGGTGATTTCTTATTTTATAAAATAAATGAAAGATGAAGGGATAATGAGAATGCAATTAAAAAACAATCCTAACATGCAAATTCCATGCAAGACAGAATGAATTCAGTTAAGAAATGAAACAAAATTATCCTGAGATAGTCATATATGGAGAAACTTCATTATCCTGTTAAAAATTTACTTAGTGCACACACTGTATCATATATGTGAAAAAATTCTTCTATTGCTATTGTGAATATAGTATATACTAAATGATCACCAAGTACCCTACAAATCCACAATGAGAATTACACCCATATTAGATTATCCTTAGATTAACCTTAAGTAGAAATCCAACATGGACTTAGGTTCAACACCAGATTACTCCCTTGAGATATTCTTCAGGTCAGTTACTCATCATCGTGAGTAAAAAAAGATCATGATAATGAGAGAGAGAGAGAGAGAGAGTTAAATAGTGTAATAAAATAACACTTTTATTAAAAAATTCATATGAATTTATATAATAGACAAATAAAACTAAACTACAACAAAAAATAAATATTAGAAAAAACAACTAGATTTGATAGTGAAGCAGTTGACCCCCCTTCACAACAACACGATCTTTGAATTTATAGGCATAAGAATCCAAAAGATTTCCCATTTTAATATCAAAATATCCACTTTAAATCCCCAACTTCTTTTATATTTGAATTCAGTCAAATTTTCATGTTTCTATTCCACGTGAAAATATATTTTTTAATCCATCCATTGAATAGAGAGAGAGAGAGATTATGCAACTTTGAATTCCTATATTTTAATATCTTTATTTTTGGCCATATCTTGATACAATTTTCCTTAATCCTTTCTTTTAGATAAATTCCACATGGAATCTAACTTGGCACCTCATTAGGTTATATTGGTACACACATGCATGGAGAGGTGTCTTGAACCAATCTTGGATCTTCAGTTTTTAAACCCTATATCGTGTGTATTTACCTTTCACTCCTTAAATTTTTTCCATGGGGGTAGTATTCAATATGCATATTTCATCCTTATATTCCATATATGAATGCACAATTATTGATCATGGTTTATTCCACACAGGGTGTTTTATAAAAACTAGCCATATCACCTTTAATTCGGGATGAACCATGATCCAAAGGACATTTCACACACTATAATGGACTTAGACATCTATTGTGCACCATAGCATGGCTCAACACAATTTATTTATGGGTGTTTCCTCATCAAAGAGCCCTTATAGAGCACTTGATATGGTGATGGTTTTTCTCAACATGATCAAGTGAGATAGTGGTGGCGACACTCAAATTGGTAGCAAATGAATGACGAACAATAACATGATTAACTAGAAGTATCACATCCTGATGGTACATGCTAGAAGTAGTGGCTGACGGTGGCATATGGATTGTTACGAATCAATAGTGGAGGGTCGATGAGAGAAATATTGATGGCTGTAGAAGCAGTGCCAACTAAAGAATGAATATCACATCTACCAACTAACCCCATATGACAAAATAATCGATTTGGAAATGGTTTTTTTATTCTCCCAAGTCACAACCCACCTATATATATATATCTTCAATATTTATTTATTTATTCAATAGAAAAGAGTAAAAAAAAAGAAAGAAAAGTTAGGGAACATAATTAAGTATGCCTGAATTAGTGAAGCATGAGATAATCCCATCTTACAAGGTTCTCCCCCTCAGGTCTTAGGAAGTTTGGTTTTTGAGAAGAAAAGGAAACCATCACCTTGCACAGCCATGGATGAAAGATGGTCCATAACCTTTTTCCCTGTTCCTAGGTGTGGATCATGTGAATATTGTTGTTGAGAAGAATTTTACACTTTCTTATAATATATGAAATTGACCATGGGATAATACCTATCTCATGCATAGAATTATGAAAATAGTAGTTTATTTCCACTTTTGATATATCAATATTCCCTTAGCTACATATTATTAATCTTGTTAGTACAGTATTGGCCTCTACCTGAAGTGAGTGTCTAAAGCTAAAGTGAGTCGTAAAATTCAGTATGACAGAACCCCTATGGTCACGCCCAAACCCCCTAACCACAAGTCACCAAGATGAATTATCCATCTAGTTTTAGTTTAGGACCCATGGGGGGAGGGTTCCAACAAACCCAACAGCCCATGGAACCAGTGAACATGGTTTGAATAAGATGATTTCTTACTTTTAGAGGTCTGAGAGTGGGGGCCTCATGATATTTCATGAACAGACTAACCATGTAAATGATCAGGCTCCTAGTTCTGATGATAAGAGACTGCCCCATTCCAGAAACATCCTCATGCCAGACCTTGTTTCTTTCATTCCATATTCATTATCATTAAGCGTTCAACACAATTTCCTGAACCACCCTTTTAGGACCCGTATCACATGCACCATGTAACCACTGATCTAGTAAGGTTTCACCAAAGAACTGCAAAGAAGAGAATTCCATAAGGCACACACACACACTCATATTAAAGAGGGTTAGTAGTGAAATAAAATGATTGAGTATGAACCGTTCCCAATACCCAATGAATCACCCCCACACTTGTTCTTTAAAATATAATGCATCCCTTCTATAGGTTCCAGGTGTTGTGAAAGCATCATTTGTTGGTATGAACAACTCAACTCTTAGTCTTAATTTATGTGTAATAATTACTACACATGACTAAAATATCATATCCAATGAATACCATAGATTAATTGACTAGATTAAAACAACATAACCATAAGAGAAGGATCTTCATATGTAATTTATAATTAATTTATAAGCAGATATAAAATTACCTCAACTTGTAATTCTCACTTCATTGATGATCTAGTTAACAAGATCTTATTATAACACAATTGTTGTGCATGATCCATGTGAATAATCCACCTATAAATGATACACACATTCACCAAAATCTATGAACATCCTTGTATAATCACCGAGTGCTAGTACAAACAATCCTAATCACTTGTGTTGTTCCTGGTTGATGACAACAATATTATTGTTTAAGGAGGATGAAATCTTGATTATCTCTAGAAGGATTAAGATATAATTAACAGAGAGTGTTCTATAGATCACTATATCTCTCTATAGGTCTTGATGGTTCTTCTATCTATCCATTGTACACACAAAAAACAAGTTATGAAAAGTGTTATAATAAGATATTTATTACTATAGGCTTAGGGTTGGAAATTCACACACAATAACCTTACCATAATTAATATTATTATTTAACCCCATGTAGATTAATAATAATAATATTATTAACTTCTTGACATGTTGAACATATTAATAATGTAAATAAATATAATTTGAACTATTTTGAATCATACCATTAAGCTTGATCTACATTCCCTCGTCGATATTTAACGATCCTATAATAATGACTAGTTAATTAATAAATGTTATTTCATTATTATATGATTAATATAATAAATATTATATTCTAAAAACATGAAAATATATATTTATTATTATTTTTTAACTGGATTGTTTTTTGAATATACTGTGATTAAATTATAGAGATCAACCAAACTGAATAAATATTATTTATTCTAACTTCTTAAATTCATTAATATACTTTAACTTAGATTTCTAATACACTTAGTGTGCGACCCTATAAGACTATTTCTTAGTATAATAATGTAGAATTAGTTAAATTCCAAGATTATCATCTAGAAATATGATAATAATTTTATAAAGAAAGAAGATAATATTGCAACAACATCCACCCTCCTACGAATACTTACTGTGTAATATAACCCGTAACAAGATATCTCAAATTAAATAGGTTTCAATCAAGTGACATCAACCTATATGATCAATGTATCTTTCTTCGAATTTATGAAAATTAAATTTCCTATTAAACATCATGGCCAATGATTTATGCAGGCAGTTCCATTCCCATCAATGGGCTAGAGATATCAACTTCCTTCAAGGGAAATAATTGATAAATCCTTTCTTTCACTATCCATTAATTTAATATCTCTCATAACACACCCAACATATCCTAACTCACCACAATCATATTATATCATGGTTTTAATCAATACATTAAATTATGTGAGTCATGGTATCTTTTAATGATAATTGTAAATTTTAAGGATCAATACACACATCTGTATATAAGAACATCCAATGACACATGTAAATGTGGATTTCTTATTAACAAGACTATTCTCATAACATCCTATATTGGATATTAGCAAATTATAATACCATGAGAATGTGTCTCAATATATTATGATCCTCCTACCCCTGATAGACTGTATTATTTATGTCTCATTAGACCACATCATCTGACAATCGAGAAAGGTTCACAAATAATTTAATAGAAGATCCATCATAGTGGGTAATCACTATAAACTTTCAACAAGACATATATTATTATAAAATTATCACATACAAAGGTCATATAGAGAAATAATAATAATGTTATAAGAAAAATCACTTAATAATGAAAAAATTATAATCAGGTAATAAACATTTGTATTCTAGGGCACCCACTCCAACTGTATCCCAATTTAACTAGACCCAACTAACACCAACTTTATGTTCACTAGATCTTACATGATACTCATTCCAATGATGAGATAAATCATTAGTCAAGGGTCCATAATGTCTTCCTCCATAGATACCGTGCTAACTGAAACTTTACATTATTGAGAAAAATCCTTCAATAGATAAATCTTTTCAAGTATGTGATTTGTCATTTGGTTTATCCTCGACTCTTTGGAGAGAGCCACCACTACAGTGTTATCATAGTAAACTATAAAAGGTACTTTAATACTATGAAACAAATTGAGCTCTTGGATAATGATTCAAATCCAAAATGATTCCTTGGATACATTAGAAGATTTAATATACTTAAATTCTATTTAAGAATAAGTGAAAATTGGTTTCTTTGAAATCTTCCATCTCACTACTCCTCTATTGAGACAAAATATATATACAAACTATGACTTTAGATCATTTTGATCTATCTAAAATCTAGAATATATATAACCCCTAATTATTAGATTCTCATTTGTATCATAAAATACGAATATATCTGTAGTTTAGCTTAGATACATAAGGTTAGTATAAATAACAGTCCAACTATGTTCACCTAGATCTTCTTGATATCTACTTACCATGATCAAATCATAGGAAAAATCAATCCTCATACATAACATGGCATATATGATGGATCTTATTTAATGTTTTGAGACATGATCAAATTTTATTTTTTATTTTTCTTGTCGAAGATGATAAATTTGGGATTTACATGATGGTAAATACCATGATCAATAGAATTAAATCAAATAATATAGACAAAAGATATATTCCAGAATCAAAATATCAGATCATCGCATATTATTTATAATAAATTTAAGAAACTAAATAATTACCTTGCGATAAATTCTTTCTTCATTGATGTATATGAAAAATGTTGACACTACATTTTGTCAAGGGGGATGGAAATATTATAAAGAACACCTTAATCATGTTAATTTACTAGTCATACCTAAGGAGAATCAAAGGGAATTTCCAGAGATGACCCACACACACAAACACCTATGCATTAAAAGGCTTAAAGAAAACCCCCTATGTGGAACCAAAGGGTAGGCCACCCCTACACTAGGAACCTACAATGGGAACCTACACTGTGGACCTACGCATGGTAACTTGTTTGACCAGGGTTTCTTATTTGACTATAAATAGATCCCTAGGGATCATCATTTGCACAACTAGAAAATATGAATAATCTTCCAACCTCAAGCCACATATCCCCTTCTTCCAGGTCTCCAAGAATTACCTAGGTAGCTCTCTAAAACTTGAGAGAAGAGATAATTAAAGGGGAAAAGTGAGATCGAAGTCCCTCCGGGGACTGAGACTTATGAAAATCACAAGAGGACCCCCCTAGTGGAAAAATACCTGAATGAGGACCCTTCCCTAACTAGGATCCTGCATGAGACCCATCTGGGGTCACCTGAGAAGACCCATGGTGACTAGGCTTAAGCCTTGTACAAGTTTTGTTACTTGAGTGTTACATTTCCCAAGGCATACCCAACTCACCTAGACCTATACCCCCTACTCGAAACACTTAGAGTTCCTTATAGGACTCATAAAAAGAACCTTTTCTCTCAAGACCATGACCTAGGTGAGTGCCCCCATGATCCCTCTTCTAAGCCACCAAAGGAAGGTATACTCTTCCTTTGGATCCCTCACCCAAGGGGGATTAATTTAAAACCTCCACTAAATCCTCCAGATTCATAAAACCATGGGGAAAGGAACAACAACATGTCTCATATTTGGATTTTCATTGCTATGATCAGAGGTTTCCCATACTTGTCATACAAGATGGTTTGGGGTGCATGTGGATTTCCATTACCATGGGCATGAGGACCCCAACCCTAGGGGTGGTGTTAGGGAACTCTCAGTATTAGATAATAGGGATAAGACCATGTACTACCCTTTTCACCTCTAAGACTTAGATCCTCCATTTCTATGTTAGGATGGTGAAGATCACACTTTATTTTTCATTCAGTATGCAATGAGATCCTACTCCCTTGATTTAAAAACAATTTTAGGGAATCCTCCTCAAAGTAAGCCCCAATAATTTCTTAC
Source organism: Viscum album (assembly GCA_963277665.1). Taxonomy (NCBI): domain Eukaryota; kingdom Viridiplantae; phylum Streptophyta; class Magnoliopsida; order Santalales; family Viscaceae; genus Viscum; species Viscum album. The sequence goes on along the minus strand of OY728150.1, from coordinate 1,352,755,444 downwards.
ATAAGGTTTCACTCTTGCCCCTCCTTGCTCCCCGAGGGTCATGTCCATATGGATTGTTAGACCTAACTATATTGGTTATGAAATGGTAGAGGGAATGGGCACATCCAATTCCATTTTTCTCCTCCCATTGCCATGTCCTCTTCCACCAGTGGAGAAGGATAATCATGTGGTTTTCCGTATCTCCCACTTTATCTTGTTTCTCATGTTCAAGAATGAATCATCATGACCTGTGGGATTAAGGGATATCCATGATCTTGAAATCCACATATTCTAACTCATGTTTTTGTATATAATGTTCTTTTAGATATTCCTCTCACCTTCCTCCAGAGTACCACCATAGGCTTAGGTCCTCAAGGCCATGTATCCAACCTCAGGGAAAATAATATCATGTGGTTTCCCAAATATTCTGTTTCCTCTTATTTCTCACACCGAGCAAGAATCACATGGGATTATATGTTGAATACAATCATGAAAACTACATGATCCAAAACCATGTGCCTCATTCCATGTGTAAACCCCAAAAAATCTAGGGAATCCTCCTTAGGAGTAAGAACCAACCTAAACTATGGGAATCCTTCTCATGACTAACCCCCAAATCAAACCAATATACAAGAATCATCCTCCAGAGTAATCCCTAATCATAACCCCCATTTACCAGGGAATCCGATTCAAGAGTAAGCTCATAGATCACGCTTTGGGCCTCCTACTTGGTATAAGCCCCAACTATATCATCACACTCATCCAAGGGAATAATTTTCAGGATAAATACCCAACCAAACTTTAAATCACCAGGGCATCATCCCCTGGAGTAATCTAAAAACCATATCCTGAAATCACCATGGGTTAAGTCACTCCTCATGGACCCAAAATAAATAAGGGAATCCCCATTAAATGTAAGCCGCATTTTAATCCTCTCAAATGGATATACCATCATGTAGAAAAAATACAAGGGCCTCCATAGGCGTAGGTACTTATAAATTAACTATGAGATCTTTGATTCTCATCCAAATAGGATACATAGGAAGCCTCCCCTTGGTTCAAACCCAACATCCCAAATCAACCCTACTCTCTCTGGGATATATTCCCAATAGGGTCTAATTCCTATTAGAAATTCATATAACTTCCATGTTCCTAGGTATTATTTAGAATAATTTCCTTTCCAATCTTTGACTTGGTACCTTCTGCATTGATTTCCTAGCCACATGATAGTAAACTACACAATTTGGTCCATATCACACAACCTTAAGATGTATGATGTCTCTCATTAAGTTGCACTGAACTACATGGGTTATAATTCCTTTCACAAGGATATGTAGGATGCTCATCCATGGTTCTAATACCAACATAAAAAATACTCCCATCTCCCTAAATGATAAAAAACTCTAGATTTCACCACTGTGTGCCTAGAAAACTAGCATCATCCTAATAACGACCAAAGAATATCTAATAAGTACGTGAGAGGATACAATCGATGGAGAAACTAAGATACATATAGATATCTCCCTTGATGAAGAACCTAGGATACAAATAGATGATTATAAATTCAACACAAGATAATAATTGATTGTTAGTTCATGGGTGACCTACATCATACTTGGTAATTAATGAAGGATTCATGAATATATCTTAAATCTATAAGAGAGTCCCGGAGTTGGAAATAATTCCCCCCAGAAGGGCATGATGAGACTGAACTCCCATCATATCGACCAATGTGAGTTCTTCTACAACATTTTCCAAACTCCCAAATGAGTTCCTACCTTTGGAAAGCAGGTACCTCAGAGATATATAATCATTGAGTATTTATGGTTCCATGAATAAACCTATTGGAAACCATTTTAAAATATAGAACTAACGTGAATGATTAAACACAATTAAACCCCCCACAATAAACTATTATATTAGCACGAATATCCCTGGGAAATAAAAAAATGGTGAACCCGACATGAATCCTTAACCAATATGATAGTGTCATGCACCTGTCATGCCCCTTTCACTCACAAAATTAAAGAGGGCTAAAAAATAAAATCAATCATGCTTGTGTCTATTCAAATGAGATGCCGCTTTGATGTGGTTTTCTGGTTTTTATTTTTAATATTTATAGGAACATTATCTAATAACACATTTTTATCCAATTGTGTCTTTCTAGCTTTTAAAAACCCATTCGATGACTACTATTCACACTGGGTCTTTGTCCAAGTAAAGGGATCCATCACCAACCTAACGTTTTCAATGATGGGTCTCAAATACACTAGTCTAGGAGTACCATTGGAATGGTAAAATCCTAAACCTAGAGGATTCCTAGTATGCCATATAGCTCATGAATCCCCACATATATCCCAACCAACAACATCTGATAGTCTAAAAGCAGACAATTCCAGTCATTGTCTTCATCTATTTCAAAAGATTATCCCCAGAATGTGATAACCAGTACCTCCTGTATATTAGGGAGGTGGATCAAGAGGCCAAATATGACCCCATACATAAGACAAAGTGGTCCTTCTAATGGGATAATTATAGAAATTTCCACCACTAATGTCGCAAGGTAGTGACCCCTCAGCATGATGAGGGTGCCGTCCTATGCCATCCGACCCAGGTAATCCAGATCTAGGCATTCAAGATGTCCCACCAGGGGGAAAATGGTCAATAGGGAGTAGGGTCACACTTTTTTCTCCCTCCAAATAATCTCACTAACTCAATTTGGTGGAGAAATATAAGTTAGAATACACACCCACCCTCTTTAATTTGGCCCGCCAACTGATTCACCTGGCAGCACTCAAGGAAGCCTATCTTTCAAATCTGGTGGAAAACCATGAGTAGAAAAACTAACCTAACCACACTAACCAAGCCTATTAGAAGACTTGTTTGGAATCACTTAAATAATCTCACCAAACAATTTTTGAGGACAATCAAAAGTAGGCATACACACCTGCGTACATTCATGAATCCTACCAGTAGTTTCTTCGGGTAGCATCTAGAGAAGTAAATCGGAAAGTCCCAAAAATAAATAATGGGAATACCCAAATATTTTTCCCCACATAAGATTAATTTTAGCATCCACTCATAGGAATGAAAGGATAGTATTAGGTACATACCCCTGATATTAATGATTAATGGGAATATATTCTTGTTTCAATCATCGAAGTCACCAAGAATATTCTAAAACTGGTGAAAGGGTAGATGAAAATCCCTGTTCATATCACACAGACCTTCTAGGATATCATAAGGGTGAGAAAAGTAGTGCCATTTGGATGGAAACACAGTTATATCCCCAAAAATGGGGTGTCTTATCGGACTGTAACCCTCGAGAAAACACACACCTCTACTCCCATATAGGCGGGTCATGGGGAAAACTCCCCATTGATATACAGAAAAACAGATCGAGAACATACAACCTTTACAAATAGAGTTAATGAGCCTATCCCAATGTCCACTCTATGGTAGGAACAAAACCCTATCTATGAAAAAATATTCCTCTAACAAGTGCCCCATGTTTCTCAAAATAAGGTATCTATGAAAAATCCTTACCAGAGGAAAATCAAAACTATGATCTAATATATGATCTGGATTTTCTTAATGCCTGAGTTCCTAATGCCCTCAAATTTTTATCTATGGCAACAAAAGATCCATCTACTCTGTTACATAATTTAGAGGGTAGTAATAGTAATTCTGAACTTCCTCCTTGGACACTTCATTATGAATTATTTCTTCATGAATGTAATCCGATTGATCTCAAGAGACCATCCCTTAATGAGAGTCACATCAGCCCTCTACTTTTCTAGTAGATCAAGGATCAAGAGGCTTTTTCCCTTACTTTAATCCATCATGGTAATCCAACCCATGATGGAACTCAATGTGAAAGTTATCTCTGTACTATTTTTTCACATTATCAAGGGAATCTTCCACATGACAATGTAGTGATGATAAATCCCTCCTACTTTGAGGCACTTGGGAAAGCTAGTCCAGTCATGTATGACGCCTTATCATTGGAAAGTAAAATTATTTCTAAACCAGAAGATATCCAAAGGAAATGATCATTCTCTAAACCTCCTTGGGATCTTCTTCCTTCTAACATAATAGAGGAAGTCCCTACAAATCTTGTTGCTTAGGATAGATCAGCGTGAAATCATCCACTCTGGTCAGATCATGTAGATGATCCTCTAGAAAAAGACGAAGATTAGATTCTAAACATTAGGAAATAGCAGGCTAAATATGACATAATAGTTGTGTTATTACCTTTATACACCCCTCATTACAACATTACAAAGGTGCTATCATAATATTGTGTGCATGACATCCACCTCCACATATAGAAAACTCCTCGTCACTTGAGTGTAAAAATATTACTATAACAAAACAAAACATTTATCATGTAAAAATATCTTCTTATAATAATAACATATAGTATAAATCACATAATATCACATAGATAACATAATATAGATTTTATAAATAAATAATGAATGGTATAAGAGGTATTTCTAGAAGTTTAGAAACTTACACAATGGAATCGTAACTTGACCTTTGAAATAGTAATATGACACTTATAAATAATAAAATGGACAATAGAATAGTAACCTCACCCATAAAATTATAAATATAATTTAATCATATGATAAATGGTAATATCATATAATTATATCATATTATAAGTAAATAACTTTTTTAGAAATTATTAATTAAGTGTTGGTATTTTTATAAGTCATAAATTTTTATATAATGACTTAAAAGAAATATATTTTCATAAAATTTATTTATAAATTAATATTTTGTTTTCTTGAAATTATAATATAATTAGGTGAGATATTAATTAAAATTTTAATGTGTTATAAAATCAATTATAATTTTAAAATCAGTATTTTCTAATTAAATGATGATTTAAATTAAAAATTAAATTTACCATATTAGAAAATTATTTTTATAAAATGGAGTAAATTTTTTAATTCTAAATTCCTAAATATAGTTTTTTTTGTTTTTTTGAGATTTTTCTAAAATACTTGAATTTTTGGTGAATAGTAAATTATGATAATTTATGATAAACGCTAAATACATGAATTATTGAGTCATAGATTATGTATGGTTGATACAAGCCCAAAAAATAAAACCATAATTCATTAATTTAATATATGTAGTGATAATTATAATACCATTCATAGTCCTGAACCAAAATAATAAACTAGTGAATAAAATAATGGGAAAAACCCCTCTCCTCCACTATAAATACCACCCCTCACCACCTCTTTTCCTCACACATTCCAAGCATTGATCCTTGTCAAAAATATGGGTAAATATATTCCCAATAACCTTAATCATTTCCATGATGTTCTTTTCTCAAAAAATAACAAACCTAGGTGCCTTAAGGAGGTTCTCAAAGACAAGAATTTAGGAGGTAAAATCCACTTTCTCATTTTTTATTTTATTTTTATTTATTTTTATTTTCTTATTATATCATCTCCCACTCTATAAAAATGTTAATGATAACTACACTATATTTTATATACTAGAATTATATAATTTTAATTTAATATCTATAATCAAACTCCTTTTAATTTGTCTTTCATTCTAAAAATGAAATCAACGCCGATGATGTGTCAATTTACCAACATCGTGTATGATGCGTTTTTATTTTCCATTAATTCCATCAAGGATGTTTATAAAACCACTATAATGTTTTGTAACTAATTTAAAATTTATATAATAAATTTTTTTATGTTTTGGAAATAACTTATATATAAAATAATAAATAATGGAACAAAACTAGTTTGCAATGTTTGAAAAACTGATAAAAAATTTAAATTATTAGTACTAACATTTTATCTAATGATTCATAATCATACCATTTAACCAAATTATATATATATAAACATTTAAAACTATTTATGTTAATTAATTACATATATTTTAAATTCTATATAATTACACACATTCTACATAAACTTCTATCCACATATTCAAGTGAACCGATCATAAAAAACAAGAAAATAGACACTCCCAAACTACAAAATTGAACTCTACAACTCATCTAAAAGGATATTAATATTCTTAATAAAACTATAATAAACAAAATAAATATAGAAGATATTATTTAATTTTTAATTAATGAATTTAATTTTATTATCCATGATATTAAAGTGAATAAAGCACTTAGACAAAAGGTAAGGGGAATTCTCAAACCCAACTCTCTTTCTTTGGGTTTTTTCTCTTTCACTCCATTTTCAACATGTATGTTCTTTTAATGTTTCAAAAATATAATTTATTTTTACCTCCATTTTATTTTCAAGGATATACATGTTTCTAATATGGTTATATGAAAAATATGAGGATATTTCCAAAAAAATATTCTTTCAAAAAATACATATTTTACTTATCATGAGATTGTCTCTTCTTCACTCAATACTGATAATTATTATACCAAATATGTTATTCCTTATTTATTTTTGGAACCCCTATGTTTATTCATGAATGTATAATTTATTAAATGAAACCCTTTTATTTCCATGGGTTATTTTATGTTCAAGATTGATATATGTTCTATGTGGAATTCAAGACAATGTTAATGTAATGATGTGATGGGTGAAACCAGAATTATATATAGCGTGTAAATGTAATGATGTGACAGGTGCACCAGTAATTATATAGTCCTCTAATTCATTTGGTAATGTGATGTATCTCATGATAAAAATTTAAATTTGCGTTAACACGATTCTAGTTTTTTTCACAAATATGCATGGTAGTTCACCACTATGACATAATGTTTCATTTTTATGCATTTCCACATTCCATGCATTTATCTAATTCTTCCTCTCATTATTATGATTATGATACTTTACTTATATTATGATGGTGATTATACTCACCCATTCTTCATGTGTCTTATTTATCCTCTTATTGGGATTTTATCTCACCCATTCTTTTGATGTATATCCTCATATGATTACTTGTACTTAAGAGAACACAAGGACCACTAAGAAGTTAGAGAAGATGGAATTAAATTAATTTTTATGTATTATATTTAAAAAATTAATTGTGGTCTTAATTTTCACAATAAACTAATCCTTTTAATCCTAGTTGTGTAATGTTTTTATGTTTTTTATCTTTAAAATGATGTAATAATCATGTACACAAAAGTAGGGTCACTATAGTTGGTATCAAAGCACTGTTTAGTTAATTTGATAATTAGGGTTAGAAAACCTTAGTTTAAACCCTTAGAATGAGAATAAGTATATGTAAGAACATGATAGTATTTTATAAACATATGGTTTCCACAAGATATTCCTTTGTAGTTAAATTCAAAAAGGGATAAATTATTCATGGCTTGCTGACTTATGTTTTGTTCTAACCTTTTCTACTTTAGAAAATCATTGGAAATAGGAGAAAACAGGCCAACAACCCATGTGTGGGATAATATAGGGATTTACCAAATGAGATCCCAATGATTTGGGAGGTGGTATTCAAAATTCCATGGCAATGATTACCCAATTGTCTCAGTCTAGGAACAATAATCCAAACAGTGTGAAGCATCCTCCTTCACATAAGAGGAAAAAACTAGCTATCAAGTCCTTTATATTGTAAAAGTTCCCATAATTTAGAGGATATTCTGATCCACTAGTCACAAAATTGTGGGTTAACTCAATAGGGAAGATATTTTCTATTCGTTGATATTTTGGGAAGGATAAGGTGACTCTAGCCATTTATTTTATATATGGAGAGGCCAACCAGTGGTGGGCATTGATTAAGAACACCCATTTGAAGGAAAAGATTGAGGAGATATGGTGTGAAGAATTTAATACAATGTTTCTTAACAAGTATTTCCCTATAACTCTTTATATAAATATGGAGAGAAAATTCATAGAGATGAAGAAAAAGGAAGGAGAATTTTCATGACCAAAAAATAAAATTTCACAAGGAATCCAAGGAAGGATTTGGGTTTTGTTATCATCAATGATAACAAAATTTATAGATTCTTTAGTGGGTCAAAACCACACCTATTAAAGGTTATAAATATTAAGTACTTTGTTAGTTATGAAGACATTGTTTGATGTGATCCTAAAGTGGGGACAGAGTTTGGAGAATAGTCCCATATCTATGGTGATAAGAAAATAAATATATAGTTTCAAGCTAGAGGATCTCATGAAAAGGTGGGAAGAAATCTCAACCAATTACATTAAATAATGTGGGAAGACTACCATGGGAATTACCTTAAATTGATGGGGATATTATATAAGTGTGGGAGAGAAGTCCACCAAGCTCATGAATGTTGAAGAGACATAAATAATTAGACTGATAAAATTGAGAAAATGAGAGAACCACCAATTTTACAATGCTATAACTGTAGGGAGAAAGGGCACTATGCAATCCAGTGCACTAAAACTAAAGTCCTCAAGGGTAATCTACATCATCATCCAAAAAATCCAAAGGAGAAAGGGAAATCTTATTCTATTACTACTACTGAAGTGGATCAAGAAAATGAATTTGTAAATGGTACACTTTATATTCACTCAACAATGGAAAAATTATTATTTGATTCTGGTTATATTAATTCCTTTATATCGTGAATTTTTGTGATAAATATTTAATCAAATCCTCATAACCTTATATTATCCATAAAAACACCTAGTGGTGTGATAATTTCAACCCAACTATTGGAATCTTATCCTATTGGTGTATGTGAGAATATTCTCATAGAAAATCTTGTGATACCCCCTTAGTGGAATTTGATTCTATACAGGGGATGGATTGGAATCTTTATATAGAGTTCCCATAAACTTCTGGGAAATGGAAATATATTTTCATGTTCTAATCTATCCCATGATCCTACTGATATTCAAGGATGATCATGAATCTCCTTTAGAAAATCCATAGATAGTGTGGGCGTTGATTCCCTATGAAGAATCATACCTTACTCAAATGGTTGAGTCAAAGGAAGGTATCTACCTATGGGAAATGACCATTTTGAGGGAATACAATGATGTATTTCCCAAAGAGTTACCTGAACTTCTCCTAGACCATGAGGTAGAGTTCTAAATAGAACACATACACAGAGCTATTTCAATATCTAAATGTACCTAAAGGATTACCCCAATTGAATTGGAGGATTTAAAGAAGTAGCTGCAATAGAATTTAGAAAAAGGGTTCATATTCCCTATTGCATCACTTTAGGGCATGTCAGTTCTCTTTGTAAAGAAAAATGATGAATCAATGCATCTGTATATCAATTTTCAGGATATCAACAAGATCAATATAAAGAACAAGTATCCTCTTCCAAATATTTATGACTTGTTCAATCAACTACAAGGATATTAGTACTTCTAAAAGGTGATTAGTTTTTCTGGAAATCATCAGCTAAATGCATAGAAAAAATATATTCATAATATTTCATTCCATACCAAGTGTGGGATCTATGAGTTTCTATTCATGTACTTAAAAATTATTAATTCCACTAAAATCTTCATGAATTGATGAGTAGATTCTTAAAATTCATCCTTGAAAAATTTAGGGTAGTGTTTATCTATGATATTATCATTTTTTTGAAAATAAATGAATAACACGAATAACGTATAAGGATTTTACTAGAGAAATTATGGAAGGAGAAATTATATAACATGTTCAGAAAGTGCGATTTATGGATGCAACAAGTCACATTATTGTGACATGTAATCACAAGTGAGGTAATTTATATATACCCTTCAATGTAAAAGGTTATTGAGGAATGGACCATACCCTCTAGTGTCATAGAAATCTGCAGTTTTCTTGGATTATTAGGGTACTACCAATGTTTTGTGAGAAATTTCTCATAATTTTCTATCCATCTAACAATGTTAACAAGGAAAGCATTAAAGTATGTCTGGACGAAGGAATGTGAGTAATGCTTCAATGAGCTAAAGAAGAGGTTGATCACTACACTTAAACTCATATTACCAATAAGTGGAGTAGGTTTTGTGATATACAATGATGATTCAAAGAAAGGATTGGGTTGTGCACCCATGAAAAATGATAAAGTGATAGCCTATGCCTCACGACAGTTGATGATATGTGAGAAGAACTACCCGAAAGATGATCTGGATCTATAGCTATAATTTTTGCCATGAAAATCTAGTGACACTACATCTTTGGTGAGAAGTGTTATATATATACCAATAAAAAGATCGTAAATTAAATATTCACACAAAAGGATATCAATATGCATCAAAGGAGATGGTTAGAGTTAATCAAGGACTATGATTTCATTATTCACTATAATCTTGGAATGAAAAACAAGGTATATGATTCTCTTAGTAGAAAAGAAACCACAACTCTATCCTTGTTACAGATTGAGAAAGACCTTATATTAATGGATATGCAAAGGATGCATTTGGAAATCATGATGGTAGGGAATACATCCTACTTTTCAAAATTATTTCCCAACCATCTATCAAATATAAGAGAAATGATGCTCAACGGTATGATCTAGAGTTACAAAATAAGGTGAATTTAGTAGAGGAAGGGAAGCTGTAAGAGTTTTATATCGATGATGATGGTATGATTCTATTTGGAATAAGGATTTGTGTTCCTTCATCGCCTAATATAAAGATGGATCTTTTGGATAATGAACATAGCTCATGTTTCTCCATTCATAGTGGAAGTATTGATATGTACTATGATTTATGAGAACACTTATGGTTTGAAAACATGAAAAAGGAGACCACAGAGTATATTTCAAGGCGCATGGTATTTCTTTAAATTAAATTCGGGAGACAGAAGTAAAAAAGGGATGATGAAACTATTTCCAACACCCCTGTGGAAATGGGAGAATGTCACTATGAACTTTTTCACTAGTTTCTTGAAGAAATCCAAAGGGAACATTGCAATATGGGTTGTGGTGGACTGACTCACCATGAATTACAACTTTATCACTATTCAGGAAGATATTTTTCTTGAATAAATTACTAAGATGTATATGAAGTAAGTGTTGAGAATGCATGGGTTTCAACTCTTGATTGTCTCTGATTGTGACCCAAGGTTCACATCTAAATTTTGGAGGAGTCCTCAACATGATTTGAGTACTAAATTGAATATTAGGGTGGCCTATCTTTCCCAAAATAATGACCAATTTAAAATAACTATACATAAGCACGAAGACATGCTAAGAGCCTACTCAAATTAATTCAAAGGTGGATGGGATCATTATCTCCCATTTACTAATTTATAATACAACAATATTTTCTACTTTATTATTCATATGGCTCTAAATGAAGCTCTATATATTAGGTGATGCAGACCTCCAACCTATTGGGATGAAGATAGAGAATAAAAGATACTTGGACGTGATATTGTACAAGAGATGAAAAAGAAGGTTGAATCCATCCAACAACATATCAAATATGATCAGAGTAAACAAAGAATATGTGCTAAAAAGAATTTAGGGGACTTGTAGTTTTATGTTGGAGACAAATCAATCCTTCAAATATCACTATTAAGGAGAGTAATGTGGTTTGGAAAGAAAGGGAATCTTATCCTTAGGCACATCGCCCCTTTGAGATCCTTGATCACATAGGAGAAGTGGCCTATTGATTATAACTTACACCAAGTATGCCTCAATTTCATGAAATGTTCTTTATATCTCTCCTAGGAAAGTACATACCAGATCTCTCACATGTCATATACTCATAGGTCCTGAAAATTAAATTTTTATTTTTCAAACACATTTAAGGAAAAAGTGAGAAACCATGGGTTCAACCATAAAAAAGGATTACAGAATAATTAAATCACAATTTAAGGCTACCAGAGTTAATCTACCTAAATAATTTCTAGAAGATATTGTTCACATGAGTGTTAGGTTCATCCATAAGAAGATCTTGGACCTGACAAGTCAGCTTGTCCCAAGACTGGATGTACTCCTCAAGGTTGATCTTTCCATTATTGAAACCCCCAACTAATATTAGGTCCTACTTTTCAATCTAGGCATATTTCTCCTCATTGAGAGTCACCCGTATGGATCTCCCCATCATTTTGGCAGCTTCTTCTTCAGTGGTATTGAGAGTCAAAACATGTTCAACCACTTCTTCACCCGAGCTCATGAGTAACTCCAAGGATTGATCAATCGCATCATCTTACTTACACCGATTGTCCTTCTACTTGAATTTCAATTTCATTGCTGACCGTGTCTCCATTGGAGGAGGAAAATGAGAATAATCTTTCCTCTCTTTGCAGATACCCTTCCCCCCAACCGTTTCTGACTCCTGAATCAAATAGTCGATCACTGTAGCAAGTCGTACATATTGTTTGAAGCTACTATCTTGTAGCTCAGGTTAACCATCAACATATTCAGTATGAATCTCATTCATCACAACAACAGTTTCTCGAGACCTGTCCCCCTCCTGTCTCGGGTCATCAACTTGAAGGCACTCAAAACGATTACAGATTGTAACCTTTGAACTGATTCTTTCTGGTCTCACCCCACTTGTTGCATTCACCCAACCATCATTATTAGCATTGTGTGGAAGTGCCACTGCACCTACATCCTGCCTCTCAGTACCACACTCTGCACCCAAAACATTCTTATTCGTATTATCTTTAGATTGAACTACAGCTTCAGAAAATCCAGGACTGTCTTCAGAGAGACTACCCAAGATCACAGAACTCTCATGAGGTACCATCGCCGCTACAGGAGCTGCTCCACTCAAATCGCATTTCAATATGCTAAACGTCTCTTGGAATTTCGGATCAGGAAGCAGAGACAGAGGTTGTTTCAGCCTCATTGGATTAGTTCCAACATTGTGTTCAACTGGAATCAGATTAACAGGAGCCTTCACAGTTGGCATCCCGCGTCTGCAAATCGCACTCGTATGCCCCAGCCGATTTCACTTAGAGAAAAAATCATACCAAGACTCAAAAACAAATTGTTGTTTGTATCTAAACTCTTCGCCAACAGTCTCCCAGAAAGAATCGACCAACGATGTTGAAACATCAACCTCGACACAGAGTCTAAGAGAAATGGGATGGAATACAGATTTCGTTCAGCTGTCCGAACAAAGATATCTACCTACTAGGGTCCCTAACATGCGTAAGATAGATGGTTTTTGAAAAGGAAGTAGAAGATTAGGAAGCCTTACCCATATCGCAACAGAGGGAGAATTGCGCCATATATGAAAGTCATAGGACCACTTGAAGAGAAAAAAATGAAATCCACCACAAACATGTGGAGTACTCGACCAAGCCAGGATCATATCGTCCTCTGAGGCGAATCTGATCATTATATGCTTCTAATCAAGAAGACTGACGGTCACCCGCTCCTGCAAACCCTAGGCGCTAATGAAGAATCAGTCGAAGAAGTCCACCGAAGGCCTACGAATCTTGAATCTTGCAATCAAAGTCAGACCTAAGAGGGGGGAGGCTTCAATGAATTCCGAAGTCGAAATCGGAAGCTGCTGGAGTCCATCAAACAAGTCTGGAACCTTCGGGCTAAGAGA